>JAIVFI010000008.1:0-600000 GCA_025558095.1 Hyaloraphidium curvatum | reverse complement strand
CTGAATCGTTGGCTTGGACTTGCCAGGCAACTCGTTCCGGATGAGCGGCCCGACGGGAAGAAGTACCAGAGACCGCTCCACTACATCGACTACCGCGATTTCGTCAATGCCGTCAAGTGGCGTATCTACAAGAACGAGAACGCGATAACGCGACAAATCAAGCAGGTACATGCGCCTTGGTGTGCTTTGGCATGTCCGCCAGTGTGACACCTACGGAAACGCTAGGCAGACCAGGCTCACAACTACGTCTGCACGATGTGCGGAACCGAGTACGACATCTTCGAGGCAGCAAAGTACAAGTTCTTCTGCGAGAATGATATGGAGCCGCTTGTGGAAAGCTCCGAAACGGCTGGGAACCAGATCTCCAACGAGACGTTGAAGCGGTTCGTTTCACATAGTCCCACCATCCCGTGGGCACTGACGTGTCGCATCAGGTTTCTTGAGCAACATCGGATCATCCGAGATCTGCTAAAGGAGATGGACGGGAAGAAGATCCCAAAGTGCGTGGTATGGTTGCGCGCACCTGTCATCGACTAATTCCGTCTGCTAGACCGGACTTCGAGGAGTTGTTGAAGCGAACAACCGTCAAAACTGAGAATGCAAATGACATTCCTGCACCTGCCGGCCCGTCTGCGACCTCGGTATCGGTTCCAGGGCAGGCTTCGGAGACCAAACCGCTCGTGGCGGAGATAAAGCCGCCGGTCAAGACGTGAGTTTCATGGTCTGGGGTTCGTGGTGTCCCGCTGATCACATCGACCCTACCAGCGTGTCGAACGCCATGCCGATATGGTTCTCCACTAGCACGGTGACCGGCAAGCGGTACGACGACGGCGTCGTTTCCCCGACCACTTTCAAGGCTCCCCAGCTGCCGGAAGTCAAGAAGGAAGAGGAGGACGAAGACGAGTCCTGTGAGTAACCGTAGGCGACGGTCTCCAAATCGCCTGACGCGAGGTTCGCGCAGACCTGCGGGAGTACTACGAGCAGCTGCATCAGAGGTTGACGCAGGAAAGGGCGACGGATGCGTCCCAAGGAGATGGCGGGGTTCTGCTCGCACCCTCTCCGAACTACCCCACCATGGGCACCCCTGCCTCCGTGGGAATGGGATCGCCGCCATCGATGCCGGCGAATTTGGACGACGATACTGACGAGGAGGAATTCGTGGAAGTCGAGGTCGGCTTTGAGGACGCGGCGGTGGGGCAGAAGAGGAAGCTTCAATGACATGGTGTCGGAGCGCGCTAGAGGTGTTCTCTTGCAAGGTATCTAGGGTATCATCGAATGATTTTCGCCGTTCTTCTCGATCCGTCCCTTTCGTCCTCGTCCTCGAGTTCTCGTTTCCGCTCCTCCGCGATCGTGATCGCCCCGGCCCTCTCTAGATACCGCTCCACGTCCTTCGCCGACGTCTTTTGCCCGTTCAGTTTCGCGAGCGTGACGAGCTGGGTCCGCATGTCCCCCTCGCCGTAAATCAACAGCGTCGGCACGTTGCGATCGGGGTAGTTTTCGATGGCGGCATCCGCACGGATCTGGCAGAACTTTGTCGCCTTGTACCGCTTTGCCAACTCCTCCAAATGTCGTCCCAAGAGCCTGCTCTCCAAGACGGAGTCCTGGACGCCAATTGCCTGTCAGTCATTCCTTTGGGCAGCGCGGGAACAAGCCCACCTGAAAGAGGTGTACGACAACCCAGCACTCTGCACAGGCCACATCAGTGCTCATCTCCTCGGAGCGCGTTCCGCCTACCTTTGCTCGCTTCCGTCACCTCCTTCACAAAATCAGGCTTCGAAATCGGATAGACCTGCGAGAGCGCCTTGAGCACGTCTCTCCCAAGCGCGCCACGGTGTGTCCGACCGATCCAAACTTCTCCTTGGAGAGCATCGCGTTCAGCTCCGCCATTCGCTTCCTCCTGTACTCCTCCAGGATCCTCTGGTCGTCCATGTCGTCTTCGAGCAGCTCATCCAGCTCGTCAACATCCAGGTCGTCCAAATCCCTCTGCCCCGTCTTCTCCTTCACGATCTCGTCGATCATGTCGTTGATCTTGTAAAGGCAAGTAAAGGCAAATGGGTCACGGTCGCTATGGCCGCTCCGGTGGCGCTCCTACTTGGTCTTCCGTAACCTCCACTTCCTTCTGGGGGATAATCCCCTGGTCGCGACAACGCCTCGTCAATCCCGGACGGCCCCGCGTCGAGAAGCAAGCAACACGCACCTTTGCTCGCAGCACATCGTTCCATTCGGTGTCCTCGTCCGGGTTCATGGTGAATCGCGCAAGCCGGGTTCGCTTTTGAGACGGCACGTCCCAGCCAAGAACTGCCCCTACATCGAACGCGATGGACATGGATTCGGAATACGATGACGCGAAGGAGGACGTGGACTACTTCCGCAGCGAGGCATCGTCGCGCCAGGGGTCCATGGGGTCTTCGGCGGCCTCCGGAGTCCCCGGACGAGCCACACCCACTCCCGGCGGAGTAGGATGGGGCGTGTCGTCCCTGTTGGACTCTGCATGGCGCACTGCCTCCGCTACCACCCACGCGGTGCTCAACCCAATATCCACGACAAAGGAACTGGCCAACACGATGGCTTCCTCGGCGCAGAACGCGCTGGCCAGGACCCTGGGTCAGCATCCGCCCCGGTGACGTGTTGATGTGGTTCTCAAGCAATCTCATCCGCGCAGGCGTGGATCCCGAGATCATCGGCAACGTGATGACGCGCCCCTTGGAACTCCTCCTCGCAGGTGAGGGTCTCTGCGGGAGAAGTGCCCCACGTGCTCATCTCAATTCGTGACAGCTTCCAACGAAACGCGCGAGGTCACCTCACTCTGGATCCAATTCATCGTCTCCATCATCGATGTGCTCCGAACGCAAGAAGCGGCAGAGACCGTCTCGCACATCCAGGACACCGGGAACGCTTTCCTTCAGATTGTGCGGTCGGAGGAATTCGCGGCCGTCAAGGACTCTTTCGCGGCTTTCATCGCCAGCGACGAGTCGACCGCCGTCGTTCGCGAGGTGGCGCAGCAAAGTCAGCGATGGTTGGCAGTGCTCCGAACCGAGGAAGTGCGCGAATCAACGCGGAGGCTACTTGCTTTTGTGTCCAAGGTGGGCCGCGCTTCGGCAAGGCTGGGAAGTCTAGTTGATCGAGGTGTCTGCCAGGTCGTCAATTTGGCGGACACGACGGGTATTCGGCGGCCAACACCAGACATTCCCGTTCGGCGCCCTGGGGAAAACTCCCCCGGAAGGGGCCAGGCCGACAGCAGCGGCCTCGGTGGTGGTGAGGGTTCGTTGTGGGGAGAGCTGCTGACCAAGATCGAGGATCTCAACGAGACGGCCGAGCTGCTCACTGATCACGAAGCGATGCGATTGAGGAAGCTGTGCCGGGCAAGGCTGCCGAGCCTCATGGTCGTCTACTCGGGTGAGGGACATGACGCGCGTATTCAAATGGGGCAACTGACAGTTCCGACCCAGCATTTAAGACGTCGAAGAACGAGCGACGCCTCCTTAGGGGTCTCCGCGAGGTCCTGGAGGACACGGCACCGTCGGGGGATCGTTGAACGGACGCCATGAGATCATCTTTGTCGGCTTCTGCTCCACTCTTGGTCTTCCTTCAACCTTGTACATAGCTCCGTCACCTTCATTACACGTCTTCAACTGGGATTCGGTTGTGATCGCGGGTACCAGTACCAGACGAGGAAGATGAACAGCGCAATGCCGACCATCTGGCAGATGCTCCGGCCATGGGAGGTCGCCATCATAACGTTCAATCGCGAGAATGACGCCCGGAGTCCTGTGCCGGCCCTGTCTACGGTGAGCCCCATATCATCCAGGAAGCGGTTCTGGTTGTTGACGTCCTCCTGGACCTGAATGGTGAACTGAGAAGGAGACAGTCGTCAACGACTGATGCAAATGGCTCCATGGCCGAGCAACACACCGATTTGATGGCGCTGACTTTGCCTGGGAGTACGAGGTTCAGTCGAGCTGACATTCATGTTCGACCAGTGTGTGCCCACTGTGCAGCTCCTCAGCGACACGACGGTCATTGTCCTGCTCCATTAACCTCGTATTGAGTTCGTCCGCTGTGAAATGAAGGACGTCAGGCTGATTCCGGGGGCTCCAGAGCTCGGGGACGACCTTGGTTGGTCGGTCGGAAGGGGTTCGACGGTCCGCCATTGCGAAGACTGGAAGGAGCTCCGAGTTGGCCGGTGGCATTCGGAGATGAGCGGGCATGTGCCTGCCTCATCGTGAGTCCACAAACGGGACGGAAGGAGGCAGCGGAGGGTCAGTTTGGTCGTGGGGGTCCGCGTGGCATCGCGATCATGCACCGACCATCGCACTCAGCGTCGAATCACCAGACGGCCCACACTCCAGACCCGCCAGCGAGCCCGAAAACATGGTGCGCGGCAGAGCTACGGAGTTCTCCAAGAGTATCCTGACGCCACACTGCCCGTTTCCACCGCGCCTTGCCCGCGCGACGCGTTGCCGGCTCGTGCGAAATCCACGCCCGATCGCGCCCTTGATCCGCGCGCCGCGACCCACTAGTCTGCGAAGAAGAAGGGGCTGAGTGCGGAGGACAAGAGGAAGAAGATTCTGGAGATCGTTAGTGCGCGCGGCCGTGCCGCGACCGTGCCGATCGCCGAACCGCTAACGACGAACGGGTCTTCGCCGCGCTCGGGCGGGCACGCGTTCTCCGGCAGTTTTTCGAGACCCGGGACTTCTTTCCTTTCAAGGACATCGAGAAGCTGGCGACCAAGAGAGGAGTCGGTGGGAGGAGCCGGCTTCAGGCGGTCGACCTCCATGGTTGACCATGACACGATCAGTGCAACAGGCCGTGAAGGAGGTTCTCGACGGCCTCGTGTCCGACCGACTGGTGACATGCGAAAAGATCGGAATCGGGTAGGTCTTGGTGGCTCCAACCTGCACGAGAGATCGTCTGATCTACCGCCCACAGAAACTACTACTATGTGCTTCTCCTTCTCCGCTCGTCTTAAATGGGCAACTCACCACGGTGATCTTCGCAGGCTCTGCCGTCGCAAGCAGTCGTCAATGTGGGTCTGGTCAGCCAGGTTGTGGATCCGTGTCTGACACGTTGACAGAGGCGCAACAAGATCGAAGAGCTGGAGCAGGAGCTCCAAACGCTAGAGACAAAGAGCAAAGATCTGGACTCTCAGCTGGAAGCTGCACGTCAGGCACGGCCCCCGTCCGTAAGCATCGCGAGCCAAACGCCGCGTGCGACCTGCTGATCCGTCGTGCAACACAGGACCCACGCGCGGAGAAGCTCAAGATCTTCGACGAACTGCAGAAGGAAAAAGCCCAAACTGAGCAGGAGCTTGCCAAGTACGCGGCGAACGATCCTGCTGTATGGGAAGCAAAGAGTGGGTTCCGATCCCAGCTTCCGCGCCATCGTTGGATCAAACATCGTCACCAAGGGGTCCGCATCAACCAGCTCAAGGCGGAAATCAACAAGCATGTCGAAAACATGTGAGTGCTCTGGCCTCGCGAAGAGACAATCGACTCAAGTCTTCCAAAAGCTGGCTTCTGCAGTCCTACTGCTCGAACAAGTTCGGCATCGCCAGCGAGGACTTCAACGAGCAGTTCCAGGTGCCCGCCGATCTCGACACTGTCTGACTTAATACTGTGCAGCGGAGATCTAGACGTGCGGGGGTCTGTATGTGAATCAATTCTACTGCGGTGTCGCAAGCAAGCGAAGCCCAGCTCCGTCGATCACGTAGGGGAAGCTCGCAGCGGCAGCCACCGAGGACTTCGCTATCCGCAGCACCCGCGTAGTTGGCCGCCCTTCCACCATCGTGTCCCCAGCTGTGCGAATGGCGCGGTTCTGACCGGTCGTCGACAGGTCGGCATTTGCCACCAGGTACTCCAGCACGATCCTCATGTTTGTGGCGTGATGCCATGTGTTGCCCTGCGGGACTATACATCAAGAACAAGGTAACCACAGAACCACGGGGCATTACCAGAGCAGCTGTTACCATGCGCTCGTCCGATTGCCGGACCGATGTGGTCGTAACGTGGTTGGTGGCGACGACCTGCAAAGCAAGGTAAGCTAAAGAAGCGCCCTTGCAAGCAACATGAGCCCACCGCGAGATTGTAGTGTTCCGCGAGGTACTTCATCTTGGACGCCTCCGCGGACAGCAGGTCCGATATCTGCGCCGCGTTGCCGCCTTGCCTCCCGTCCGAATCGTGGCCGCCTCCGATACCAAAGTCGCGGCGTACAAGCGCGGCGACGGAATCGACGACAATGAGGCGCACTCCATTGATCGCGATGAAGTTCTCGAGCTCGCCCAGCTTTGCTCCCAGCTCCCTGGCAGAGGTGACGGCAAAGACGTGCGTGCGCTTTGACAGATCCTCGAGAGCGGCAGTGGACGCGTACGTCTCCGGAAAGCGCAGAGAAGCAATCTCGAGAAGGCTGCGAAGTGTTAGGCACGAGTTCGCTTTGCAGACCAACGACACACGCACCGTTGGGCGTTGAAGGCGTTCTCGGCATCTGTGGCAGTAAGCCAGGAATCACAGAACGGCCGCATGGGGCTGACAAACCAAAGTAAAGAACGTGTCCGTGCTGTCCGGCCATGGCGCAGAGCTGGAGGACCAGCTGCGTCTTGCCGACGCCATTGGGCCCCACGATTTCGCTCAGCGTCCCGTGCCGCAGCCCTCCGAGGAGCACTTCGTCCACATCCGCAAGTCCGGTCGAAATCCGAGTGGGATACGCGGCTCCGCGCGTCACAGCCGAACCCAGCGAGTACAGTTGCAACGCGGTGCGCTTCTTGGGCGTCGCCGATCGCGCCGCCATGAGCATCGCGAGCGCGACAGTTTCGGTAGGGAGGGTCCAGCATATCTCTCGGACCTCGAACGCGGACAGCGATAGAAGGTCCTTGGTCGTTTGGAACCCGTTCCGCGCGAGAGTCTCAGTGACCTCCGGTGGAATCGCGTTCACGCGCGTCAGAGGCACCGCCATGGCTCCGAATCGTCCAAGTTCTTCCAAATCGCGGGAAAGCAGGATCCGAGAATTCCGTCCAAGCGGTCGGGCGGGGATAGCTTCGAGGGGAGTTGGTTGGGGACCCCAGAACCAATCAGCAAAGCAAACGGACCACGATCATGGGCGATTTCTCCGGACCCAGTCCAGGTTACGCAATTTCTGCATTTCCATTCATTTCAACAGTCCCTGGGCCTTTCCAAACTGTTTCTCGTTGGCGGATCGCTGCCACGGCTTAGCAAAGCCTTGGTGTGCAGCATAAACGGCATCCGCCGTTTTGCTCGTTACATGCAGCAAGGAGCCAGTGCGCACCGCTAGTTTCAAGGTAAGGCTTCTGTTGAACGGTGAAGTCGCATTGTGTGGAAATGCGAGGTTGTTTCGGCAGTTTTCCGTGACGCCACATCCTTCATTCACCATGAATACGGAGTATCCGAGTTGTTCGACTGCCGCAATGGTGCGTCGGCTTTCTGAAGTGTTCATGTGAACCTCAAAGCTGAACGGCGGCCTGTATTGTGCGATGGTCGCCCTGCCACCCACGATAAGCTTCAGTTCGTACCATTCCACGTCCAAATGCATGAAGCCTGGGAACGACTTTTGTTGCTGAAAAAAGCGATCCAGCGTTGTCACCTCGACGTTTCCCTCCCCATCATTTCGCTTAGTCTCGAGGCTCCCCACGTAGGCCTTTACCGACTTTGGATTGAAAGATACCTTACCCAAGGTGTCGGACATTGCTAGTGTGTGTATGCGAATGTTCCCTAGTGCGGGACATGGTAGCGTATGGCGGAGCATGTGGTTGGGGTCTGCTGCATGCACAATCCTGTCCCGGTTGAAACAGGCAAATGCGCAAGACCAATCTCCTTCGCTGGCGCCAATGTCCAGGATGTCGCCCGGTGGGATCACTCTCTCCTGAAACAGCCCTTGAACAATCGTGTTGAAAACGACTTCGGTGCGGGGCAGCTCGCAGTGTGAGTCAATTCCCACTTCCACTTTGGTGGTGGGTAGCTCGCAGGCTTCGCTTGTCCTACTACGCAGGTTTGCCTCAAAAGCTGATCTTTCGAACCAAATGAATCCAAGCACAAAGAGTGCGGCCAATGCAACAGCTATCCAGAAGAAGTGCCGTGGGATCATTGTGGGCAACTTTTAATGGAGCTACCCAACGGAAGGGAAGCGATGTTGCCTCAAGCCTGTTTGCGAGGTTGGAAAAGGTACGTTCTGTCGAGCCTGGATTGTACGGAAGACGGTTCGCGATACGAGCGCATCGCGCGAGGGACGCGCGAGGACGCGACACAACCGCGCTGGCCGCGATACGAGCGAGTAAACATTGCGCTGGCCGCAAGCACCATGACCAAGCGCAAGGCAGGCCAGCAGGGAGACGGCCCGTCAAAGAAGCGGTCCAAGCTCGCCGCATCGCTCGGCGCCCTGCTCGGCTCGCAGGCGCGGAAGCCTCAGCACCTTGCGGAGCGGTCGGGGAAGCCGAAGCCCAAGGCGACGGAGGAGCACGCCAAAGCGCACGTCGTGCCCTACAGCGAGGCGGATTCCTTCCTGCTGGTCGGCGAGGGCAACTTCTCGTTCGCCCACGCGTTGTCGCAGCTTTTTCCCGGGGCTTCGCTCGCGGCCACCGCGTACGATTCCAGAGAAGTTGCGGCGGCAAAGTATCCGGACCTCAGCACGCACCTGGATGGCATAGCGGAGCACAATGCGGACGCGGAGATTCTCTTTGATATTGATGCCACCAAGCTGGAGGCGGAGAAGGCGCTGAAGAAGAAACGGTTCTCACGGATTGTCTTCCAGTTCCCGCACGTTGGGGCCGGCGAGAAGGACGAAGCCCGGAACGTTCGCCTAAATCAGACTCTTCTGCTGGGGTTCTTCAGATCGGCCTCGGCTCTCCTGGCGTCGCCGAAGGAGGTCAAGATCCACCCCGAAGGCTCGGACGGGGACGGCGATCTCCTGAGGGCTATGGCCAAGGTCCGCCGGTTGCGGCCCAGCGTGGCCACAATCGACGTTACACTGAAGGAAGAGAAACCGTACAGCCTGTGGGAGATCAAGAAGCTCGCGAAGGAGGCTGGTCTGGTGACCGTGCAGTCCTTCGAGTTTCCGTTGGCCATTTATTCAGAACTCGGTTACGCTCACCGGAGAACACTGGGTTTCGAAGAGGGCTTGTCGCCCGCGAACAACGAGGAGCTCGCAAAGGCGGCCCTCCGGACGTACAGCTTCGTGCGGGCGACGGACTTGGCCGGCGGGAGTGGTGCCGTTGCCCAGGCCAAGAAGGCGAGAAAGGGCGGGAACGAGAGCGATTGACTCAGGATCTGCTCTGTATCGTCACAGGTATAACGCGGGTATCGGGGTGCCAAGCCAAAGTCCACTCCAGTCCCAAAACCTTCATGCGCCTTGCGCCTTGCGGCGCTTCACGTACTCCCGCACGTCCGCGTGCATCTCCTCCTTGATGAAGAGCGCCTTTTCCGCGAGGTTGTTCCTGCTTTCCCGCTTGGCCACCAGCCCGCCGACCATCTCGGCGTACCGCGCCGTCTCCTCAAAGTCCCTGTCGCTGACAAAGTTGTTGTAGAGGTACCCGTGCCGCACCGTCAGCCGGTTGCGCTCCAGCTCCCAAAGCCGAAGTTGGTCGAGCACAGTTGGCGGCAGCACGGGGTTCTCCTTTTTCTGGATCGGATGCGCGTGGGTGTTGAGGTATTGGATGATCTGTTGATCGGCCGTGAGGTAGAGAAAGACTCTGCGAGGCGTCACGAATCACCTGCTGGGCCGTGATGCCGTGCGCGAAGGCGTCCCGCATGCTCTCTCGCGTGATCATCCCCACCAACATGTTCTTGAACCGCGCCTTGAGGTCCACGAACAGGGCGAGCACGGCAATCTGCAGCGGAGACTGCGTGTACGCGTACAGGCGGTAGTTGGTCTCGAGCATGATGAAGCCGACTTCTTCCTGCCGGGTTGCGACCATGGCACCCGAGGTCAGGGTCGTCGCCAGCGGCGTGGGGTAGAACGTGGTGGATTTTTTCTGCCGAGGCGATGGCGATGAGCGATCTGGCAGCTGGTCGCAAGCAGCCCTCTCACTTTCCGCTGGTAGACGATCCCGAGGTTCCGGAGATCGACCAGCATGCACTGCTGCGTCACGGTCAAGGCCGCCTCGGTGCTGTACCCCTGCAGAGCATGAAGTGAGCTTTACGAGCTCTGCTGCTTCCGCGAGCGACGCCACGCACGATGCCCTCCTGCATGCTTCCGAGGAGGAAGAGCATCTGGATCATCTCCACCTGATCCATTTGCAGCTCCTGCGGACGTCGGCCGTAGGTGAGCTCACGCCCACACGCCTTCGAACCAGCAGCTGATTCCCACGTCCGCAAGATCCACGTACTGCAGCAGGAAAGCCCAGATCTGCGTGTTCACGTCCTGCAGCAGGAACTGGAAGCCTTTGCTGGTGATCCTGAGCCGCTCTCCGGATCCCTTTCCCCGGTCGTCGTCGTCCGTGTCCATGGCGTTGCCGTTCCTGGGGTCTGTCACGAACGAGACAAGAGCGACGGAGCGGGCGAAACCCACTGGTGCTCCCCCTTGACGGCCTTGGCCATCAGCCCCGAGCTCTCGAGGAGGCGCAGGACCCCTTTGGGCGGGTCCTTGGTCCATTGTATCTGGGAAGAGCCGTCGGTCCGGCACATGTAATGGAGCACGGCCTGTAGGACGGTACTGAAGTGAATGACGTCCTTGTGCTCAACGGCACCAAAGACACATACCTCCCACTGATCGTGGCAGTATTTTTCCAGGGAATCGCGGGTCACGGGCTCTTTGCCGCTCTCGCCGCCTTCCGCGGGCGTCTCGGCGCCGTCCGTCCGGGGCGCCGAGGCGGCGGCCGTGGCTACCGGCTTGCCAAACACCCAAGGCGGGCCCCTATGACCGAAGATATCACGGTCAGTGTCCAAACTTGACGGCCAGCCAATTAAATCCCACCCTCCGGTAAAGGCGAACCAGAGGTTCTCCCGGAACTCCTGCCGCAGCATCATCCTGTTCTCGGCCACAATCGCCACCTTCAGGGTCTCCAGCCTCTTCCGTGCCTTCAGATACGCGCTGAACGCCGGCACGACGCGTCAGGAACGCGCGATGGCGGCCCGTCGCGGCTGCTTCCCCACTTTTGCGCGTGGTCATGGAACCAGGATTCCACGGTCTCCAGCGGCAGCCCATCGGGAATCAGGAGGATCCGAGACACGATCATCTTGCTTAGGGTCGGTAGGAGCCTTCCGGAGGGCAAAGAACGCGTCGTCAGGGCGAGAGAGGCCGGCCAGGATCGAGGTCCCAACTTGAACAGGCCCAGGCATGTCGGCGGGTGCCTGTACAGCCGGGTGACGAAAGCCAGCGAGAGCGTCTCAATGAGCTCAAAGACATTCGACTTTATGGCTTGCAGATCGGCCTCGACGTAGATTGGCGCGGCCATGGGTCATTTGGCTTGCCGGGGCGGCGGGGCCCGCGCTTCCAAGGCCCCTGATCCGACCCCAGGCACGTGCGATGACGTCCTGAGCACTGCAGGATGGCACAACGCAAGCTTCTCGGACAGGATGGGACCCGAGAACCGTTTCACGGGCCTCGGGATTTTGGTCTAGGGGCTGGAGGCTGGTGGGGAAGAGCCGGCGGAGGCCGCACCGACGACCACCGACAATCAGTGCTTATCATCGAAGGAGCACCCCCGATGCAATGGCGGACGGCGGCCCCACGCTGTTGCGTCCTCCGCTTGCTATGCCACTCCGCCGAGTGTCTGGCGAATCCGTGACGTCGCTGGACCTCTACCGCATCGACAGCGGCGTCGAGCTCGTCGGCGGCGGCCTCGGCGCCGCCATGGCGTCGCCGGTCTCGTGCGCCGCATCGGCCGCGGACACCGCGGTCGACCCCGCCGCCGCCTCGTCCCCGGGCGACACGCTGCCGCCGAACTCGCTGCCGGTCGCCTCGCCGCGGAGGGGCAGCGCCGCCTCGGCCGCCAGCGCGGCCTCCAAGCCGCTGTCGACCGCGCAGGCGCACCACCCCATGCAGCCGCGCGGCCGCGACAGATACCACAGCGAGGGCCCGTCCGACGGCGGCCGGTTTGCGGTGGGCGGCCGCACCTTGCCACCGCTGGACCCCCACTGACGTGTCGGCCTCCCCCCAATCCGCCCGCAGACCGAGCTCTCGACCATCGAGTTCGCCTGGGACGTCGTCGAGAACCGGCACGTGGTGTTGAAAAAGGTCTCGGACGCCAAGATGTCCGAGAACGAGATCGACATCCTCAACATCCTGCGGGCCACGCACGTGTCCGGCGTCGTCCGGCTGATCGACAGCTTCGCCGACGAGGACGACGAGAACCGCATGGTGCTCGTCTTTCCGCGGCTGCACAAGCTGTCGATGCGCAGCTGCGACCTCGTCGACGTCGCCCGGCGCACCTTCGAGCTCCTCACCACCCTAAACTCCCTCTCGGACCTGCGCATCGCGCACCTGGACATCTGCCCCGCCAACCTCATGGTGGACGACGAGGGCAACCTCGTGCTCATCGACTTTGGCCTCGCCCGCCAGTGCCCCGAGGGCACCGAGCCGCATCCCTACGGCCGCGGCACGCCCGGCTACGTCGCACCGGAGCTCTACCTGAACGGCTACTCTTCGACCGACACGCGGCCCGATATGTATTCCGCGGGCATCGTCGTCGGGTGGTGGCTCGAGCCGTACGTCTCCAACTGCGACCTGAACCTCCTCGGCTCGCGCCTGCTGCGTCACAACACCACCACGCAGATCCAGGCCAAGCTGAAGCTCCTCCTCGACAACCGGGAAGAACCCCTCCCGGACGTCGTGTACGACGCCGCGGACCTGCTGTTCCGCATGCTGCACACGGACCCCGCGGACCGCATCACGGCCGCTGACGCCCTCGTGCACCCCTTTGCGCTCGCCGTCGCCGACCTGTGCGGCAAGGGGAGCTGGAGCGCGTCGAGCGATGCGCGGGAGGGGGTGCTGCGCCGCTTCGCGGGCACGGACTGGGCGACCTGGGCCGCGAGGCCGAAAGGGTCGCCGCCCTCGCGCCGGATCCAGACCGTGCGCATCATCGACAGGGACCGCTGAGGGGGGCGCGATGTAGCGTCCTCGCGGTCCCTCCGCTGCAAACTTCTGCATTCCTGCCATTGGGTCTGACGAAGAGGCATTGTACATGCCGTAGATCTGACGAACGCGCCACCTTGTACGTAGAGACAGAGTAGACCGGGCTCGTCTTGCCGTGGAAAAGCCCCGGATCGGTCCCCGCCTTATCCCTGGACCGCCGGATCACCCCGCCATGCCGCCGGCCCCGAACGCCCCCTGATCCTGCTCCTCGTCCTCGTCGTCCTCCAGCGGCGAGACGAAGAACTCCACGAAGCTGTGCTGCGTCTCGGATATCTGGATCAAATGCTGCATCGACAGGAAGCCCTCCTTGTTGGTGCGGATGTTGGTGCGGACCGACTGCGAGAGGGCCTTGAGGGCGGGGAGGATCTGGTTGATCGGGTAGCTGGGCGGCGGTGTCAGGCGACGGCATGGCGGAGGGACGGGCGGCTTACCTGAAGCAGGAGGAGCCGCTGGCGTGGAACTTTTCCATGACGTCCGAGTCCTTCGAGTAGTCGATCTGCGGCAAACCGGTCGGCGCGACGGCATTCATCCCCCACGGTTCGGCCCACCTCGGTGCTCCCGGTGACCCCGACGGCGGATATCCTGAACTGCGGTCCCTGCGGCTGCACCGTGAAGGTGACCTTTTCCGCCGTCGGGTCGAGCTCCTTGACGGCGTCTTGCAGGTACTCGGACTGCATGATGATCTTGTGCAGCAGCTCCTGCGGCTCCGCGTTGAACAGCTCGTCCAGCTCCACGGCGGGCTCGGCGTCCTCGCCGTTGGCGAAGTTGAGGTCGGGGTCGAAGGTGGCGAGGCGGCAGGTCGTGTTGACATTCTGGTCCGCCAGGCTGGGGGTGTCGCGGCGGCGGCGTCAGCTCCGGGTCCCAGCGCGCCGACCGGAGCCATCCCACGTCAACACGAGCTTCTTGGTTTCCGGGTCGAACGAGATCCGCACCCCGATCACCTTGGCCTGGTGCGGCGCGCCGCCGCGGTCGTGCCGGCCCGAGCCACCCCCGTCCGCGGGGCCCAGGGGCGCCAGCGCCGTCCCGTACATGTTCAGGCACTCCATGAGGTTGGGCAGGTTGATCTCGAAGCGCAGCTCGGGCTGCGGCGGCGGCTCTGCGGCCTCCGCGCCGTCGGGGGCGGGCGTCCCGGGCTCCTGCGGAGCGCCCTCCGAGAACGCGTAGTCGCGGAACAGCGCGTCCTGGAAGTAGGCGCATGCCTTTGCGCAGCGCGAATCGTCGACCGTGAAGAGCAGGCCGCTCCGCGACGCGGTGACGATGCATTTTGGGCGGAAGGCGATGCAGCGCAGCACCGCGGCGAGCGACCGCACATTGTCGATGCGGCCCGAGAAGGACGGGCTCGGGCCGGCGGGCGGCGGTTGGCGCGGGGCGACCGCGAACTGCGGGCCCAGCAGCGCTCGGCCGCGGCGGGAGCGGGGCATCGATCTGTCCGGGTGGTGAAGGGAGGGGAGAAGGGCGGCCTCACAACCAAACACTCCTCGGCGGGAAGCGAGCTCGAAATGCCACCGAAGGCCGCGGCGCTGCGGGCGGGCGACCGCGTCGGCACGCTCGTCGTCGACACCGCGCCGCTGCTGACCGGCGCCGGCCTGGCATCGCTCGACGTCGGAACCTACGTCACCGTGGCCGAGGTGCTCGCGGAGGTGCGCGACAGCTGGGCCCGCCGCAACCTCGAGTTCGCAACGCCGTTCGAGCTCAAGGTCCGCGCGCCCTCGGAGGAGGCCATGAAGACAGGTGGGCCCACCGGCCGGGGCGCCGTACCTTTTCTCACCTCCCCGTCCCCTCACCTCCCCCAGTCATGTCCTTTGCCCGCAAGACCGGCGACTTCCCCTCCCTCTCCCTGACCGATCTCAAGGTGCTCGCCCTGACCTACATGCTGGACAGGGAGGCGCACGGCGGGACGGCGCACCTCAGGATGGAGCCGCCGCGGGCCAACGGTGCCGTCACGGTGCACGTGGGCGGGCAGGTCGTGTCGCGGCCGTCGGGTCCGGCGAGGCCAAGGCCGGCGGCTGCTGCGGACCAGGAGGACCACGGGGCGGCTCCCAGCACGACGGAGGACGAAACCGCCGCGGGCAGCGAAGATCAAGGGGCAGCTGACGGAGCCGCAGCTGCCGCTCTCATCGGCGTCCCTGCCCCGACAATCGCGGCAACGGGCACGGACCAGCTCGCCGCGGTCGGCACGGCGGCTGCCGGACCCGCCGAGAACCCCGCACCTCGCGTCTCGCCCGCGGCGCTCGGCCGCGCGCAGGCGCTCATGGCCGGCGTCCCCGCCGACATCATCGATGCCACCAGCGCTGGGGACCTCGCGGAGCTCTGGATGGAGGTCACCCTGGGCGCGGGGATGCGGCCTCGTCCCGTGCAGATGGGGCAGGCCGCGGCGGATGGGGCGGAGGCGGTGGTCGCGGGCGAGGCTGCTCAGGAGGATGCGGGCGAAGCGCAGGGTACGGAAGGTGAGCAGGCGGGCGAGGCGGTGGGATCGGCGGACGCTTCGGCGGAGGAGGGTTCGAACGAATCCGGCGAAGACTCGGAGGAGGAAGAGCGGGAGGAAGATGGGGAGCTGGCTGGTGCCGAAGCAAGCGCAAACGGAGGATCGGCGGACGCGGCGGCGGAGGAAGACTCCGGTGAATCGGACAGCGAAAGCAGCAAAGGCAGCGGAGAAGAAGACGACGACGACGGCGGGGGCTGGATCACACCCAAGAACGTCGCGCGGCACAAGGCCAAGGACATGGGCGTGCTCGCCGGGGCCTCGCAGCGCGAGCCCGAGGATGTCAAGGTCGCCCTGATAACCTCGGACTTTGCGATGCAGAACGTCGTGATGCAGATGAACCTCCGCCTCCTCTCGGTCGACGGCATGCTGATCCGCCGCGTCAAGACCTGGGTGCTTCGCTGCCACGCCTGCTTCAAGATCACCTCGGACATGGAGAAGAAGTTCTGCCCCTCGTGCGGCAACAACACGCTCATGCGGGCGAGCTGCCAGATCGGGGACGACGGGAGCATGAAGATCTTCCTCAAGAAGAACTTCCAGTACAACAACCGGGGAACCAAGGCGGGTATCGCATTGCAAACTACACGGCAGACGGGGCATTAACGATCATCAATAATCCAGTACTCCATACCGACTCCCAAGGGAGGCAAGAAGGCGGCGCAGGACCTGATCCTGGCCGAGGACGATCCAAACTACCAGCGGGCCCTGCGCGAGCACCGCCGCATGCTCAAGAAGGCCGCGAGCTCGGGCGCCGACCCGTTCTCGCCCGAATTCGTCCCGTCGTTCCTGCAGGGCGCCGGGGGATCCACGAGCGGGGCGCCGCGGGGGGTGGATCTCAGCGGGCCGCGGATCGGATACGGGAGGAGCAATCCAAACGAGGTGAAGCGGTCGACGGGCAACAGAAAGAAGCGGCGGTAGAAGAAAGAGGCGATGCTGATCGGCATGGGCGTGTGGTGGTCAATCAAAGTGCTCGGTGGCAATGGTCACCCCGGCTCTGACTCGGGGCCAGCCTCCGCCTGCTCGGCCGGTTCCGGTCCCGCGGCTTGTGTAAGTACCAGCCGTTCCTTGGCATCCAGCATGGCAGTGAGGTGTGCCGTTATGTGCTCGTACAGCATTTTCTGCGAGGCCTCCGGCGAAAGAGTCGCCTGGAGGGCGGCCAGCGGTGGCGGGGTCGCCCCGCAGAAACGGCACGTCCAGGTGTAAACCCCCCTTTCCTGTCGGATCAGGGGCGCATCCGTGTCCCGAGAGACCGGCTGCCACCGTGTCCTCGGCGCCTCCGCCGGCGCCGCCTCCGGCGGCGGCGGTTCGAGTTGCGGTTCGATTTGAGGTTCGATTTGGATCTCCATCGCTTCCGCCGGCGGGTCCAGTGGGACAGGTGCGACCACTTCTACAACGGAGTCCTTCGCAGGTTGGGCCGGCGCACCCGCAGGCTCCGCCGCGACCTGCAACACCTGGAGGTTGCGCACAATGTCGGCCATCGCGCTAGTGAATCGGCCTTTCTTCATGCTGCTCGCAATGGCCGTCGAGGAGTAGACATTGACGAGATGGCTCTCCAGCGAAACGGGGAACAGCTTCAGGAGATTGAGCGCGGCCTGGGCGCCGAATGGGGAGGAAGGGCGGGCACGGTTGGCCCCGTCGAGGGCCTTGGAAAACACCTTCTGGCAATCCAGGTCCTTCACTGATGTCACGGTCATCAATGCCGTACACATGGCGTCGTGAATCTCCAGAATCTCCAGGGTCTTTGACCAGATCTTCCGGTAGTCCTGCCTTGCCGTGACGACTCTGAACCAGGCACGTTTGCCCTTGACCCAAGCTTCGCGCTCCGCGCCGAATACGACGGCCATTTCGCACGGCGTGAAGTGCACGGGCACGAAGCATGCGCCGGCGTACACCTGCGGGTCCTTGTCCAGCAGGTCCCTCGCTGCGGGGGCCACCCGGCGGCCGGGCGGGACGAGGTTGTCCGCGTCTCCAGCATGGAGCAGTCCCACGCAGCGCAGCTGTTCGGCGTCGATCCTCCCGGCCGGCACCTCGTGCACGTCGACCAGCTCTTTGGAGACGGTGTCGAAGCACGCGAAGCCCCGCAGCTGCTTCTGTGCGAGCTTGGCGCGGGGGGTCGGGCTGCGGAGAACAGACGACTCGTGCAGCGAGGCGTATCTCGACGGCGCGGCGCCGGAGGGCGGCATGGCGGGCGGGCCCGCGAGGGACCGCGTTGGCGAGGGGGACGATCATGGACCGGCCCGCGCGGCCGCGCGTCTCCCGCGCTGCCCCAAACACGCGTCGCCATGGCCGACCGCGGGGAAACCCCCGCCGCGGCATCGCCCGACGCGCCATCGGCGACCGCGGCGGCCGGCGAGGCGTCCGCGGCCCCCGGCCCCGCGCTGCCGTCGAAATCCAGCGAGGAGGTTGCGGCCGCGTTTCGCGCCCCGCTGGCAAACGACCCGCACTCGTACCGCCTGCTGTCGTCGCGCTCATTCTTCGGGTGGGATTCAAGCCGCGCCGTCGAGGCGCCGGTCGCTGCAGGAGCGCTGACTTGCCCGGACCCGATCGCGTCCCGGCCGGCCCGATTCCGCACCTCAATCCCCCCCGGCATCGCGTTTCCTCAGAGCGGACATTGGGGGCAGCCTGGCAAAAGTGGGTCCGGGCACGCATCGCTCCTGCTTGTCCCTCCTGATGTCTCGGGCCCCGTCCGGCAAAGGTGGTCTTCCACGAGCCGGCAGACATCGACGAGACGTCGCGGAAAAGCCTGCTGTCGTCGATGATGCAGGCACGCCAATTTCTTCTCAACTCGGAAACCTACGGTGCGGACGGCGGGCCGGAGGGAGGTTGCGGGTTTGACCCACCGGTGACGTGGCCCAGGCGGAACGGGCGTGCGCGATACCCGGCTGAGCATCAAATTCCCCGACCGGTCGAGGATGCATTTCATAATGTTTGAGACGCGGAGAATCGCCGGCGCCTTGTGGGTGCAGCCCAGCACATGCCGCCGGCTCCCTGACACCCCTGTCCCAGCCAACTGCTATTGGCGAACCCCGGCGTGCTCGGCGGCGTGCAAGAGATTGGCTGCACAGGTGGTGGCGCGTACAAGTACGGCGAGGAGTTCCAGGAGAAGTTCGGGACGCACGTCGTCAAGTACGACGAGATGTGAGGCCGGCCGTCCAGAGGTGCCGCGCGGGCCTTGACACCGCCTCCGCCACCCAGGGAATGTCTCGTGACGGGCATCAACTTCCTCCTCCGAAACGTCCCCGACGAGGTTTTTGTCTACCCCGACGGCGAGGACACCTCGGACCCGCGGCCCTTTGCCGGCTCGGCACCGCTCGCGGCGCCGGAGGTGTACCAGCCGGCCGAGGGCGAGAGCATACACCCCTACCTCCTCGCCAACGTGGGCAGCGGCGTGAGCTTCGTGGTCGTGGACGAGCATTCTCAGGAACGGATAGCGGGCAGCGGTGGGCTGTTGGCGGTCCGCTTCTTGAAAGCGGACGCTTACGCGATTGGATCCCGGCAGCGTTGGGAGGGGCGACGTACTGGGGTCTCGTGCGGGCACTGACGAGCATTCGGGACTACGAACAGTCGTTGGAGATGGCGCGGGAGGGCTCGGCCGAGAACATCAACATGGTGCGGCAGTGTCGTGTGTCAAGTTGGACGGACGAGCTGACGGCTGGAATTCGCAGACCGTGGGCGACATTTACGGGGGAGTGCCCTACAAATCGCTCCCGCCGAACATGACGGCCGCTTTCTTTGGGAAGGTCGGTTGGGGTGTCTCGGGATCTGGTGGCGTCGGTTGACGCTTCTGCCAGGCGATTTCGGACGAGCCGCCCCTGGCCAGGGCATCGGAGGCGGACGTGTGCAACGCCGTTTTGTTCATGGTGACCAACAACCTGGGCCAGTTGGCATACCTGAACGCTTTGAGGTAGGCAGTACCCGGAGGTGCCGATCACGGCAGTCTGACCCGTGGCGCCAGATTCGGGATCTCGAGGATCTTCTTCAGCGGCAGCTTCCTTCGCTCGAACGAAACCTCGCGGCGGGCGCTCGACCGTGCCATCAAGTTCTGGAGCGGCGGCAAGATGAAGGCGCACTTCTTCAAGCACGAGGGTTTCGCGGGGAGCGTTGGCGCCCTGGTGCTGCACAACGCGGCGACGTTGAACCGGGCGCGACGCGAGTCGATGGCACCGGAGGGAGGCGAGCGATAGCGAGGATCTTGTGTCTATGTCTGGGCTCTACAGGTCCTTTACAGCTTGCCATTTGCGAGCTCCGCCTCCATCTCCTTCACCTTGGTTTCGAAAAGCTCCGCGGCCTGTGTCCACACCTGCGCGCTCTGCCGGTTGGGGAGCTGCTTCAGCGTGGGCAGCAGGTCGCTGACGAACTGCTCGCTGGACTCGCGCGGCAGCAGAGTGGGCAGGTGGTCGATCGCAATCACATCCAGCGGGACCGAGCTCCTGCGCGGAAGCCAGATCAGCGGGACACATCCATCCATACGGACTCCAACTCACTTGGTCTCCACGCGGATCGTCGGATCATCGAACGTCGTCGTCCGGTCGTACACAGGAAGAGGGTTGTGAGGGTTGGTGGTGTCGCAGCTGACGTCGCAGATGACGGAAAGCTTGCGTTCTCCGTCTGGGGGCTCCGATGTCAGCCGCGGGCGCCCAGAGCTGGCACAAAGAGTAGCCCACCAAGCATCTCCCTGGTAATGAAGGGGGGAATAGGTTTGGAGAGGTAGATGGAGTTGACGAAGATGTCGTGGGCGAGGAGCTCTTTGTACGGTCCCGGGTTGTTCTGCGTCTCCTTCAGATCCCAGCCAATGATGCTCTCTCTAATCCACGAACGTGAGCATCAGTGCGAAGAGAGCCGACATCACAACACTCACGCCGGGATGCCGACTTTGCGGGCGCAATCCGTCGCACCCGAGCCACAACGCCCCAGCGCCCCCATGATCATGATCTCCGGATATCTCCCGGCGTTGGCGACCGCACGATCCAGCTTGCCCTTCACGGCACTGATGAGGCTCGCCTCCGTCGGGTGTGGCTTCACAGCCGGGTAGGGCCTGGCGTGGGTAATCCGTGAGGCTCTCTCCGGATCCCACGAATCTCGATCGCCACGCACTCGTTCGGACTGAGCTGCTGGTGCGCCCACAGGTCCACCGCAAGTGCCGTCCCCGCAAAGCCCGCGTGGTACCCGAAAGCGGCCACCCGCCGCCCCTTTTCGTCGTTCAGAAACTCGAGGTCCAGGAGCAGGCCCTTCCCGGCGACGAACCGGCCCAGAACGTCGGTCCACCCGGCCTGCCGCTTGTAGCAGTGGGCAAACATGATGTGGGTATGCGGAAGCGGGGTATCGTCGTTCTCCGGCAGCTCCTTGAGGCCGAGAATGTAGGCATCTTTGGGAGCCGACCTCCAGGAACCCTTGTCGACGACGGTGCAGCTGGGAGCACGTCGGGCTCAGCGCCCCGGCTCCAAAGAAGCCTTCCGTCCGTCTCACCCCTCGTATTCCGCCGCGTCAAAGGTCGACTGATCGGATTTCTCCACCGAAACCGTGAACTGCCCCGTCGACAGCAGCTCCTTGGCCGTCGCGGGCGTCAGAGCCGCACGGTGCTCCAGGGGCTTCGTCTCCGCCCGCAGCCAGATATGGGTCGACATCGGTACAAGATTCCGGCCTGCTTTACGATCTCCTGTGGGTTCGGACGAAGAATGGCAACGAGTGTGGAGCAGCGCACTGTTTTGATCAGCGTCCGGTCTCCCCGACGCCACCGCGACAGTGCCCAAAACAATGGCCTTTCCGCAGCAGCAGTCTCCTGGAAACCGCTATGAGCCTCCGCCACCCGAGGTCGGTGTCGTTGGCATCCGGCAGGGGCTTCGCTTGGCGATCCGGTGTCCGATTGCCCCGATGTCGTCGCCACTTCTTGGAACCTCCCTGACATACTCGCCACCTCTCTAATGTCGGCACGCAGGCCTTGATGATTCAGAACGCTATGGAATCATGCCCAGGGAAGACTGTCATCAGCGGTGTCCTCGGTAGGCGGTCTGCGGAGCACCGGGACACGGCCCGGGTCCGATCGGTCTTGCGTCCCCCAGGTTTCGCCATGGGCGGCGTGTTCGGGGCCGTGATATCGACACTTGGAACCAGCGACATGCTGACTGAGGAGCAGCTGAAGTTGAAGTTTAGGGAACAGATGAAGATCAGCATGAGGCAAACGGTGGATCGGGCGAAGTCATCCGCAAAGAACCTGTCGGTCGTCGGCGCAGCCTTCGCAGGCACTGAATGCGTAATCGAAACGGTGTGGCTGATCCGTGTTGGGCTCGAAGCCTGGTGTTGATCGCCTCCGGAACCCCATCCGATGACCATCACCGTGGACGACCACCACAGTATCGGGCAAAGAACGACGTCTACAATGGGGTTGCTGCCGGTTGCATTACGGGAGCTGGGCTGGCGGCGCGTGCGGGACCGCAGGCCATGGTGGCGGGATGTATTGGTTTTGCCGGTGAGCGAGGAAAACGCCTCCCCCGACTCCCTGTAACGCTCCCTGGCCTTCCTGCACATCTTCCCATCATTCTACAACTCGTTTTGGACCGTTCTAAGCGTTCTCGGCGGCAATCGACACGTACACGCGGAACCATCATTAGCTTTGTGGAAGCCTCGGTGATTCGTCTGTGTCGGATACCCGGGGTGGGAGCCCCTCTTGGCCGCTCCGCTCACGGTCTGGACCTTGGGACTCTTCTCCCGACTCAATTGTATCGATTGTAATTGATTCGTTTGCTGTTCGCATGTTTGAGCTTCTGTTTTTCGTTTGTCGGGCTTGATTGACCGCTCGGCCCACCACGCGGCAGAACTCCGTTAGGTCCAAACACACACATCATGGTCGGACCAGTACGTGCATGTGCAAATGGAGAAACAACGGGAAATGCCTCGTGCTCTGGCAGGCACTGCACTTCTCATTGCTCGACGTACACGAGAAAGTTGGCGCGCCCGCAGAACCTCTCCGCCAATCGCCTGCCCGCCGTTGTCGGCTGCGAGAATGCTATCTGCGCGGGCGACAGAGAGCAGCCAAAGATGAACCGCGACCTGGGACATCAGCCCATTTCAGCACACGAATAAGCGGCAGGAGCGAGGAGATCCCTGCTCACCGTACGGCCTCTAGAAGTTGCAGCCCAAACCCGTACCGTCGGTGCCCTTTGGAAACCCAGATACGAGAGATTCCACACACTGCCGGTCTCGGCTCTGGCCTATGAGCAAGGTGTGTGACGAATTCGTACTCGCACTGTCGCCTCCTTACCTATAGAGCAGCGATGTGTCCCCAGATCCCATTCGACACGCCCCGTCTCCTTCTCCACCATCTAGAGAGCCTGTCGAGCTCGGAAGCAGCTCGAACCCTTCCGCGATCGGCTCGGCAACGACGCATCCTGCCGCCTTCCGGTCGGCCGAGACGCAAACAAAGGTCTGGTAAGGGAAGAGGGAGTTAAGCAACGGACATAGCACGTCTTTGCCCGTCGAACCTTCAAGGACGGCAGCTGATCAGACAGCGACACCGCGCCCAGCTCCTGGTTGGCGATCTCGACGACCTCGCTGGCCTGTTTGTGCGGACGCAAGAAGTGCTGAGTACTCCACGGTCATCGCGTTGGAAGCACGCGCACCAGTTTTTGCTCGCGCTTGCTCGATTCTCCGGTGATGAGCAGTATCTTGAAGGTCCCGCGGGCACCGCCGACGGCTGCCTCGAAGCTCCTCACGACCTGCTCGCCCGGCAGCACCTGTGTCGCCCACGCCATTCGCCCATCAATCGATGCTCGTAGACGGCAGCGGCGCCGATGCCCACCGGAAAGTCGATCCCCGCCACGACGGCCCGGTGGAACTTCTTGTGCACCCCCTCGTCGTCCGCCTGCCCCACATTGTACGACATCCCGCACACGGCGCACTGCCGCGGGCCGATGTGCTTCTGGCCAAAGTCCAGGCAGAGCTGCTGGTACTGGGGCGCCTTCTTGGCCTCCGGGCGGGCCCTGTCGTCGGCGGACTTGCGGGGCGCCTTGGCCCGTCGCCGGTCCCGGTCCTCCGACTGGCCGCCGTCCCCCTCCAGGTCCCGGTCCGCCAACGGCGCGACGTTCTCCGAGGCCAGCGTCGTGTCCGAAAATGCCGGGCTCGGCGAGGGAAGGGACGGCGCGGGCTCGGGCGCCGGGCCCGCCGCCGGCCGCTTCCGCTTCTGGTAGACCGTTGGAGCCCGTTTGATCCCCGTGACCGCGCTCTCCATGGTCATGGCTGGTCAACGACGATGGAATCAGGGGACAACAGGCGTCCCGCTGCGTGTGGTTCGACGGCAATTTGGGGAGATCGCGATTCGTGGCCACAGCCGGCAGATCAAATACGCCCTGATCAACGCGGGCGGTTCTTCGTCTCCACGTAGTCGCGGCGTCGGCTCTATTCGTCCCAGCTAACATTCAGAGCCGCATTCAGCAGGCCTGCATCAGCGATGTTGCTGTCGAGCCGGTCGATCAGCGACTTCCTCTCGAAGATGAGCTGACGGGGGCGGTGAGCGCGGTTGCGGACGGCACGGCGGCCAAGCTACCTCAAACACGCGATCGGAAGCATCGGGCACCTCGGACTTGACGAACTCGAAGATGTGCCGGACCGGGTCGGTCTTGAGGAAGCGGCGGACGAACTTGCTGCCATCTGTCCGGGTCGCCGTCAGCAAACTGCAAGTGCCGTCCCTTTGGCGGGACTCACCAGGCATCCGTATCTGCACGCGCGTGGCATCGCCCGTCGCCGGCACCTCGGCCCTCTTCACCGCCTTGATCGACGCGAACGGGCTTGCCCCCGCGTCCGGCGGCGGCTCCTCGTCGTCGTCCAGCGCAATCGGCTCCTCCGCGTCCAGGGTCACCACCGCCGGCCGGCTCTCGGTCCGCGACGGCGCGGCACCGGCCATGGAGGCTTCCATCGCGGCCAGGATCTGCTCCTCCTCGGTCATCTCGGCCACGCTCTGCGGCGGGGACGCGTGAGGGCGGGGCCACCGGGGGGACGACGGAGGGCCGACCTTGGCCTTGCGCTTGCGCCCGGCGTTGGCATTAGCGTTTGCGTTCTTGGGGTTCTCGTCCAGCGAGTTGCCCTCCAGGAACTCCATGGCTGTGGGCACAGGTGAGATCCTCCGAAGAAGCCTGTCCCCAGTCGCGACAGCACCTTCGTACATGAACTCCGATGGGGACATGAGCGTGGTCCAGACCTTCATTCTCTCGGCTGGAAACAATCAGCCGGGTCGGGGCTCCGTCGGTCGACAATCGCACCTGTCCTGGGGTCGACGATGGCGATGTGGGGGAACGAGTCGAAGGGGTAGAAGCTGGCGTACTTGGTGCCCTCGGGCGTCTGGGAGCCGAACTGGAGGAAGATGAAGTTCTCGCGGACAAAGTCCTTGACGTCTATGGAGGGGGGTGGGGTGTCGGTTTCCTCCTCCGAGGGAATGCAGAAGCAAGCAGCACCTTGGTCCTTCCACAGATCGCGGTTCAACAGCTGGCACGCAAACTCGTCGGCCGCTGCGGGGCGCTCAGATTGCTGGAGGCGTTGACAGGCCACGCAAGCTCACCCTGCGGGTTGACGAGGATCCACTTTTTGCGCTCGCGAGCCGCAATCCTGGCCTGTCGGCACAAGCACGCGTCAAGAAGAGGTAGGCGACGCCGCCATCCATGGGACAGACCTGTTCAAAGTCGCCGGGGAACATGATGTCCGTGGGCGGCTTGTACATCTCCGCGAGCCTGTTGGCGCGGTCCGACGACGACGAGGCAGCTTCGCGCCGGCGGTCAGCGGCTTCCCCGAATTGAATTCGCCGGCGGGATCTCACTCGGCCTGGACTCGGCCTCCAGATCGCGGAACGCCTCGTGGATGGCCCCCCCCGGAGACTGCCCGTACCCCGCCGAGGAGCCCGCGTTCATGCGCGCCGCCGGGCCTGCCGAACCAGATCAAGCGCATCAGACACGTGCCGGACGCGGAGGGACGCCCCTTCACGGGGGTACGCACCGGGCATGAAGCTGCCGTAGTCCGAGCCGTAGCTGTTCGAGTACGCGTCGCCGCCGACCAGCGTGTCCCTCACGCGGCGCTGCATCGGAGCGCGCACCTCGTCCTGCCTAGGCCGCGGCGGCCTGGAGGCGGCGACGGGCACCACGTCGTCGTCGTCGTCCACGACCTCGGGGGAGGTGGGCCTGTTTGCGCCGCCGCCCCCGCCGTCGAGCGGCGCGCCGCCATTGTCCTGCGGTGCGTTGGCGGGGCGCGGGACGCGTGCGCGGAGTGCCCACCAGGATCAGCTGGATGGCCGTCTCGACCGACCCGTCGGCGACCTGCAGGTACGAGCGGGCGATTCCCAATTCGACCCCGGTGATCTCGCTGACGGCAAGAAGCGCATCGCCGTCGACCTCCTCGCCGGACATCGCGGGAGACGGGTGGGCGGGCAGTGGGCGGAGTGTGCACTTCTGTGACGGGCGACGCATGGTTGTGACCCCGCGAAGTCGTCCCCCGGCGAGACCCCCGCGATGCAGCGCTGGGGCCTCTTTGCCGCGCCGGGGCCCTCGGGGCGCGCGCTCGTCGTCGCGCCCGACGCCGGCGGGTTCCTCCTGCAGCTGGAGCCCGGCGAGCCCGGACCGCCCCCCGCCGCCCCCGCCCGTCCGGCCTCGGCGCCGCCCGACGCGCACCGCGGCCACCACGCCGCGCAGCGCCACTCGGGCTTCTTCGAGCGCGCGCCCGCCGCCCCGGACGCCGACCTGGCGCGCTCCGGCTTCGCAAGGGTCGCCCCCGGCTCCCGCTTCTGGGGCGTGTGCGGCCTGGTAAGGCTGCGCGGCGAGATATGGCTCGGACTGGTCAGGGACGCGCAGGCCGTGTGCGCGCTGCGGGATCGCGTCGTCTACCGGGCGACCGACGTGGCCTTCTTCTCGCTCGCGTCGGGCCAGTTCGACGGCATGGCAGGCGCCATGGAGAACCCGGACGCCCCCGCCAGCAGCAACCCGGACCTGCGGCACCCGTGCCAGGACCTCATGGTGGGCTGGCGACCGCGATGCGCGCAAGGGCCCCGCCGACACCACCCGATCGCCGCAGCGCTACCTCTCCAACGGCAGCTTCTACTTCAGCACCGCCATGGACCTCACGCGGTCGCTGCAGCAGCAGCACGCAGAGAGCCCCGGCGCGCAGCCCGCGCTGGACTTTGACGAGTGCTCGGAGGAGTTCCTGTGGAACAGGCACATGCTCAAGGACCTGCTCTACATCCGGGACGGCATGCTGGACGACGAAAAGGCCGAGCTGGACGCCTCGGGGCTCATGCTCGCCATGGTCCAGGGCTTCGTCGGCGCGGGCAACGTCCGGATCCAGGACCGCTCGGGGTCGCTGAACCAGCTGGTGCTCATCTCGCGTCTGAGCTGCCGCAGAGCCGGCACCCGCTTCTCCACGAGGGGCGTCGACGACGAGGGCAACGTGGCCAACTTTGTGGAGACGGGTGGGTCCGCGTGTTGCGGTCCGCCGCAGCCGCCCTCTCTGATCCTTCCCCCGCCAGAGCTCGTGCTCGACTCCCCGCAGTACCTCCTCTCCTTTGTCCAGCTCCGCGGCTCCGTCCCCATTTTCTGGGAGCAGCCCGGCGTGCAGGGCTTCACGCAGCGCATCGAGATCGCGCGCGGCAGCGAGGCCACCGGGCCCGCGTTCCGGAACCACTTTGCCCGCCTGGTCGAGGCCTACGGGGATATCCAGATCCTGAGTGGGTCGGGTCCGTGCTGGGGTGGGCCGTCGCTGACGCAACCCAGACCTCCTCAGCGCCAAGGAACCGGAGGTCGTCCTGACATCGGCATACCGGCATCACTTCGAGAGGAGCATCCCGGAGCTGCAGGAGGCGGTGCAGCTAAGTGAGCTCGTCTGGCGAACGACCGTCGGCTGCCGGGGCTCACCCGCTCTGCAGAGAACTTCGACGTCCACGCCGAGTGCAGGAACGGCAATTTTGACAACCTGGTCTACCTGTACAGCGCGGTCGCCAAATGGCTGGACCGGGCGGGCTACTTCCTCTTCCACAAGGACTCGCGGCACCCGCTCCTGCTGCAGGGCGGCCACCTCCGGATCAACTGCCTGGACTGCCTGGACCGCACCAACGTGGTGCAGACCTTCATGGCGCTCCAGGTGGTCACCCGCCACGCGGTCGAGTATCTCGACGCGGACCCCGTCGCGGTGTTTTCCCCCGAGGCGGAGGCCACCTGGCGCAACCTGTGGAGCGACAACGGCGATGCGCTGTCCAAGATCTACGCGGGGAGCGGGGCCATCCGCAGCTCGGCCACCCGCAAAGGGAAGCAGACCCTCGCGGGCATCTTGGACGAGTGGGTGGTCCTTCGACCTTTGCTGCAGCCCGCGCTGACGCCCGCGAAACAGCGCGTCCAAGTCGGTGCAGCGGTTCGTGGTGAACAACTTCGTCGACAAGTCGCGGCAGGAAACGATCGACATCCTGCTGGGCACCGGAATCCCCGAGAAGTCGTTCCTGCTCCGCGACGTCGTCAGGGAAGCCGTCGCCGCCCGCATGAAGGCCCGGGAGTCGGAGTACACGAGGCGGCGGACGGTGCATGCGCTCATTGGCACGTGGAACGTGAACGGCAAGACTCCGGGAGAAGACCTCAGCCCCTGGCTTGAGTCTGGTTTGAAGGCGCCTCCCGAGTTTATCGCGCTCGCTTTCCAAGAAAGTGGGTGGTGCTTGCATCTACGTCCGCGCATAGCGATCGACGCTTTTCCTCCCTCAAGTCGTCGAGCTCACGCCGCAGCAGATTGTCGCCGCGGACGTGAACCGTCGGATAGCATGGGAAAAGGACCTTCTGCGGACCATGAACTACGTTTACTCGGCTTCCTACGTGCTTCTCAGATCCGTGCAGCTCGTCGGCGCGTCGCTTTCCCTGGTTCGGAAGCTCGCAGCAGCATCATCACGCGCTGCTGCTGACTTCACCCGACCGCAGTATGCGCTCGAGAACCTAGTCGACGATGTGCGCCACGTCGAGGTCTCCCAGCAGAAGACGGGTCTCTCTGGTTTGGCGGGGAACAAAGGTCTGGCTTCTCTGGCGTCTTTTTTCGAGGCGTTTAACCCTTGTTGGCAGGGGGTGTCGCCATACGGCTCAACTTCCATGACACGTCGCTGTGCTTCGTCACCGCGCACTTGGCTGCCGGGCAGAGCAACGTGGCTGACCGCAACCGCGACTACCGCACCATCACCGATGGCATCAGGTTCCGGGGAAAGAGGCTCGAGGACCACGAGTGGGTTTGCCGTGCTGAAAAGCTAACCGAGCTCAATCGCGGCTTGAAGCTTCGTGATCTTCGCGGGGGACTTCAACTACCGCGTGGACTTGGACTACGAGTCGGCGATTGCGACGGTGCAATCCGTGGACACTGACTTCGGCTATCAAGAGCTCCTTGCCTACGATCAGCTCATCAGGGAACACGGCAATGGCCGTGTCTTTGAAGGGTACACCGAGGCAAAGATCACCTTCCCTCCTACGTACAAGATCGCCAACGGCACAGTCGCCTCGTACGAGAACGAAAAGGGGCGGGTGCCGGCGTGGTGCGACCGCATCCTTTACCGAAGCGCGAGCGGCCAACCTCTGGAGCTCCTCGACTACTCCTCCGTCCAGACGATGACGACGTCGGACCACAAACCTGGTTCGTTCGGCGCCACGTCGGCGATCATATCCACGCATTGACAGTGGCATTCCAGTCAAGGCCGTGTTCCGCATGGAGGCGCAGATCGTCGACCACGCCAAGGCCGGAAAGATCCGCGGGGAGATCCTTGCCTCCATTACGAGATCCGGCCGCGCTGGCGCCGCCCATGCGCAGTCTGGAGTGGCGAATGGGTTCAAGGCCGCGCAGTGGTGGGACGACGGTAAACCACTGCGGCGAACTGGGGCCGCATCGAAAGCCAGGAACCCGTTTCGGTCCAGTGAGACCTTGGAGCGCAAGCTGGCGGCGAAGAACCCGTTCCGCGAAATTCCTGCACAGGTGGCCGTGTCTCCCGCGAGCCCCCCGACGCCTCAGCAAGGCTGGGTCACTTTCGACGATTAGGGCCGAAAGGAGCGCGCTCTGCGCCCGAGTTCTTGCACAAACGTCGCATAGTCTTTGCGGAGGTTGTGCATGATTGATGCCAGCTTTGCTGAAGCAAGGATCTCCAGCTGGGTTCCCCGAACCTCGGCGAGATCGGGGTCCGGCGGGTTTGGACGCTGCTGAAGGCTCTCTGCTGCTCGCCGAACCTCCAAGCTGGATTTCTCCAGCGCTTCGGCGAACGCAGTCCCCATCGACGCCTGCTTACCAGCATGATGAAGCAACATGCGTACCACGGCGAGAGTCTGAGGAAGTTGGCATTCATCAGCCTTCGATTGTCTTGCGCGGAGCGAATTGGTCAGACCAGAGTGCCCTGCATGATCGTCGCCATGGCTCTCGTATCCCACAACGGGGTCTCGCCAAGACCGCGAACGGTTTCTCGACAGGCATCTGTGGGACAAGAAACAGTCAACGTCGCCGCGGAGCGATGCGCAGATCGCCTACGGTCGATATTAGTGATTGTAGCGACTGCATTGTCGACAACTGGAAAGAAGTCTCGTGAGCACCGAGTGTGCTCGCCGCATTCCCCGAGTCATTCACCGTCAGACTTTCCACAGAACGATGACAGGAAATGCAAAATGACTTGGGCAAGCTGCATGTCGTAGCTCTCAACCTGGAGAACGAATGTCAATGCATCGCCAAAACAAAGGACAGTGGTTTGACCTTGCTGCGGACTTCTGCGTCGGCGAGCGGATCTTGTAGACGTTGAAGGATGTCGTGGGCGTCCCCGTTTCCGCTCCCCGCAAGCATGTAGCGCGCAGCATCAATGACGGCAACGTGAATTTTCACCCAGGTTTCCTGATCAACCGGTCAGTGGCGTGGAGCGGCAAGCCTGAGGTGACCCTCACTTCTCGGCGACGCAGAGGCCTCGAAAGTTCCTCGAAAGAACAAGCTCCGACCTTGTTCCAGTCGGAGAAGACTGCGCGGTCTTGATTGTCCGAAAGGTCCGCAGCACGGAGAGGCAATGCGGTCCCAAGGGGGGCCTTCATCCCTTCCACGGAGGGAATAGCTTTGGCCACGCCGTTGTAGACAGCGAGGCACGCAGAGGTCCACCGTTGCAGAGAACGTTCCAACCGCCCCTTGAAGGCGCGGAACTCTGGCACCTGCGCGAGCAATCAATGCATAGCTCCTATACCATGCCAGGCGATTCAACCTTCGAGTACGTGTTGTTCTCGTATGCTTTGATCATCATTTGCGGCGTCTCCGTTTCGTTCGAAGCATAAATGCCCTGCGCCGAACGGAGGAACTTGGCGACGACGTCAGGCGGAGCAATGCTGTCGATGAGATCCGCAAGGAGGTAGCTGGTCGCAGCGTAAGCACGTGCGCAGCGCACTTTGGGCGCAAATACCTCAAGGTGTCGTGCTGCACGTGCTTGATTGAAAGGGTTTCGTAAAGCTCGACTGAACGAGTAAAGTTCCCTGGGGCGAAGTTAAGAGGAATCACGCCAAGGATCGGACCGCAGCCAACCAAACGTGCAGTACAGCCTGATCAGGGCCATTGTGATTTGAAAGTTGGCTGGGCTTCGCTCCAAAGCAGTTTCAAGCACCGCGATAGCAACGAGTCCGTGGGTGCTGCTCTCTGCGCAATGACAAGATAAGCAAACGCACGTGTTCGGCGGCCAAAGACCACGTACTCGAACTTCGCATCAAGTCGTGCAGCATGTGGGAGCACAAGAGTGCCAAGTCATCCAGATGCGGCTGATCTTTCGTAGGTGATCCTAAAGGCTCGCCATGAGATACGAAAACGATGCATGCATCGCGGGCCTCTCCCACCTTGAAGAGAAGGGACATAGATGTCCCACGCCTCGTCTGCTGCATTGAGCAGCTCATTTCCGCTCATCTGAGAGTGCTCCCCGAGCATCCTGCGTAGCTTGAGCATATTGATTCTGGTCGCCAAGTTCTTGCGAAACGTGTGGTCAGAGTCGCCGAGAAGCAATGGCACTGGATCCTACCTCAGAGGAATCGTATCTTTCCCGCACGAAAGAAAGCAAGGCTTGCTTCCCGTCATCGTCAACCGCGTCGTCAAGAAACGAAGCGACATCTGAAACCATGTGATACTGCTGATCGAACACGGTGATGTAGTTCCGCAATGCCTCGACTCGTGCAGCACTGTTTCGTCCCGCAATCTCCAACTCCGCGAGCATGAATGTCCGTTCGGACCCGTTTGCTGCTGCTTTCCGGTCGCGCAAGTAGTTTACCAGTTCCGCGGGCGGCGAGGCTCTGCTCCACTGATGAGTTAGCGCGCGGAACGCATGCACGGATACCTACAGCTCCCCGTTTGCGGACTCATCGGCCAACCACGCCTTAATGAGGACACTCCAGGCTTCCCAATCATCTGGCCTGCCATCAATCGCTCAGAACTGGCTGATCCAATATGCCCGCAAGCAATACCTTTCGCTCAGAAGCTCCATGGCCGATGTCCGAACGTCGGCATGCCTGCCAAGGGTTGCAAGGGCTGCCATGAAGAGCCGAGTGTACTGCTCCTTGACCAAGAAGCTCTTCTGCACCGACGGTCCCTCTAAAAAAGCGAGCACATCGGCGTGCTTCCCCTGCCGGGTGAGTATGTCCAGTTGCAACAGCACGGCTAGGGTCCCGGTGAGCCGTGGACTTGGTCTCCCACTGGCATCCCTACCTTCCGTGCTCGGTTGCCCCATTTCCGCAAAAGCTCTTGCCATCATGCGCTCCGATAGGGCATACATGAGCGCAGAGTCTGCCAGGCCATCTTCAGCCTGACGCCAAGTCAACGACATTGCACAAGCTTCAGCCAGAGGCGGGGTCACCTGAAGAAAGGCACTGAGGGCCGCCCAGACGAGGTACTTGGCGCCCTTGAACTGCTTGTGGAGTTTCAAAGCGAGCTTGCGACACCCCGTTTGAGGCTGATGGTCGAATACATGTCGAGGGATGCCCACCTGCTGCTGCTCCTTCAGGTTCTGATCCCTCACGAGAGACATGAACCAGAGGTTCCCAAGCTCCTCGTTCCTTGGCGCTGCCGCGTGTGCTGCTTCATAAAGCTTAGATATCTCCTTCTCTGTGGCAACAGGCTTGAGCGGGCAGAGTTCCAGGGGGGCGCCGCTCGTTCTCACGCCTCCCCGCTTGGCCGTATATCTGGGCCAAGATCGGCAACACCGCCTTGTCCGTTGCCCCATTCCGGCGTGCCGAATCGCAAAGATGGAGCGCCTCATCGACCCTCCCGAGCCGGAGAGAAGCGAGGGCATGCAAGGCTTCGAATATTGGAGCTCCGGGATTCTTCTTCAAGCTCTTCTGCGCGAGCTGGATCGCCTGCTTGTAGCTTCCTCCGTCAATCGCGTCCCAAATCGCGCGCACGCGCCATTCGGCAGCATCGCTCATCACGAGCCGCCCCCGAACTGGCAAGAACCGTCCCCGACCACGCGCGCGCGCACGCGCGGAGACAAAGCCTCTCAGAAACCGACGAAGCGCCGAAGCGCCATGGAGGACGCCGCGGAGAAGGCTCCGAAGGCCTCGCCTTTCCCTGCGTTTAGTTCCTGGAGCACATTCACGTCATCTTTGACTACTGGCCTGGCCACGACGCTCGACTATGTGAAAGAAACGGCGGCCAAGACGGTCAAGGTTCGCGAGTCCGCTTGAACGGCGGGGCCGCAGTTGAAACCCCCGGTAGACGATCGAGGAGGAGACGGAGAAGCGTTTGGGAGAGTTTGAGAAGGAGCGACAGGAGTTCGTTCGTCAGAAGAAGGAGGCGAACGAGTACTTCGCGGATGGTGGGCCGCCTCCCTTCATCGGGGACCTGTGCTGAGCGAGCTCCAGAGTTTCCGGACGCGGAGCCTGTGTGGAAGGACGGCTCAGTGAATGAGGACGAGTTGAGGCGGCAAGTTTTGGGCCTGTCTTCGGTGAGAACGGCCGGTGGCACTTTGGCCTCGTTGACTCACATCCCGCCAGGACAAGGTTGTTGCCCAGGGGCCGCTAGTTATCGATCTCTGATCTTGGCTCTCCTCCTTAAGCGGAACTTCTTGGTGGAGCCACCCGCAGGTAACGCTTCCCTGCCTTTGTCCGTCGCTTGCTGAGCAGAACGCAGGCACGGACTTTGAGTTTGACCTTCCTGCTGTGTTGCCGTCGGCTATGGTTGGGTGGTCTTGCCTACGTGAATTGGAAAGGCTCATTGGCGACTCGTGGCAGGCGACCTTGCGGGCTGATCCAGCTTTGGAGAAGATGAGGTTCGCGCTGGTGCCGTCCCACATCAAGGAGAAGGCAGGGAGGACATCATTCGTTGTTCGCATGTTGTCTCACACTCGTTCTCAGGCATTTTGGTCAAACTACTTCTACAGGTAGGGCTTGTCGTGATCCGAATGAGGCAAGAAGCCAAATCCTTCAGCCTAGGGTCGGTCTGATTAAGCAAGCGCTGGCACTGTCAGCAAAGCTGGACGAAGTGACTCAAGAGGGTGCCGAGACGAAGGCCGAGGAGTCTGGGGCAGAGGCGGCAGTGGACGATTTAGATGCGGCGTTGAGAGCCGAAATAGGCGAGGACTTCTCCGCCGGTCCAGACGACGATTTGGCTGGGGGTCTCGGGGAGGCCGGCAAGGAGGACACAGGTAGGACGGGTTGCGCCGACCGCTGTAGCCCCTGACCATTTTGGACGGACAGATGCGGCCGCATGGGAGGCCGAGCTGCAAGATTTGCTCAAGTCGTGATACCACTTTTTGCTCAATTGAAACTAGTCAACATCAATCGGATCTGCCATGTCCACCTTCTCGTATTTGGCAAGGCGTGTCCTCAAGTCGTTGCGCTCTTGTTGGAGAGCGCGGCACAGCTGTTCGAAGCGTTTGGTCCGTTTAGACGTAGCTTCGATCTCGCTCTTGAACGAAAGGAAGATTTCGTTTGAGCGGGTGAGGGTTTCCTCGACAGTCTTGAATTTGCTGATGTACGTCGCAAGCTGACTGCGGAGATCCGCCTCCGATTTCGCGAAAGACGTAAGCTGGCCCCTCAGCGAACTCACCTGTGCGACGTGGCTTGTCAGTGTGTGCGGCTAGATGCTGCGAGATCGCCCACTTTCAGAGCTTCCTGCTCCATGAGCTGCCGCTGCTGCTCGCATCTTGCCTCCAGGAGCTGGTATTCTACCTCCTTCGACCGCATCAAAGAGTTGAAGTGTTTTTCCCGCAGCTCGTACTGTTGGAGGAAGCTCCTTAACCGATCTCGTGTTCGCCTGCAGGCGCTCCACGTGTTGCAGATCTTGTCGCGGCGCTCAGCATGCTGACTTACCCTACTTCTGCTTCGTCAAGGGTCTGGCTCCGATCGTCCGATTCCTCCTCCATCTTCGACTTGATCTCCCAAATCGTGCTTTCGAATTTGGACGACAGCTCCTCCCGCTTCTGCTGCTCCGACTGCGCTAGTCGTTGGCTCTCATCCTAAGGCTTGGTCAATCGACTTGTCAAGCCAAGCCAGCGAGAACGTGCCTTGATCTTGCGATTCTCTTTCTGCAGTTCGCGGCACACCGTCTCCACCTTTTGCTTCTGAGCATTTGCTTTCGCCAAATCGGACTTTGCTGACGATTTGCAACTTGCGTTAGGTCGTCACGCTTCCGGACACAAGTGATCCCACCAGAGTCGCGTTCTTTGTTTGCCTGCCGCCATCGAGTCAGCCTCCTCAAGATGTTCCCTGGAGGCAAAGCCACCGCACCAGCTCATATTTCTTCTTAAGCTTTGCGTAGTCCCGTTCCAGCACCTTGTACGTCTCGAACAGGCCAATGTACTTGGCCTGCAGCGCAGCAGTGTCCCCATGCGTGCTCTCCGCCAGCTTGTTGATTTCGGTGGTCGCGTTCTTGATCGCCTTGTCTGGCCATAGGAGAGAACACGGCGTCCAATCGGGAAGAGGAACGGGACTGGGCGACAACCGACCCATCGCGTCCTCCTCCTCTTCAAGGCTCGTCCGCTCCGATTCCAGCTGATGTATCTGGAGCAGCCTGGGCATCAAAACCCAGGAACCATTGAAGAGGCGCCAGTCCCCAAATGCTAAGCACCTTGGATTGAATCATGGACTCTAATTCCTCCGGAGTGGGCGGGGGTTTCTTCTTTGGTTTCTTGGCCTGGGGGTCTGCCGCGGTCTTTGCGTTCGGGCTCAGGGATGCCTGGGCATCGATGAGCTCCAAGCTCCGGCATCGCCCCCAATAGGCCCACCATTTACGCGAACGGCGGTCCGGTGGAAGTTCGGTCCTCTGAGAGGTGCGCATGTTCGATCTACGTTGCTAAAGCAAGTTCCAGGGCCCGGGGCGGCGGGAACGCCGCACGATGTCCGACAAGGGGATTCTGAAACACGGAGAGCTCGATTCGGCTGCCGATAAACGCCTCCGATGGGACGAAGACAACTTGCAAATCACTGAGGCCACCCGGGGAGGGAAGATGAAGGTAGCATCTGGAGCGTGTCCCAACGCGGTCCGACCTCCTCAATCCACGTCATGCAGGTGACTGAGCCAAAGACACCATTTATTCACTACGATCCTCTCAACGACAAGGCCTGGGTCCGCAACGGTACGCCGAGCCCGCTCTGGGATGTCTCCACGACTCACCCTTCGCCCAGCGGCGACCAGCGACGAACTAGACGCACTCGACCTGGACCTTGGCCCTGCGCAGCCGAGCAGAACGGAGGCAATTGATCAGGATGAACGCGATGCATTGTCGGAAGACGATTCTGCGGACTTGGCAGGCGAAGCAGCTGACGTGCCTCACCAATTGGTTGCGGACGACGGCGACGCTCCGGATCCTTGGGCAGAAGAAGAGGAGGCCGAGGAGGCGCAGATGTCGGCTGAGAAGCGCGCAGCCCACGAGGAGTTTGCCCAGCATAGGAAGGACTTCTACCGGATCGATCCCGCGCTGCTGAGGCGGCCGATCGATGTCGAAGACGAGGAGGACGATGGTCCGGGGGGTGGACCGGCAGATCCCGAGGAGAACGAGGACTCTGACAATGAGCTCGAGGACACTGGAACGGAAGACGATGACATGGAGGACACGGACAGAAACAACGACAACGGAACGACCGCGGAGCCAGGGAGATTGGTATATGGTATCAAACACGAAACGGGATAGGAGGCCGGCTTTTCATCCTTCGAGCTCGGCTGCCGCGACTTCCGCTTCGTCGACGGAGTAAATGTTGCTCGCCTGCGGGAGCAAGTCAGTGATCCATCGGCTGCCAACGAAGCCGGACTCGCCATTTGCCAAATCTGGCACACGTTGTCCTCGGCCACGCTGCAAATAACCCATGGCTCGTTCGGGTTCCAGCTAAAGTCGGGGATCCGGTTCGTGTGGCCACCGTGAACGAACTGGACAAACCGCCGGTCAGAACGGACGAGTTCATCGCGACGACGAGTAGACACGCACGAGAAGTTCCGGCGGGCCGTCCTCGGCGTCTTCCGGAGTTTGCTCGTCGCCGATCCGGCTCAGGTCCCACACGTTGAGACGGCGGTCCGCGCTGGAAGTGCCCAGGATTGTCTCGTTGTGAGGCGACCATTCGACCTGGACGAGTTCGTCCTGGTGGCCCTCCAGGGAGTGGAGCTTCATCTTCAAATTGCGGAGGTCCCAAAGTGCGGCAGTCTGATGGGGCAACAGAAAACTCAGGAGAATTGCCACACGGGTTTCGCGTGCGTGCCACCTTGTCGGCAGATCCCGTAGCCAAGATGAACTCGCTCCCGGGGTTGAACGCAACCGAGTTGATCTCGGCGTTGTGGGCGGTGATGTTGTGAGTAGATCCGTTCTTTCTGGTGTCCCAGCTAGAAGGCAAAGCGGCGCGATCGGCGAACAGTGTGGCCGCGACGCAAAGCACCCACATGATGAGCTTTCGGTCGTCGCCGACCGATGCGAACAAGCTGTCGTGCAGTGCGTGCCACGCGACATCCTGATGTCCACGCCAAGGCGGTTGAGGGGAAGACTCTCTTGAGCGAGCAGCGCACGCACCTCAACAACGCCCGTGTGGCCCCGGTAAGTGAACAGAGGCTGCAGCTCCCTGTTCTCCTTCGTGAATGCCATCACATCCCTTCGAAACAAGCAACGTCCACTTGAGTTCAAAGAACCTTCGCCGAACCTACCATAAGCAGACTGTTGTGTCCTCGGAGGCGCTGAGGATGGATCCGCGCTTGATCATGTTCCATGCCAATCCGTAACTGGCCAAAACAACTTGAACGCCGGATCACGTGCCACAGGACGGCATGCCCACCCTTCCTTCTCCTGCCCAACCAGGCGAATGTCCGGGGTGCAGACCCCATCGGCATCGGGGACTAGCTTGTGCTTGGTCAGGTCAAAGATGTAAACCGACCCCGAGTTCGTCTTTGTCGCGACCATAGTCTGGTTTTGGGGCATGTACCGTGCCCTTCGAGCAATCATGAGCGACGGCGGGGGACAACTTGCCCACACGGAGACTCACCTGTTGACCTCGCCATCGTGGTTGATCCGGTGCGTGATCTTCAATCGCGCCTCGTTGCCGCCATAGCCGCCCGTCTCTGATATGTCGAGGCTAGAGCACGACGTTAACGCCAAGGAAGCGCGATGGCTCACCGCCTTGGTCGTTGTCGTAGTTGGCACCTTCGTTCGGCAGGTACACCTCGGCGACCTGCAAATAGTTCTGCTCCCCTTCCGACGTGTGGGTTCCCAGCAACAGCCGATGGATCGCGTAGTCTTTTCCCTCGGGCCTGGCGAACATGCGCGTGGCCATCGGTCAACGAAGCCCGAGCTCGCCCAGGTCCGGCGTAGCCCACGTCTTCACGTCCGGGAACCATTGAACAGTGAGGCTGGGCCATTCCAGCGCGTGCGTCACGACCAAATCGTAGAGGAAAGGCGAGTTCTTCTTCCAAATCTTGTACCTGCGTGTCGGGCGTTGGTTTCTGCGCGAACACCGAACGCGAAGACGCACTCCTCGTTGATGATCTTTTCCTCCATGATCGAGTCATTTTGCACTCCAGCTTGAGTTTGCGATGCACGGAAGCGGCACAGCGCGGCGACGAGGGGAATGAGCAGGCGAGTAGGAAACGGGACCATGGTCCACGCCGCGTCGAACGCCGCATCGAGACCCAACACGTGGGCTATCCGGCGCCGAGTGGCATCTCGGTACTCACTCATAGGCTGTGCCATTTTGAGGAACCGCGGGACAGCGAGACGGGGTGTAGTAGGTCCTCGCCCGAAGCACCCGCCGAAGAGCGTGATGAGAGGGACGAACCCTGCCTGCACAACATCGCCACGAGCGCTTTTCACATCAAGTACATGCCGACCGCAAAGAGCAACACCGTAGGCATATACCACAGCAGCAGCAACGGTAGGGCCCACGCTCCATGGATGGCGTAGCCCAGAACAAGCTGCTGAAGTCCCGATTGCACGGACTGGCCGGAACTTGCCGCCACCAACGCCGGGACGGAAAGACCGACGCTTGCAATAGCAACAAGCCTCAGCCCTTTCCCACGCCCGTTGAGGCTCAGTCTCTGTGCCACGGAAACGGCAACGCTGAGCAGGACCGCCAACGGGAAGTTGAGGAGGGAGATCGCCATCAGGGTGGGCACGGCCTGCATAGCGGTGCCCAGCGACACCGTCAGTCCCAAACGCCGAGAGTCCGAGCCTGCTTCCGCAGCGAACTTCTTGGCGCAAAGGGGCAGCACCGCGAATGTCACCGCAGCGATTGCTGCGGGCAAGGCCGGGTTCTGCTCCTCTGTGAGCCCTCCTGCCACGAGACACGCCACGAGAATCCCCACCGTGTGATATGTGCGGCAAAGAATCCAGGTGACACATGCCACCGCTTCCGCGAGAAAGAAGAGGCTCAGTGCGGAGACGATCGGTACATCGATCGGGGACGGAAGCCCAGCATAAAGCAGGCTCTTGTCGGGACCTATCAGGTGCGCAACGACTGGATGCTTCTCCGGGCGGAGTTCGTGCCAAATGCTGAGCACCTGGCATGCCAGAGTTCAAGAAAGCTCCGGTTGACGGGGGACCTCTTCGCACCGCTCGTACTCACCACGGCCATCATTCCCAGAAGGATCAATCCCAGCGGAGGGAGAAAGAACGATATCGGCAAGAACCTGTCGATGGTGGGCATAAGGTAGAAGAAGAACGAATGGTGGAGCCTTTCCAGCAGCCCATCGTGAGTTCGCAATGTGGATTCGAGGAATCTGTCGCAACGGTTAAAACCTCTTGCCCGAGAGTTGCGGCACTTTAACACACTGGCCAAGGAGACACATGTCGAAACGTTGCAGCCCGTCATCCGCTGAGCGAGGAGTGAACATGACAGAGTCGACCCGAAATCTACACGGGACGGTCAAACTGATGATTCACAGTCAATGAACCTCGGATACCTTGGGAAAAGAGCATGAGGACTGGATGGCAGCCCAGAAATGAACCGCGCCATGCCCAGCAGCAGGCCACACGCATTGTTCAGGTATGAGTTGTCGCCAGACTGAGCATCCGGACCAGCGCGGTTGGCCAGACGAAGGGGAAAGCCCTCAAACCGGGCGTTGTCAACCGCGGCATTGACTATGTCTTGATTCGGCAGCTGACCGTTCAGAGCCTCTGTCGAGTCTGTCGGTGGCCGCCCACCGCGAAAACGCACAGCCTTCGGCCTACCGTAAGTCACTTCAAGACTCGTGAAAGAGTCCCCTGCGCCACAAAGATCCAAATGGACCGCTTGCTGAATTGCCCCAGCGCGGGCAGGAAGCGATAGATGGGGCGGCCCTGGAAGAGACAGCTTGGTCCCACGTTCGACAGACGCAGAACGCGGCACTCACCAGTCAGCTGATGATACGAATCAAGCCACTGCTGGGCACCGAGGCTCCCGCCGGCGAAGATGGCGAAGACTTGGTCCTTGGACCAGTGAGAGCGTCCTGCCAAGCGGGAATGAGGTTACGGACAGCGATCGTGCAACGCTGGATCCTACTGCTGGAGCTGGCTGCAAGAGCAATCAGCAAAGCGATGCCCAAAGAGTTGGCTTCCCACATCCGCGTGAGATACGCCTGCGGGTATTCACGTCCGCACTCACTGCCGCCAGAGAGGCAGTCTCGATCCACCGAGGTGACGAGAGCCTCGGTGCCATCGCCGCGCGGAGCTCTCAGCACGGCGTAGACGGTCTCTTCACGCGTGCTGGACGCATTGTCTGGTCTCTGCAGGTCGCCGAAACTTGCGCTCAAGGAGTGTGCCTCCAGGCGCAACTCGCGGAAGGCGTCCAGAATGTAACGCGTCTGCAAGCTGGAGCAAATGAATGACCCCGGCGGTAAAACAGCACAATAGAACTGACTGCTCGTGCCCATCTAGTCCTTTGAGGTCCACCTGGACGCGCCGAAACCGTTCCTGCTGCCGAGAACAGAAATCGGTGACAAACTGGGCCATGCCACCAATCAGGCCACGTAGCTCGTGCGCTGTACCGCTTCATGTGCACACCTGGCCCGGCAATAGGCCGTTCTCGTCCACATAGGTGGACTTCTGGAGTGCCGGGAGCGGAAGCAGCGCAAGAGACGCTGCTCCGACGGCAGTCAAGATCCAACCCCAGGGCCCCAACACAAATCGCGCCAGTTTTCGCAGCAAGACGTCCTGCTTCGCATACTGCGCTTCAATCGCCGCTTTCGCATCGAGATCGGGGCGCGACATTTCAGAAAGGACTGACGGCATGATACCGCCGACGCGGCGCGCCACCCCACACCTCCACTCACCTTCTTGCAGCCATGAGCGGGGCCATCAATCCCGCTCTCGTCAACGTGGGTGTGCTCGTATTGCTCCACGAACTCGCGCCCAACCTGCGCCTGCTTCCCTGCCCCGATGCTTCGCTCTGGGCCTCCTTCGGCCCGTCTGCCCTTTCCCCTCCCCCATCCCCATTGGCGGCCGCATCCCGCCAGTACCTGCGCTGGGGCGCATTGGCGTACGGCGTTTACTATGGCTGGGGCAAGCAGAAGGAGTTGACGGCGTTCGCAAAGGCGAGGAGGCGACTGGCGGCGCGGCATTCCCTGAATGCTCACGGGCCGTGCCATAATGCAGACGCGTGCGGAGGCGGAGAAGCGGAAGGAGTACGAGCTTCTGATTGAGGAGGCGAACATCGCCTACCAGGCCCAGAAGGACCGGGAGCTCGCGCAAGCCGTGGCACCACGTACGTGAGATGCGGACTCCGAACGTCGCTCGGTCTCATCGCAGCGCAATCTGCAGTCATCATCGACCCCGAAAGCTACCGCTTCGCGCCGGAGGACTGGTTAGTCCTCTCCGGCCTAGCTACTAATCTCTTCGCTAACATCGTTCGCTTTCCAGGGTTGCGTACGCGGAGAAGCAGTTCGGCGAGCAGGAGAAGTCTGCTGCCAAGCCGGCGAAGAAGAAGTAGGCGATGTAGTGTTTGTGCTCTACAGTCTCCTTTCGCCGAATCCTGCCACTCAAGGCCATCGACACCATCGCTCCTGTGTCCTCGGGGACCTCCACACGCCACACATCTTGGCCTCATCGTTGTTGTGCGCTAGACAGCTTCGCCCCGATCGCCGCATTGACCGCAAAGTACTAAGGATCGCGTGCTCAGGGACCAGGAGCGGTCAACGACCACATGGAACCCACCTTCGCGACACATCGATCGATACACACTGGCCGGGCAGGCTCGCATCAGTTCTTGTCCTTCCCCACGAACGCTTTCCCTAACCTGCTTCCCCCTTGTTCAGCTCCGAGTCATGGTAAGGCGTCGGGATACACTTCTTATGGCAGGTGTCCACGATTCTGGCACGTGTGGCACGGCATGTCAGCTCACGAGCCCAGAGACAATCGGAGTGGCACTCGCTTGTTGAACATGTCCGTTACCATCTCCAGCTCCTGCTCCGCCTGTTCGAAGACGCCGCCACCTCAATGCCGTGCTCTAGATGTTTCCGGCCTACACCACGCCCACCGCCGCCAGATTTGCCTGCTGCTGAGCAGCAGGAGGGGCTTGGTTTCCCCCTCCAAAGAGTTTGAACGACATACGGTCTCCTCTTGCTGCTTGCTGCTATTGAGACGCTCCGTCTCAGATCCCCCCCACCCTGAGCCGTCAAACTGATGGTCACGGCATCGTTGGAAGGGCTGTGCGTCGGGGCCAACGCTGTCACTTCCGGGATTGCCTGGGGCCCGGACGATCTCGTTGCCTATGCGGCCAACTGTCTGATCGCCCTTTGGTACCCGGAGGTGGGACGGTGCGAAGCGAACCTCTGCGGACCAAGACCCACCATGCCGAAGGCAACTCCGCAGCGGGGCGTAGTCGCCACTCTACGTGGCCATTCAGCCCGTGTGAACTGCGTGGCGTGGCTGAAGCGCTCGGGTATGTCTCTGGGAAGCACCGGCAGGATCAATCGTTCACCAGAGCTGGTGCAGGCGGGCCGAATCTCCTGGTCTCCGGCTCCGCCGATCGAACCGTGCGAATATGGAGCGTGGCATCCACCAAGCAAGTGGGTAGCAATCACGAGCTCCTTATGGGAGGGCTCGCGTCAGTGCACCGATGCGCTGACTGGCGACCTGTCAACGTTAGGGCGTGAAGTGGCAATGCCTCCAAACGCTGGGCAACCATCCGGCTAGCGTCATTTCGATTGGAGTGTCCACGAGCGCGACCGATGGCTCCGAGGCTGTGACGTTTGCGAGCTGTGATTCCATGGGGACGCTGCTGTTTTGGAAGTTGACAAAGTCAGGTACGCTAGGCGTGACCGGCCGCACACCGCCTCGTTCGCCTCAACGCATGATGTATCAGGGGAGGCACTTTGCGTTCATTCTGAATTCCAGAAGGGGGCCTACAGTCTTTCACTCTCGGTGGCACACCTGGGGGGGGAGAACAGTACGTCGCTGCGCCGCGCGGAAAGACTTAGTACCGAGGACCTTTGCCTCAGAGGCGGTTGTCGCGGCCGGCAGCACGGACAAGAAGGTGCACTTGTGGGTGGAGCGAGAGGACGGCAAGGTTGTTCATCAGCTTGCCTTCGGCGGGCATCTTGATTGGGTTCGAGGGGTCGCCTTCTACCACGGATTGGATGCAACGTACCTGGCATCGGCATCACAGGACAGGTACATTCGCGTTTGGAAGCTGGTCAATACCGGAAACATCGTGGCGGGCACTCAAGGAGACGGGAATGCCGATGACGATCTCGATGCAATGGAGGAGCGTCAGGCCCCGGGGGCTTTTGCAGAAGAAGAGCCCGAAGAGGAAATGCAAGGGGAGCGTTTCGTGGATACGAAAATGATGAGGCTTCAAGTTGCGGCCCAGAGGTAAGGGAACCTCCAACGGCTCGGTCACGTCTCTGACCTCAGCCTTCACAACGCCAGCTACGCCGTGTCTTTGGAGACTGTTCTTGCTGCTCACGATGATTGGGTGCTTAACGTATCCTGGATGCGTGGTTGGTGTGCTGATAATGATGCTGTTGTGGAGCTTACTCTTTCTAGGTTCGGCAGATGAATTCCCGACGTTGCTTTCCGTTTCTGCTGACAAGACTTTATCGTTGTGGATGCCCGATGGAGGAGCTGAGCGCAAATGGATCTGCTTGGTGAGTGACGTCTTGTGGCACACCTTCACCTGTTGCTTATGCACCTTTTGGTGCTTGCAGGCCCGGCTTGGGACAGTTGGAGGCGCTTCGAGCTACAGCTTTTCAGGAGGCATTGTAGACCCTTCCGGAAAAGCAATCATTGCAAGTGGACACAATGGGTCTTTGCACATTTGGCGATGCTTGGCGACAGCCGAAGGCCAGGATTGGGTGCCGGCTCCCGGTCTTACAGGGCATTTCAGACCCGTGCAGTCTCTGGCATGGCACCCTTCAGGGAGCTTTGTCTTGACATGTGGGTAAGTGTACCAGAAGTAAGTAAGTTCACTGTGCCATGCTCATCACTTCCTTGATCAGAGATGATCAAACATCTCGCATCTTTGTGCCTCTGCATGATGTGGGGCCTTGGGTGGAACTAAGCCGTCCACAAGTGCATGGGTATGACCTGTCATGTTGCGCAGTTGTTAGAGGCAGCATCTACGCCAGCGGGGCAGAGGAGAAGGCAAGGGCTCATTGCGTGTTGCTGCTGGACAGCACTGACGAGATTCCTAGCTGGTGCGCATCTTTGAAGCCCCCCCGCTCTTTGAGGCCCTGTGTTCAGCTTTGCAAGATCAGCAATCAAGCAATGTAATGTTCGTGGACTCGTGCTTCCTATGGATTCTGATCTTTTGATTAGGCTCGAGTTTCCCTTTCTGGAAGCTTTGGTCAGACCGCCCTGCCTGCTCTCGGTCTTTCAAACAAGACAGTCATGGATGGTACGTTTTGCGAGCCTTGTGCAGCAACTTGGCAGTGACGCGGTGTATGCATTCAGGATCATCCGGCTCCATCAGCCTGTCTATCCCTCCTCTGGATGAAGAGCTGCAGCAGCAGACCTTGTGGCCTGAGCTCAACAAACTGTAGGTCCTTGTCGTTGGTCTTCCCCGTGTCTAACCCAAATGTTGTCACCAGATATGGGCACGGTTACGAGATTGCAGCCCTAACTGCCAGCCAGGATGGCAAAGTGCTTGTTTCTGCAAGCAGGGTAGGTTTGGATGCCACGGAAGTCATTTGTGTCTGTTGACCAGAGAGCAGGCAACGCAGCCAGAGCATGCATCTTTGCGCTTTTGGGATACCATGCAGTGGACAGAGCTCCAAGCACCTCTTGTACTGCACTCCCTGACCGTGACATCAATGAGCTTCTCGCCTGACAATGCACTTCTTCTCACGGTCAGCAGGGACCGTTCATGGGCACTCTGTGAAAGAGATGCAGATGGCAGATTTCGAACTGTTGTGCACAAAGGAAAGGCACACAGCCGCATAATCTGGGATGCAAGATGGTCACATGACAATGTGTTCTTTGCTACAGCCTCAAGGGACAAAACAGTGAGTGTCCTTTGAGATGGAAGGTTTGCAGTTCCTAAACCCATTGTAGGTCAAGATTTGGCAGACAAGCCTTTGTAGGCAATCACCTGATGCAGAACCCGTCTTTACCATCACTGCTGAAGTCCCAGTTATGTCTGTTGACTTTGCACCATGCCTGACTGGCAAGCAAAGGTGGGTTACGTTGGTTCTTTTGGCCATGCTCAACCTTCCTGATTGCCTTCATAGGTACATTCTTGCATCTGGTCTTGAAGACGGCAAGATTGTACTTCATGGATGTGCTGGTGATGGACTCAACTGGTCTTGTTTGCTTTGCATTCACGAGAGGTGCGTTGCAGGCACTTTATGGACGAACAAATGCTTTACAGCTCACTCTTGCACATGCCAGTATGTTGCATTCTGGGATGGTGAAGATGCTGCGGTTCAAGCCTTCTGATTCCAGGGACGAAAATGATGTAACTAGCTTGCGGTTGGCTTCTGTTGGGGATGACTGCAGTTTCAGAGTGTACCGGCTGACACTATAGACTGAGACAGACGTCTCTAAGGTGCATATAATTGAAAGGACTGATTGAAAGGATGTCAGGACGGGCCTTGGGAGATGGTCTAGCCATGGGTTGGTTAGGGAGAGCATGGGGGCCGCCCAAACACCATGTACCCCCACTGCTTCTCACTGTGTACAGAGACATCCAGCCGCCTCGATGCTGTGCAGTCCCACCTAGGGCCCAGCTGGCCCCTGGGTTCCTGACAACACAGCAGAGGAGTCAGAGGGTCCCTTGGAAAGCACCAGGGACAAAGTGACATGCATGGCCCTTCGTGCTGTCATTCATCAGCCCAAATATACCTCCCTGGCTTATCTGTATGCGATCACTGGCCAGTATACCGTCTTCGAGATTAAAGTGGTGTCGTCTGCAAAGTGGCAAAGAACAAAGCTAGCAAGCTGACCATCCTCTCCTGATCCTCCTCGTCCTCAATCACCATGCCCAGATCCTGTTGGAGTGGCTATGGGGCGTGGGGAAGACGTAGCCCCAGTGCATGGGATCGATTCGCGCAATGTTGGGTATTGAAGGGCGCATAGAAATATTCGGCGCATAGTGTTGGTGATTGAAAGATGCATAGTTTGTGATTGCGCCGCGCATAGTTGGCAGCTGGCGGCCGGCAAATGCGGGTCGTTTGGGCGCGAAAGAAGCGCTGCTGAGTCGGCGGCGGGATCTGATCGAGTTCTCTGAGCGTCGAGGGTGAAGTCATTACAAGTCACGAGAGGAGAGTTGAGATTTAAAGGCGGTTCGGGATTTGTTGTGGGGGAGTCGGTTCTCATCTCTCCCCACCAATTCCAACACGATGGCCGCGCCGGGAGACGAATTCTTCCCCATTACCTCACTCGCCCCGGAATTGCTCGTTCGCGTATCTGCGTCTTTGGCGCCCACTGACGCGTGGAAGCTCTCCATCGCGTGTCGCGCGCTGAAGGAGATCTTCGACTCCTCGGCGAGGGCAGACGCTTTTATATTGCGTTACGGGACCGAGGAAGCGGCACACCGCCTTTTTCATCTCACCAGCGACGCACTGAGAGGCGAATCGTCCTGGCTTCACGATACTGGCAATCTGGAGATGGCAAGACGTGTATTTCAGCGAAACGAGATCCGCGACGTGCTTTCCCACAACGAACTGCTCGATGTGGCCATTGCCGGCACAAAAGCGGACTTTCGACGTGCTTCGACGCGCGAATTGACCCATTTGTGGTTGGAATTGGCGAATCGCGCGATTCCACGTGGGGTCGACGTGATATCCACCAACCACTTGCTCTTTCTGTTTCGGACGGGCGGAACGGACCTGTACCATCGCGCAATGGCCTCGAAAGCGTCGGGCGCGACCCTGGGACTCGCTGCGTTGAGAAACAAAGTCGCCGTCGTGCGCGTGTTCGAGCAGGAAGAGGAGGACGACGCGGTGTTGGAACCGAACCTACGCGACATCCTGGCTTTGGTGGCACCGTCTTCCATTCTTTGCTTCGATCTGGCCAACGTGGGGGGGCGTGAAGCAGAGGTCCTCTGTGACCATTACAAGTCGGAACTCGGCAGGTCTGCCAAAACCAAGTGGAAAGCGTACTTGGCCCTCAAAAACACCGAGTTCGACGTCAGCTCGTGGAATCCTTGGCTTCGTTACAAGCAATCCTACTGCGATGATTGGGTTTTGAAGCTCTTTGACCGGAGCACCACTCAGACGTTTGCGTCGATCATGTGGAGCCAAATCCGAGACGCGGGCAAGTTGGGCCTGCGACGACTGATTCCAGAACGCATGGATCGCGCTATCAAGGATGGCATGCACCCGATGGTGGTGCAGTCCTTGGCCGAGATGCTCCTGGAGCGCGACGGCAACAAACCGGGGTTCGCGGAGGGAATCATTGGGTTGGCGCGTTCTTTCCAAGACCTCATCGATTACCGCCAGACGTTTGTCGATGACACCCAGCCGATCCACCCACTGCAACGCTTGAATTGGTGCCGGTACTTTGCGTTGTGGGAGCTCAACAACGTCTTGTTTCATGTGATTGGGCGGGGTTCGACGGAACCGGGCAGGCCGTGGCGGGGAAGGAGATACCAACCCTGGTGAAAAAGTGTCGTTTCAATTGAATTCGATTCTTTCTTGGCCAACATTGACAAAACCATGGCGCGGCTTTCACCAAAGAAATTGAAAGATGTGGCAAGGAAGGCTGCTGCAGTGGTCGACGAAGCACGGGAGATGCTCAACCGAAGGCTCAAAGCAGCCGAAGTGGCATGTGCTGCCATTTCAGGGCTCAAAAGCGACATCAACGGGCTCGACATCGATGGCCAGTTCGAGAGCGTTCAATGCGCTGGGTTCACGAAGATGGGAGGCAGGTGCAGGAGAAAGACCTGGAGCGAGAGTGGGTTCTGCCCTTCGCACGAACCCCAATTGAGGCGCCGTCACGGCAGTCCATCGCTTTCTCCGATTTCATGACGAAACCATGCCGGCCGTCGACACCAGGAAACTGCCGTATCTCTACTTGGCCGTGGGTGCCAGCGTGTCCAAGTTTGGTTGGTCCAATCAGATCCATCCAGGCCGAGAACGGGGCCAACCGAACCTCAAGCATCTCATCCATTTGGCCTTTCAGACCACGGAACACGCACAAAACGCCGAGAGGTTCGTGCTCAGGTGGGCGGCTCGGATGGACGTGTTGTCGAGCCACATCGCAACGAAGGCGTCGTATTCGAGAAGCTCGCCGCTGTCTTGGGAGCCGACCCATTGGACCAAGATTCCGTTGCCGCCTGTTTTGCGACCCTTTGCATGCCGCTCCGTTACATCGCCGCGACTTACCCGAATTCCAGGGCCCCGGGGAGCAAGTTACCGAAGTTGGTCGAGCCCTCACCGATTCCACAAGAAGCCATCGACGCCTTTGCTGCGGTAATCGGGGAAGACGCAGAAGACGACGACGAGGGCGTGGATCTCTTTGCGCAGTTGCGGCATGCGCGGAAAGAACGGATGCGCGTTTTGTCCGATCTCCAGTTGGAAAGGCGCGATTCCTCCAGGATTGGCAGAGGCGGTGGGAACGGTATCGGGAAGACTCGGACTTGCTGATTTCCGACCTGGAAAACGAGATTGCCGAGGTAGAACCGCCCAGGAAGGGTAAAAGGCGACGGTGCTGTTGGTTTCCCGCTTGAAGCAATGAATTGATTTTCGCGATACAAACCATATCGGATTCATGTCGAGACCACCAATTCCACTGGGAGACTTTCTCAAAACTCTGAACAACTCGCGGGAATGGTCGGAAGCGACGTTACAAGGCTATAAAGAGCGTCTTGTGAGGCTGGCGAGGCTCTATGGCGCATACACGATGCTCCGATCCAAGGAGCCGACATCGAAACTCGACGACAAGTCCACCAGGGCGAGGGTGGCATCGATCGCAAGAAGACTTCCACCGTCACAACTTCCGAACACAGCCTTTTTGAGAGATACCGATGGAATCTTTGCAATTATCAACGCTTTCTACAAAACGAAAGGTTCAACACGGAAAGCAATGCTAAAAACGTGCAGGTTCTTGAGTGAGCAAGCCACCGGAGACGTGGTCGGGAGCAGCAGATTGGTCGATGCAAGTAGCTGATGTAGATCTCACCCAACGAGGCCTTTCCGCATCAAACCGCGATACCAATGCACTTCATCTCTCTCCACCGTGGTCGAAACCCCGGCCAATGTGCCCTCGTCGACGAGTTTGTTCATGCGTCGGATGAAGTCTCGCCTTGGGATGTCGCGATTCTTGCAAAGTGCCGAAAACAGCGCAAAGAGATGGTTGCCTTCGACGGAGGGAAGCGGTCGCGTGGTGACGATGTCGAAATGCGAGATCACGAATGAAAGGACCGGGTCATTCAAATCTGCTCCAACTTCTCGCTCTGGTTGGATCGCGGTGGGGCCGTGAGCCCATGTGATGGCCAGGGTCACATCGATCATGCATGAGGCGATACCAATACGCTCGATTCGTTGGGAATTCAGCTCGATGCCGATGTTTTCGCGGGAAGGAACCGCAAACACGCCGAATTCGTTGAGTCTGTGGAAGTTGTTGGTGATTTTGGCGTATGGGATGCCGATGTCGTGCAAGTAGTTGCATGTGTGGGCGGTGTTGTCTAGGAATTCGCCCAAGAGCACCGTAGCGGCAATGTCGGGGTCGGATTGTGCGATTCCATTGAACCAGAGGAGTGACAGGAGGAGTGGGATGTCGACGGACTTGTGAATTGAAGCCACCAAGATTAACACATCACAAATTTGGATTTTGCATGAAACGATGCGGGAAGTGGACAGCATCGTCGCAACGGACACAGGGTCGCGCTTCAAGTTGACGCAAACGCCTCGGAAGGGTTGAAACCGGGAGTGTTGCAGCCTTTCCGAGATGGAGGCAGGTCGGCCGAAGTTGCATGTGGACCGATCCGGAGCGCAACTTCATTGCCGAGAACGGTTTCGAAATCGTGGAGATGATGGAGATCCGAGTCTGCGAGCCCATGGATGCATGTGATGGCGGCGTCGGTGGGTTGGACGCGTAGGAGGTGTCTCCAGGTCTTCACATCGGCAGCGAGGAGCCGGATCTCGGTGGACATCGTATGGATGCAATTCACACGTCAATCCATCTTTTGAAGACAAGAAGGAGACATTTCAACTGCCTCCAGGCTTGGCCGAAACGCACTCGAGAACTCTCCGTCGGAGAAGGCCGCCTCCACAAAGTCCCGCAATGCATTCCGGATCCCGTAATGTTCGGGTGACTGCTCGATGGTCCACTCTCGGATGAACTTGTCCGATTTCCACGCTAGCATCACGAGGACGAGACCATGCGCAAAGTAAAAAGCGAGTGATTCGTCCCCAGTGAGTCGGCCCATCTCGCTACGAAATTGCTTGTAGATTTGGAATCGGGCGTAGAGTTCGTGTCGGACCCTGTCGCCACTGGTCCCGGTCTCCGACCCCGGGCGTTTGCGATAGAAATACACCGCCTCCTTCGATCTGGATACGGTCTTTTGGTTTAGGCACATGAAAGAGCGAAAGTAGAGATCGCAGTAGGGATTCTTGATCATGTCTTCCGTCGCAACCGAAAAGAGACGGAGAAGGAGGTCGGAAAGCGGACGGCGGTTTGCCAGTGCTCCAAGTTGTCCGTGTGATTGGGCAGATCCAACTTTTCGACTTCTTCCCACGTTCGGGGTTGTGCCGTGCCTTTGGGAAGATCTCCTCCGTTCAAGTACGGCTAGCGAATCGCATCGAACGGTTGATCGAAGCACATGAGCACGTCGTAGTACCGCTCCAGTCGTCTAGGTGACCAGATATCGTCGGCGTCGCTGAAAACGACCCAAAACTTGCATGCCTCCTCCAAGCCGAAGCATTCAATCATGCGCATGCAGCAGCTGCGATAGTGTTGGAACTGCGAGGCGCGACCCTCTTCCACTTCGACGAAAAGCCTTTCCAAATGCCCCAGTTTCTCGAGCTCGCGATCCGCCACCGGCTTGATGTCAGGTGCGGCACTCCCATGCATGAGGAGGGCCGCGGGGATGGTCTGGTTGGCCCAGCTGGATAGCATGTCCTTCATTGCGGCTACATCCCGGATGTCTTCCAAGTGAAAGGCCGAGAAGCAAATCAAGAAGCCCCCCTCCACGTCCGCCATTTCGGTTCAGGGAGACTCCCGACTCGGTTTTATGGGAAAAGGGGTTCGGAGAACGTGGGATCTTAAAGCTTACAATCGGAATCGGACCCAAATCCGTCACGTGTGTCGGTGGCGGAAATTCTTTTTCTCCTCCTTCTTCGACATGAACAGCGTTGAAGCTGCGCTTTACCGCAACAGCATGCTATCCCGAGTCGACAGCGCCCTCCAAGTGGGCTTGTCGCTGCTCGAAAACGATTGGAACGTGGTCGAGGCGTCGAGGATCTACCCAGGGGCGCCTGTTACGAACGACGAGTTTCTACTTTGGGCCCACATCAAGATGGACGTTTTCGACTTTCTCATGGCAGGAGTGTTCATCCAAAGCTTCTGGCGCCCCATGTTGTCGGGGTGGGTCGAGGCGATCTCCGCACGACGGGTCCACAGCGCGAGGACGGTGGACAAAATGCGACGGACCTTGCACATGCTCTCCAGATTCATCGCACCCAACGTCATGGTGCAGATGAATTGCGTGTCGGACCTGGAAACCCAGGGTCCGGAGATTGCTGCTCGGGGGCGCCTGGAACGGAATCGCCTCCTTGAAAAGGTCGGGAAATCGTGGGCCGCGTTCCACTACAGTCTCGACGGCACCATCCTCACTGGGGCAGAGAAAGACCGGTTCGATCTCGCCCTGTCGGGCATCCCGATTCAACACCTGGCAACTCTGGAGGCGTCCATTGCGATCTTCGCATGACCGATCGGATCGATTCATAAAGAAGTTTGGACCAATTGGAAGTATATTCGATAATAATGGCAGTAGAAACCATTCACCGACCGCGACGTCATGGGAGAATGGGCATCCAGAGGACGTCACACCGTGGGAAGCGGAGTGCTGCCGTCTACGATTTTATCGTAAACAAGCACCTGGTCCCCGGCACCGACGGTTCTGCCCGCGTGTCGCTGGAAGAGGCGCGGAATCTCGTCGAGATATACACTGGCAAAAGCGCACAAACGTCGGCATGGCCGCTGCGGTTGTTGGAGGACGCCGTGAAGCGAAAATACCCGTCGGCAGATGTCGTCGTGACAGAAGTGTGTCGAGACGGGAAACGCATGCTCGGACTTTATGTTCGTGTTGGGCCCAACACCACAACAGAACCCTTTTCTCCCTCGTCCGAAACATCGACCACGCAGTAATGTGCGCCCACACACCAGGATTTTGTCACCCTGGCTGCCCTTCTCACCCAGTTGCCCCCGACACGGATGCCCCTCCTGAGTATGGCTCGGTACTTGATTTGCGCGCATAGCGGCGTTGCCGAGAGCGCGTAAACGCTGTCTCGACAGGGACCAGAGGCCTACTCAAAAGGCATGAGCGCCACCGTCAATTGACACTTTGCCGTAACCATCAACAGTAGCAACCGAGCAAATCCCACCAATTGTCCGGCTCGCTGCTCAAGACCATATCTTCGACGCAATCCCCACTGTTCCCCGACTCGCCGTCCTTACTAACCCTCTCCGAAAGAATGGACTTCCCGCTACAGAGCGAAATCCACCAACTCTTCTCCCACTCGGGACCCTTCCAGTCCTCGTGCGTCAGCCCCGGGGTGGCGATGGCCAGTGACTCGGCCGTCCCACGGAGCTTTGTCGAGATCTTCTCGAGGTACTCTGCAGAGACTCCGGGCCATGGTCGCGGATTCTTCACCGCGATTCGTCGGGCGGCCGGGAAGAGGGGAAGAACAGCACCGAGGACTCCTGCGGAGCCGCGGTTTAGCACCAGATCCACAACGGACTCCGAGGGAGGCGACGACGAAAGGGCGGCGAACGCCGTGGTGCTGTTGAAGCCACAGAAGATCTCAAGCTGCTCGAGCGCGATGTCCGGCGAAGACAGGAGCCAGCTAAGGTTGCGGTCGAGGTCGACGGACCCTGCTCGCATCTTGCCCAGAAGAGTGGGACCGATTCCAAGCTTGGGGTCAATGCCGCCGACCAGATAAAATTCGTCGACCATGTGCGCTTGCAACTCGAGGTCCGCCATGAACTGCGCGATGACTGTGAACGCGACTTCACCCTTTGCGAACGCGAGACGCCGGAGATGTGTGGGTAGCAAGTATCCGGTCGTCGGCGGCCGGTAAAGACGATAGTTGGGCCCGACTTCGAGCTTCTGCAGGTTCCGTGCCATCTGCAGCGCACCCCAGATGCGTACTGCGTCCAATCGGTCCCAGGATCCGAAGAGCTCGACTTCACGTGCGCTCGGCATGCAGAGCGCTAAGACCTGCAAGCTCTCGGGACAGCCCTGGTCATGGTAGAAGCTCAGCTTGCGCACGTGTTGGAATTTGTCGCTGCCGAGGAAGTCGGCGCGGAAAGCGGCCGCCCTGCACTCGCGGATCCGCGGCGGGGCTACATCGTCACCCAGGTAGATTTCCTCGAGGAAAAGCGGCAGCAGGAGGAAGTAAGTGTCGCGGCAGGTGAGCATGAAACTCAGGAGCTGCGGGAGGTTCCACGTCTTCGCACGGAATGCGCACGTCGCCACGAGCTTCATGAGCTCCGGCAGCAGTCGCGGCCGTCCGGTGGGGACAGTGTCGACGTCGGCGGGGGACGTCTTTCTCCAAGAGCGGTGCATGGCGTGCTCGAACGATGTGCGTTGGAAAGGCTACAGTCCAGTGCTGGGTGCTTGAGCGGAAACTTACAAAGCTTCGACTACGGTTTTCGCCTAGAAATCCTGCCGAGACGCGTACAATCAATAGAGCGGCCTCCACGTCACTGGGAGTCGGACGGCGCCCAGCCTGGATTTCCGCCCAGGCGTCGGCGTTCATTGCCAGCGCCAGACCAACCTCCGCATCGAATTCCCCGTCCAGCGCTTCCTGAACTGTCACGGCCAATTCATCGTTGTTGTCCTCATCGCACTCGTCCGGATGGGCTGGACAGCGTCCCCGGAGTCGTCGTCGTCGCTATCGAGCTCGTTGTCGACGACCATCTCCGCGGTCCGGAAAGTGCGACTGCGACGCTCCGGAGGCACCGGGGATGCCTCCTCTTTCTCGTCCTCGTCGACGTGAATGACCATGGTCGCCTCCTGGCGGCGGTATTCTTAGCGGCCTAATACTACTAAGCCGCCAGCCTGCGATGCCCCACAGTAGCTATATAGGGACTGTGCCTCCATCTCGAGTCCTTGGACTGGACCGGCGCGAGCCAGAGGATATGGCCGAGTGCCTGCACAAGCCTCGCCGTGGCATGAAAGCAGCCTACTCGTCCGCCTAGACGCGGTCTAAAACGCAACCTGCAGTGTCAAATAGGACACGTCGAATGACGAGCGTAACTAGATTTACTTTCTCAAAGCGCCCATCGCTTGGATTCTGTTCAGTTTACCACACTCGACGGAGTATGCTGGATCTATTGACGCCTTGGAATGATAGCAGCCGCTATCGGATACAAGGTGCCGTCTGGTCTCTCCAGCTGGTTCTTCTTTCTGAAGGATTTTGGAGGCGAGATGCTGGGCATCGTCGGCTCTGCTGTCTCATGCGTCTGCCAATGGGGCACAACTTGTTTCAGAACCGCAAGATGGCTTCAAAATCTCGTTGACATCCGCCTGTTTATCCCGGAGCAAGTACAAGGTGCGCACGAACGAGCTGAACGCCCGCAGGGACCATGTCTTGGCAGATATCCAAGGCGATGATCAGGCGGAAGGCTCGGACGCGAGATGGAGGGCGCGGCGGAATCTCAAACAGGTTTGTCCCGCGCCTGATCAACAGTGACGAGGTGGCGGCGCCCACTTGTATCCCGCTACAGTTGGTTCAAACTCAGCGTACGGTATGCAACGCGTCAACGACGTGGTGGTGGTGGAGTCAGTCAAGGGTTTCACGGATGACAATCCCACCGATCTTGGAAACGATGGATCTGCCTTCCCTATGGATATTGCCATCAATGAAAAGAAGTTGACTACTCTCCCTTTCGGGATATCTACTGTCGGACTCATTGGTCACATTCCCTTCTGAAGACCCCCAATGTCGCGGCGGTTCAATTTGTCCGTACGGGGATTGCCAAGTGCATCGGTCGTGAGAACTGCATAAGGGTAGATCGGGCTCCGTAGGCTGTTGACCCCGGTAGGACCAGCACTCGTAATTCTGCCGATGAGCAAGCCTGGCTTTCCCGTGCCGTCTTTTTCGAGCGGAAACAGGTTCGTAGGCTGCCCCTTGGCCCACATATCCAAAATAACGTTATCCCGGGGGTCAATGTAGGCCAAGCCCGGATCGGCTGTAAGGAGTTGCGGCTGCTGCATGCGCGTCTTCAGAGCACTGGGGCCTTGCAGCCTAGTCGGGAGCACCCAAGTAAACCTGTCCGCGGTGAAGCTGCCGTCTCCACCCAGCAGAGGCAGGTTGCGCCGCGTGCTGCTGCTCTTGTTCAGACCATCTGGGTCGAAAGCATTGAACGCCGATTCAACGACGTTCACTTTGGCTCCTTGCAGAGACGAAAAGTCGCTCCCCCAATCGCATGTACCATGACAGACAATTGATGCCACCACAACGCTGGAAGCTTTAACGTTGACAACGGTTTTGGACCCCATAAAGACACAAGTGTCCTCCGTCTCGATCTCTCCGAAGTCGCTATCGCCGAGGAAGATCACACTGTTGACGATGTTTACTATCGTTTTCTCGTTCCGCGAGGGGAACACTTGTATGCCCTGAGCACCAGTAATGTAAGTGTTGACGATGTTCACGTAAGAGCCCTCCATGGGGGTCCAGACAATGAAACCCGCATCGTAGGTCCTTGTGAAGACTGAGTCGACGGCTTCAAGATAGCAACCGCGATCCGCAGCAATGACGCCAGCACCCATTCCTCCAATAGACTCCGCCCAGTTGTGGAAGTCACTGAAGTTCGAGTTGCGAATGCGCAGTATAGAGCCATATCGAACCTGAATCGGTACACTTTGGCAGCTCCGGATATAGTCGATCACGTTGGTCGCGTCCACGTTTAGCATGTCGAAGATGGACCTTTCGCGGACGTCGGCGATGCTCCGAACCCCGTCAATCTTGACATTGCGCAGAGTGACGTGAAGGTCCCAATTGTTGTCCTTGCCTGGGGCGCCGATGTTGAACATCCCGACCGTTTCTGAAGTGATTATGACGCCCCTTTGGGAACTCGGGCACTTCGGGACATTCACGTTGTTCAGAGATCCATCCGAGCCTACCCAGGAGTAGTGGCCGATGATCGAATGCCCATTGCCTTCAATGACGACAGATTCCGTGATTGTCCATGCCCGCAATGCCTCCGAGGGTGTGAGCCAACAAGATGTGTTGTCGTAGGGGTCTATGTGCATCTTGTCAATGTCAACCATGAGGACCACGGTATCGATTCCAGGGTTTCCGTTCGCTTTTTGAATCGCTTCGTCCATCGTGCCAGGTCCTTTGCAGTCAGGGCTTGTGACTTGGAAGACCTGACCAGGGCGCTCCGTGAAGAGTGGGATAGCAGTTGGTGTCCCGCATGTGCGCGTCGTGGTAGTCGGCTGAGTTGTTCTGGTGATGGTGGAACGCGTTGTCATGACGGTCTTTGTCGCGGTCAAGACGCCCTGAAGGCAGAAGCCCTGGCTACATGTGTGGCCGTTGGGGCATGTGTCGCAGCGCAGAGTACCTCCGCAACCGTCATCGGCAAAGCCACACTGGGATCGAATTATGACGAAAGGGCCGTTTGACACGGTCTGGGTTAGACCCGTGTTGTTGCAATGCTGGATTGGACTGTCGAAGGAGGTAGTGAATGACGGCTCCGCGTCTCGCACCTCGAAACTCACGTGCACCAAGGTGTAACGGGAGTGCAACTGTAGCCACTGGGCGAACACGTATAGGCGGAAACCGCACTCCCGGGAATGCCGCCGGCACAGGTCCCGTCCGGCTGCGAGGAGCAGGATACGATGCTTCCACATCCATCGTCCTCGAAGCCGCACACTCTGCCAACTGCGCAGCTCGTCTTTGGCGTGCAGCTTGGTGCTACTCCGGGCGCGCATTGAGAAGTCGCGGTGTCGCAATGCCAACCGTTTGCACATGATCCACAAGGGACAGTGCCACCGCATCCATCGTGTGCGGATCCACACTGCTTTGCTCCGCACGCCAAATCGAAGGTCTTGGGAGCACATGCGGCTTGGGGCGTGAAGCAAAATCGCTGGTCGGTGCTGCAGACCTGTCCGGATGTGCACGCACCGCAGCGCACGACGCCTCCACATCCATCTGGTTCGGATCCGCAGATCCGACCTCCGCTGCACGATGTTTTCGGCTTGCAGGCTGGTGGCGGGGCCTAAATGCGGCAAAACGGATGCTCAGAGCGGATTTGCGATAAATGTCCGACAAACGCACCCCACAACGGTCTCCACTGGAGCTGCAAACCTGTGACCCGGGACAAATGCCGCAGACAAGGAAGCCTCCGCAACCATTGGGGTACGTCCCGCAATTCACACCGCTCGGGCAGGTCGTGAGGGGCCTGCAGAATGCTCCCGCTGCCGACCCGCCGACAACGCAAGCAGATCCGTCGATGGCGCAGGTGTCTTTTGTTCCCGAGCATGTTCCGCAGTTGACTTGGGTTCCGCAGTTGTTTGGGGTCGTCCCGCAAACCCTGCCAGCTTTGATACAGGTGGCAGAAACGTCCTCGGGAACGCAACCGGGCAGGGTGAAATTGTCGCACGCACTGTGGGCCACGTTGCAGCCCCTTCCGGCTGAACAAGTGCCGCAAGTGACGAAGCCGCCACAACCGTCCCCTTGGGTACCGCATACTTGGCCAGCATCGCATGTTGTCCTGGGCTTGCACGTGGAGACCTTCGCAACGCACTGCGTACCGTTGCCCGTACATGCCTGGCCGGTCGTGCAAGCTCCGCAAAAGACGTTGCCACCACATCCGTTGGGTTGAGTGCCGCAGATTTTGTCGGGGTCGCAGCGGGATCGGGCGGGGATGCACGAGGTGGCGACGCAGCCGGTCTGGTCCGGAGTCGCCTGGCCGTTCGGACACGGCGCACACCTGGCATTGATTCCACCGGACGAAGCCCAACCCACGGCGCAACGCTGGCAGTCTTCGAAGCCGTATCCAGGTTCGCAGTACAGGACAGTGCTGGTCGTGATGGCCTTAACGGTCCTTGTGGTGGCCACGACACTGGTTGGTCGTGGGGGGCAGCACGGTGTGCCTCTGCTCGCAAACTTCGCCCCAAGGGGACACGTTGGGCAACGATGCCGAGCAAACAGATGGTGCTCCTCGTCAGCCGCGAGTGCGCCGACCTGCACGTCCCCGGAAATCATGGCTCTTTTCGTGCCCTCAACCACCCAATCGGGCGGGAAGTCCAGAGCAATGGTGTATGTAGTCCTCTTGGTTGCTGTGTACTGAGTGTATGTCGTCGTCGTTGTTCTGGTGAGGGTGCGGACCCGCGGGCAGCAGCAGCCCGTCGGGTAGGAACACCCAGCGCAGCTAACGAAACGGTGAGCACAAAGGAGTCGAGGCGATAGCAGACTAGAGGACACCATGTCTTCGCTTTCACAAAAGCGCCCTCGCAGTCGGCAAAGAAGGTTCCGAGCAGCAGAACCGCGAGAGCCACGATGGCTGCTTTGCAGGGCATGCTAGTCTTTACAAGACAAGGGCCATGTCCTGTTCCTCTGACTCGAGTTGTGTGGCGTAAGTCACACCCCTACCTTCCCAAAATGGGCAGCCGATGATCCCTATCCTCAGAAACCGATCTGATTCACAAAGGGATAATTCCCCACTCCCTTCCCTCTGCAATCAAGGCGTACACGAACAACCTTAACCTCTATCTCGGCCGTAACGAAACCAAGAGAGGAACGCTTGCACTCACTCCCTCAACGGGAACCTACGTCTGCTTGCGGGCGGTATCAGTTACTTTGGGAATGTACTGACCGGAGACATTCCTTTTCGAGACATCCGATGCAGCGACCGAAGTATGGACCCTCAACCCCACACTGACGGTACCTTTTGGCGAAACCCGAAGACTACAGACTAGGTCATCAGCATCTCATCGGTGATGCGGGCACTGCCGGCCTCTCTCTCCACCGCCGCCCTTTTTATGATCGTTGCTTTCGCTATGCCCGCTCAGGCCCAGTCACCCACCGGCGCCACCTGTGCGGCCCATGGTGCCTGTGGATCCCTGTGCTGCATTGCTGGCCGCTGCTCCGTGGCCAGCGTTTGCAAAAGCGCCTACGCTGCCGCCGACAGCCCCGTCACCGCCGCGGGCCGCGCCCGTGGCTCACCCTGCGCCGCCTCCGCGTACGGCGCCTGCGTTACTGGCTGCTGCTTCAACGGCACGTGCGCGGCACGGGAGCGCTGCTTCGGTGATTGGAAGCCCAACGACGGAACGCCTTGCTCGGCCTCGTCGCCCGACCAGTGTGATTCAGGTTGCTGCTTCAATGGAACGTGCAGCTCGGCCGCAAGTTGCTTTGGCCCACCGTCCGGAGGTCCCGTCGGCTTCACGTGTTCGCGCTCCATGGACTTCTCGCAGTGCTTGTCCGGCTGCTGCTTCAACAGCACCTGCCACAGCCTTGACAAGTGCTTTGGCGTGCCGATCACCGTAGCCGCCGTCCTTGGAACTGCCTCGAGCAAGACAGCGCGCCAGACGGCGTCCGCTTGTGCTGTCAACAAGCCGCCCGGGCCGGCCTGTGCCTGCTGGAGAGACGAAACTGCCGTGATCGTCGACGGTCTGGCCTGTGCGTGCGACCAGGTCCGCGCCTGTGGCATCTGCATCCCGGCCAGCGCCCACGGCATCGACATTGCCGCCTTCATCCGCGACAACCCGCAGTACTGCGCCCAGCCGGCCTTCCGCACCGATTTTGCCCAGGCCCTCGGCACCTACTACGACGCTGAATTTGCTAAGCCCAACGGCAACGTCAATGACACGTCCGAGCTGTGGACCGGCCCGACGACGACAAAGACTCCCATGAACACCACGACGAAAGCGGCCTTGCAAAAGACGCTATCGAACCTGATCCAAGACATGGATGGGAACATTCCCGCTGTGTGGGTCGGCATATGGGACCCAGCCAAGGGTTGGGCAATCGTTTCGGACGGCCTGGCTTGGACGAAGGCCAATGCAACAAATATGACAGAAGCGACCAACGCTACCAACGCGACCACGGTGGACCACAGCCGCATCGGGTCCTGCACAAAGACGTTCGTGGCCACCGAGATCCTCAAGCTCGTCGATGTCGGCAGGATCAAGCTAACAGACACGGTTTCCGTGCTCCTGCCCCATGTTGCCAAGGCCCACTCGTACACGGCCGACGTCACCCTCGGAGAGCTGATTGGCATGCGCAGCGGGTTCCCTGATTACGCCGCCGTCGACCCCATTATCAACGACGCGTGGAACAACCCTTCCAAGATCTACACGGCAGACGAGCTGATCAGAGCAGGCCTTGCCAACGCCACCGCCCGAGGTGATGCGACGTACTCCAACACCAACTACATCATGCTAGGCGAGATTGCGCGCAACCTAACGGGCCAGACCATCTTTGACCTTGTCACGCGTAACGTCCGGGTCAAGGGTCTCACCGACACGGCGCTCCCCAAGCCTGGCGACCGGGCCATGCCTGCTCCCTTTTCGCGCGGCTACAACTACGCCTTTGGCCAGTTTTCGCTCGCGATCCAGGGTCTTGAGGTCGAGCTCGGCTCGGAACAACAGGACGACGTGACGTCGTGGGGCCAGGCCGCGGGGGCCATGTACTCGACCGTCGCCGACCTGGGTAAATGGGCGGGCACGGCGCTGGGCACGGCCGAGCTGAGTAAGGCAACCGCGGCTGCACGGCTCGCCTTCAGGCCCATCAACGGAGGCAGCATTATGTATGGCCTGGGGATGGAGAGCTTCGGCAGCGGATGGATCGGGCACGACGGCCAGGCAATCGGGTGGGAGACGCGCACGGCGTACAATACTGAGACAGGCGGTGCCGCGGTGATCATTGTCAACGAGAGCGGCTCGCTCTCGTTTGCCGTTAAGGCCATGAAGGAATGGTTGCCCGGCATGATTGTCTGATCGGAGGGCGGTGCAAAGGAACGTGACGTCATCCCAGTCCTAATATACTACCTAAGAGTTGGTTTTAGGTGGGATTTTCCGCGTGTGAATGGTAGCGTGCACTCGCGGCCGTACTAGCGTCGACCGGCGCGTCCCGCGTTGTAGCCGCCTTTCGGGAGCGTCCTTGTGTTCTGCGGGCTGGTGCAGCGTCCCTAATGACGAGGGCGAACAAGAGCGATTGATCGTTCCTTATCGCGCTGTAGCCACCGATCGACGGACATTTAGAAACGCAGGTGGCCTGGTATGGTCGCCAAAAAAAAGATCCATCACGGGTGTGAGCTTCCATCTGACCTCGACCCGGACACGGTGTTCCAATTCTGCCTCCCTGTACCCGGAGCCTTCCGTTTCAGCTCGTCACGGCGATCCTCCACGCCATTGACGACAATTGATTCCTCTCGACAATCACTCGGGAGTCCGTCCACTGCTTCAATACTGTGCCTTCAAGAGGAGTCCAGAGGCAGTTGGGCGCTGAACAAAAGGGGCAGAACCAAAATCAAATGCTTGAAATACAGCAGTCCAGATAGAATATTTCCAAGTACCCTTAGCGAGGATCTTGAATGCCAAAACCCCGGTAAATCCCAAATAATAGGTGCACTTGCTTCAAGTGAATACTTGTCCACCGTTTTTCCATGATCGGAAAGACTCGATTGCACTATCCTGTTGATCGCCTGCACCAGCGTTGACCAACATATTCCGGAGTTGCCCACGAAGCCAACGTTATCTTCCTTGAACAGGAGCTAGGATCTCGTTCCCGAAGGCTAATGGTGGCCTCCGTCCGTTTTCTCGCCAGCGCATTCTCCAGAACGTCCTCCTCAAAAGTGGTGTCGCCGCTGCGGGACCTTTTGCCGGAGCGGTCTTCTGGCGTTGGGTGCGCACGTTCCGGAAGTCCGTTTCGTTCCATAGCCGCAGTCGACAGCGGGAAGTTGGGCAAGGAAGGGAGGCGGGACCGTTTGTGTGGAGACGGGACGGAAGGCCGGCGGCTTTTCGATGGGTTGCCAACTACTCACATTGTTGTGTGACTCGTGATGACAACTACAGCCCCGCAACCCACGCGTTTGGATGACTCGCATTACTTTGCCGAAAGTCCAAATTCGTTCATAAGCAGTAATTTCGATACAAGTAATAACAGCACTCGGACTTCCGACTCACCCCTGGCATCATGACCTCTGCGGTGATGAAAGAGATCGTGTTCCAGTACCGCGCAAAGCACCGCAACTGGAAGGACCCGGTCCCTTCCTTGCTGCCCGGAGGGTCTCTGCATCTAGACCATCGTCATTTCGACGAGATCGTGCCAAGGTGCAAGGATGGCGTTCCCGCTGCCTTCACGACCATGGACAGCGGGCCCCGGTGGGGGTTTCCCGACAGAACCATGGAACCCGGAATCCACGGCAAGATCAGCTACTCGCTGTGGAAACACCTGATTGGAAATGCCGGCAAGGCAGCCAACGTCCCGTGCGACGAGCGAGTCTTGGACCACCCGCGCTACGGTCTTTGTTTGACCATGTCTTTCGACGCGGACATGGACCGTCATCAGTGGAATCGGTTCTCGGACGGTCTCGGTGGCTTGTCGTCGGGAGCCTTTGCGGAACGTTTTGCGGACTCGATCGGGTCCATTATCGAAGGCATGGTGGACGGCGTCGGGATGGTTTCGGGGGGCGAGGAGGATGATGAAAAGGTGGAGAAATCAAAAAGGACGGCGGAAGACGAAGCGGGCAAGCCTGAAGCGGACGGAGAAATGGTCGAGCTCGTGCAGTCGGTCGACCCGACCTGGTACCCGTTTTACGCCGTTGCTGGCAGGGCAGACCAACCTGGAAAGATCCACGGAAACTTCCCGTTCTTTGCCACGACCGCTACCATGGCACAACGGATTCTGGCCGAGGCCATCGACGAGTTCTTTGGACAACGCTACGGGATTGTGGACCCGGCCGAGTGGTTCAAGCAAGTCGTCGGGGTAGACATTGGCAAGGTGTTTGACGCCAACATCTACACGGGGGGGTTGCGCCTGCTCGGAGCCATCAAGCCAGGGCAGGGACCGGATTCCAGGTATCTGCCATTTGCCGCCGACGGAAGCCTGGAATCTTCGCCTTCGTTCGATCGCTTCCACCAGTTTCGCATCCGGCCCAACCCTGAGCATTTCGATTACCACCGCGTTTCCCTTGAGCTAAGCACTAGGATGGGCGACATCGTACACCACCGACCCAAAACACGTCTCACTCCCGAGCAGGACAAGGCTGTGCTGGCGCTGTTGGAACACTGCAAAAAGTCGACCCCCTTGGGCGCTTCCTACAATCTCGTACCGTGCGGCTCGAGGCACATGAGAGACGGTGCGATCTTTGTGCCGCTGGACCACAGGGGTCGTCCGTGCTCCAATGGCAAGAACCACGCCAAGAGCAAGACCTACATGCTCGTCACCCGCAGAGGCGCATCCGTTCATTGCAGCGACGCCGATTGCTGGAAGGGTGGAAAGAGCGAAACGGTCAAGATTCCTCCCGACTTGGACCTGAAATTCCCGACGGGAATGACGTGTGCCGAGGAGGAGGCGGTGAAGGGAGGCGTGGAGTCCGCCCGGAAGCAGATCGGCAGCTACATCAGGGGCCTGTCGCAGTTCTGCGGTTACCTGCGTCGCATGACCGAGCTCGGCGTTTCAAGCGTCAATTTCGATGCCGTCGGCCATTGTTTCAAGTGCCACGGTGCGCAATTGAGGGGGTTCGTCTTTTACGGTGGCATCAGCCTCTACTGTCACGCCTGCGGGCTGCTCAACAAGGATCCCATTCGCAACATGACGACGCGCAAGCTCAAGGACGTCGTCACGGGGATGTGCAAGGTGAAGGCCGATGCCGTCACGTGTGTCAAGGTGCCATCCGAGACGCTGGTACGCGACCTGACACCGTTGGGTGGCGAAGAACTGGCCAGGGCCCTGTCGTCGGCTCCTGTCCGGAGAGGCGTTTGCAACGGCACCACGTTCTGGGTCGCCGGCCCGGAAAAGGGCTGGACGGTGCGGCTGGAGCAAGGGAAGCTGTTCATGCTGCATCACCGTTCCGGCGAGTGCAAGGAAGTGGTCACCAGTGCAGGATTGGGTCTTGCCGAGATTGCCGTGGAGTTCCGAGCGGATGAGTCGATGCGCGAGATCGTGCAGAAGATTTGCCCGGAATTGAGCGACGAAGCCGGACTGATCATGGTCGGAGCGGCGATCGAGCGGGGAAGCGACGAGTCCTTCTGCGATCTTCGGGGCCAATGTCATTTACTACGACGAGCGTGCACGCTTCACAAAGAAAGTCGGCTTGCTGGACGTTTTCCATCAAGAGATTGGACGGGCGTTCGGTAACGGCGGAACGAGACCCGTATTGCTTTCTTCAGAGGCCGCTTACGACCACAACGTACCGGAATCCTACGCGGCCTTTGACCGTCTTGTTCGTGACGACGCACCTGAGGTCCGCAGAGAGATAACTGCAAAGAGCAAAGCGGCCCAACTAACGCAGGCTGGTGTCGTTATGGAACCGAAGAAAACCAGCGCTGTTCTGGGCTTTGATCCCTCCAAAAGGGTGCTGCTCCTTTGGGCTCAGCCGCAGAGCGGGAAGACCGGTGCTATTCTTCACTTCCTGCGCCTCATGTGTGATTCGCGGGATCTTCCGCGAGGTAGGGAAGTTCCAACACGCGGCTTCCCACCGCCTCTGGAGGGCATCTTCGAGATTGAAGACGAGGACGTTCCGCAAGTACTACATGCACCCGATGTGGCGGACCGTCAAGTCGGTCATGTGTCAACACGCTTCATGGAGATGAACAAGGCTTGGTACAAAGGCCAGGAGACTCCCGATTACGACGGCTGGCTGAACTACCACAAGTTGTTTGAAGCGTAAAAGTGTCGTTCAGCAAGAACCTGTAGCGAATGCTGATGACAATGATCCCGCAGGTGGATGAATGATGACCCTGTCAACCGACCCGCCAAGGTTATTGCTCGCCTGCTGACTGCACGACAATGGTCAACAGAAGCGTCGGTGGCCGATTTTGGCTGTGGGCCAAATCGTGTGCTTGCCAGCAGTGTGCAGAACGATCTGGTGACTGTGACCAACTTTGATCTCTACTCAACCCTGGATGATGGACAGCAGTGGGCTCCGGACATGATCCACGTGGTAGACTTTCGAGACCCTGACTGGGACATTGATGGGAAATGGGAGGGAAACTTCGACTGTGTTGTTCTTTGCATGGCATCCATGGGTCCTTCACCGGATCCTTTCTTGCGCGCTGCACACGGGGCTTTGAAGGAAGGTGGCTACCTTTTCTTTGTGGAGCGCTGGTTCTTCATGTACTCTGAGAGCAGTCAGCAGGAGTCACGAAGGTTTGTCGAGCATTGCAAGAGGCTCGGTTTCGAGGCTTGCGATCGAGTCGACTGGTTGGTTGGCCAAGGAGTGTGGAAGTCATGGGCAGATATGCAAGGCTCCGACAGCGTCAGTGGCTACGAGGCAAAGTTATTCAAAAAGACGGGGGCGTTTGGAGAGGACAGTTACAACTACAAAGGCTCATCTCTAAAGTAGTCAGTTTGGTATCACCATGGACTATATTCATTACCGCCGAACAGACGGGAATTGTTCCAATGGAATCAAAACCACGGATCCGTTGCACTTGAGTCAAACTAGCCAATCGCGTCTTCTCGTGACGTGTTGCGCCGAATCGTCATCGAAGTCGCAGCAAAACGATGCAATCCTTGGAACAGTACATTCGAGCCTTGCATGGTGAGCACTGCTTGAACTCGGCCAAAGAGTCGCCTTGGAACACACCACACGGCGGAAAGAGCAGTTTACCGCGCACCTCGACGTGTATGTAGACTATGTAGTCTACTTCTGGTCGGTAAATCTGATGGACGATTCCGGGTCCGAGTCCAGAGACTGTGGATAACGGAGTTGGAACTCCAGGAACAGTCGGAACTGATGGAACAGTGTTTGGCAGGGGTTTGTGGTGACACTTTACTTTCGTGGTGATGTGTTGTTTTCGGGTCGGTAAATCTGATGGAAGATTCCGGGTCCGAGTCCAGAGACTGGAGATAACGGTGTTGGAATTCCAGGAACAGTCGGAACTCGTGGAACCGATGTAGTGATGATAAATTCCTCTGATATCAGCTCTATACCACACTGACCCTCTCAAATTTCAGAGCGTAACACGAAACCTCCGTGACACCAAACGCAGCCTTCACCTTGGGTTCCGAGGCGCTTTGTAGGCCCAAGCCTCTCCGTTTGATGTCGACTGTGAGTCCTTTGCACGGGTGTCCATCTGGAAGACCGCCGATCACGTCTCTGAAAGCCACCAGGATCTCCTTTTGAGGCGTGTGTTGTTTGGTCGAACCAGTAATGGAGTTGAACATGGGCATTCCAGGAGTCGCAAAGGTTTTCCAAATCGCTTCGAGAGCCACGTAGTCCACCCACGCCGCACAACCAGGTCGAATTCCTTGAAGGTCGACGACGTAATCGCCGAATCGGAACGGCTCGGTCGCATCTACGACATGCGACGCAAGCACAGAAAGCCAGTTTTGGGGAGTGGCGATGTCTTCCTTGATATCCTTTACCCAATCCATGATGTTTCGGTTCCGGTTCATCGAAAAGATGTCGAACAGTTCGAGCTGTTTCTTGGTGTTTTTCCGGACCACCGGGATCTCCGTCCTGAGATGCTGCTTGAGCTCCGCTTCCGTGTACTCTTTCCACGGACTTGTCAGTGTTTCCCTGTAAAGGATGCTTTTCGAACCGTTGATCACGGAAAAGAATGTGTTGAGGTAATCGACGAGCCGTCCTTGATCGTTGAATTCTTTCTTCGGGTCGAACTTGGCGGTCGCCACTTCACGGCACAGTTTTTCGTCAGGGCCCGGGACGTGTTCGGCGAGTTCCAGAGTCTCCTTGTCGTCGGTGGGTACGAATTTCATTCCCTGCCATTGGAGATCAGTAGAGTATTGCGTGTGTCAGTGGGCAAAAACGTACGAGGAAAGCCGAGAGATTGGGGGCAGACGATGGATCGAAAGGAACGGGGTCGTCCGACGGGTGCTTGAAGCCGCAATTATGTGTGCACTCGATCTGAACGCCGAACCTCGAAACGATCACGACAAAGCATCCTTTCATGCACTTGATGCAGTGTTCGGATCGCATGAAGGACGATAATTCCGATCTGAAGCATCTGCCGAGTTCCGTGGTGACTTTCTGCATTTTGCGCCAAACTGAATCTTCGCCGGCAATCCTGGCAGCGACCGCCTTCGCTTCCTGCAAAACTTTGCTGTATTCGACGTGATGCATGATCCCGGGTTGCGTTTCCGATTTGAAGAGTGTGTCGCTTGCAGACTTCAGAATGGCCTGACTCCTCGCGCGCTTGACATCGGGCCCGTACACGCTGACGATGCCGCGATCGATTCTGGCAAACACCCGACGTTTGACTGCCTGCACATGTAGTGGTATCTTCCGTCCGGATCGACGATCTTGGCGACGATAACGTGCCCACTCATCCCTTGAGGGTCATCCAGCGTTTTAATGATGGCGTCCCTTGCACACCGCTCGGCTGCCGCGTATTCGTCGTCGGTCGTTTCTACGACGTCGATTGCAATCGTCTCTGGCTCTTCGTCTCCATCACAGTCGTTGATGCCGAGGATCGGGGCTGCCAGCGACGGGTCGATGATCATGACACTTGTAGCAGCAGAAGATCCCACTCCAATGTGACGCGCCATGTAAACGTCATGTTCTTCTCTCGAAATGGAAATGCTCGATTCTTCGCCTTCCAAGACCATAATTCGAAAGTTTCCAGTCGTACGGAGAGGTCCGACGCTGACAATGTCGAAATCCCGGCGACCGTTCAGAAGTCTCAGGTTCGGTTCGAGCGCGCGGATAGCGACGGAATCTGCGACCCGAGGAAAACCTCCCATGGTGCGCAACATCGACGTCTGCTTGGGAGTGAGACGGAAGCGTTTCGACTTGCAGAGGGCGTCTCCTTCGCGCGCACAGTGAAGATACGCCCGCCCAGAGTTGAAAAACAGCTGGAACCAAAGCGTCTTGTCCAAAAGGTGTTCTGGCATGTCTGTGGTTCGTGTCAGCCCACACTTGCGATCGTAGCCGTGCCTGTGCCGGCAAATGATGCACACGGTCACATTGACGTACGCCCAGATAAACGGATTGGTCCCGACGTTCGATCGATAAAACGGGCGCGATCTCATTCCCGTGAATTGGTAGAGTGCGTCCCTTGCAAACGTCGACAGGGCATTGCTGGCTTCATTGTCCTCAATCCGCAAGACCATGGTGCTCAGTTCGTCCGTCGTTTCGGAAAAGTCGGCAGGTGACCAATGAACTCTGTGAAAAATCGAAAGCGCGGTGTCCTTGTCGATACGAGGGAGCAACCAACGCTGTCCCAATCGGCATCGCTCATGTCGGCGAGTGCGATCGGGACGAGTTTTCGGTCGAGCAACTGAAAGGCCCTCGTAGCGCGCAGATCGATCCAGTTGTTGACAGGAATCGGTGCGGGGGTTGGATTGAAATCGTAAAACGTGTCGAAAAGACGCAGCTGGGTGCGAACCGGTGGCGGAAGTACGATGGGGAGCTGGGATCCAAACATGATCGTGTCGGTCGCGGTATCGACGATCTTGAACACCGATGGAAGTGACATGTACCCGTTGAAATAGTCGTTCAACCGCCTTGCAATCAACTTGGTCAGTTCCGGAGGAGACAGGATGTTTGTGAACACGATGCGGTAGTGTCGCTTGTCCATGCGGCTGAAGACACGGCTTCGGACGTCGTCATCCCGAAACCACCCTTTCACCACGGATCTTGTAGCCTCGACCAGTTTCCTCAATACGATATGCTCGTCCCATTCCTCTGCCAAGTACGCGTCGTAGATTTCGCTCATGTGATCGTGAGGGAGAACAATGTCAAAGTATAGGCGTCCGGGGTGGAAGTCTATGTTCTCGGCAAAGTCGAGCAACATTGACCTCTCGCTGGTCGGTTTCAGAATCTCGGTCATCATGGCACGGTGGAAGATGTCCCGCTCGCCGACGGGCACAGAAAGCTTGGAGAATGTATCGCTCGCAGTCCGCGTGTGCGTCAAGGGCAACCCAGGGCTCCAAGCAAAACGGCGAAGGAGGTCTTTGAAGAACGTAGATTCTCCCCCGTCGTCCATTTTTTGGGGGTTGTTTTTCAAATCGATGATGTGTGTTGGTGTGATGAGTGATGCACACTGGGCCGACCCGCGCAAGTCGTCTTTATATACCACAAAGGTGTCACCATGAATGTGTCACCATGAAAGTGTCACCATGAATGTGTCACCATGAAAGTGTCACCACGAGTGCCACCAGGAAAGTGTCACCGCGTAAGTGTCCCCAGGAAAGTGTCACCGCGTAAGTGTCACCAGGAAGCGTCGCGGTTCCATGAGTTCCGACTGTTCCTGGAATTCCACCCCCGGTTCCCGCCGTTCTCTGGGCTCGGCCCGGAATCGCCCACCTAGAACACACCGTGAACCAGTCACATGTCACCAGGAAGCGTCGCGGTTCCATGAGTTCCGACTGTTCCTGGAATTCCATCCCCGGTTCCCGCCGTTCTCTGGGCTCGGCCCGGAACCACCTGCCAGGAACAGACTCTCCGTTCCATCTGTTCCGACCCTCCCGGCCCTTGACTCGACTTTACGGGTACTCCCGTCCCACCTAGAAACATAGAAGAATATGGCCGATTTTCAAAAGTCTTGGAGGCGAGTTTCATGGTCGATCATTTTTGGGAGGGCAGACCCTTTAGCCTCTTTCTTTCTAGGTTTCTAGTACTATGGTTCAGATTGGCTGTGCACTGTCCTTAAACAACGCACGTGACAGACGGGATGGTGGACTTGCATCTGAATTCCGTGCACCCGTCACCGGAATTCATCCATTTTTTTGTGATGTATTCTGCCGATTCATCATGCAAACTCACGAAAAAGCCCCAAAATGCATCGATTCGACTCATTACGTGCAAATAGTACCGAATCTACTTGATTTCTTGATGTTGCATGCACTGACCATGACCAAAACTTGATTGGCCATGACCAAAGTATCACAATCCAGTCCGATTCCAAGCTCTTACCATGACCAAATCACCACAATTCCTTGACTATTTCCACATTTTCGCCAATAACGACCTGTTTCCAGACGTGAATATCCTATTCCGTCATCCGTTAACTATGAGGGGATAGTATTCCCGCGGGTGTACTATCCAGGACTTCTGAAGGAGTCGGTCCTTCCGTCCAATCTCTTAAGATAATTTACTCCAGATACATTCAGTTTCCGACCCAGAAACAGAACAATAGGGAAAAGTCATGCCAAAACGTCAGATTCCCGACATTGTAAGGGAGAGCGACGATGAAGATGAGGACTACAATGAAGGGTCGAGTTTCGGTCCGATCAAGCCCGAATACAGGGGAAAGACAGGAAAGATTGCCGAACAGATTCGCGCTCTTCAAGACAAGCATGATCTGTCGCAGATGGACCGTTTTCTCTTGTTTCTCGTGAAGCTTGGGCATCTCTCTCCAGTGAGCATCAAAAATTACGCGGACTGCGTGCTAAGAATAGGAAGGCTCGTGGTCGCAGATCGACGAGGGGTGGATCCGGAAGAGGCCCTTGACAAGGTATCGAAGTTGGATCCGGATGCCCACGATTTTAGCACTTGGATTCGGAGGCATTCTGCGCAAGACATCTACAAGCTCCTCAAGAAGCGATCGTCCTCGGTGGAAACAAGAAAGCTCTACTCTACATCGATGTTGCAAGCAACGCGTTGGATTCTCGGCGACAGCCATGAAAACTGCCAGTTTTGGCGGGGGATTGTGAACGAAAACTCGAAACTCAGTTCCGCGCGGATGGAATTGAATCTCGCCAGCTACTCCGAGGCCGCCAAGTTCATTCCATTCGACGAACTCCAAAAAATCGTCACGGACGCCGGAGAGCGCATTTTGAGGAGGGTGGAGAAAGTGAACCGATTGAGTAAGCGCGAATCTGCGATTTTACAGGAAGTGACTCTGGCTGCCCTCCTGACTCTGTTACCACCGACGCGGCTGGATCAAGCGTGGCTACACATGGAGCCGGTCGATGACGGCAATTACATCGATTGGTCAAAGAAACGGATTGTCTACCAAGAGTTCAAGACGAAGCAGTCGCTGGGGTCGATCACTGTCTATTTCGGCGACAAGCCGCTCCTCGTGAGGCTTTTCGACAACCTCATCCACAAAGCGAGGCGCCCCGAAGACAAGTTTGTATTTTTGGGACGCAAGCAGGAGCATTTCAGGTCGGAAAGCACGTTTGGGGCCTGGGTCGGCAGAACCTTCGAAAAACTGTGTGGGATCAATTTGAGACCTGCGATGCTTCGGAGGCTTTACGCGTCGCATTTTCACGCGCAGGCGCCGAGTTTGGCGGAAAAAGTCGCCGTTGCGCGCGCTATGGGGCATTCGCCCGCGATGAATGAAAAATATCGCCGCTACGCGGATTCTGAACAACATCTGAAGACGCTCAAGTCGATCATCGAGACGAATCCGGGAGAGAGCTCGAAATCATTGCGAGAAGCATTCAATGCGGAAATCAACAAGGCTATCAAAGCAAGGTCGAAAGCGACCGAATTCGTCAAGGAGGAGGACGAACTGGCGAGAGAAATGAAGGAAAGGCGCCGGGCCGAGCGCGAAAAACGAGAGAAGGACGACGAAGCACGCGAAAGGGATGAGTGGGACCGGATGAATCGTCGCATTACGAAGGCGTATTCGAAGTTGACGCGATCGCCGTGACATGAATTAGAAGTAACTGCAGATGTCGCTTTGCCCGTCTTCTGCCAATCCCTCTCCAGCAAGGAACTTGATCACCTCGTTGGCGAGAACACCGAGTGCATCAACCAGTGCTTTTTCATCGGAGCCGTGGTAGGCGTCCAAATACAGCTCGGAATCGAGTTTGTCGAGGATTTCCTTCCTGAACTCCGGAAACCCGCGCCACTGTTGTTTCAATACAATTTGACCCACTGGGTGGGGTGTGAAGGGAAAGTGCTCGCTGACGAGTGCTCCCAGACCAGTGGCACGAATGCGCACAACCGGTCCCAGCTTGGCAATTGAAAGCGTTTTCCGAATGTCTCTGAAATCCTCCTCGATGTGGAAGTATGCGCCATCGTATTCCATCGAATGCATCCCCCCGTGCGCAGTGGTAATCGATCAAAAGGTTGCGCCCACCATCCGGATTCGGGATGGATGCCGTCATGGCGGTGGCGATCTCGCGTGCAGAATTCGTCACGTTTCGAAGGATGGAGGAGCCAAGTATGGTGTGGGCAAAACACACCGCCGCATGCACCTCGCTGAGTGATTTGCCGGAGGGGAGCCTCTTCCAAGCGCGACACAAGGCGTATCCGTGCGCCGTCAAGTCCCCCGCGGTTGGGCACCGGGGGACGGTTGTTACATTGTGGATGCATGGAAGATGGGTCAATCTGTGTTTTGCCAGACTGCCCGAAACCGTAAACGCCTTGCCGCAATCCGGCAAATCGCAGGCAAAGGGTCGTTCTCCCGTGTGTGTGCGCATGTGAGTCACCAAATTATCAGATCGTCGAAACGTCTCGCCACATGCTGGCCAATCGCATTCAAAGGGGCGTTCTCCCGTGTGCGTGCGAATATGCGTCACCAAATTGCCCGATTGTGTAAACGCCTTGCCACAATCTGGCCAATCACAGGTAAAAGGGCGTTCTCCCGTGTGCGTGCGAAGATGCGCCGTCAAACTGCTTGAATCCGTAAACGCCTTGCCACAATCCGGCCAATCGCATTCAAAGGGGCGTTCTCCCGTGTGCGTGCGTATGTGCGTCGTCAAACTGCTTGAGGTCGTAAACGCCTTGCCACAATCTGGCCAATCGCATTCAAAAGGGCGTTCTCCCGTGTGCGTGCGCATGTGCGTCGTCAAACTGCTTGAGGTCGTAAACGCCTTGCCACAATCTGGCCAATCGCATTCAAAAGGGCGTTCTCCCGTGTGCGTGCGAAGATGCGCCGTCAAACTGCTTGAATCCGTAAACGCCTTGCCACAATCCGGCCAATCGCATTCAAAGGGGCGTTCTCCCGTGTGCGTGCGTATGTGCGTCGTCAAACTGCTTGAGGTCGTAAACGCCTTGCCACAATCTGGCCAATCGCATTCAAAAGGGCGTTCTCCCGTGTGCGTGCGCATGTGCGTCGTCAAATGGCCCGATTGTGTAAAAGCCCCGTCGCAACCCGGCCAGACACAGGTAAAAGGGCGTTCTCCCGTGTGTGCGCGTAGGTGCACCGCCAAAACGTCAGACCTCGAGAACGTCTTGCCACAATCCGGCCATTCACATGCAAACGGCCGTTCACCAGTGTGTGTCAGTCTGTGCCTCGACAACTTGCTTGAATCCGTAAACGTCTTGCCGCAATCCGCCCAATCACAGAGAAATGCTCGTTCTACCATGTTTGTGGATCGAACCCAACGGGTGAACTTGACCCTCCGAGGGAGCCCGCCTTTATACCGGTACGGTCACTTTCATGGTGACACTTTCATGGTGACACTTTCATGGTGACACCTTTCATGGTGACACTTTCATGGTGACACCTTTCATGGTGACGAGCAAGTGACACCACCCCAGAGATTCGGAAACGGTGACCGCGGGGTATAAAACCACGCGGAGTGAAGAGCGATCACGTTCCATCTTTTACATCAATCACAAACCACCCTCTGCTCAAATCCCTCTCTCTGTTTTCAGCACCGGAATTACATCCATAGACTAAACAACAACAAGGTGTACAACGCGCCCCGGGCCCGCCGCAATGGTCACGATCTCCGACTTGCCGCCCGAGACCCTCGGCAACATCGCCAAGTTCCTGCCCACTGCCGACGATGCATTCAAATTGGCGCAGACGTCCACTGCGATGTTCCAAGCTCTTTCTCCTGCCATCGTGCGCGCAGAAGGGTTTGTCGCTCGCTATGGGAAGGAAGGGGCGGCCCGGAAGCTGCACTGGCTCACCCATGACGAAGATGCATGGGGACTGCGTTGGCTTCAGTGCCCTGGGAATCTCGAAACTGCAAAATACGTATTCGGCATGGTCGAGGATTGCTTTTCGGGCCACAATCTCCGGTTCGACGTGGCCGTCGCGATCGAGACGGAACTGGCTTCTCGGGGTGACAAGTTGGTTTTGACCGAGCACCACCGACCCATTGTGCGAACACAAGACATCCTTCGGATTTACCGCTATCAGGATCGGAATTTGCTGGAACGGCTCTGTTCTGCGGTGGAAGCGGGGTTCAAGCCCAGTCTCGACGTTTTCGGCCCATCCCACCCGATCGCAATCTCGGATGTGCCCGACACGGCCGATGTGCTCACGGAAATGCTTCAAATCGTCGCTCCTCCCTCCATCCGCGCTTTTCCCATCCAAGGAGATTTCGGTGACGTGTTCCTCAGGCATTACAGAGATGAGATCGAGTCTGATGCCACCACGCGGCTTTGGGCCAGGCGTCATGCAAGGCCGGACTACTTTGCGGAAGTCGACCCGTTGCGCACCAAGACACCCGAGGAACTGGCGCAGAGGATACTGGAACTCATCAAAGATTCGACCGACACATCGCGGTCGTTTGCGTGGGCCGAGTGGGTGGACTTGATGGACAGTGGCATGGTGGACTTGGCGCAGATCGTTCCCACACGAATCGAGCATCTCGTGAAGGCGACGATGCATCCATGTGTCGCAATGAGCCTCATCGAAGCCCTCGACGAAAGGGATGATGGGAAAGCGATGTATCAGAGGATCGACGCGCTGTGTGTTGAAGTGCTCGACCGTTACATGACACATCGGCGCGAATTCTATGGGCAAACGGATGAGCCCGACACGGAGGAGGGAAGGGTGGCATTTCGTGAGTTTTTCATGCTGAGCGTGGTGGAATCGTGGAAGAACCGGGTGAGGAATCGGCTCGGGATCAAGGGTAGCTGGACGAAAGCAAGCGTATTTGCGCCGATCTGGTCAATGAACCTCTGAATTGTTGTTTCCATTCTGCATGTGGCCCGTCCGTCTGTCTGAGCGCCGTTTAAGAATGGGCAGTGGCGATGAAATGCGCACTAATTCGCCGCAACTGGACCCTTTTCCGGGCGGTTCAAAAAATGAGTTTACCCGCCCAGCCTCGGTTCGAAAAGTTTTTCAAGAGGCGATACAAGGCATTGGTAACCCGGTTTCAGCAAGTTAAGAATTTTGGTAGGCGGAAATACGGAAATGACTAAGGCGCGAAACCGGGTCACCAATGCCTTGTATCGCGTCTTGGAAAAGTTTCCCAACCCACCCCATTCGGGCGGGGTTCGGGCGGGTTCGAGTGCGGAGAGATTCCAATGCGGAGGGATTCGGGATCCTCCGCCGAGTGGTTTTGCCGCCCAGCCTCGGTCGTGAAACTTTTCCAAGAGGCGATACAAGGCATTGGTAACCCGGTTTCAGCTGTGGCAAAGTAGTGACACTTTCGACGGGCTCATCACCCGAAAAACACGGCATGAATGAACCTCTCCACCACGCCAGGATGTCCGCACCTGCTCCCCACGCACCGGGAAACATGCGTTGTGGTCGAAAAGGCTTCCACCGCTCCCGTTTGCACTGAGTTGCAGAAATCGAGGGTATTGAAAGTTTGAGCCCGTTTCGAGCGCGAAGGAGCGATGCAACCGAGCAAGTTGATCTTCACTCGACTCCCTGCAAAGATCTCCGCCAATCGCGAAACAGATAGGATTCGGCCGGAATCCCAGAAGAGCGCCCAGGATGGTTGGTATCCGGTTCGGATTCCTCGTTTGTCACGTAAACCGCCAATGAGCTGTTGCCGGTAGCCTTTCCAGAAGGCACGGTCCGCTTCCCTCCTCACTTCTGCAATGGGCGATTGTTTCCAGAGGAGTCTCTTGGTGTGGGCCACGGTTTCGTTGATCATGACGCCTTCCAATACGATTTGACTTGCTGCTGGATTGCCGGCCAACACTCTCAAGTCTCCCGGAAAGCGATCCAGGGGGCGAACAGATTGAAGGTAGGAGTTGATGATGTCGGTGGGGTTTTCGCTCCCTGCTGCATCAATGACCGTGATTCGACCGAGGGTGTGGTTGCTGTGGGTCGACACCACCGAAATCGTCCAAAACAACGAACTCCTGGAACTGTGCGGGTTGTTGGGGGTGGGCTTCGCGAAACCGCACCGTTCGCGAGCGGTTTGAAAGTGTTCAAAGGCAACCACGCCATTCCCGCCGTTCAATGAATCGATCAACGAGGTCGCAGTGGTCCGTGTCAATGTTCGAAGCGGTTCCAGGGCTGGGTCGAAGAGCAGAGGCACGGTTAGGGACAATTCCCGTCGCTGAACCGGTTTCGAGGCGACCTTGGCGATGTCCGGAGTCAACACGTGCTTCCCTCGGAGGTGATCGTAGCCGAATTGAACCACGGATTCGGAAAAGACCTGATCGCGCGACAGACACCCCGGAAGTTGGATGGCATCGGCGATTTCTGGTTTCAAGACGGAAATGGGGCCTTTTCCGGACGTGTCCATGAGATGGCCCAAAGATTCCGGTTTCATGTAAGCGTAGAAGTCGGTGAGTTCCTCGGTATCAAACAGGACTCCAGGAATCGCCTTTTTGATGGCGTCGAGCGTCGAAAACAGGATTCCTGGTTCGTTGGGATTGCCAAAGAGAGAGTGCGTCTTCCCCGAGCCCGAGCCGCCGACGCCCATGACGACCAGGTGCCCTCCACCAAGTACGTGGTCGATGGCGCCCTGTCCGAAATCGGCCGAGAGTTCGCGTCCAAGAGCGTCATTGTTGGTGTTGGAGACGACAGCGGCAAAGGAGTAATGTTTCGGTCCGTAGCGGACAGTTCGATCATCGCAGGCAAAGTCGACGTCGGGAGCAATCCCATCCCGGACTCGCACAAACACGCGGGCGGCGGCAAAGAGCGACATGTAAATGGCGTCCAGTTTTGCTCCGAGATGGCCCACCGCGTCGTTGAGCTTTTCGGCCAAGAGCGTTCGCTGGGAGCCCGGAATCGCCAACCAGGACTCCCGTGTACCGTGCGCTATGGACACGTCTCTGCGCAACACAGCGAGTTCCTCGGCAACGGAGGCGATGTCTTGGGTCGGTTGCATCTTCATCATGCCGGAAGCTTTGGCCCCCATTCGATCCAATTGAGTGGATAGTTTCATCATCGTCGGATCGGGGTGGACGTCGGCTTTGGGGACTATCCCATCTTCTGCGTCTTGAAAGATGTCTTCTTCGTCGTCTTCTTCTTCATTGTTGATTGGAACGTCCGTGGGCGGATTCTGACATAGCAAAAGCGCCTTTTTCGTTTCGATCAAGTCTTTCAAGAGCTCTTGGTTTCTTTGAAGGAGATCCATTCGGTCGTCGTCGGCGGGTTCGGTTTTCTTCCACGGCCAAATACGAGCGCGGACCATTGTTGTGGGATGGTCAGGGCGGAAAAATTCCGGTCCGTCCAGTTCGGGACTGTTTATGGACAGGGCAGTTTCATCGCATGGACCCTTTCCGGGAGAGCGCGATGGTGGGAAAGTTTTCCAAGAGGCGATACAAGGCATTGGTAACCCGGTTTCAGCAGGGTTCTTAAGAGTGGAGATCGAACGGGCACATTGTCATTTCTCGACCTTTTTTTGCTCCCCCTTCCACGCAAGCACGTCGTCGTCGTCGCAGCAGCACGCAATGGACCCGAAGTGCATGTCCTTGGCGGTATCGATGCATTGGGTCGTGCCAACGATGTCTCCGTAGGCGTCGGAGTCGTCGTGAAAGGTCTCCACAATCGTGATGCCCGTGCGTCGGATCGCGTCAATGCGATCCCAGTCCTCGCCGACATGCGTGCCATTGCCCAGAAACACGGAGATCTTGCCGTTGGGCCTTCGAGCCAGGGAGCGCAACCAGGCTGCATTGGGAGCAACGATCCGACTGATGTACACCGCGTCGATTTTCCGGTTCAAGTGGGGGTACGGGTCGTCGGGCGATTGAGGAAATGATGTCGAGTGGTGGTATTCCAGCACTTTGCTTTTGGTGGGGTTCGAAAAGGTCCAAACGGTGGCCAAATGGTTCGTTCGGTGTTTCAGGCCGATGGAAGACATGAGGTTTCGGAGCTTGGCGTGCAGCCGTTTTGGCGTGTTGGCATCATGACCCAAGTAGCCGCACGGGATCGCAGGGATGTGATCGATGCCAACGACGTGGATGCGTTTGGATCCAAAATCGACTTGGAATGGGGTTCCGACATCGTGGCCGATACCGGGGTACAGCAGTGTGATGGGAAGGGTCGACATTGCGGAAGTGATCAGAACCACGAACACCTCTCCGCGTCGTGCTTTTGTAGTGGTGGGCAGAGGGAAGGTGTCACCATGAAAGTGTCACCATGAACCTGTCACCATGAACCTGTCACCGTGAACCTGTCACCATGAAGAGACGCGGGGGAGTATAAAGGGATGGGCACCAGACGGGGGGGGGGAGTCGCATCGTCGTCATCATGGTCAAAAGTGTTCCGACCATGGACATGTTCTGCGACGAGTTGTTGCTACGCATCTTTGGATTCATGCCGCACGATGACCGGATCAATCTCGGCCAGACTTCGAAACGCATGCACGCCATTGCCTGGGACGAATCGCTCTGGAGAGAGTTGGAAGTTTCGACGGAGATCTGGTGGTGCGCCATGTGGCGTGTGCGCCCGGGTGTTGTGCGGCACTTGTCGCTTGCCGGAGATTCTGCTCTCGATTTTGCGTTCCTGATGAACCACGGTCACAACCTCGTCTCGCTCGACGTTTCCTCCGCAAGCTGCCAGAACATCTGGGGGAGGGTCGAACTCGAAAATCTCAGGAGTCTGCGCGTTTGCATGGAAATCACGGATGAGCCTTCCCTCAAGACCATCACCGAGGCGTTTGGGTCGTGGCTGCGCGTTGCAAAGACATCTCGGGTCGAGCACTTTGAGTTTACCTTTGCCGACTACCCCGCCGGATTCCGGTTTGATCTGTGGTTTGGGTTCCGGAGGGCCGGTGCATGGGGATCGCACAACAAGCACCTGAAGACGATCCTGATTTCCCAAGACTCGCCCGGCGATCACGTGTACGCGGAAGAGGACTTTTGGACGAATGTCGCCGAATACTTCCCGAACGTCGAATGCGTGCAGGTTCCCAATGAGCGACACGCACGGGCCTTCATGCCCAAGGCGGCCGTTCCGGATTTTTCAGGGCCGACATCCAACAATCTCGCCATCACCGGTGTCAGTGATGCTACGACGACATCAACCACAACAACCTCGCTTGCGGCACTGCGCGGTTCGGCCAAGACGTTGCGTTTCCCGTCGTATTCATCCATGGTGTTTGCAACCATCGCATCGCACGCGGACTCTTTGGTGTCGCTCGAGGTGTCGCTCGTCGACTGCCGGGTCGGAAACGGATTGTTTGACCTTCCCGAGATGCCCCGTCTCCGGAAGTTGCGGTTGAACATCTTCGAGGACGACAACTTTCTGAGGCACGTTTTGCCCAGATTTGTAGCCCCTGCGACGGCACTCGAGCGCCTGGAAATCGTGGCCACCGGTGTCGACATTGGCGGCGTCTCGTACGACGGTGACTTTGGGTCGTGGTTCGATGTGGTTTCCAAAGTGCCGGCGGTGTTCCAATCGTTTGTGTTCATGACGACGGACCTTGTCAAATACCCCATGTATCTCATGGCAGACACGCTCCACACGTTCGAGGACTGGCTGTATTTCGTCGACGAGGTGGTTTTCACATCACCTTACTCGGCCGATTGGTTCGGCGAGCACCTGCCTCTTGCACGCCGCATTTTTCTATCGGTGCAGTTGGCGAACGAGTTCTTGGACATGCGCCCGCTCGAAAACATCGAGGACCTCGTGATCATCGTCGATTGGCGCAACGAAGCCGACTCGGAATATTCCTACGATAAAACGGGAGGCGACGTTTCACCGGCCGTGCTGCTCCTTGCAGCCCAACGCTGGGAGTGTCTCGAGCGCGTCGCGGTGGTGGTGGTCGAAAAGACCGGCATTCGGAACGGGGGCAAGGTGGCATCTTACCGACTTTGCGACGGGGATGGAGGTTGGAAGACGAGGCCTTTCGACCCCATCAACTACTTTGCGGACGAAACGACTCCGTGGCTCGCTGCAACGGACGACGAGATGCATCATTTCATCCACGACAAACGGATGACATGCAAAGAGTGCGGAGATGATCGTTTGTGGTGCAGCACCGTCACGAGGGAGCCGGGGGCAGAGACGTGCGATGAATTCAACGAAAACTATTGATTGCTTCTTCTGTAATACCGGGTGTCCGTCTGCATCTTGGTCAGAATTCAGACCAGCTCGATGGTCACCCGCGAAACGAATCCACCGGCGTCGCGCTCCACAGAAATCGGGTAGTATCCATCGCCCAGACATGTCGGTTCAATGTTGAATGCGTTCTTCCGGCATTCCTTGCGGAACTCCTTGGGGAGACTGGGCTCGCCGTGGATCAAGATTCGTCCGCCTCGGATGGTGTAGCCCGTCTTGGTGAGCGCATTGATGTCGTCTTCGCCAATACAGGGGGAATCCATCCGCCCAATGATGATGCGGCCGGGCCTCGGCTCGGTTTTCACTTCCAGGATCGGCCAGTCCGTTGTCACGAACTTGACGGCCACTTGGAAGGTGCCTTCGCCGAGATCGACGACGAGCGCATGGTAGCCGCCCACATTGCCGGGGTCGGTATCCACTCTTTTGAACTTGTCGCCGAACCGGGGCGAGTGATACGGTCCAGGGGCAAGTGTGGTGGGAACCACAGTAATTCGGTGCACGTCGGTCGAAAAGTACCCGGTCAGAGCTCCACGCGGTGACGGTTTGCCTTGGATGGGGTGGGCGGCGTTCTCGTCCGCGCGATCGGCAACGAGCTGGTTTTTGCTGCCGAACATTGCCGACAGGAGCTTGAAGGTCGGAAGACCGTCGTAAATTTCAGAAAGGGTGGCGGCCATCGTTGTGTGATGTCGGTGATGGCTGGCAAGTGATCAGAAAAAGCACCGGTGGGCCCGCTTTTTGTAGTCCGAACCCGTCACCACAAAAGTGTCACTACGAACCTGTCACTACGAACCCGTCACCGCGAAAGTGTCACTGTCAAAAGTGTCAATATGGAAGTGTCATTGCAAAGGCCCCACGATTTCGGATGCGATCGAGCAGGGAGTTTTGAGGCGCGGCCCTCGTTGCATGATCACTTCCCACCGACACCTCAATCAGGCCCCATCGCACACCACCATGGCGTCTTCTTCCGTGACCGTCTACACCGTCAATCCACGACCGAATGGCTCCTTTTCCGCAGTCGATTGGTTTCAGCACTTGGCGGGGATCAAGACCTCCGTGCAAGGAGCGGATCTCGTGCTCACGCAGGAGCTCAAAGACGAAACCTACTTTGCGCACACGGTGTTGGGCGGCCAAGTAAGGCCGGTTGTTGGCGTCGAGGCGGCCATTTCACTGGGAGAGCGATGCACCCATCTCGGCGTCGACAGCACGGGGATTGAGGCGGCGATCGCCCTTCCCGAACTACACGATTTCCGTTTGGCGTGCTCCGTGCTCGGCATTCCCGCCGACCGTGTGGCGATCGACGCATCCATGACTCGAAGTGCGTCCATCAAGTGTGTGATCGACGGCGTCAAGTTCCTCGTGGTGTCTTTTCATGGGAGGTGGAAAGGCCCCGGATTCAACGCGACCTTGCCCATCGGACCCAACGGTCCCATGTTGGCCTTTCTTTGGCATCGCGGGATCGCAATGAAGGACGGGGACGTCGACGTGCTGGTTCTCGGCGGCGATTTCAATGCACCCATCGGAAAAGTGGTCGATCAGATGACAGGAGCCAAAGTCGTGGCTGCGGAGGGAAAACGGGGAAAACTGGGCAACGACGGCATGATTTTTGTTCCCATGCGACGGGAGGTGTGCATCGAGATCGCCGGCACCCACGTCGAGGATTTCGGGGGCCATGCAGCTCTTCATCCTTTGATCGGCGCGACAATCGCCGTTTCTAAGACATCATCGGACATCGCCAATTCTCCTGTCACCATTGCTCCTATCACCAGTGCTCCTATCACCACTGCTAAACGCAATCCGGTCCTGGACTTCATCGAGGCAAACTACGATTTGGGCGACAAGGCGTCAAAGGTCCAAGCGTCTGTCCTGTGGGAAGGATTCAACGCGGGCACGGACGATCCATTGAGCAAGAAGAAATTCGGCGATATCATGACTCGATTGATTGCCGGTGTATTCCGGGGACGGGTAAAGCGGCGGTTGGGTACCCATCGCTGCGTCAACTACGTCGGCCTGAGGCCAAAGACCGGTCTATAGCCTATATAGTCTACCCTTTCTCACATCAGAATACACGACTGATTGTACAATGTCGACTTTGGGTTGCCAGGACTGCTGGTTTTGCGAACCACTGTCGAGATCTCACTCGACCGTTTCGTCGACAATGACCGCGTCACCATGGGACCCGATGTAGCCGCTGTAAAAGTCCCGTTTGGTTGGAGCGGGCCGTGGGGCGGCTTTATGGACCGTGGAAGTGTCACCATGAAAGTGCCACCATGAAAGTGTCACCATGCAAGTGTCACCACGAAAGTGTCACCCCGGGGGTCCAGCAGTATATATAGGGCACGGGTCGGAAGGGTGTGCCCCCCCCCTCGTCATCATGGACACACTCGCCGATGAGCTGCTGGTTCGCATCCTCCGACTCCTTCCCAAGCGGAATCTCGTGATGTCCGTTGCCGCAGTTTCAAGGCGCTTCCGACGGATCGCCATGGATTCACATGTCTGGCGCCACGTCGACATCCTTTCCGCGAGGGTTGCACGGTTCTTGGCCCATCACTTGGGTCCGGGGGCCGCGTACGAGATTGCATCGCTTCCGTCCCGAGCCCGCTCGTACTTCGAGTATTCACAGTCACTGTTGTTGACGTCTCTGACGGTTGAGCTTTGCGATCACCGGGATTGGGACATTCCGCTCCCGCCGCTTCCTCGCTTGAAGTTCCTGCGCATCAACGTCGACAACGAGTACCATTCCGACGATTACTACCGCATCATCCCTCGTACCATAGCCGCTGCTCCCGCCCTGGAAAAGTTGGAGATCTTCACAGAACCGGATGCCGATGCTACATGCTTCGACGACGACGACGAAGGCGTCTCTTGGTTCCACGACATGTCGACCCCGCCCTTCCCGACATCCTTTCTCTTGGCGACCGATTCTCCGCACGGACTGTTGGACTTGCTCGATTTCATTTGGACGGACCTCTGTTCGGGCTGGCTTTCCAAGGCCGAAGAGGTAGTCATCATGGGTACGGTACTGGATTCAACCCCGTGTTTTCCGGCGGCAAAGAGGGCGCTTCTGTGCTTCGATGCGCTGTGGGAGGAGCGTCTAATGGAGTGCAAGGATGCGATGCTGCCAAACGCCCAAGACATCGTGGTGGCGCACGACATGAGGACAGGCCGTGGGGGTATCGTCAGCTACTCCGACATCGCATCTCTGATGGAGCAGCGACCCAGTCTGAAGCGAGTCGGGTACGTGAAAATCGGCGACGACCGTGTCGGCAATGATGGCAAGATCGCTTCGTTTGACGGCAAATTGTGGAGGATGCGCCAGTTTGATCCCAAAACGTACTTCTCGGACGATAGTGGCTGGGTGGAGGCGTCGAACCTGGACGTGCACGTGTTTTTTGTAGACTACTGCGAGGACAGGCTCTGTGGTTGCCACGAAGTAATCACGGGGTCGACCTACGATGAGCTGTTTTCCGGAGAGGTGTAAAAATAGATTATAGAAACTCCGATCCGGGTAACTAGTGATCGGATTCCGTAGCAGTGCGGAGAAAGTTTGTCGCGTGTGTGGGTTGTATTCAGATGACGCGGGATGTGGTGCGATTGGCGGCGGGCCAAAACAACTTCAGGTCCGGCAGCTCAATGTGCGTGGCAGCAGCGTTCTCGCACGCAGCCAAATTGCTGCACCGCACGTCCTCGCAGGCTTCGAAGCCCTCCTGCTCCTCCCAGTCGGCAAACATCGATCTTGTCCGATAATCTTCCTTGTGGTACGTTTCCCCTATTTCGACATCTGGGCTGAAGGTGACGGCACGGGACTTGTTTCTTCCCGATCTCGGTTCCAGCTCCGAAACCGGATGCACCGGCGACCCATCACACGCCGTTAGCTCGTCGCTCCCTCGCTGCCAGAAGTTCGAAGTCGACGGGCCGAGTCCGGCAGCCAGCGTATCGTCCGGAAAGACGCTACCAGGAAACACTTGTGCACGTGGCTCGGGCATCTCAGTTGCGCAGGCCCAGCAGCCCCCTTCTCGGCCATTCCCATGCGGGCACTTTCGAACTACGAGGCGAGCCATCCGGAGGCCGAGGAGGTCGGTGCGGGAGATGGCCGTCCGCTCGCCGTCCAGGAGACCCGCAATCAGATCGGCTGTTCCGGTACAATGGGGCAACCCAGAGGCGCGGAGCATGGTGGTGCATAGCGAGAGGTCCGCCAGGAACACCGAGCACCGCTCAAGATCGGTGTTCGAGAGGGCGCTGTTCCTGCAGAACTGGCGCAGCTCGAGAAGGCGGATCCAAGACACGTGAGTTGCGGCGATGCAAAAGATGATGGTGTAAACGCTCCTCGCTATTTGCTCTGGGGTGGAGCTGCGCAGAAAGATGCGGATGCCGGTGCAGACGGCTTCGGCGGCGCGGGTTGCGGCGGTGTGGTTGGGTGACAAGAACCAGCAATCGAGTTCGGTGCCGTTGACGCCGTTTGTCGGCGCATCTACGCCGGTGTCCGCGCTAACCACAGAGGACATGTCATCCACCGAATGCGACCTGACGGTTGTCGATTGCTGCAGCTGGAAAGGGTTGCTGGCGACAAGGTTCGCGAAAGGTTCGGGGGAGACACCCAGCATGATGTGCATCTGCGTATAAGTGAGGAATCCTACCGCTTCGTGTAGCGAAAAGCCATCGCCAAACAACTTGCGCAGCTCAGCAAGATTCCCGCTGTGGAAGGCGGTGGCTATTCGACGCGGCAAGGCTGACTCGAGAGTCTTCAAGGCATCCCTCCATCGCGTCCGGCGCTGCAAAGCGCGTTTTGCCAGCGCCCTTGCGTTTTCCGGTATGCGACCAGAGTACTCAGCAGCGAGCACGTCCATCGCAGACATGTCCGTCTCATCGGCAAGCCACCTTGCCTGACGCCCGTACTCGAGGCACGCGACGTGAAGGAGCATCTCTAGATGCGGAAAACCGACCTCTGGAAGCCCGCCAATCATACGGTGCAGCATCTCCGAAGCCCCAGGCTCGTTGACGGCGTCCATCCACCGGAAAACATCGGCGCACGCGTATGGCAGGAAGAGTTCCCGGTTGATCGGGAGAATTGGACCGTTCTGCCGCATCACCGAGGGCCGTGGTAAACTTCTGTGATGGCAGCCCACCGGTACTGTGGGGAATTCGACGGCGGGGTCCAGGACAGGTTCAGTCTTGGTCTGCGACGAGAGTAGACTGTCAGAGCGAAAACAACCGGTTCAGATCTATCTGCACAGTGGGCGCGAAGTCATGAACCCACAGCAAAAAGCCGACGCCGGTCCAAAACAAATCAAGCCATAGTAGCCAGACCAACAGGTCGTCTACGGTCTCAAGCCTCGGAGGAGAACCGGCCTCCCCCGGCACTCGATGCCTCCGCCAAAGTCCCACCAGCACGGCAAGCAGATTGCGCGAGGCGCCCGGCCGAACCGTCGTGGTCTCGACGAACACGAGGGCGAGCACAACGGCGAGTTGCAGCGCGAGGGCATCCTCGGTGTGGCCGGTGGGGGCCCGGGAGAGGGATTGGCGGATTTGCTCGTCGAACGCAGCCTCAAGGGCTTCCGCCTCGGACGCACGGAGACTGCGGGCACCGAGCCATTGCGCCGCCGCGACGACGGGCGGAGAGTTGTATATGCGGTGGAAGGGCGAGCTTTCCGGCCCCTGCGGCGAGGCGCGAGCGGCGGAGAACGTCTCCGGGCGAAGCAGACGGTGTACGGGCGCCAGCGCAGCAACAAAGGCTGCTTCGAAGTTGGCAGCGGTCGGAGTCATCGCCAGGATGGGTCGAACGATGGATAGGGGACACTCAGGTGGGTGGGGTGGTGGGGCGCTGGGGAACTCAGGCCTGGACTTTTGGCCGGTCGGGAATCCTAAGATTTCGCGTTCATTCCAAAGCCAATAAAATCCATAGAATGTCATCGAGTTCCCGAGCAAAGCGACTCCTGTAACTTGTGTTGAAGTGCCTTTGCCGTGTCCCCGGCCATCGGCTGCGTAAACATGCTAAACTTTCTGACCGTGAGTCCTGCGGCGCGTAAACCACCCATAATACTATTTTGAGTCGGGCCGGGTGGTTGTCCCGCGGCACCGACGGCACTTTCGACCGAGCGGTCCGAAGAGCACCGTGAGACGCCGGAGCGGCAGAGTATTGGCCGGTGGTCTTCCGATAGCAAGCCATCGCATGTTCGGCTCGTGCAGGCTGGCAGTTTGTTTTTGACGTCGCAGAGATCCGGTTCCCGCCGGCCCGGAACTGCCTTTCGACCGCCACCAAGCAAGTTGCAATTCCCCAATTCCTCGCATTGATTCGTTCGGTCAGGGGGAGGCTTTTGATAGTCTAATATGAAGTGCTGGACATCATGGTGGCGTTGATCGGCGATGAGAGCTTCGCGAGAGCGCTGGTGGCTGACAGCTAAGAAAGCCTGCCAAGACGAGATCTCCTTTCCTTACTATCGCACGCATCCCACCATCACCAAATAGACCGGAAAGCACCAAGTGCTCAACGGGACTCCTTGTGATGCATCGTTGGCACCAGTAATGCTGTTCTGATTATCGAGAGCAAGGAGCACCAATTTCGGATCGAGATCGCCCATCGGCGGGAACCTCCATTACGAAGACACATCGACTACTTCGAACTGCTATGTCGCTCAACGCCCTTACCGCGTCCAGCAGCGACTGGGTCCGCACGAGCTCTGTCGCCAGCGGCCCGTCTCAGGGGGCCCCACCGGCCGCTTCGGACTTCTCCATCCTGGCCGCACGCTGCCTCCCACGCCGCACGCGCAACGGTGCCGACGTCTTCTCGACGCTGTTCGGGGCCGCGTATCCAGAGGCACACCGGCCAGCCCTGGGCGATTACGTATGCGCCCACGGCGTGCCCCAAGGACAGTTGTGTGGGCGGTGCCACGACAACTACGCTGCAAGCTACGAAGATGACGAGACTGAGGAAGGCAAAGACTGGCTGTCGCCGCTGGATTCCAAGCGCACCGCCACCACGCACGCCATGGCCGTGAGCCCGAACGGGGGGGGGCGCTCTTGCCTCCTGTTACACTTCCCCCGAGGCCGGTGTCAGCGCCACAGTGAAGCCGATACGATACATTGATGCCGATACAGACATTTCCTTGGCAAGGGAGCGGCCGCACGTCGGACTTGGGGACAGTGTGTACACGTTCCAACGGTTCAATATCACACTTCGCTAGTCAACCTCCATGCGTCCTAAAATCTACCCAACTATTCGAGGATTCTCCACCAGCGCCCCAAGGCCTTCCCTGCGCTATTCCAGCACCGTCGTCATCGGTGCCTTGGCAGACTCGGATTCGATCGAGGCTTCGTCGTAACTATGGAACGCATTCGGGTGTGGGTTCAAGACTGCCCTCTTGTTCGCGAACCAGCCAAGATGAAGATCACCACTCAGAATCGTGCAACGCGCCAACCGGTCCCTGTCACCACAGACCCCTGTCACCGCAACAAGTGTCACCACGATCGTGTTGCCGAAACTGCGGCGGCGGTGGAGTGGTTCTTTGTTTAAGAAGGAGTGACTCATCGTGGTAGAGTGGTAACGGTGGGGGTGCCTGCCTCCTACCCCCATACTATAATGTAACGTCTATGACTCATGTTTCTACTTTCTATAAAGGGTGGGGAAAAGTTTACCATTCTTACCATTTCTACCACCGGCTTATGGACCGCCAGCCAAAATGCAGTGGTAAGATTTCCACAGCCTTGCCCACGCTCTCCCACCGCAGTTTCAGATCATGGATTCGATGGTCTGCTGGCCCGGCCTGAACCCCTGGCGACGTTGAAGACGTAGTATGGGAGCGACCCCTTGGCTTGGGTCGGGTCGTGGGCTTTGGGCAGGTAGTCGACGCGCTTGCCGTCCGACACGAAGCACTTGGCGAAATCACGAGATCGCTGCATTTCTTCCGACAGGGCGGCCACCTCCATTCCTCGGTGTACCATGGACTGTACTACTTCAAATGGCCATGTACCACGGTGTACTACTTGTACCGGTGTTCCGAGGGTGGTTGGGCGGTCGGACGACGGTGTGGCGGGGTTTCATTTCTCGGTGTACCATGGATTGTACTACTTCAAATGGCCATGTACCACGGTGTACTACTTGTACCGGTGTTCCGAGGGTGGTTGGGCGGTCGGACGACGGTGTGGCGGGGTTTCATTTCTCGGTGTACCATGGATTGTACTACTTCAAATGGCCATGTACCACGGTGTACTACTTGTACCGGTGTTCCGAGGGTGGTTGGGCGGTCGGACGACGGTGTGGCGGGGTTTCATTTCTCGGTGTACCATGGATTGTACTACTTCAAATGGCCATGTACCACGGTGTACTACTTGTACCGGTGTTCCGAGGGGTGGCGTGGATAGTAGGGGGGAGGGGGGTTCCGGTGGCTTCTAACTCTCCTGTCCCGTTTCCCGATCCTCCCTCAGTCAAGTCCACGGACACAAAGCCCATCCGCCCACTCCCACACCCACCCCCTCCCCTCGGAACACTGGTACAAGTAGTACACTGTGGTACATGGGCGGGTGAAGTGGCACACGTCATGGTACACGGGCGCATCCGACTTTCCACCACCACACCCCTCGGAACACCGGTACAAGTAGTACACCGTGGTACATGGCCATTTGAAGTAGTACAGTCCATGGTACACCGAAAAAAACATCATCATCAACCCGACCCGACCGCGTCCGTGTAATCGCGACGGAAAAGCCCCGCGCGCGGTATCATGGACCAACGCTCGCCCGTGAAGATTGCGTCGCTACTGCGCTTGTCGGATCGCACCTTCTTGCTTTCAACGGTGAGTTTCTTGAAACCGTGCTTGGGAGGCAGCACCTCGACCGCGTGACCGAACGCCTTTGTGATGTCACCGTAGGAGGGGACGCGACCGCCACAAACCACGTCAAAGCCACCGTGGGGGTGCTGCGACTTGTCTTGCAGCCCATGAACGCCGCCCCAGGTGTCCCACAGCGTCTCCAACCGCTTCCGTGTGAGCCACACACCCACATCCCCCCGCTTGCTTTCGAATTCGCCCTTGTATTGGGTGTTCTTGAGGTCGTGCATGTTGAAAGCGTGACCCTTCTCGAACTTGATGCCCTTCCATTCATCGGCGCCGAGATTCAGAACCCAGGTTGCAAATGCCTCGAGCGGCGACTGTGAGCCGGCGACCATCGCTTGCACCAACTCTGTCGCCCGCATCTTATCCGGGTGCCACCCCTCCAAATCGATCTGGGATAGCCAAGTCGTGAACGCAGCGCGTGCATCGGCAGTTTCCATCTCCGCCTTGAGATCGGTAAAGTAACTGGTGTTCCCCAAGTACCGGTTGGAGACAGCAGTCGCAAAAAGGCGCCGAAGTGTCAGTTTCGTCGGGTTGACAGCGTCGAGATGGTTGGAGAGGGCCATGATGCTTTGATGGTCGACGATCGCCTCGGGATTCTTGTGCTTTGTCTCAACGACACGGTGTTCGTCCGTGACGATGGACTTGACCTTGTCGTAGGCACGTCGCTCCGTGGATGCGGGCACCTCGTTAAGAACCGTAAGAAGAGCGGTCTTGTCGCCAGAATTGAACCGGCCCGCTACTTGGTGGTCGAAATCCGCACCGGCGACCTCTCTCGAGTTGGCCAGTCCGATGACACCGATCCGGATAAAGTCCGCAAAGAGGTTCTTGCCCGTACCCGGTTGCCCGTAGAGCAACACCATCACGCCCGTCTTGGACCGCTTCTGCACGATCCAGGCCAACCACCGCGAGATGTCCTCAAACACGGCCACATTGGTGACCTCGCCCTCCTCCGACTTCTCCATGCTGCAAATGACCTCATTGAAGTGCTTCATGGTGAGCCGCATCCGAGGATCGTCCTCCCTCACCACCTCGTCCAGGACTTTGCCGGCGAGACCTCCGAAAAGGTTCAGGGTGCGGTCAAAGTCGCCCTCGCGGCTTGGGACATAGTCCACCGTGTCCACTTCGCGACGAATCTCGCTGTCCATGAAGATTTCGAAAATGTCGACCTTGGCGTCGGGATTCTTGCGCGTCGGCACCACGGGAAAGTAGGGTCTCAGGTCGGCCTGAACCAGGTTGCGGCTGGCTCTCTCCATCCATGGAGCCGACGGGAAGCGCCGGAAGTAGAACGTCTCGGTCGGCTTCATCGTGAGGCGGCACATGTAGTGGTTCAGGTACTTGACGAGCTCGGGCTGGTCCTGCGAGCCCTTCTCCGGGTCGTGTTTGGCCGCCACCACGTCCTTCCTCAGCGTGTCGAAAGGACCAGGAACGAAATCAAAGAGATCCAGGTCACGAATCGGCAACGGGGTCGTTTCCGTGGTCCTCCCGCGGTTGTCGATGTTGATGTTGATGTTGAAGATCTGACTGAGCCCGCCCGGAAGCGCGATGGGTGCCGTTGGATGGTGGAATTGGCATGACTCCTGGTCGCAACGAAACACGAGGCCGAGCGATCCTGCGACGGCAATCCAGCGCCCGACCTTGCAGTCGACGCAAACATCGCTGCCAAAATAGCGAGCAATGCCCCCCTTCACACGCTTGCGGCCGCTGACAGGGCTTCGATCGATGATCATCGAGTCCACCGAGTCGATCCCGGGTGCATTGCCGACGATGAGTTTCTCGACCTGCGACTTGATGTCTTCGTCCATGCGCCCTTCCGATAAGGCTACGACCGGTCCGCCGAAAAGTCTGCCTCTCGCCGAGTCGGAAAGCGGCCGCGATCGGTCGGCGGCAGGTGGCTGTTTAAGAACGACTTGGTCGCGCGAGATTTCGACGTGCCCTTCGATGTCTGCGAATCCGACCCGGTAGATCGCACCGTTGCCGACGTCGAGCTTGGAGACGACTACGACGCCCGCCTCCAACGCGAGATCGTTGAACCGCGCCAGGTGCTTCCGCGCAACATCCACCGCCTCCCTGCGCTCGTCCTGCGACATTTCCAGCAAAACAGAGCTGTTTTCCGGGAAGAGACGGCCAAGCTCCTGCTGCGTGACGGATTCCAGGGCCGGAACCACCTGGTAGGTGTAGTCCCAGGTGTCGGGTGCGCTGCACCGCACAAAGCAGCTCCGGAGGGTCGGGCCAAACTGGATGCGGAGGCATTGATGGTACGCGCGGTGCCGGTCCTTGCTGTTCTTGCGTTGCTGCGACGGGCACACGCCTCCCGAATCCAGAAATACCAAGTACTTGGATTCGCGGCGCTTGATGTTGTAGCGGTTGACGGAAGCGGAACAGCCGAGCGCGGCGGCCAGTCTGTCCGGAGGAAAGAGCTTCGCAACCACCTCCCGTATCACCGGGTCGGTCACGAGCGACCAGGTGCCGCCTCCTCCTCCTCCTCCGACGAATGCAGGAATGACTCCCGTTGCAACCATCCGGTCTCTCACGGCAGTAGCGGCGGAGAGATCCACGTCGTCCGAGGGAGCGATGAAACTGCCCAAAACCCGCTCGACGGTGAGCTCCGATCGCCAAGGAACATAACGCCCGTCGGTTTCTGCGTGCTTCCGGTGGTAAAGTGCGCGCAGGTGAACACCTCCCACGTAGATGCCCGTATCGCAGGAGGGCGCCAAAGATGTTGCGAGACCGAGCGCTCCGTCGATGTGGGACGCGGCAGAACGCATCTGATTGCAGTCCAGGAGCGTCTCGGGGAACCGAAAGTGCATCTTGTAAGGGAACCGATCGTTGACTTCGACAAAGACGGCGTCTGCACCGGTCACCCCGTAACGGCCGGCCCAATCAGCAAACCCCCGGGACACCGCGTCGGCAAGCGTCTCTTGGAACTCTGGAGCGGGGAGTTCGTGGCTGCACACGTCGATGTCGACGATGAAACGCCCCAGGGCGCCGAGGTCGAGCCTTTCCGAAAGGGCGAGCACGTCGGGCAGGGTCTCTCCCGACTTGACCGCCTCGACGAGCCGTTCGGCGTAACGGCGCCTCCACACGGGATCGCCCGGAATCTTGTACTTGCCCCCGGAGAAGTGCGTTGCGTTGTAAGAGCCACCGGAAACAACTCTCGGAATGTCCAGCGGACCGACCGCCACCGCCGCCACGGGAACGCGATTTTCGATCTCGAGACATGCGGCCAGTTGGGCGGGATCGCGGCGGTCGGGCAAGATCGAGGCGGCTCTGTAAAGCTCGAGTGTCCAATCCGTCTTGCCGAGCCTCCCGTTTTCCTCTCCCCAAACGCGGTAGTACTCGTCAATGTCGCACGTGCGGCGATCCCTGTCCCACTTGAGCGAACCCAGCGGACGGAGACCTGAGACCTCGAAAAATTGAGCAAACGAATAACGACAGTCCACATGGTCATCGCTCACCGGTCGGGCAATCCAAGAGCTTCTTGAAGTCGGGAAATCCGTTCCTGATGACGCCGCCCTTGTCGACAAAGGAAGCGATGAGCTTGGAACGGATCTCGTCGACCAACGTCAAAAAGGAAGCCTTGTCCGTGATGGCTTTGGGGTAGCGCAGATGGATCTTGTAAGGCCTGCGATCCGAGGGAATGCGACCCGAAATGTCGAACCCCCGCGCCACCAGCACCGCTTCGGCCGTGGCCTCGATCCAAGAAAACACGTCGCCCACGACTTCGCCCAGCGCCGAAAAGATCTCGGGTGTGCCGTCGATGTCCAGGAAGATGCGGAAAGGGCCCTTGCTGGGAACCTTTTCGACCAGGTGAATCTGGTAGGTGGGCGGCGCGGAGAGCGTGGCGGGCATGGCCTTGTGCATCAACTCCGTGTAGAGGAGCCACTCGTCCGCGGAAATGACGTAGGCACCGTTCCGCATCGACATGTGTGTGGTCTCGAGACCGGGGCGAACGGACGAACTCCGCTCGTTGAGGAATCGGAAAAAGGCGCCGAGGGCACCGGGCCCGTCATCGGGCAGCACAACCTCCTCCTCCTCCGCATCGGCGTCGTCTTCGGGGGAGTCGGCGTCGTCAACCAGCACGCGCTTTGTGGGGTGGGAGTCTGGGTCTTCGCCAGCGGATCGTTTGCTGCCACCAACACCGACTTCCTCGATCACGACCATGTTGGTGATGAGAGACACCCTCCCGGAACCCCTGCCTTTTATACCGGTGCCTCTCCGAAACTGTGGGGTGTTCATGGTGACACTTTCATGGTGACACCTTCATAGTGACACACGTCCGTAGTGACACCTTCATAGTGACACCTTCATGGTGACACTTGATCGAGGTGTCATCGCCCCACGTTTTCGGAACCGGATCGGGATATAAGGAGGAGGGGGAAGGGGGGCGGATGGGTTGTCTCTTCTCATCACGAATTCGTAGTCATCACAATTCGCACCCATCACAACCACCGCATCATCATGTCGGCCCTGGTTCAGCAAGCCACCCTCGCAGGAACAGCTTTGGAGATCCGCATCCAGATCCTCATGAACCTCCCCCTCATGTCGGCCTGGGAACTCGCCAAGACGTGTCGCGCCATGTTCGAAGCGTGGCAGTCCATGCCAATGTGGAAGACCATTGCGACACAAGCAAAATGGCAACGACGTCCCGCAGGCTACAAGGCTTGGACCGCATCTGCAGTCCTCACACGACTGAAGAATGCCCCGTTTCAAATCTGCTACCGCTGCAAGGGCTTCCATCGGGTCCCATACAAGGTGCAGACGGGACCCAACTGCATGGAAAGCATCTGTCTAGATTGCATGCCATCGCTCTGGGACGAAGATTGGACCAAGCAGTACTCGTATGCATCGCCGGCCTGGCAACGGAGCAAAGGACGGGTTTCGTACGGATCCGCACCGCCGCGCCTGTCTTCATACCGCGTCGACGAAGCGCCCTTCGATCCCGTGTTTCAAAAGTCCAAGAACACCCACCGAGAGACGCGCATGTACCGAGATTCGGCCGTGCGGGAAGCGATCTGGGCGAAATGCGGAGGGCAAGCCGTCATCGACGCAAGGCATCTTCATCGGCACAGGACCCTGGTCGAACAACTCGTGCCCATCGTGATGCGAGACCTCCGGTTCATCGTCGACTCGGGTGAATTTCCGGGGTTTCAAGTCCCGTCGACCCTGCAACTTCGACCCTACGTGGCGGACGTGCGGTTCACGAGCGGGAGTCTTTCGCAGGATTACGATCGCCTCCACACGCTCCGGCTCGTGATTGCGAATTTGCTGCTGCCAACACCAAACACGGTCGGCGGACTCGACTTCGACCCCAGGGAATTGACGCTGCCGTGCCGAGAGCATCTCCTCTCCCATCGTGCATTCCGAGAAAGGCTGGCCAAAGAACGGGAGGCCATTGCAGGACGCGAGACGCAGATGCAGCTTCACGCCGCAGTCCACGCGAGCACGGGTGAAAAGTTTCCATGGGCAAAGGATCTCAAGGAGTTCGACGATGCCTTTACCAACAACATGCGGTACCGGTACCCCGCAAACAAGCAATTGGTGAGGACGGCCTTGGACAAGGCGGCATTGGCCCGATTGTCGGAAGCAGCCAACTTTGCCGGCCCGTGGACATTCGATGTGATGGACGAAGACAGGTGGTCACAAGCGGCAGCGCGATACGCCAAAATCAGAAAGGAGCGACCGGGACCGCTCCGAGCCGACGAGGTGCCTTTTGTCACCGGTTCTCGAAGGAAGATTGTCGAAGCCGCAATCGAAAAGCAACGGTTCTTGGACGACGCACGAGCTCTTCACCGCACAATCGAGGATCGGGATATGCCCATCGACGTCGTGCGGTTCGGACTGGGCCTCACTCGAGCCTTCGATCCGGTCCAGCGGTGGACTCAGTGCGAGTCGAAAGACTTGGTCAAGTTCGTGCTCTTGCACCGTATTGGTCACGACGACATGGTCGCCCGCCTCGTGGAACTGGTGGGGCTCGATGCTTGCGACATGTTTCCCCATCGTAGGAAGCTGGCCTCCAAAGCCATGGATCTATGCAAGGAAATGCTCCGCGCGTGGATACAGAGACCGGTCGACATGAACAACGTCTGGGAATGCACAAAAAGGGCCGGTATCAAGGGAAAGTCGGAGGCATTGATACCATTCATTTCGACACTTTGAAACTATTTACAATGAATGCACGAATGTCCTTTGCCTCCTCCTTGTCCGCTTCTCCGAGCGCACAATTCCGCAAGTACGGCTGCACCCGCGCGAGTTCGACGGGATCGACGTAGGCCATGACGATCCTTGCAAGGTCGCTCGGTCCGTAAAACCAGACGAATTGCGTCCATGCTTGGGCAAATTCCGCTTTCCACCTTGTCGACAAGTGTTTCAGGGTGGGTGCAAAGAAGGAGCACCACCCCCGGACCCGCATGGCTCGAAATATGCCACCGATCGCGTCTCGTGGGGTGCCATTGATCTGGAAATCGTAGTTTTGAGCGAGGAATGCTTCGATGAAAGGGCGGCGATGTTCAAAGGTGGCGTCATTCCGGTGTTCCAAAGGGCGAGCCGTGATTTTGATGGCTTTCCTCAGTTCCAACTGTTTCGTGCTCATGTGCCATGATTTTGCGACTTCTGCAACATTTGGGCCTTCCCCAAAGTGTGCCGACATGAGGAGCGTCCAATCGTCTTCGTTTAGATACTCTCCGACAGCAGAAACGACGTCGTAAGGCAATTGGACCATGGGGTGCGGCTTTTTGTGTTTTGTGATGTGTTTGATGACTCGCGCGGATGCCATCCGAAAGCTCCCAACCCCGCGCTTATGTACCAGTTGTTCGACCCAAAACCATGTCATCATGACGCAGCCTTCCGAAAATGGGCAAAACATGGACTCGTGCCAATTTCAGTGCAGGCGTCACGCAAAGTCGGGCGACAGGCTCTGTGCTCAACACAGGCGCATGATGCGCAAGGAAGCCGCGATGATCACCACACCCCTTGAAAACGGTCAGGAATTCACCATCGAAACCATGGACGGCCGTCCGCGGCACGACATTTACATCGAAGACGCCAAAGTCCGCGTCAACACGCACGATGGACTCGGAAACGAAGAAGTGACCTTCGAGGGCAAAATCGACATCAATCAGCCGATTCGGTCGGTTCAGTGGTTGCATGTCGTTCCTTTGAAACACAACAAGTACCTCGCGATCCAATCTTACATCAACGCCGGCCAAGACTACGCTTACACGTTCAAGACCAGGAGCCCATCACAAACATCTACACGTTCGGGAGAGGCGGCTCGCTGTTTGAAGTGTTTGCCGACATTGATACCGTGTACCTCTATTTGATAGGAGAAGACATGGAAGTGCGGAAGAGGGGGTCGAAACTGGTGGAGGACGTATTGTCGATGCTGGAGAATCTCCGCGGCGAGGACATTGACGACTGGACCGATGCGAACTGGGATTTGTTTGAAAAGTTCCGCAAGTCGCCGTTCACGAAGCAACAAGTGGAAATGGTCGAGATTCCCGAACACAGCTACGAATAGATGAATTTCGCACGAAATCGCACAAAATCGCACTCTTCAACTCTTTTGCAGCGGAAGAACCGATTTTCCCGCGCAAAAGATTTAAAGTGACACTTTCCGGGTCCGATTTATCCGATTTGCCGAAACCGGGTTACCAATGCCTTGTATTGGCTCTTGGGGAACTTTTCAACTCCGAGGCAGACTCACCAGCCCGCGCGGGTCAATGAATTGCCGAATGCCGAAACCGGGTTACCAATGCCTTGTATTGGCTCTTGGGAAACTTTTCGGATTTGCGTCCGGGCGGCAAAACTGGCGGCGGAACATCCCTTACCTCCCGCAATCCCTCCGCCGAGAATTACCGCCGGGGTCGGAGTCGGAAAGTTTCCCATGAGCCAATACAAGGCATTGGTGACCCGGTTTCGCGGATTAGGAATTTCCCAGATGCCTGGTTAGCGAATTTCGGATGAGCTGAAACCGGGTTACGGATGCCTTGTATCGCCTCTTCGGAAAGATTTCCGCTCACTCCCTCGGCGCATAATCCGGTTTATCCGACTCTCCCGGAGTCGGGAAAGTTTTCCGAGAGCCAATACAAGGCATCCGTAACCCGGTTTCGCGACTTAGGATTTTTGTGTATGTGACTAATTAATATTCTTAAGTCGCGAAACCGGGTTACGGATGCCTTGTATTGGCTCTTTGAAAACTTTCCAACCGACCCCTCCATCAGCCACCGGCACAGCCACACAACCCGTAGTGACACTTTCATGGTGACACTTTCATGGTGACACTTTCAACCTGATAAAAAGGCGGCGCGGGAGTCCACCTGGTGGATGATGTCGGGTTGGAGGCGGTCGACAAGTTCAAAAAGGACCCGAAGACGAGGTCCGCTATGGTCGAAGCGTGCAATGGCGTGGTGCGTACGAAACTGTCGGCTTGGATCGGATCGAGCGATTTCGACGAAAACCTGGCGAAAATGGCGATGGCGCACCCACTCAACCCCAACGCGGTCTGGACCTTGACGGAAAGAGCCGGCATTCAAGGGCAAAATGACGAGTGGCTTACAAGAGTGGCAGGGTGCTTGAAGGAGCTGTCGGCAATCGCAGAGGAAGAAGGGCACCGTGGTGGACGGCAAGTGCGGGTGCGGGAATCTGGGATCGCCTTACTGCGTGTCGATTTCGTGTGCTGGGTGCTGTACATCTCCCGATTGCGAGCGGCACCGAAAATGATGAGAAAGCGTTTCAATTCCACATTGTTTTCTTCCCCAATCCTTGATACCACCATGCCCAAAGCCCCCCGAGCGAAACCCACGGTCCGTCACATGCCCGCGCCCGAAAAAGCACGTGTTCCCGTCGCGTCGTGGAGGGCGACCTGCAATGCATTGTCAAAGACGTCGGTCGACGAGATCCGATCGGAACTCATGTTGGCCGTCGAAGTGCCGGCGAGTTACTTTGTCGACCCTGCCGACGGCTCCATTCGAAGCAAGGAAGTGATTTGCTCGCTCCTGACCCGTGAACTCGAGTCATTCGCGGAAATGCTGACGACTTTTGAGTGGAAGAGGTTTGCGCTGGCAATGGTCCCGACCGCCATCGATCTCGCCGGGATCCTGGGTTACATTCCGCCGCATGCGACACTGTTGGCGAGTGGCACATACTGGGCCAGCATGGCGTTGGCTGCGGGCGTGACGGCCATGGACGTCGCAAAACAGATTCGAAAGGGGCGCGAAGTCCTCGATACGCTCAAAATCAACAACCAATCGTCGGAAATGGCATTCCCCAAGCCCAAAGAGGCGGGGTTGTTGACGATCCGGCGAAACGCGTCGAAACTGGATGAAAACGCGGTACGGCTCCGAGTGATCTCGTGGATGCTGGAGAAAGAGCTTGCACCCATGGCATGGCACTTGTTTGATGCTTCTGGGCAACCGAGAGACGTGGCGGGGATGCTGTCGGCGGCCCAGGCTGCTTTGGACGCCACCCACAATACCAGGGAAAACTTTGGGTTTCCCCTCGTTTTGCCTGCCGTGGTCAGAAGCTCGCATTACCTTTGGAACCTCCTCCAGAATCCGGAAAGTTTCCCCCGGGAACACGTCACGGAAGCGATTGCCGAGATACCCGAAGCCGTGACCGTTGCGGCTGCACCCGTGGTGGAAAAGGTCGTCAATGCCATCGCAGAACAGGCTGCCCATGCCGGAAACGCGGTAGGCTTGATCCCGCGCGTGAATGCGATCCCGCCCGTGAATGCAATCCCACGGGTCAATGCGCCGACGACAAACTGGGTGGACATGCACACGATTCACTCGCCTCTCGTCAAAGCGCTGGAAGGCCTACGCTGTTTAAGAGGCGACGAAAACGGAACCATGTCGGTCCCTCAACACATGGCGGAAGCGATCCAGTTTGCCAATGTTTCGCTGGCCAACGCCACGCAAGAGAGCAACCAGACCTTCCAACAAGTCACAGAAGGGATCAAGGTCGAAGAAGGCGTCCAGTTTGCCATGCAAATGGTGCCTGCTGCCCAACAAAACGGAACCTTGTCCGACTTGACCGAACTTATTGCCGACTACCGGATCGGCATGTTCCCGCTGTGGTCGTTCATTGTCCTTCTCCTGCTTTTCGTCGTCCTTTACGCATTCTACGACAAACTCGGGCTCCCCAATGCCGCTCGTGACGAAATAAGGCGTACGAGAAACGAAATGCAGCGCCTACGCGAAATCGAAGAAGAGGAAATGGATCGGTTCCAATCCATGCAGGACGCCTACGAAAAGCAGCTGTCCGACCTCCAAACTCGCATCCAGCACGTTCCTTCGACACCGCCGCAGGTTTTCGACAATTTGATCAAAGATCTCGGCGAAACCACCTTGGCACTCGTGGCCGAAGCCGGGACCACCGACGTGATTGCGATGCGGGGTGCCGGAGATGCGGCTCTGATGGCAAAACAGCAGAGCATCTCATCCTCCATCGAAAAGATCCACTCCGAGCTGCTCCGACAGGGTGCTCAGTATCGTGACGGGTACGTTGTGCTGTTCAACGAGATGCAGAGGTTGAGGACCATGCGGAGACGAGAGGTGGCCGAATTCATGACCAGCTACGAAGCGTATCATGCGACGTTTCTCGCAACGGTGCTCGCTCTCAAGGACCGATACGGACGGTTCCGTTTGACGACCGTTCCGAGCCGGAACTTCATGCAACGGAACTTTGATTCGGATGCGATTGCCACCATGGAAAGAGAGATCCAGTCGATCCACGCGGCGGTCCAGAAGCGCATGTTTGACTGCGGGTTTTCCGTCAACGACGTGTCGGGCAATGCAGAGGCGTTGAAAGACGCACTGGATGCCATCCCGAGTGCCGGTATCGACGAAGCGGTGGCCAGGTTGCGGAATCGGATGCTGGAGAGGGTCAAGATCGACTTTGTTCACCACATGACGGGAGGATTCCGAAAACTCACGGAAAACGGGAACATCACGGCCGAAAGTGCATTGGCCGACAGTAGACTGCTTCTCAAGATGTTTGACGAATGAAAAAGAATCTCGGGCGGTGTTCACGAGCGCGGAAATCGACGAAAACGTGGAAAAAGCACGGACCCCAAGTCAAGATCAAGATTGTGAATCACATCACCTCGGGTTTCTCGAGACTCATTCAAGATGGGCAACTCCAACCGAGCAAGTTGTTGCTTTCGGTGTTTGATTGAGCAAAGAAACATTTCTTGAACCCAAAGAATCATGGAGCAGTTCGAGTCCATTGTCCGATCCTCCGCCGCCACCACCATCCCGTCCGAAGTCGAGATGTGGGCGGGATTGCATCGAAACGACACGAATCTCCTGCTTTCCGCGAGAAAGTTCTTGTCCAAGTTGTACCACCTGAATGAAGACACATTGGTGCGTTCACCCAACACACCTTACGTGTACTCGCATTGTGGGGCCCCGGGTGAGCGAATGGTGGATGTGAACAAGGACTTTGACTACGACACCTTGCCCAGGTACAGGCTCATTGACTTGCAACACATTTTCGAGAGGGTCGTTGCGTTTCGAAAGGCCGCGATGATCATTTCGCAACACTTGGGCACGGCCGATGAAAATCACGAGATTCCGATTTCAATGCACGAAAGGTGCCTGAGGCAGATTAATTCCGCCCTCGAACGAAAGAGGGCAAACAGCCCCAAGAAACCAACGGCATTGGAAGTGTCGGATGGGCTTTGGGAAGAACCTCCACCGAGCAGCACGACAACCGATTCGGCACCGACGCCGCCTCCGAGATCCAAGCAGCGCCCGAAGAAGCGAACGAAGAAAAGGGTGAATCGAGTCGAGCTTTGGGAATCCGACAGCGAGGATGACGATGAAGGCGGTGGTTGCAACCTGATGTGAGAAACCATGACGAATTCATGACCTGACCCGTTCAGATGCGCCGAAGCAATCTCTCTGCCCCTGTTGTAGCACCAGCATGCCTCCAAGAAAGATTCTCAGCAAGCGCACCGTCGAGGAGGCGGTTGAGTCCTCCGACGAGGAGGCGGTTGCCCCCCCGAAGAAGATCTCCCTGTCCAGGCCGCCTCCTTCGCCGCGATTCAGGAACACCACCGCCGCTGCGACTCGGGTGACCAAGAAGCCCGTGTCCAAGCCGCGCAACTTCGAGATGGACCCGCCGAGTCCGGTCAAGTCCGATGACGAGAGCGAGAACTCGGGCAGCGACGGAACCGACAACGAAGACGAGGAGGGGCCGGTGTCGTCCCTGTTTTGGGCGCTGGTTGCCAAGAACTCGGATGGTGCCGTGTGCCTGTCCACCTACGACTCGAAGGACGACGCGATGAAGGCACTCCTTTCCGTCGAGTTCCAGACGCGTTCCAACTTTGCCGACCCTCTGACGCGTCCGTACACGTATTCGGTCAATTCGTTCTTTTCCGCATCGGATTTCAGCAAGACCGATGCCGTTGATTCGGCCCAGCTGCAGAGTGTCGACGCGGTGAAGCTCGCCGATGTTCCCGGCAAGATTTGGTCTGCGTGGAGCACGGAGGAAGAGGACTCTGAACTGCGCAAGTCCAAGGCATCGTTCAAAGGCCGTTGTGCAGGCCTGTGAAAGGATCGCGCGTCAAGAAACCGGTAGTTTTTTGATGTAATGGATGTGGAATGGAGAAATCGGAGAGACAAAAGTGGCTCGAGCACGAGATCTTTGAAATGTTGAAAATCCCCATTTTCATCGCGAACGAAGAGAGATTCCGCGAGTTGCTGGATGAATTGCGCGAACTTGAGACCGCCACCTCCGATCCGCAACAACAACAACCACCGTCGCCACCACCCGCTTGCGAAAATTTCGCACCGGCTTTGTCAGCAGATCATGTGTCATGATGACACGACTCACGGGTTCCGGCCCGGTATATAAAGGGCAATGGGTCGGGCCACGCAAGGACATCGACTCGCCACGCCGGGACCACGGTCTCATCGCGCAAAACTGCTGCCTAGACTGCTGCCTCAACTCGCAGAGACTGCGGACTCAACATGCAGACTCCAGCTCAAACCAAGGGGCGACGTCGCGACTCGGGTAGCGATACGTCCGGGCGGGCTAGCACCCCCGGAAGCGCTCAACCACGCCGATGGTCGACGGAGCCGGGCCCCCTTCCAAAGTCGATTCACCAAGCGGCGAGGGAAGCTTGGAACCAGGCCAGACACCAGATCCCTCCGCCGGAAGCCGAGGACAGCGACGACGACTCCAGCGCGATCCCGAAACCGTTCACGGAGCTTCTGAACCGTGTCGCCCTCCGTGATCTTTCCGAGTACATTTTCGCGCTCGGTCAGGACTTTAGGGCCTTGAGAGGGTCGCAGCTGGGCTCGGCCAAAGTCCCCCAGTTTCTCGTGACGTCGGAAGGGCCGTCGGGGAAGCTGGACCCGCGAAAATGGACGCTCCTCATCGAAAGGAACCCGGAAGCCTCCAACAGAGACATTGACCGTGCCATTCGCAAACGGCGACCTGTCTACAAGTACCTCATGGAATGTGTAGGAACCGGGGCATGCCCGAACCAAGAAGATGCCAAATGTCCTATGATGATAGGGTACGTGTGCCTCCTCCTCTTGTAATCTGGTAAAACTGACGCGATGATTGAAGCATCTACGTCTTTGCGAACGACCCCGGTCGAGCGGTCATCTATGCCAAGGACTTTCACGACGCTCCCGACAACGAGAAGAGGCGATCGTCTGGGCTCCTCCGATCTCTTGCCTTCGACTACTTTCTCCGGTCGGGCTCGACGCCGGCGCTGTTTCTCCTGGACAACGAGGCCGCCGTGACCAAATGGGGTGGCATTCCGGACGGCACCCTTAAGAGCATCGCCAGACAGGCGCGACGTGCCATGTTCGGACCTGCCTCGCTCAGCGTGTTGAGGAAGCTCGCCGCGGAAAGGCCTCAAAACGTGTATCTGGTCGGCCTGGAGGAGGGGTCGGAATCCATCGGAGCCTCTTTTTCCTACGCCTTCACCGATACGGTCGGACTCGTGTTTGCCATCGTCTACGGGAGCATTGTCGGGATCGATTCATCCTGGCGGCGCAAGAACATCCAGAAGCTGCCCATTACTGGACTGGTGGCTTTCGACGTGGTCGGTCGGCGTGCCAAACCCCTCGCGTTCCTGTTTTCCACCAATATCCGGCGGCCCACGCTGAAGAGGTTCCTGGAGTGGTTTCTCGCACGCGTCATATCGTTTGCGCGCGGGCTCTTGGAACACCAGGACGAATCGACGTGGCCGGCCCTCCTCCGAGGAAGGCGGCCCCAGGTGGAGGCGGCGGCTATGGATTGGCGGCCCCGTTGCATGACCCTGGACAAGTCGTATGCCGAACTCGGTGCCCTCCAGGACGTGTTTGGTGTGGGTCAAGGAACATTCTACCGACTCTGCTACTTCCACATCAAGCAGGCCTTCCAACGGCGCGCCGGTAAAAGCAGGGAAGGCAAGAAGAAGCAACCCATCGCCGCCGTGGACGAAGAGGATGCGATTCCGGACTCGATCATTCCCAGAAACGTACGGACGGCCACCGCTGAAAAGTTCAGGCAGCTCTGCGCGGAAGCCAAGGACGAGGATGCTTGGGCGTCGGGCAAGAAGACCTTTTTGGAGCGGACGGTGCCGGACCTCGTGGAAAAGGCGGCATCGGATCGCACCGTGGAGGTGAAGAAGCAGATTGTGGCCAGCCAATCGATCTACGTGGAAAAGGACTGGTTCAACGACACCTGGGCGCCCCTGGTGGCCGATTATTTGCTCCCGGACGATGTCGACCTCGGCGATTGCTTCACCAACAACCACGTCGAAATCGTTTGGAAGGTCATCGACGGCGTGATTTTGCGCGGCAACTTCCATATTGCCACGGCCATCGTCAAGCTGGACCGATTCTGGGCCTACAGCCTGCTCACGGATCACCGCGGTCATGTGCACCCCAAGGTCGCGGAGGCGTCCGAAGAGGGCACACGGCTGTGGGAGAGGGGGCACGTGAAATCAACACAGCAAGACGGTGTTTTCGAGGTGCGCAGGTCCGATGGCAGTGTTGCCGTCGTCGACATGTCGGAACTTCGTCGGCCGTGCAGCGTGTCGAGCTGTCGCCTCGGTTCCAACCCGCATCGGTGCAAGCACTGGTTTGCTGCCGACTTGTTCCAGCACAGCGGCCCCTTTTCTACCTGGGAAGAGGAGGCCCGGAAACCGCAGACAGACCTACAATTCGACGCCGACGAGGTGGAAGAAGGTGAAGACGAGGCGGACGAGGGTGGAGACGCCGACCCTGAACCGCAGCACACTTCGGAAGGCGGAGACGCTATGGAGGAAGACTCTGTGGAGGAAGCCCCTGTGGAGGATGCTTCTGTGGAGGAAGCCCCTGTGGAGGATGCTTCTGTGGAGGAAGCCCCTGTGGAGGATGCTTCTGTGGATCAGCCCATGGAGGAAGACCTTTTTAACAATGCCCCTGTGAACAAGGGCCCGGAGGCAGAGTTCGAACCGGCACACGGGGAGGAGGGAGGATTTTCACCATCTCTCGGCGCAGTGGAAGACGATGGGGGAGGAGAAGAAGGCGGGGAGGACGAGGAGGCCACGAACATCGAGTCGACGAATTCGCGGCAAAATCCAGGCCGGCCTTCAAACAAGCCCAAAGCGCTGCAAAAAGGGCGCAAGAACCCCGGGCCCACGAACTCGGGTCGCAGTTCCGACGACGACACGACGGCTCCCAAGAAGGCTCGCCGCTCGGACAACAGCGCCACCCGAAGCCTCGAGGCCAACGCGCCAGCCAACCCGTCACGAAGTCGAAACCCAAAGACACAGGAGACACCTGCGAGTTCAACACCCAACACACCCAACACACCCGCGACGACGTTTGCCCTTCCCTCGACTCCCATGTCTTCTCCGATCAAGGCGAAACGGCCTGCTTCGTACAGCAAGGATCCGGAGCTCCATCCATCGGTTTACGCTTGGGCCGATGCGATCGCCGCCATCCTGCCCGCCGTGTACCGAGCCATCTACCCCGACGACCCACCGTCTCTTCTTGGCCCGCTCATTGCAAAGGATTCGGACGTGGCCGGCGCCTTTTTGAACTACGCCCAAAACGGGGAGTTTCCGCCCTCGCCGGACCTCAACCGCGCAAGAGACATGCTCGCTTACGAGGTGGCGGAGAGCCTCCGCGATCGCAGCACGACGACGACGTTCAAGGCGGCAGCCGGCGTTCTGTTCGCGTATGTTGGACGGAGTTTCGGCGTGAGGGCTCAGTGCAATCACGAGACGGATTCATCGCCGACCAAACTATCGATGCGCAATTTGCCGGTGCTGGACATCGCCGCCGGTGAATGGAGCCTTTGGAAGGGGGCCATGCGGGCGGCTTGGCACAGACTTCCGCCTCGACGGGGTGCCTGCCGCGGGAGCTGCGGTGAAGGAGACTTCAGTCTCTTGGGCAACATTCCTGTGCCGCTGCTCGTCTTTGCCATCGAAGCCGCCCTGGACATCCCTTCCACCATCAACATCGGCGGCACCGAGTGGCACTGGGTTGCAACTCTCTACGGCAACAACAAGCGAGGAGCGGCGCGATGGATCGGACCGGACGGAAAGGTGTGGCAGTGGAACGGGAGCCAGATATACCCTTTCTTGGACGCTGCTACCAACGAGCCGGCGGTTTGGGAGGGTCTGACCGCGGAAGAGCGCTTCAAGATGGGCGGTCGCGGTAGAGCGGAACTGCTGTTCTTTTGTCGCAAAGTTTGAAGAGAACCAATCTCCCCAATTTCCTCGGAAATTCTCGGTGACTCTGTGGTCCGGTGTTCTGGTTCCAGTGTTCGCGCTTGGTGGTCAGGCTCTATGCGCCGGCCAGCTCAAACTCTGCGCGCAATGCCGCCAAACTATGCGCCCGTCAGCCCCGGTTGGCGCACCTATGCGCCGTGAATCGCAAACCGCGCGCGGAGTCCCTTTTTCGTAGCCCCAGTGGTCTGAACCGGGTCTGAACTCAGATGGACGGGATGGGGAGAGGGACAGTTTCACGTTGACCCGTCGTCCATTCCCTTGTGATGACAAGTCCCTAGATGACCCCTCCGGTCGTGCCCAAGTATCCCCACACGCCAATAGACTCCCTATTGATACAGAATCGTAGCAACAATCCATTCCAACAGATCCATCCCCTTTGCACCATTGGCCTCCATGAAAGCAGTGATGTCGTTGATGAACAAGATGAAGAACAGCAACGAGAGAGGGTCCCCCTGCTTCACTCCGGTCAGGAACTTTATGAAGTCTGACTTGGTCCCGTCTTCATCCCGGAGCCGTCCCCACACGCGCCCGAACGCCATCTCGAACATGTCAACAACCAGTTTGGGTACTCCCATCTCCTCCAGCTTCTGCCATAACCTGGGGCGCTCCACCGTGTCAAAAGCCTTTGTGAAATCTACAAACACCATGGACGACGCCACCAGCAGCTGGATGATGTCCTGCTGCGTGTCAGGAGTCATGTCTGAGCCAATGGCTTGAAGAGGGGTTTGCTGATTTCAAACATGATTGAATTGTCATCAGCGCACGATCCTGCCGATCTGAATCCAAGGAACCCACGGATGTGACAGGACGACCGGGGACTCGCGCTGCTCCTGTTCACAGCGCCTGGACGGATAGCATCTGCAGCTTACTCGAGTTCTACTTCAAGGAGGGAACGCGAGCATGGGATGAGGGGAAGTCGTTCTGGTCAACCGAGGACATCGAGACCGCGATCAAGAGACGATTCCGGGAGATCTGCGCTACACAGGTGGTGGATAACGGGGAAAGTACGGTTCTGGAGGATTGCGGGGATGGGCTTTGGACTGTGCGAGACCCTGCTCATGGATCACATTGACCTGCGCACCTCTTTGAACCGACTGCTCACCAGCACCCACGGGCTCAACGTGGAAACGCAGCGACAACAAGGCATCAGACTCTGTGTGCGGACTTTCCCCCACCATTTGGATCAGATCGAGGACGAGATGCACCTTCTGTTTCACTGCTCTGCGTACGACGACGAGCGGGAGATTCTTCAAGCCCGGACCAGAGAGCTTGGGCGACGCTGGAACCTGGAGACGGTCAGATGGATGTTGAGGAACGACGAAGAGGTGAAATTCTGCGAGGAGAAGGAGACCTTCTGGCGGAGGAGACGGATCTTGGAGGCCGCCGGCACATTTATTCATAAGGCATTCAAGGCAAGACGTGCAATGCCTGCTTTGAGAGGGATGGATGAACAGAGAGACGTTACTGAGGACAACATCGATGCGATAGCAATCTACTAATGATACACATCGTATAAGAGCCAAGCTTGTATAGCAGGGCTTGAGTTGCACATTAAAATGAGTGCATAGGGCAAGAAGCAAGCTTCTTGCTGCACAGTGCCTTTTGACCTTCGGAGTTGTTGAGTGTGCATGGGACCAGGCAAAGCTTGGAGGAAGCAGAATTGCATGTGGAGCCAGAGGTTTCGTTCCCTTGATGCATTCACTACAAAGCCAATGCAATGCAAACTACAAAGCCATCAACTCCTCGAAGAACTCTCGGTGCCATGCCTCAGTGTGGGTCCAAATCTCCTCCAATCGAGCCGTTTCGTCCACCACGTACTCCGGAAAGGGGCTGCGTAGCGCCTTGATGGTGGTGGCATCCATGGGTGCTGTCAAAACAAAGTCATCCAACGTGGTGAATCGCGAAAGCGCGGTGTACATGCGCTGGATCTGCGATCCCCTTGCTCCCGGATCAATCTTCAAGTCCAGCACCGCGCCCGTCAGTGTTTGTCCCTGGGAAAAGTGCACAGTCATGGCATCGCATGGAGTGAGCTTGATCTGCTTCCTGGTCACTCCGATGTCCTTCTTCCTGTTCCCCGGCATCTTCACCTGCACCTTTTTTGATGCAGTTTCGAAACACCCTGTCTGCCTTAATGCTGTGGTCAAAGCGCATGATCAAGGTCCAAGAAGCTTCCCTAGTGTCGATGAAGGTGTTTACAAGGTAATGGAAGAATCGTGCCGTTGTAGCAGGCCATCGTGCGGCCATGAATGCCCGATCTGAGCTGGATTTAAATGTTGAATGGTCCCCCCATCTGACTTCAAATCCGGCCATAAGATCCATCATGGAGTTGTAGATCTCTGATGGGTTGACAGTGCCAAAAAATGCCGGGAGGCCCAGGAAATGGATGTATGCACGCATGTTGCGTTCCAAGCCTTTCCTGGCCGCGTTGCTTCCGCTAACCCGTGGCTGGATAGCCCTGATGTGCCCCTTGATCTTTTTGCCGAGGGCCACCACATGCGGAGCAACCCCAGAGTACACGGAGGCCATTTCAGCCGTCTTGCCCTCCTTCTGCAGCTGCATCATTTTCTCCTCGCATGCTGCCAGGGTGCGAAGGTCTTCTGCCGACAGGCTGTTCATGTGCACCCATTCTTCCTGCGAAGAGTTCTTCATCTCGACCTTTGACTGCAACATGACTTCATCCTTGCGCACCATGGCAAGACAGAGCAGGCCAAACGCCCTGTCTGCCTCAATGCTGTGGTCAAAGCGCATGATCAAGGTCCAAGAAGCTTCCCTAAACGTGATTGGAGTTCTGCGACCCAAACTGCGCAGATCCGGCGCTCCCCGGCCGTACGGGAAAATCCAGGGGAATGCCATGCGGAAGAGCTTGGCCCGATCATCATAGTCACTCAAAGGGACATCGCCTGTCCGCATTGCCAAGCAACCTTTGTGTGTGACGTAGGTGAGGGGAGAACCGGATGCATCTGTTGCATCCTTGCTGGGCCTGTCGATGCTTTCCTCCCCACCAGAGGGTGATGCATGCGGCCTGCTTGGCTGGCCAGCAAGGCCTGCAACGAGTTCCGTCTGGGTTTTTGCTGCTGCAGCACCGACCGGCAGGATCCCAAGCATGTTCAACATGTCAATGCCTGCTTCACCGTAAAAGCCTGCGAAGCCATGGAGATTGCCATCACCTCCTACACTGGCAACCCGCTTCTCTACGCTTTCACGAATGTCAGGGTCCTCAACAACGCATACAGGAAGATTCTCAGGCACCCCATCATCTGGAAGGTTGCATGCCTCATCAATCTCAATGTCCTCGTAATCTGGGTTGTGTTTCTTTAACCAACGCAAAATGCGAGCACTTTGTGCTTCCTGATGCGCATGGTGCGTACAAATGATGGATCATCACGGGCTTTACCACTTCCCAGAAGAACAACGACAATTTCCCCGGCAAGGTCTTCCAATGCATGGGGCAGCTTCTTTGCCACGCCATTGTTGTCCCCAGGTACAATCACAAAGCTTCCTTGCCTACGTGCGCTTCGCGGCCGGCCGCATTATGATCGTCTTTGTCTACGTGGACGACTTGCTGGTTGCTGCCACCTCACAACTGGAGATCGATGAGTTGTTTGCCAGCCTCAAGCAGCATTTCAACATCAACTCGCTGGGGGCTGTCACTTACTGCTTGGGCGTGCACATCCGTCGCGACACCGGCACCGGTACAATCTCGTTGTCGCAGACGGCGTACATCGACCGCGTCCTCCGCGAATTTGCATTCACGCGTGATGTTCCCAGCAAGGAGACAAAGTCTGCTCTCACGCCAATGCGACCGGATGCCCTCCAGGGGCTGCGCCCATTCGACCCCGCGGTGTTTGACAGCCTGCCAACGAAGATCCAAGACGACGTCAAAAGTTTCAACTACAAGGGCCTGATTGGCTCTCTACTTTGGATTGCCATCACAACGCGACCAGACATTGCTTTTGCGGTTATCTTTCTTTCTCGCTTTGCCAACAGCTTTGGGCCTCTTCACATCAAGGCGCTTCGCGATGTTTTGCGCTACCTGCGCCGCACCCGCACCTATGGACTTGTTCTTGGTCGTCGTCCTGCGTCTGGTGATCGCTTGGATCTCTGCGCATATGCGGATGCCGATTTTGCTGGCTGTGTGATGACCCGCAAGTCGACAACCGGTCTTGTCATCCTCATGGGTGCCTCCAGCATTGCCTGGCTGACCAAACGGCAATCCATCGTTGCACAGTCTACTACGGAAGCCGAGTATGTTGCTATGGCGCATGCAGTTCGCAACATTCTCTGGCTGCGCTCCATCCTGCAGGAACTCGGCTTTGCGCGGACGACACCTACGCGACTTTTCGAGGACAACAAGTCTGCTGAACAGCTCGCTCGTGATCCTAAGTTCCATGAGCGAACGAAGCACATCGATATCAAGTACCACCTCGTTCGCGACACCGTGCAAAATGGAACCATTGAGACTGCGCGGGTGGTGTCAGGCAACAACCTTGGGGACGGCTTTACCAAGCCTTTATCTCCGGCCCCTTTTGAACTTTTCCGTGCGCGCATTGGTGTGGTGAATCTTGCTTCGGGTTCGGCTTCCAGTACGTGATGGGCCTGAGGCCAGCGTTCTCTGCGAGCCGGACCCTGCCGGGAATCTCTGCCCGTGATGAGCCTGAGGCTAGTGGGCAGCCGTTCCTTGGTTTCTGGGGGAGTTTCTCTACGTGTAAATCTGGATTGTGTCTTGTACTTTCTTTGCATGTATGGTCTCTGGGGGAGTCTTGTACGGCGATTGGATCGCCCGGGCTTGGGGGGAGGTGTGACGTGCGATGTGATGACATCAGGGAGCCTGGCCTAGGCAGCCCGAGGAACTCAATCCCGGGGCGTGGAGGAGCACGCGGTGGGGGACTCCACTCGATCCACTCGCCTCCAAATGGGGGAGTGTTGCTGGGGATGGATGGATGTGTTTGGAGGAGTTGGAGTTGGTCCTGGAGTTGGATGTTGGACTTGGATGGATGGGTGGATCTTGGCTAGACAATAACCTAGGAGGGCGGCTCTAGGGAGAAGGAAATAACACAACAAACACTAGGAACGCCACCTGCCTCATCCGCACCTGTCTCTGGGCGCCTGCGACCAGGGGAACAAAGCTTGTTCTTCGCGACCTTGTTCACCGCTGCCATGATCTGGATGAGCCGGTTGCACTTGTCGGATCCAGCTTGAAGTTGCTCGTACTCTTGCATTGCCTCCTTGACCCAGGGCTTGTCGTAGAGGTTTCGCATTATTGCGAGGAAGTGGAAGTCGCACGGCACGGGCTTGCAGTGCGGCTTGTTCTCCTTCGCAGCTGGTCGCACGAGGGTTGTTACAGCAGGTGTCTGCATGCCAAGATGCAGCTGGATCTTTTGTGTGCATATGCCAGTGCCAATGGGCTGGAGATCAACGTCAGCAAGACAGAGTGGATGGCCAGGAGGATACCCCACCGTGTGAAGCTCCTGTATAGGGGCCAGGAGCTGAAGAGGGTCGACAGCTTCAAGCTTCTGGGGTACCAGCTCACGTCAGCAACTGGGCGGAGCAAGGACCATGTGCATGTTGGAGTGGCTATGGGGCGTGGGGAAGACGTAGCCCCAGTGGTCTGAACTGGGTCTGAACTCAGATGTACGGGATGGGGAGAGGGACAGTTTCACATCGACCCGTTGTCCATTCCCTTGTGATGACAAGTCCCTAGATGACCCCTCCGGTCGTACCCAAGTATCCCCACACGCCAAAGACTCCCTATTGAGACAGAATCGTAGCAGCGATCCATTCCAACACTCCCCCTCGTTGCAAGATTCCCTCCAGTGCATGATCCATCCCAACAACGTAGCAATGCATAGGTTTCAACAGTGCATGGCAGGCAGGCTAACATGAACGCTGCATATGGTCTGACTCCGCGACATCAGGGAGCAGCCTGGGATGAACCTGACCTCCAGCTCAAGCTCTACAACACGAAGGGCAAGGCGGTGGGCCAATATGGGAACCCGTTCATTATAGAATAGTATTGGTGACCCGGACCTGCCCCTGGCTGGGCCGCTGTAATGATCAGCTTCTCCTTGCGTGCCTTGGCCAAGGAGAAGAGTGCCTCGGCAAGGAACACTGTATGAAGGGTTGATCTCCGTGCACGGAATCCGAACTGCGAGCCTTCCAGCAGCTTGTTGCACTCAGCCCAGGGAGCTAGCCGAGCGTTCCAGACCAGGGAGAAGACCTTCTCCAGCGTCCTCTCTATGCTGATGCCTCGGTAGTTGCCAGCCACGTTCTTGGGCCCCTTCTTGTGCAGCATCACCAGCAGTGTCTGGCCCCAGTCATCCATCTTGACGCCATTGAGCACGTCGTTGAGGAGGTTGACAACAGCTTGCTTCAGTACTGCAGTCCCGTACTTGACGAACTCGAGCCGGATCCCATCCTCGTCCTTTGCCTTGCCGTTGGGGGCCTTCTTCATTGTGGAGATGCCGAAGGAGGAGTACCTTGTCGGGGAAAGCCCGGGACAAAAAGACATGCATGGCCCTTCGCGCTGTCACTCATCAGCCCAAATCTACCTCCCTGGCTTGTCTGAATGCGATCACTGGCCAGTGCCCTCTTGCAGTTCATGACCATGAGTCGGCTCTCAAGTTCCTCATGCGAGCATCAAAACAGCTGACCCTGCATTGTACCTGCTCTACAAGGAGCTCAAGATCGAGGCACTGAAGGGGTGCTGGAACTGGGCTGTCTTCCTGAGGGAACTACTTGTATACTATGGTGGAGAGGAGGGGAGGAAGATGTGGGAGAAGGACACTTTTTCATGGGCCAAGTAGACTGTGGAGAATCTTGTGAAGGGCAAGTTCAAGGAGATCAATGCCCAGAAGCTCAAGAACAATGACAAACTGCACTTCTGGAGGATGTGTGACATGACCTAAGGGCACATTGCACGGTCCCTAATCCGGCTATCCGGGTGGGAAGCACCGGAGGGACGTCCAGAAGCTGCTCTGCTCTACCAACGACCTGGAGGTGGAGACAGGCAGGCACCACCAAGGACTTGAAGAGGTGCAGCAGAGGATGTGCAAACATGACCCTGAGCATATTGGAGACGAACAACATCTTCTGTTCCACTGTTGATGAGCAAATGCAGAGCGGCGCCAGAAGCTGCAGACCAGACTGGAAGCACTGGGCCGCGAGTGGAACATGGAGACCTGGCTGGCTCTGGGCTCTTAGCATCAAGGAGTTCGAGCCCACGATCAAAGTGAGGCGGCAGAAGGAGAATGCCCTCAACTCCATTGCCAGCTGTCCATGAAGGACAGAAAACGGGGAAAATGAAAAAGATGCACGACGACAAACTTCAAACTAGCAGCAAACTGATGGGGTAACAGCGGCCAAGTTAGGGGTGGTAAGTAAAGCCTTTACTGGCGAACAGTTGTGTTCTGTTATCAACATAAATGCCAGCCTCTTCTCCTAACAGCGACTAGTAGGCATGTCCGCGACCGCTCTTGAGCACCATATCACCAACCATGGAGCAGAACTCCTTGTCTTTGACCAAGTCCTCAAGATTGATGTGGAACCGGTACCGCCTGGCGTAATCAATCCGTCATCACTACGTTCCGCCAAGTAAGGTTGCTAGCTTACCAGTAATGAGTGGGATTGGCTGGCACATTGATCTGCTCCTCGCGGGGATCTTCCCTCCGGATACGCCCATCCATAGCAACCAGATCTTGGATGGGGAAGATGGCAAGCATGCATGGTGCCCAAAGGTGGCTTGCAATGATGTCCCTCACAACCCACGGCTCGCAGTAGTACGGGACATCATCAAAGCGGCGCAAAATCTCGTGCCAGAAGCGCTCCGTCACTGCACGGTCCTCCTCCCACCACCCACGGAGACCACTCATGTCATGGCTGGACGGTGACGCAACGCATAGATAGGGAGTCTCCATGGGATCCCAGAATGTCTTGCTCGGATCTGGCGGCATGCGTTGGATGGCAAGACGGAGGATGGAAAGCTCCTGGAGAACTCCGGGTACACATGCCGGCACCATGCCCAGGTCTGCCACAGGACGTGGATCAGTTGAGGCAATCATAGTACAGGCTCCCCGACGCAAACCTTCAGCACAGATGAGCATCTGAGTGGCGCTCTTGATGGCAGGGAGTTTCACCATGGCCTTCTCCCTCCACAGAACCTCTTGACGGTTGAAGACTGCAAATCGGCAATGAGCTTCTAACGGCCAGATGGGTGACGTAATGACGCACAGTAATCGTTGTACAGCGCCATCAAGGCTCCCTTGGAGTGATCATCGAGGCCTTGGAACGAAGCGCTCTTGTGCAGGGAGTGTCTAGGGTGGAAGAGAGTGTTGTTGGAGCCTGCCACAGGGAAGAATCTGCATGCGTTCCTCAGCATGCCTGCCGCGCAATAGAGGTCCAAATCCGGACTCACAGGACTTCAGAGTGCAACGACCAGAGGCCTCTCTTGATAGCGTTGTTGTAGCTCCGTTTCTCGATGCTCATGTCTTCGGTTGTGGCCAAGAGATTGGCTGCCTTGCGCTGCGTGTCCACAGCTTCCTTCAGCTTGTACACGGCGCCATCACCGTCTCCCCCAATGTAGTCGAGATAGAGCGCCTTTACGTCGCCTAGAACATCAGGGGCAAAGCGCTCACGCAGCACGTATTCCCTGATGTAAGGGGTGCAGAAGCGGTCGTAGTCGAAGGCAATTCCGCGGCCCTTGATCTCGTCAACGTGGATTGGGGTCGCCGGATTGAAGTAACCTTTCGCGTAGTTTCGATTAGTTCGCTTTAGCGGGACGAGGAGATGACATTAAACCGACCCATCAGGCCCGTCACGGAATCCGTCGGGATTTGCCTGGGGGTGCGGTGAGCGGAACGAAGTGGCTTTCACGGAGCAACGCGCACCATATCCTGAAGAACCCGAGGATGTGATCGATGCGGAACGCATCAAAGTACTCGGCCATCTTGTAGAGACGGCGCCGCCACCACAGGAATCCGTCCTTCGCCATCTCATCCCTGCGTGAATCCACGAGAGGTAAGCATGAATGCAAAAGCGATCACACGCGAGACGCACCAGTTGTACGTGGGGAAGCCCCAGTTCTGTCCATCAGTGGCAAAATCATCTGTCGAAGACTCGCGTCAGCTCCAGGGGATAGCGAAGCCAAACTTGGGCCTTGCTCACCCGGCGGGGCGCCAGCCTGCATATCCATGTTAAACAGGTGTGGCGTAACCCAAGCGTCGACCGAATGCCTGAAGATGCCGACTGCGGATGCAATGGTTAGCTAGGCTTGTCTCGATTGTCCGCGTTGCACCAACTCGGGATGTCGCCCTTCAGGCAGACACCGTTCTTCTTGGCGTACTTGACGGCCGTCAAGAGTTGCCGATGCAGGTGGTACTGAATGAAGAAGTGAACTGCGACGTCATCAAAGTGATTGCGCTCCGGCGATGCAAGGTCTTCGATCTCGGCCATCGTCGGCTTGGAGTACTTGTCCCACTTCGTAAAGTCAGGAGTCAGGTAGAGATCCCTCAGATAGGAAAACACCGCATCTGACAGAGCGCACACGTAAGTCAAGGCGGCCCACCGGGCATCATTGTGCGCTATTCACATGGAAGGAGCCATTCTTTGTTGCTTGCGAACCACTTGACGTACTCGGGGTCCGAAAGGAATGTCGATTTGGTTTCATCATAGATCAGCTGCGTAACACATTCCACATTCCATCGTTAGCGTTGAACCGCCGATGATTGGGGGGGCTCACCCACCTTATAGAACCTGCTCTTCAGCTTCATCATCTCCTCGTAATCGATCTCTTCCAGCTCGTTCAAAGAGCTGCCCTTGGAATCGATGATGAGCTGCGTTGTCGAGGCCGACAAGTTGCCAATGGCGTGCAGGTTGAGGTACTGCGGATGCAGCGCAAACACAGATATGCCCGCATCTGCACAACGGAACATCAGGCGCGGCAGCCGCATCCGGTCCCAGTCGGCATACATGGGTAGCTGTCCATCCAGCGGTGCGTAGCCACAGTGTCGTTGATTGGCAGGATCTGCACGACCTTGAGGCCGACCTCTTTGGCCCAATCGACCATGGGAATGAGGTCCATGAACTCGCCGACGCCGAACGAGTTCTTGGTGCGGAGCGAGAAGACCGGGATGGCGACGCCGGCGCCCCTCCAGTTGGTCGTGAACCTGAAGCCCTCGTCCGTCACCACGGTGGTGTGCGGTGCCAGGTAGAGGACGCGGTTGCTTCCATCCTCAATGATGACCTGACCGTCGGCTTTCTGCACGAGGTACTTGTACTCGATCCGGTCGATGCCCTCGGGAACGGCGACGGGCGCGGTTTGCCACAGCGGATGATCGGGGTTGAACATCGGGACGGCCTTGGCTGCGTCCCAGCTGCCCAATTCGGCCGCCGAGCCAAAGACCGCAACGCGATCGCCCGTTTCGATGCGCGGGCATCGGATGCGGAACACCGCCGCCCTGGTGCTCGAGTTGGCTGTGGCAGCTTTCGGGGGCGTCTGGGTAGAAGGGTCCGGTCTGAGGCATCCATCGACAAAGAAGGAGCTGTAGAGTGCGTTGTCGTCGCGGCCCATGGGGCGCCAAAAGTCCTTGATGGCCACCGCGCCGCTGGCGGACAAGGCATCCAGATCGACGGTGCGGGGATCGCCGAACTCGACGGCCACAACCTGCGGAAGCAGGAACATCAGGACGTCTGCACCCGGCAGCCCAGGTCTACGCATCACCCCACCTTGCCAGTCTGATCGTTCAACAGTCCGTACTTGTAGCGAACTAATCCAGACAACGACGAGACCGTAAGGCCTTGATCGTCTCCATTGCCCGTTGCCGAGATGCGCAGAACCTCCAGGCCGCCACTACCCGAAATTGCCTCTTCCTCGGTCAAGGGAACCGGCTCAGGAGCGCGAAGGAGGCACACGGATTCGCCAAAGGTCGTGCGATACGGGAGGACAAACTCGACGCTACGCGCCGGCCCCTGCGGCCCCACAGCGGCGTCCGGCATGGGTGTATCGCAGCAGTGGAGAGTCCCGCCTGCGCGCAGAGGGTCGCTGAGGCACAGGCCAGCACCTGGGTACGCAGGAACGACTGCTCAGCGAGGCTCCGCGAGACCCTGAGCTGGGGGACAGGGGGACACACCTGACAAACCAAAGCCCCGCACGTGGACAGAAATCACCCGAAACACCAGCTGGAGATGGATTCTTTTGTTTCCCACGTAATGTTTTGGCCTCCTGACCCTGGTCGGGCGGGATTGATTCGTTGATGACAGGTACGGTCACCCTGGCTGCGCCACTCAGGGGACCTCAGGGGACCTCTCACTGACTCCTCCGGGGGTTCGGGGCACCGTGAACATTCGCGACAAATCTTCGCACCTCACACACCGCAGAAGCGACTGCCAGGGCGAAGCAATGGACAACGCGAAAGCTGCCATCATGGCAGGCGTTGCCCAGCCCGAGGAGGCGATGGGCGGGAGCCGTGTCAAGCTCAGTGGGTCCCCCTCCGTGTCCACGATGCTAGGAGCTCACACGCCCGTCCTCCTTGTCCAGACCCCTTCCAGCTCATGCTCCTGGTATGGTGGACCACGTGGAGGGAGGACCGTTGCTGACAAGGGTTGGCCGCACCATTCCAGGCCCTCCCATGGGTTGGCGTCCAGTCAATCTGGCAGGTCGAGTTCGGAATTATCTCGTGCAGTTCCCGCCAAGGAAGGATGGTGACAGTATGCTGACACTGTCCGCCCTGCCTGCAGGCAAGTCTTGCAAGCCTATGGCCTGTCTGGTGCGCTGGCCTCCATGGTGTGGATCTTTGGACCCATCGCGGGCTTCATCATGGGTATGTGGCACCTTGCCTCGTGTCCGTGCCAGACTGACGTTGGTCCATAGCCCCCATCATCGGCAGTCTCTCCGACCGGTCCGAGAGCAAGTACGGAAGGCGCAGGCCCTACATCCTTGGCGGCCTCGCTGCGATCATCATCACCACGGTCGTGTTCATGTTCTCTTACCTGTACGGCGGCGCGGCCTTGGCTGTCGGCTTCGTTTCCGGTCGGTTCCGTCCCCAACAGGTCTCCTCTTCCTCACTAACGACGCTTCTTTGTCAGAGGTGCTGCTGGACTTCTCGATCAACATCCTTGTGGGTGCTTTGGGTTGAGATCGGCAGGATCGTGCGCTGATGACAATTCAATCAGCAAACCCCTCTTCGAGCCATTGGCTCAGACATGACCCCCGACACGCAGCAGGGCATCATCCAGCTGCTGGCGGCTTCGTTCCAAGGTGTCGGAGCCATGATTGGATACGGTCTCATGTCTGCCCTCTGGGACGGCAACCCGTCCTCGATGCCCCCGCTTCTCAGCGCTATGCTCGCCATCAACATCCTCTTCACCGGCGTGCACGTGTTCATGGTCCACGAGAACCAGCACCAGCGTGATCCGGAGGACAAGCTGAGCGGGCCCTTTGCGCCGTTCCTGAATGCCATGAAGAACATCGTCAGGATGGATCGCAAGCTCGCGACCGTGTGTGCGGTGCAGTTCTTCTCCTGGGCTGCGCTATTCACGTGGTGGCCGGTCGGTTCGACTTGGTTTGCCGTGAGAATCTCTGTACGCTTCGTCAGCCTCGGACAAGTCTGACCCCGTCCGATCCCCAGCTGATCGTCTACGACGGATGCATTGTCGGAACGGAAGGCTGCCCGGCTGGCTCTCAGGGTGCCGAGAACGCGGCTGCAGGCAACCAGCAGTACGGTGGGTGGCCGACGATCACGCGCACGATGGCCGGACGCTGACGTCCGCTGCAGGCTACACTGGCATGGTTGCCACCGCGGTCCAGATCATCTACTCGCTGATCCTTGCTGGCGGTGTCTCCTACGGCTACCTGCGTCGCGTCAAGTTTGTCTACTCCATCAGCTTGGCTGTGGGGGCGCTCATAATGATTTTGTCGAAGGTGAAGCTCAAAGTCGCACGGGTGAGCTCTACGCTTGCTGACGGTTGCCGCTTTCAGTTCATCACCGCTCCTGGGTACGCCTGGGCTGTCGCCGTCGGCGTGTCCATTCCCATCAGCTGCATCAACTCGTTCCCCTTTGCCATCGTCGGTCGCTATAATGCCGAGGGCGGCGGCATGGATGTCGGCACCCAATTCGGTATCATGTAAGTCTGCTCTGCTGGTCTCCGACCGTCCCCCGCTGATTGCTCACACAATTCCCTTCCCTCTCCCCCCTCTCCTCACCTCCATCAGGAACTTGTTCATTACTACCCCGCAGCTGATCATCACCTTCGGCATAACCGGCCTCAGGGCCTCGCTTGGCGACTATGTCGGCATCCCGTGGGCCCTCTTCATGGCCGGCTGCTGCTTCGCCGTCGCGGCCGTCCTCGCCCTGTTCATCGTCGAACTGCCCGATGTGGACCTCGTCAGCTCCAAGCCCTCTGCGGAAGGCGACCAGCTCAAGACCGCGCAGCGCACCGCCACCTTGACCAACTACTACGGCCCCGCCCCCGTTGTCGCTACCGAGAACACGGCGGCAAGCACCTGGGAAGCGTCCAAGGTTGCCACGCTCGAGAGGAAGCAGCGAACGGCCACGCTGGCAAGCGGCATGCCCATGCCCTCCCAGGAGGCCCTGAAGGCGTCCGAGGCTCCCGCCTTGGCTGTCGCGCAGAGCGAAGTTACGCCAGTCAAGGTGGACACCATCCCCGCGCAGACCGTCGCTGCGGACGTGGTTACCGAAGTGGCCGAGAAGTGAAACGAAAGTAACTTTTATGCTGCAAACCCATATTCGGACGCGGGAAATGTGTAAGGGCATAGGCTTTTCGGCGGCGTGGTGTCGCTAAATTACGAGGAGTTTCCCCGCCGTGGCGCCCACATCCGCCTCTTCCCGTCCACGGGGCGCACATAAACAGAAACCGCACCCCTAAAATCACTCCGTGGACTAGTTTTATCGCGGTGTCTGTGGTCTAGCCTGCTCAAGGATGCAGTCTCTGCACCCGGGAACCAGAGGGTGGCGGCGGGGTTCTCGTCCTCCTCCCGCTCCTGCTTGTCCTCCTCCGAGATGTACTCGAGCGGGGGCAGTTCGTCGTACACGTCCTCCTCGCGCTCCTTGTCGGCAAATGCCTCCCGCACGTCGACCCTGTCGCGGGGAGCGTCGCGCGTGAGAAGGTACCTCGGTCCCGGCATGACCCGCCGTGCTCCCACTCCTCCGGAGCCCTCCCGCCGCCGTCCGCCTCCACGTCCGCCATGTTCAAGTCCACCGCAATCGACCGTGCCTGCGCGGGAGGGGCGCCAGGGGGGGGGGGGCAAGGCGTGAGGGAGGTCCGACGGGGGTGCGCGCCGGGCGGTCCGAACCACGCCCTCTCCCGGTGCCGCGCCGCGCCGCCGCCGCCGCCGGAACGCACTCGCCGTCATCGTGGTCGTGCCCGCCGCCTCCGGGAGCCGCCGAGGAGGTCGGGAGCCTCGGTTTTGGGAGGGGTTGTTGGCGCGCGCTCCACCCGGGGTCCGGCCACCACCGGCCCGGAAGCCCCCCGCAAGGGGATCTCACTACCCATGCAATTTCCAACGGGCTTTATTGCATGAATAGCATGCTTCTGCATCTCAACGACCGATTCCCGCGCGCCGCCGGCGGCCGTCCACCCGGGAATGATCTGGGCGCGAAAAGTCATTTGCGCCTGCTACCCTCTCGGTCGGGGCTCCGCCCCTCCCCAGCCACCCGAAGCTCGCTGGCGCTCGCCAAGCCGCTCCGCGGCCGCGCTCCGCGCGAAGCTAGCAAGGGAAGTAGCGGCGGGGGGAGCGACCCCCTGAAGCCGGCAGCCAGCCAACCTGGAATCGGAGCAATTCGCCGCGCGACCTGGAATCAGTGAACCAGACTCGGCCCTCTATCGAGGCACTGACTGCAACCATGATACAGCTCTCACAATTTGTCGCTATCGCCGCGTCCCCGGAGCAAACAGTCCGAAAATGCCGACGAGTGTCGAATGCGCCAGTCCAACAGTCACGAATACGCCTTTAGGAAACACCACGAATCAGCACGCGGCACAGCCGAGCCTGGCTCCAACCGACCTCCAATGATGCCGCAGAGTCGCACTAGAAAATGGACAAAGCTGGCGCTCCGGACCTCGGCAACGTCGACGCTGACAGCCTCCAGATCGTACTGCGGTCGACGACATTAGGACGGGAATCTCTCATCGAAAGCATGGTGGGAAAGCATGGTGCCCACCTTAATGAAGATGCCTGAAGATCGTGGGGAAAGATGTCACCGGCAGCCTTTAGCAACTGCGAGGTCACGTACCGGGGATTCCGCCGTTTGCGTCATGCTGAAGGCTCCGTCGGTGATCCGTCACGTAGTACTGGTAGGTCTTGAGCGAGGATCCGCTCAGACTGTCCGTGTAAGTGGTAGGCACCTGAAAAGCAGTCACATGAGAGCGGCCAAAGATTAGCGCTTCGCGTTTCCTACCAGCGAGACAAAGTACTGGAACATTGTGAACGCTTCCGTTCTGTTTGTCAGTCACTGGCAGACCGCCCCCATTCCCGACAGAACTCACGCTTTTCTGCGTATTCGGCCACGCCATCCAACGGATTGGCAAGGCCAGGGTAATAACGCCCGAATGACAGCTCCCGAAACACGTGGCTAAAGTTCATGGCTGCGGTACGAGAGCAACTTCAGAAGTTGGCAGTGTGCAGCTCCTCACAGTGAGCCTCATACCCTCGTGGTCAACGTGCTGGCCCCCGTAGCCGTGGCCGAGGGCTGTGATGTGCAGGTTGCCTGCCACCTTGTTGACCTTGATTGTCCCTGCTACCCGACATGCGGAGCCTTCGCCGCCGCTTCTATCCGCAGGTGACGAGTAGTCGCTCTTCGCGTCCATGACCAGCTGGTCGATGCCCAACGCCAGAGGATCGTCCCGCCCAAAAGCCCCGTCTCCCTCTTGGATCTTGAGCACCGGAGCGTCCACGCCCATCAGACGGATCTGATGCTATCGATTCCAGCTCGTTCAGCAATCGCAAACTCGGTTGCAAGAAACAAGCCAACCAACCTTCAAGTGGAGAGAGGTTCCAGACTATCCAGATTGCCGGCCAACGGAACTCAGGTACGGCGGCACGCGGAGGAAAAGAACAACGTACCACGTCGACAACGTCTACGGTGAGGTACGAACACTTTGTAAGGACCGTGATGTCGAGGTTCACGGTGATATCGTGGGATATGTCCTTGGCGCGAACGCGACGGTCAGACCACCGCCGGGTCCGGCCGGCCACTGTGGCAGTCCAACCTTGTCCACCAGGAACGTGTATCTTTGCTTAGTGTGCCACCAGTCGCGTCCCTCCGACCACACGAGCCACGCCAGGACCAGGTAGACGAACAGCGACGCGAGTCCGCCCGACGCGCTCCTCTGCTGGTAGTTGGTGTCCGTTTTCCGGAAGAGGTCGAGCGACGAGACCCTTAATCGTCGCATTGCCGGCGGATTTCAGGCCCCAGGGTCGGAATGGTTCCAACAGGCGAGGCTCGCGAGGGAGTATTCCTGAAGTCGCGGGCACGCGGCGAATCGCGTCGTTGGCGCCTGCTCGGTCCACGCCGAGGACCGTGCAAGCTATAGCAGCTCCGCACGAGTCGCAGAGGCTGGGTTCCGCAGCATATGGTCCCCAGCGTGCCGCCCGTCCATTCACTCCACTCCTCTCCTGCCCAGAAGCGCGATCGAGCCAACCCCGATCAACCAATCAAACCCACCCCCTTCCAAGCTCCACGACCGCAAGGATGTCGGGAATATCCTTCGTTTCCAAGAGCGTCATGCTCCCCGGGGAGGAGAACACGGTGGACGAGGAACGCGACCGCCCGGATGAAAAATACGACGCTCGGCCACTGTGGGAGAAGCTGGCCGAGAACAAGAGGAAAGCGGAGGAGGAGGAGGACGAGCGGATGAAGTTCTCGAACCAGATAAAGGTCCGCGATTCGTGACAGCTGGACGACGCGCTCGGGCTGACGATCGATTCGCCAGGTCATGGAGGAGGACGACGTCGCGTTCCTTGCAGTGCGTTCTAGCCTCCGAAGGCTTCCATCTCTTCCTGATGATTGCCTCGTAGTCTGTGAACGATGCGGAACGGAAACGGCAAAAGGAGATTGAGGAGGAGACGAAGCGGGCATTGGGTAGGTGACAAAGCCTTCTTATGTTCGATTCAGCTGAGCAAACGCTGCGCTCAGCCGAGTTTCGCGAGGCTGGGGCCAGCCGGCAGTTGCAGACCGCCACCAAGGCTCCCGACGTGGCGGCGGCGATCGCCCCGGCGCGAACAGCGCGTCCAACCGACCACCAAAAGGACCTCTTGAGCAGTCTTGTCCAGGTCAAGAAGAAGAGAAAGACGGATGACGACGTGGCGGAAGTATCTGCCTCGAAGGGGAACGCCTCGGCGGCCGCGAAGGACCAGACTGGCGAGAAGCCGCCATCGGGCAGCGCGGTGCCTGCCAAGGCCGGGACAGCCAACGGCGGCGACGGTGGCCACGCGCTGAAGCAGCTTTTGGGCGCCTACGGCGACGACGACGAATCGGGAAGCAGCGGGGAGGAGTGACGGGTATCTCGGCACAGAGGCTTCTACACTGGGATCGGGGGCACAGTGCCGTCCTGGAGCTGGTAGTACATCGGGCCGACGTCGTAGTTTCTGGAACGGGCCGGGGGAGGCCGCGTGAGTTTCGCGCGTCTCTGAAAGCGCAACGCTCCAACTCACCCCTTGAAGACCCAGCCGTCCTTCTGCACGAGGTAAACTGGGGACGCCCCGCGTCAGGCCGGCCGACAATGCAAGCTCTAGAGCGCCCACCGTTTATGGAGCCTCCGGAGAACGCGTCGCGGTGTGTTGCGTGGTAGATCGCGCGGCGCCCGAGCTCCAGGGCCTCCTCGACCGACAGGTCGTACCTGTACTCGTTGTCGAGCACGCCGTAGGCGTATGTAGAGCCGGACCCGACCGAAAAGAGATCGGCCTTGAGCCTCTGGCCGTCCGAGTCGACGTAGTGCAGCGCGGGCCCCTGGCGGCAGCGACGGTGTCAGCCTCCACGACCGGTCAACGCAACGTGCACCCCCACGGTCTTGTCCCAGCCCGTGATCATCGTGCCCATCGACAGGCCCATGCCCTTGTACGCGTAGACCATGTTTGCGAGCAGCTTGGACGCGGCGGCGACCGAGATCCGCTCCTTGTTCCGCAGCTCGTACAACCTGGCGGGGCGCGGGCGACGCGTCAGGCGACAGGCGACTGCGGCGGCCCGGTGGCGCAGCGGACCTGCATCTGCGGCCGAGCTCGCGCTCCCAGAACGAGCAGTCGGCGGCACCGCCGGCCATGGTGCCGAGCAGGTACGGGTTGATCTCGATGACCTTCTTGACGGTCTGCGAGGCTGCGGGTACTGCGGCGTCAGAGGCGCCCCTGGCGGCGCATCGCGGGCCGCGTGCCTATGTAGCTGCCGGCGGTCGCGCGCGAGTCGACGCAGACGACCACGCCGCCCTGGAACTTGAATGCCAGAGTTGTTGTGCCCTTTGCGATCTTTATCCTGCACTGCTCCGCGTCCTTTGTCTGGTGCTTCAGGAACGCGACGGGCTACGGGCGGGGCGGGGGGGCGTCGGCGGGGGGTGCGAGCGGTGTTGGTGCGCGGCCCACGTCGGAGAGCGGCGGCAGCGCGAAGTTGGGCACGTCTGCGGCGGCGTGCGCGGCCGACGCGTCATCGTCGCCGGCGAGCTCGCGCGCGCGCGGCGCCGCGTCGAGGAACGCGAGCGCCATCGGGGGGGGCCGACTGTGGGGCAGGGAGTGGAGGACACGCGCAACGAGATCACCGCGGCAGTCAGAGCACCCCAGACCACCCCGCCATGGTCGCGCTCGTCGACCTTCTTCGCGAGCAGGCCCCGGCATACGCGCCCGCGGGCACGCAGCACGCGCAGTGGGCCGCACACCCGCCGCGCCCGGCCCCGCTCACCCGGACCCGCCCCGCTGCCACCCGCACCCGCTCCCCCCCGCACGCCCCCGCACCCCGCCAAGGTGGTCGCCGTACACCGTGGGACGCGTCGCACCGCATTGCGAACCTCCCGCTGACCCGCTGGCCCCCGCAGGACAATGGCGGCACGACCGTGGCCATCGCCGGCGAGGACTTCTGCGTCATCGCTGGCGACACGCGCCAGAGCGAGGGTTACAGCATCAACTCGCGCAACGCACCAAAGGCGTACAAGCTGTGGGCTTCGCTGGCGTCGCGCGTGGTCGTCCCGGCGGCGCTGACCCGCATCGCAGGACGGACTGCGCGGTGCTGGCCACGAGCGGCATGTACGCGGACGGCGTGGCCCTGGTCAAGCGGATAGAGCAACGGCTGGAGGTGGACACCGCGCGGATGCCGGCTGCCTGGATCTGCGCTGACGGGGCCTCGCGCGACAGTGGTACTACCACAACCACGAGAAGCGCATGGGCACCCCCGCGATCGCGCAGATGCTCTCCACGATCCTCTACTCCAAGCGCTTCTTCCCCTACTACACCTTCAACCTGCTGGGCGGCGTGGACGAGGATGGTGGGGGGCGCCGCCGCCCGGGGCTGCACCCGATCGCGTCTCACCCTCGCGCGCAGGCAAGGGCTGCGTGTACAGCTTCGACCCCGTGGGCTCGTACGAGCGGGAGATGTGCAGGGCAGGCGGCTCTGCGGGCTCCCTCATCCAGCCGTTGCTGGACAACCAGGTGCCCCTTCCCCGCTCCCCGCACAATCCGGCGTTGCTGACGCGACGTCCGCCCGCACAGGTCAACTTCAAGAACCAGGACGGCGTGGTACCGGCGCCGCTCCCGCTGGACCGGGTGCTGAAGATCGTGAAGGACGCCTTCACGTCCGCGGCGGAGCGGGACATTTACACGGGCGACAGCGTGGAGATCTGGATCGTGCGGAAGGACGGGATCCAGAAGGAGGTATACCCCTTGAAGCGCGATTGAGCGTCGTGGCAATGCGCTGTATCATTCACAAGGCAATGAAACATCAACGCCCCTACGCGTAGCGCTTCTCCTTGCGGCTCAGGACTGCGTGCCGGGGCGGTCAGAATCGTCGGTTACGGCCTGCAGTGCGAGACGCGGCACTCACAATCGGTGTGCGCCTGCGCCGGCGGCTTCGAGAAGACGGTCTCGGCCCACAGGTCCGGGGTGAGGAAACCGTACGTGCTGGCGATGGCGGCAAAAGTGGCCTTGACGAAGTTGCCAAGGGTCCTGGTCGAACCACGGGACTGCGTGTACACGTCCCCGATACCCGCCAGCTGGAGCAGCTTTTTCGGGACGGGCGCGGCGACGATGCCCGTGCCGCGGGGGGCAGGGACGAGACGCACGATCGACGAACCGCACTTGCCCGTGATCTGCGGGGGCGCGAAAGTCAGGAGATGCATCGTGTCGGGCCTGCAGGCGACCTCGGACCTTGCCGGGCACGGTGTGGGGGTCACCGAGGATGGTACCCCAGTAACCGCGGCGAACGGGGACGACCGAGAGCTTGGCGAGGATGATGGCACCGCGGATGGCGGTGGCGACCTCCTTCGCGCACTTGACACCGAGACCGACGTGGCCGTTGTAGTCACCGATGACGACAAAGGCCTGGCAGGGGATGGGCGACACAGCGGGTCCGAAGCGGCGATTCGCGCAGACGAGGGGCGTCCGTGAGCGACACGCCGGCAGCCCGACGCCCGGTGCTGCCCACCTTGAACCTGGTGCGCTGACCGGCGCGGGTCTGCTTCTGGACGGGCATAATCTTCATGACCTCGTCCTTCAGCTTGGGCAGGAAGAAGTCGACAATCTGGTACTCCTTGATGGGCAGCGAGAACAGGTAGAGCTCCTCCATGGACTTGATCTGCAGCGACGACCGACGCGTAAGAGGAGCCAGGGCCCGGCAGGGTCGCCCGACCCCACCTTGCCCTCCTTGACGAGCCGGCCAATCTTGGTGACGGGCATCCTGCAACCGGCCGCTCTTCAGACGCTGCCCGGCCCCACAACGCAGCATGGCCTTCACCATTCCTTCTTCTCCTCGTCCTTCCCCCTGCCGCGCCCGCGGCCACGGCCACGGTCCCCGCGCCCGCGGTCGCCGCGGCCCCTGTCCCCGCGCCCACGCCCGCGTCCAAAGCTGCCACGGCCTGCATCGGACCCGTCAGCAGCCGCCGCGCGATTCCCATGCCAGCCAACGGACCTCCGGCGTCCGCCATCGTGTGGAATGTGGTTCGGAGAGTTGGTGAGGTGGGAGATGCGTCACCCTAGAATTAACGCCAAACCCTGGCGCGAAACAAAGGGCTTCCTGCTTTCCACCATCCCCACCTCTCCGACCCGCGATGCAGGCCGTGCTGAAGCAGCTGACGGCGGCGTCCGGCGGGGACTTCACCGATGCGGCGCGCACGGCGTTCCGGCACATCCTGGACAACACCGCGACGCCCGCGCAGGCGGCCGCCTTCCTGGTCGGCCTGAAGCTGCACGGCCGCGACCACGACCCGCGCGTCGTCGCCGCGTGCGCGACGGTCATGCGCGACCACGCGCTGCAGATCCCGTTCGATGCCGCCGCGGACGCCGACATCCTGGACTCGCTGGTCGACATCGTCGGCACCGGGGGAGACGGCCACAACACATTCAATGTCTCGACCGCGTCCAGCCTGGTGGCCGCGGGAGCTGGCTGCGTGGTCGCCAAGGTGCGCTGCGTCATCGCAGCAGCGCGATTTCCCCTCGCTGACGCCCATCTGCCCCCCGATCGCGGTTGACAGCACGGCAACCGTGCCGCCTCGTCCTCCTCGGGCTCCGCCGACGTGCTCGAATCCTTGGGCTGCCAGCTGACCAACATCCTGCCGGACAATGTTCCCGCGATTCTGCGCCGGTGTCGTTTCGCGTTCCTGTTTGCGCAGACGTACCACCCGGCCATGAAGCACGTCGCGCCGATCCGGAGGGAGATCGGCATCCCGACCATCTTCAACCTCCTCGGACCGCTGACAAACCCCGCGAAGCCGCGGCGCGTCGTGGTCGGCGTCCACTCGAAAGCTCTGGGGCCGCTGATGGCGGAATCGCTCCTGCTGCTCGGCGTGGAGCGCGGTATGGTGGTCCACGGCACCGAGGGGCTGGATGAGGTGGGCTGTGCGCGATCGCACAATGGGATTGAAAGCTGACGACGCTTGCCAATCTCAGATCAGCCCAGAGCGGGACACGCTGGTGTGGCTCATGGAGGACGGCAAGATCAAGGAGATGACGCTATCTCCCGCGGACTTTGGCCTGTCCTCCCATCCGCTGGCCTCCGTCTCGGGCGGGAGCCCGGCCGAGAACGCCGAAACCATGCGTGCTCTGCTTTCGAACAAGCTGGAGGGGCCGATCAGGGACTTTGTGCTGATGAACTCGGCGGCGTTGCTGTTTGTGTCGGGCAAGGCGCCCTCGTTGCCCGAGGCCGTCGACCTGGCGCGGAGATCCATAGAGGGCGGAGCTGCGCTCAAGGTGCTGGAGGAGTTTGCGCGGCAATCCAAGGAGTTGGCTAGCTAGCTGGCGTGGCGAAAGAGAGGGAGGGCTCCATTTCCGTGATGCGTCAGGGACGTCGTCGGGGTCCTCGATTCGCGAACTTCATTCTCGTCCGTCACGAAGAACAGCTTACCGCTAAGAGCCCGAGACAGCGATGGCTGCCAATGGCTCGGCGGCGGCCGTCAAGGCCGTGGCCACGACGCCCTTCACGGACCAGAGGCCCGGCACTTCGGGCCTCCGGAAGCGCGTCACCGTGTTCACGAAGCCCAACTACACGGAAAACTTCGTGCAAGCCATCCTCTCGTCCATCCCGGAAGGCGCAGAGGGCGCGACGCTCGTGGTCGGCGGCGATGGACGCTACTTTGCCCGGGAGGCCGTCCAGATCATCGCGAAGCTGGCTGCCGGGAACAAGGTGGCGTCTCCCACCCAGCTCCGCAACCTTCGGCAGCTCATGCCGGAATGAATTCAGGTCAAGAAACTGATCGTCGGCCAGGACAGCATTCTGTCCACGCCAGGTGAGCCTCGCGTTCGCGGCATCTCGCCACGTGTTCATGTCCTGGCCGCTGCCCAGCGGCTTCCAATGTCATCCGGAAGAGGAAGGCTACCGGTAGGCTTTCCATCCCACGCAAGCTCGCTTGACGCGTCTCACGGCTCGGATGGAAAGGCGGGATCCTCCTGACCGCCTCTCACAACCCTGGTGGCCCCGACGCGGACTTTGGGATCAAGTACAACATGTCCAACGGAGGTCGGCAGCGCAGCCGCAGCTCGAAACGAAGCACGGGCGCTCATTTACCCCAACAGGCCCTGCTCCCGAAAGCGTGACCGAGAAAATCTTCGAGGTGTCAAAGGAGCTCAAAGAGTACCACATGGTTGATCTGCCGGAGGTAGCTTCGGAAGCCTGCCGCGGAATCGAGCAGCTTGCGATCCTTTCATCCGCTCAGGTGGACCTCAAGAAGCTCGGGAGCCAGAAATACGGCCCACTGGAGGTCGAAGTCATCGACTCGGTCGCCGACTACCTGGAGCTCATGCAGGAGATCTTTGACTTTGAGCTCATCAAGAGCTTCTTCAAGAAGCGCCCGGACTTTACGGTCTTGATGGACTCTCTCAACGGAGGTAGGTCGGCAAGGGGTCTGCCAGCGTCACGCGGCTCACAGTTTCGCAGTGACTGGTCCCTACTGCACAAGGATCCTGGTCGACTCTCTGGGACTGCCTCCGACATCCGTGGTTCGAAACGTTCCCCTTGTGGACTTTGGCGGCGGTCACCCGGACCCCAACCTGACGGTCCGTGCTGCTTGATGGAACATCCGCCGGGTTGCTTATGGTGCTTCAACAGTACGCTCACGAGCTGGTGGAGCAGGTGAACAAGGAGGGCATCGCCTTCGGGGGTGAGGTGGAACCTGTCAGCTCTTCAAGTTCGCTCATATCCCCTCTCCAGCGGCTTCCGACGGAGATGGAGACCGGAACATGATCATCGGCAACAATTGGTTCGTCAACCCCTGCGACTCTGTGGCCAGTGAGTTGTATGGTCAGGATGCCGTTGCCTTGGATGCTGAGATTCTGCCAAGTCATCGCCGCCAACGCGGACGCGATCCCCTACTTCAAGAAGAGCGGATTGAAGGGTGTTGCCCGCAGCATGCCCACGAGTGGGGCTTTGGATCGCGTCGCGGCCAAGAAGGGAATGGTTCCGTTTGAGACGCCCACGGGTATGTTTCGACGTGACCGCGCATCTTTGGGGGCTAACCGGCCTCGCAGGCTGGAAGTTCTTCGGCAACCTGATGGATGCGGGGAAGCTGTCTATCTGGTATGCTGCACAGGCTTGACCTCCTCGATGGCCGCTGACCACACGACAATAGCGGCGAAGAGAGCTTCGGAACGGGATCGGATCACATCCGTGAAAAGGACGGGCTCTGGGCGGTTCTTGGTGAGGCCCCCGTCCCCTTGGCGGATTCGCAGCCGTTGACACGATCGTCCAGCGTGGCTCAACATCATCGCTGCGAAAAGCCAGGCCGATCCGAAGGTCACCGTCAAATCAATCTGCATGGACCACTTCAAAGCTTACGGCCGGAATTACTTCTCCCGGTACCGATCTGCAGCACGAACGTCTTCTCACGTCGCTGACTTGCTTCGAAAGCTATGACTTTGAGGAGGTGGACGGCGAAGGCGCCAACAACATGAACGCAATGCTGCGGGAGGCCGTCGGGCCGAAAAGAGCGGAGCTTATTGGGAAGGAGATGGCGCCCGGCCTCGTGGTCAAGGACGCCGACGACTTCTCGTACACGGACCCGATCGACGGCTCGGTTTCTTCGAAGCAGGGTGTCCGTCTGCTGTTCGCCGACGGATCGCGCATCATCTACCGGCTCAGCGGGACCGGCAGCCACGGCGCCACCGTCCGCATCTACTTCGAGCAGTACGAAGGCGAGTCCTTCGCTATGCGTTTGCGAACCAGGGGTTGACAGCGCACACAGCCGATCCCGCTCGGTTCGATCTGGACCCGCAAGAGGCCCTCAAAACGATCATCAAGGTTGGCCTCGACTTCAGCAAACTGAAGGAATACACTGGACGTGACAAACCGACCGTGAGTTTGTTCGCCGGTAGCATTGGCTGCAGCGCATTCATGAATCCGCGTCCAGGTCATCACCTAATCACTCTAGCAAACCATGTAAAAGGAACAGGCGAGGCCGCAGTGATGTGCATCGCATGATCCGGATAGAAGTGCACGAATGAGGGCAGGGCAGCCTCAAGCTCCGCGACCAGCTTTCGGCCCGCTCCGCTCTTGCTGCTTCAAAAAGCACTGGTTCACGGCTCGAATGCTTCGCCAAGCAAACTAAGATGCCGGTCCCATTCTCCAACTGCGTCATGCAGTTCCAACTCGGAGGATCGTATGGTTGCTGCCAGGCCGCCAACGACAGCCCCGTATTGCGCTGGCACGTCCCCCGTCCTGTCTGAGGCGCCGAAAACAACGTATCCTTCCCCTCTGGTGAGACTGATGGGTGATCCGGGCCTTTGAGGAATCTCGACATTGACACCCCCCGTGTCCTGCACGCGTGTCGAGGCGTCAGCAGATGCGTGCAATCCCGTGGATCCTCTGACAGATGCAAACTCCTCCACTGCCAGACAACGAGAGGTGATCGGCAAGTGAAGGTGAGAGATGACTACACTGCACATACCGTTCTTTGTCCGGTGCCGCTCCCCTAGCTGAACACGGGCCATTGCGAGGAAAGCAGCGGGACCTGCTGCAGTGGTGCTTGAGCTCCCCAATGAGGCGGCGACAGCATAAGACGACGGGAGCGGAGGTTGGAGAAGCTTTCGAGTGTCGTCGATTCTTATAGGGGCCTCAGCTCAGGCAGATTGCGGGCACTTTACGGATGTTCACCTTTGGCGGCCGTCCAGACCAAACAACAGCTTCAACGCAACAAGAATTAAGCCAGCTGCATCCAAGCAAGGCCGACCGCACAGAACCTGACGTGAGCCAGGATTCCGAACGACGCCGCCGAGGAGCTCGGTTACATAACGTGCAAGCGCGAAAGCCTCGACTGCGAAACAAGTGAGAAGCAACGAGGGCTGACATGGCAGCATGACTCTCACCTGGTAGCGTTAACTCAAGGCATAGTCGTGCGACAAGCTGGGGCCGAATGTCCGGCACATGGGCTTGCGCCATGTGTGGTGCCAGCAGCTGTTCGATGTCGCGCACGGCGCCATGGAGCTCAGTTACAGACGGAACTGACTGGAGGCGGCCATAAGCAAGGTGCTGGCTAGGTGCTATCCAAGCCAACACGTACTGCGACGTGGAAGGTCCTTCGGCGTTTGGCGTACAGCCGATTGGCGATCTGCGCCGGAAGACAACGCTCGGCGTTCAGAAAGGGCAATCTCCCATCGCATATCCGGCTTGAGCGATCATCAGCGGCCAGCAATCGTGGATCAATGCAGGACATACGTATGAATGTCGGCCATCATGATAGGGAGCCCGAGCCATCGGCACGCAATGTAGAGCGTCGCCGCTGTCCATTCAATCGGAATGGATCGACGACTAGAGTGGGATGCTTTGGGCCGGGATAAGGAGCCCCCGCTTCGCTCCTCGTCCGAGTCCTCAGATCCGGTATCAAGCGCCGATAGCTCCACAGCGTCCTTTGCCAAGGCGTCCGCTTCGTCCCCCTGGTCGACGTCGTCATTTTCGGCGTAACCAGATGCTGCTGGTGCGTCCACGTTCTTGCTCGTAACACAGAGGAGCCAAATGTCGCGGACAAGGAGCTGGGGAGCGCGATCGGCCCGTATCAGCGAACGACCCCCTGAAGCTCGAATCGCAAAGCACCTCCAGATCCGTGGGCAGCCCCATGTCCTCTACCAGAGCCGTCACCTGCTTGTGTAGTACGATTTGGAGCGCCTCATAGTGAAGGAAAGCCCACGCAGACGAAGACACGACTGGAAAACTCAGTGAGCGGAGTACGGTGAAGCCGATCGAGGAAGCTGACCGTCCCGGTACGACTCGCGCTCCTGGCTCTTTGCCCTCCGCTTGCCCGGTCGTCTCTGAAGACGGATCCTCCCCGGTTGTCCCCGCTGCGGGTCAAAGTCGTCCGCTTCCTCGATCCGGAAGTCCTGCACGGGACGGTTACCGGGAGACAGGACACGCGTCCTAGGCACCGGACCTGGAACTGGTGGCCATACTGGCAGACAAGGAACCCCTGGGCATCCCGCGTGTACTTCGTCGACCCGCACGACGGGCAGGGCACCTTCTTCCGGGACATGTACGTCGACGCTTGTGCGATCGTCGACCGCCTGCATGACTGAAACATCTCAGTCCGAATCGGCATCGCTGCGAAGATGCTGGTCGCGCGGGGCCTCACGATCCTCGGTCTCCTGCTCTTGCTCCATTCTGGATACTCTGCGATAGAACGTGTGTTGTCACGCGGGCCGAAGCCAGCTTGGCGGTGGTCACCAACGCGTCGCGTTCCGCCCACGTCTGCAGACATCGCGTTCTTAAAAGCGACGGAACGTTTTGAGTCTGTGCTGCCTGGAGATGTTGGTGTCACTCTCGTTGTCTCGTTCGGGGGCGATTCGGGGCTGACGTGCCGTTTCAGATCGTCACCGAGTGTTTGGTGGGCATGGCGATCTCCGTAGCCGGCGTCGTCATGCTGGCGACGCCGTTGAAACCCATACTGCTGGAGATTGAGCTGGCGCGAAAGTGGGTAGTGCGGTGGGCCGCACGATGTGGATGCTGATTTCGGACGCGCCGCCAGAACGTACGACGTGTTGGACAACCGATTAAGCTTCCTACCGGCCCGAACGCGTGCGCTTTACTTGCAGTAGACGTGTATTGATGTGCGGATAACACGACGGGCTCTCATATCTTTGGCACCGAGGCCCTCACTACAACGGTTTGTCACACGGTCCTCCACGCCCTCCCACCACTGGCGGCCATCTTGATTAGAGCTTGGCGGCACCTCCGGCAGACGGGAAGAGCGCCTCGTTGAAAGGCAGGGCCCCCTGCTTGGCCTGGACCTTCGCGATATCCTCCTTGGTGACCTTTTGGGGAGAGTGAATCAGAACTTCTGCATTGCTTTCAGACCCGAACACTGATGCGGTTGCACTCACCAGCCTAGCATCCGTGGCGGGGTTGTACCCGAAGCGCTCGCGAGGGTCCTGCCAGCCCTTGGTATTCTTCTCCGCGCCGCCAAACTCGGCCTTCTTGAGGATGGTGACCACGACGGCACCTCCGAGGCCCACGTTGTGCTGCAGGGCGTACTTGAGGTTGGGAATCTGGCGCTCACCGCACCAGCCGCGGAGCTGCCAGGTCAGCTCGGTGGCCTACAAGGCGGTGCTTCAGCTGCCATCCACTCCCAAAGTAGACACCGAGTTACCTGAGCCATGCCAGTGGCGCCGAGAGGGTGACCCTTGGAGATCAGCCCACCGCTGGGGTTCACGACAATCCTGTGCATCGAAGGCTCCTTGGCGCCGGGCTTGGCGAAGGTGTTGGCACCGCTCTCGATGAACTCGCCGGCCTTGCCCTCGGGGCACAGCTGCAGGGCGTCGTCTATGGCACGGAATCAGCTCTTTCCAAGCCGTGGCGCAGCGTTTGAACGCACAGGTGATGAGTTCGTTGGCCGAGAAGCAGTCGTGGAGCTCGCAGACGCCGACGTCCTTGGTGGTGATGCCAGCGATCTTGTAGGCGTCCGCGGCAGCACGGCGGGTCATGTCAGCCCCAGCGTTCTCCATGGCGCTGCGGGTCGAAATGGGCTTGATGCTGTCGGTCGCCATGACCTGGGCGACGATCTCGATCGCCTGGGGCTCGAGGTGGTGCTTGCGCACAAACTCCTCCGAGGCCAGGATGACGGCTCCGGCACCGTCCGACGTGGGGCAGCACTTGCACGTGTGTTACGTCAATAGAGGTAAAGCGGGCAAGGCTGATGACTCACCTGAAGGAGCGTGAGGGGGCCGAACACGGTGCGGGACTTGACGACCTCCTCCGTCGTGGCGGGGTCCCTAAACTGCGAGTACTGGCGGGGAGGATGGTGCGTTGGCATATGAACAGAAGCCCAGGTTCGATCCACGCTCACAGGGTTGAGAACACTGTGCGTATGATTCTTGGCCCCGATCATGGCCATGTGAACGGGCTTGGTGTCAGGATATTTCTCGCAGTACTCGATCCCTGCGTTTCCGAAAATCTGCGCGGCACCGGGAGCCTTGGTCACGCCGCGGGTCTCGGCCATGATCTTGCCGCTCCAGTCGCCGGGGTTGGTGCGGTCGGTGAAGAAGCCGCGCAGCGAGCCGGTGAACATCTTCTCAAAACCAAGAGCCATAGCGCAGTCGTAGAGCCCGCCCTCGATCGCCTGCCTCGCGAGGTAGATGGCAGTGCTGCCAGTGCTGCAGTTCTGCAGAAGAATAGCAGCAGATTAGGTTAGGTGTGCGGGTGGGGGTTGAAGGGGCGACCCACGTTGTTGACGTTCTGCACACTCAACAGTCAGAAAACGACCCAACGCGACGCAGAAACCACTGCTCACCACGACGGGGATCTGTGACATTCCGAGTTGGTAGATCGCCCTCTGTCCGCACGTGCTGTCGCCGTAAACATAGCCTACAGCACCGAACTCGACCTTCGGGGCGTGTCAGACCAGTTGAACGGCGCCCAGCCTTCACCTAACCTCGTCGTAGGTCAGGTTAGCGTCAATAAGAGCCTTGGTTCCCGCTTCCTGCGTAAGGCGAGCCACTGTCAGACAGGGGTCCGTTGCAGCGGCTCGCACCGTGCTGCTGGCCGGCGAATCGCAGGATACTCCTTCCACATACCAGTGCGAAGTCGAAATAGTCCCAACCTCCCACCGCGAGTTAGCATCGATTAGAGACTAGCATCAAGGTGAACCCAACCCTGGCGGCGTCCGGGTTCTGCGACGGGGTTCGGTCAGAACGCTCCGGCCGTCGGCCGTCCTGCAGGCATCCCACTCTCGAACTTCGTCATTCCGACGCCGACGATGTAGACTTTGCGTCCTTTTCCGCTCATTGTGCAGTCGCTGGATGCGCAGGGAGGTCGAAAGAAAGCTGGGGGACAGAGTTGGAGGAAGATCAGATGTGCCGAGGTGATCGGGACGCTCACGCGTACGCTGCAACCAAACGTGGCCAACATGTCCCGCTACGACGAGCCGGGACGGAGATACGGGGATTCCCGAGGATACGACGATGACCGAGGCTATGGGCGGCCGTACGATGGCCGCTCCGGGGGCTACGGGGGCCCGAGGGGAGGCTGGGACAGCCCACCGCGTCGCAACAGCCGCGATTATGGCGATCGGTCTTTCGAGAGGCCCGGTTCGACGGGCAAGCGATCTAGGGAGGACTTTGAGCGCGATGATGGGCCGCGGGAGCGCGATTCCAAGGCGGACGGCCTCCGGCCGACCAGCAACGGAACTGCGCAGCCTGAGAATCGCGACGATCTCAACGGCAGCTCTGCGAACGGCGCTCGCGAGGGAACCCCTTCGAGCACTGGGCCTAGAGTGCCGCTCTCGCTGGACGAGCTTCTGAAGAAGCAGGCTGAGGACCGAAATGCCGATAAGGTTGGAACGATTCCCGCGGAACGCGCCCTTGCCTCCCTTCTCATGGCGCTTGCCCAGCCCAAATTCCTGACAAAGGAGGAGCGGGCAAAGATTGCTCTCGAAAAGCGTCAGAAGGAGGTCGAGGAGCAGCGGCGGCAGCAGGAGGAGGAACGCACCCAGAGGGACGAGTTCCTCAGGAAGGCGGAGGAGGAGCGCCGTGAGTCCGGGCCCTTGCTGAAACGCGTCATCGAGTTACGACCCTGGTTCTTGGCTTCAGGGCAACGAAACCAACGGCCCCAGGGAGGGCGTAACGACTCGTTCGGCGGTCGGTACGACCGCGGACGACCGCCGCCGCCGCGAGAACGAGAAGCGGCAGCGGCCAAAGCACCCGCCCCAGACCCGAAGGAGCTCGAGCTGCAGGCCATTCGCGTGGGTGGCAAACTGCAATCTTTGATGCCAGCCATAGCTGATGTGAGTTCGCTGCGACAGGATCGCTATATGGGGAACGACCACAAGAAGCGCAAGATCCGAAAGATGAACGAGCGGAAGTTTGTTTTTGACTGGGATGCCAACGAGGACACCTCGAAGGACTACGACCCCATTTACGCCAACCGCCATGAGGCTCTCCTCTTTGGCAGGGGGGTCATCGCGGGAATCGATGTGAAGGAGCAGAAGCGCCAGCGGTCTGCCTTTTACGACGAACTCTTGGAGAAGCGCCGGAGTGAGGAGGAGAAGTCTCGAGCGAAGTGAGCCCTCAATTTGCTGGTTCCGGCCGGGCCTAACTGTTCCCACCTTAGGGATCTGGTGGAAACGGAGAAGCGGAAGGAGAAGCAGGTCGCGTTCGACGACAGGCACTGGTCGGAAAAGTCGCTGGAGCAGATGACCGAGAGGGACTGGCGGATCTTCAAGGAGGACTTCTCCATCTCAACAAAGGGCGGCAACATCCCGATCCCGTTGCGGTTCTGGCGAGAATCGCCGATCCCGACCAAGATCCTGGACGTCATCGACAAGATTGGCTACAAGGAGCCGTCCCCGATCCAGCGGCAGGCCATACCCATCGGGCTCCAGAATCGCGACATGATCGGGATCGCAGAGACTGGTAAGCGCAGCGCCGCTAGGGTGGCACAGCGTCTCTGATGCCTGGTGATCTCAGGTTCGGGCAAGACTGCGGCATTTGTCATCCCAATGCTGGTGTACATCAACGAGCTGCCGCCCATCACAGAGGAGAACATGACCCAAGGTCCCTATGCTCTCGTTCTCGCGCCGACCCGCGAGTTGGCACAGCAGATCGAGCAGGAAACCGTCAAGTTCGCCGCGCCCATGGGTTTCACCTGCGTTTCCCTGGTCGGTGGCCACACCCTGGAAGAGCAGGCCTTCAATCTGCGCAACGGGGCGCACATCGTCATCGCGACCCCCGGTCGGTTGAAGGACTGCTTGGACCGGCGCATCCTCGTGTTGAGCCAGTGCACCTACGTGGTGATGGACGAGGCTGATCGCATGATCGACCTCGGGTTCGAGCCGGACGTCAACTTTATCCTCGACAAGCTCCCCGTCTCCAACATGAAGCCGGACGAAGAGGAGGGGGATATCGAACAGAAGGAGAAGGAGGCGTTCCTGAGCACGATCGGCATCAAGTCGAAGTATCGGCAAACGTTCATGTTCTCCGCCACCTTTCCGCCTGCCGTCGAAAGGCTGGCCAGGAAGTACCTGCGCCGCCCGGCCGTGGTCACCATCGGCACTGCAGGCAAGGCCGTCGACACGGTTGAGCAACGCGTGGAGTTCATTGCGAGCGAGGAGAAGAAGAAGTTAGTGGCAGTTTGGCGTTGCCTAAGCCGCGCGCTGACCGTTTGCCATTCCCAGGAACCGACTTCTGGAGCTTCTCGAAGCCTACGAGGCACCCATCATCGTGTTTGTCAACCAGAAGAAGGGCGTCGATATCCTCGCCAAGGCCTTGGAGAGACTTGGGGTGAGCGAGCCGTCGATTACTTTCCGTGGAAGTCGGCTCATTGAGCCTCGCGCATCTTTTTACAGTATGGAGTCGCAACCCTGCACGGTGGCAAGAGCCAGGACCAGCGCGAGGCGTCGCTGGCGCAAATCAAGACCGGGCAAAAGGACGTGCTGGTGGCGACCGACGTCGCCGGGCGTGGTATCGACGTCAAGAACGTCTCGTTGGTCATCAACTACGACATGGCCAAGAACATCGAGGACTACACGCACCGCATCGGGCGCACGGGTCGTGCCGGCAAATCTGGGTAAGCTGGATTGCGCTGCGAGGTGTCCCGCTCTCCCTCATGACGATGAACCATCCCAACAGCGTGGCCATCACTTTCCTCGACCCGGTTTCAGACGCCGACGTCATGTTCGACCTCAAGCAAATGATCGCGAAGTCCCCGCTCTCCACGGTGCCGCGCGAGCTCGCCCAGCACGAAGCGGCGCAGGCGAAGCCCGGGACCATAAAGACACGCCGGCGCCAGGACGAACAGATTCTGCTTAGCTGATTGCTTGATTCATTTGTATTGTCCACGGAATGATGACGCAGATCGTGTCGGTGTACAGGATGGCGAACGACGTCGCGGGATACCTCCGCAGCTCGTCAGCAGTTCTCGACTGCACAGGGATTGCAACGTCAGCTGCAGCTTCGGTCAAGCGTTTGACCGGCACAACTCACTGCTCCGTCGAACGATCCTCTGCACCCGCTTCTTGAAAGCTGCGGGGCTCTCGCGCCACTCTTTCTGCGAATCCGACGGCGAGGTGAGACGCCGCCGAAGGAAAACGAGCTGAGCAAAGACGTACCGCAGCCTCGATGTTGGCTGGCGAGTCACCGTTCGGGGAGGAGAGCATGGAGATAACGGAAAGGAGGATGGAGGAGACTGGAGAGAAACCGTGAGCAACCGAATAAGAGAAAGGACACGGCCGTGGCGCACTGGTGTGGATCGGAAGCCAACGTTCTGCAGCCGTTTCGTAGCCGTAGCGATCGTCCCCGGGCGGGTGGAGAATGCTGATGCAGACCTCGCCGTCCGGGCTGCAGCGGCGAATGGGCCATCAGAACGCGACCCTCCGAAGCCCGGCATCGGAGACCCACTAAACGTTCGGGTGCCAGATCTCCGACACGAACTTCATCTGCACGGGGCCACGGTTACCGTCGAGGTCCCAGGCGAGCTGGGCGGGGCCGGCTCACCTTGGGCGGGTTCAGGGGGTAGTCCTTCGGGAAGCTGAGGCGCGCACGGAAGAAGCCGCCCTCGTAGAGCGTGTCTGGCAGGCGGTAGGCCGGCAATGAATCCCAGCCCGGGGGGAACCGCGGTGGGAGATCCGCACCCGGAGGCCCGATAATGAGCACCTCCCACTCGAAGATGTTGTCGTCGACCAGGCCGGCCGAGAAGCCCTCCGAGCCCCCCTTTTGCAGCTCTGGCGCGGGGCGGGGCGTGCGGGTCAGGCGGGCGGTCATGTGTGCGGAGGCGGCCGACCGACCCTTCAGCTGGCGCTTCAGCAGCAGCGACGCCTGCTCGGAACCCGACATTGCTGAGTGGGCGGAGGGCGGCGGCGGCGGCGGTCGGCGGTCCTTCGAGGGCGGGTGGAGGACGGTGTCTGCCGGCGGGCCGCGTCCCGTCACATCGATCCGCCTCGTCTGGTCGGCACCCCCCGACACCGCCAAACGCGATGCGCAAGCAGGACCAGTCGCGGCTGTTTGTTGCCGTCATGGTATCAGTGGCCCTCTTCGCGGTGCTGTCGGTGGCCGTCCCGACGTGGAGCGCCGACCGCTCGCGGGCGCACCGGCGGGAACCTCCGCGCGGCACCGGCGCGACCTGAGTGCCAAAGGACGCGCGCTTCTATTTGGCCCCATCGGCATCGGGCGCGCCCGCGGCAGACTGGATCCACGCGGCAATCTCCTGCCGCGCGATGGTGCCCGGACGCGTCGGCGATGCGCGCACCTCCGCCGCCCCCACCTCCTCCAGGTACCGCGCGAGCCGGTGGTAGTTCGTGCCGACCTGCAGCGGGCCGTGGCTGTCGTCGCTGAGCGTCAGTTGCCCCTTGCTGGCCACGATGTGCTGCCGGCGACGAGACGTCAGGAGAGCATCTCGAGGCTCGGACGCGGTGACCGTACCTCGAGGATGTCGCGTTGCGGGTACGCGTACGCGAGGCCCTTTCTCCAGCCGCTTGTGTTGATCTCGAACACGCCGCCATACTGGACGATAAACTCGACGTTGCGGCGGATCCGCGCCCAGACCTCGTCGCTCAGCGGGTGATCCGGCCGGAACAGCCGGATAAGGTCAAAGTGGGCAACCACCGCCGGCTTGAGGACCTGGAGCATGCGGTACTGCGCGTCGAAGTACACGCGGAACGCCGCCTCGGTCCCGGTGCCGGCCGCGGGACCGGCCGCCTCCAGACACGCGGCCTCCGCCCTCGCCAGGGTCGCCTCGTCAAAGTCGATGGGGATCTCGAGGATGTGGTGCACCGATCCCACGATGTAGTCGAGGGAATGCTTTTCCACGAGCTCGAGGGAGCGCTCCAACGAGGTCTCGTTGATGTACTCGGTCTCCATCCCGACCAGGAGCTCGATTCTGTCGCCAAACTCCTTCTGCAGCCGCCGGGCTTCCGAAACAAAGTCTCCAAATGTCCGTTCCAGGTCCGCGGGTGTCAGGTCCGCCTCCTCAGGGTACAGATCCTCGGTCCGGTCTCTCGGCATGTGCTCCGTGAGGCCATACGCCCGGAATCCCCGCGCCACGGCCTCGCGGACCACTTCCTCCAGAGTTCCTTTGGCATGCCGGCAGAACTGCCCGCTGTGGGAATGAAAGCTGACCACCATTGATGAGGGGGCGGAGACGGACGCTAGCGACGCCGGGAAACCAACACAAATGACGGACGCGTCCCAGGGCACCGACAAGGTCGATCTCTGTTCGGCGTGGGAGGTGGGCACTCTGTCGCATCTTCGAGACGGAGCTGATGAGCCGGGCTCAGGCATTCGATCGCATGCAACTGTGCTACGGTACATCGAGCGTCCTCCCGTCGGCTCCTCGGTAACGCGTGGTTCCAGCGATCTTGCCGCAAGTCAGGCACTTCTACCGCTACGGTTCCCGCAAAGACTGCTCCGCTGCACGCGAGGAGTTCTCCTTCTGCATGTCCCTGAAGCCGTTGTCGCAGGCCGAAGCTGAAGTATGGTCGTGCCTCCAATACCGTCGGTCGCCATCCTGACGAGGCCGGCAGAAACGAATGGCGGAGCGGGAGGCCATGAAGCAGCGGAAAATGACCACCGAGCGGCCTTCCAAGTCGATATGGAAGGTCGGCAGATGCGCCCCGGGAACCTTTCGCCCCATTGACAGCCGTATTCCGCCCATGGCCTCCAGATCCGCGAAGATGCCGCGCCGTCTTGACCTTCGCGCCCGTGGCATGCAGGAACCAGGCTGGGCGAGCGTGGCAAGTCGAATCGAAGAGCCAAAAGATACCCCACTTCGGACACGGTCAGCCGAATGTATCCAATGTTTTGGTGACGAGTATGAGGAGCTCCATGAAGAAATTGAGCGATGTCCGTAGCACCCTGGCGTCTGTCGAGGCGAACGAGCTGACGGGCAGGCTCGTCAGGGCGCGGGAGACGAGACGCGTCCCGAGGGTCTCACATCCTGAGCACGTGCCCGGTGACTTCCATTCTGCGCGTGAGCAGGTCCTCTTTGTGTTCGCGATCGACATTCAGGGCCGCGTACGCGGCCTCCGCGTCGCGTGCGGAGGGATAGGGCACCTCCAAAGTGCTTCGTGGGTGGGAAGCCGTGACGCGCCAACACCAGCGGACGGTCAGAGCATATCGGTACATGCGTAGCAGGGAAAGACATACAGATGGTAGGGAAAGCTCGCCATCGGGAATCGGAAGTGGGAGAAGGCGTGCAGCTTTGATCGCGACTCTGCCTGCTGGTTGAAGTCCGCGCTCGCGAGCGTCCCTCCGCACCTCTCTCGCGCGGACATCGAAACGCCCGGACGAAATCGGACAGGCAACGAGCAATCGGACCCGCCCCATGACTGTGCCGCTTTGTCTCGGACGTCGTCGGTAGAGGGGGCGCGATGCTCAGCATGGAGGAGAGGGAGGGCAGCAACCCCTCGCTCCCGCGCGTGTTCTTTCGGGATGAGGAGGCCGGAGCCGCAACGGGACAGCGTACCTTCTCGGGCGTTGGACAGTCTTTTGCGGATCCCAGCTTGCGGGCGCCCGATGGGTCAACCCTCGACAGATCTGGGATTCTTGCGTCCCAGCACCACCCACTCCGACCGGACGGTTCTTTGGGGGGCCAGCCAGGGTCGCAGACCGCTCCATCTGCTTTCTCGAACGGATCTGAAGTCGGAGGCGTGCACGCGTGGACCGGGTGGAAACCTCCGGCGAGCAACGGAAGCTACTCGGCGCCTCAGCCCACGGCAACCAAGAATGCGAGGAAACGGGGGTGGGAGGACGACGAAGACATGGATCACGGTGGCCAGGGAGTGCATGCTTCCGACGATGCGATGATGGAGGACGATCTTTCGCCGCCGTTCTACGCTGCGGGTTCGTTTGCGCAAGATCACGGTTCGCTCGTCGGCAGGCAGCATGCGCCGGACACGGGATCTGCGTATGTAGCACCGGGACCGTCGAATCGAAACCCGGGACCTGGGGAAGGCGGGATGCTGGGGCGGTTCAAGCGAGTACGGATGGACGACGGGCCCGAGGCGTGAGTGGACGTTGGTGCTCGTCGCACGTTACCAAAGTCTCATTGACCCCACAATTAGGCCTCTGGGTCAGTTTGCAGCCAGAGAACAACCGGGATCGGTCTCGACCTCGAGTTCGGACCACAGCGCGCACGCTTCGCATCTCACCGCGCCGCTGTACGAGTCGATCAGCGCCGCTTCGAACTACAGAGATACGCATGGCTCGGCTGGCGAAGGCTCAGAAGATCAAAGCTACCACTCTGCCGTTCCCATGTCACCGCCGATCCCCGGACGCTTCAAGATCAGCTTGCGGACCCCCGGTGCCACTCCCACCCGGCCGGCAGCGGGCCCCAAAACCCCGCCTGCCTCGCCTTACGCCGGCGTGAACTCGTTACTCGGCGAGCTGCACATCCGACACCACCCGCACACGGAAGGCGGCGCTGGGGAAGGAGGGATCGCGGAGGGGCACGCTCTGCAGGAGGACCCAAACTCTATCGCCATGCAATACGCCCACATCAACACGCTGTTGAGGCGGTACGAGGAGTCGAGGAGGGAGCGCAAAGGAGATCACGGAGATTGGTGATGCGGCGAGGCTGATTCCCCATAATGAAACCCCCCCCGTTTGCTTGGGGCTGATTCCCTGTACGATGATTCTGCGGCATAGATTCCACTTTTCCCGTCTGTTCTGGGCCTAGGGAACCTTGGCGGCCTCGTACCCGGCGGGCCGGTTCGACACCACGCTGGGACCGGAATCCTCCGGCACCAATTCGTCCACCGTAGGATCGTATCGGAACTTCTGCAGCACCACGCCGTACGGCTTGGGCTCCAGGCGGTAGAGGGTGTGGAGAGGAACATCCAGATTCGTCATCTCCACGAGATCCTGCACGGGCAATCAGCACCATCACCCAAAGGACACAGATTTCTATCCCACCATTCCCGTAAAGTAGGCAAGTAGCGTCCGCATGATCACGTTGTGCGTGATGATGAGCACGCTCTGGCTCATGCGCTCCAGCTCGACGATGATGGGCCGTAGCCGCTCGATCACGTCCAGGTAGGATTCGCCCCCGGGGAAGCGGCCGATGAGCTTGTTGGATTGCCGGAGCTTGAACTCGCTCGGGTAGACCTTCTGGATCTCGTCCTGCGGCCGCGGGGTCAGCGCGCGCGCGCGCCGAACGCGGTCAACCACCCACGTAGGTCATCCCCTCGCAGATCCCAGAGTAGATCTCGTTGAGCAGCCGCATGGGCGTCACGTCGTATCCGTCGTCCAGGAACTCGGCCGTCTCCATGGTCCGCTTGAGTCTGCTCGTCCAGATGTGCACGACGTTGGCGCCCTCGTCGCCCGGCAGCTCGTCGTGGATGGGGACGTCCCGCGGGGGGTGGTTCTTGAGGAAGAAGCGCGACAGCGCGGCGGCGTACTGTCGCCCTGCGGCGGTCAGGGGCGGGTCGCCGCCGACGCGGCCCTCGACGTTGAACTGGGATTCGCCGTGGCGGGTCAGGTAGATGAAGCGGGACTTGATGTGCATGTTCTGTTTGGCAGCGGGTCAGCGCTGCGGAGCGAGGCAGCGGGAGACCACCCACGATGAGGTAGAGGACGCACTGCGCGGCAAGGTAGCCGCTGACGTTGAAGGACGTCACCTTCTTGCCGACGTTCTCGATCTTGATGTAGCTGATGCCTTCCTTCTCCTCCCTCTCCCCGATCGCCTCGTACGCCTTTTCGTAGTTGGCCATGCGGGCGGTAAAGTCGGCAATGGCCTGATCCTCGGGCATCCCGACGTAATCGGGCGACTGCAGCTTCATCTTGACGTTCTGCGCCAGTATCTCGGGGTCCGAGCACACGGACTCGACGAACATGTAGCGCACGTTGGCCTCCTGCCGCACGCGCTCGACGAGCGCGCGTCTAAGGAACGGGCCCTTGCGTCAGTGCTGGAAGGGGGAACAAGTAGGGATGAGCGGCTGACCTCCGGCTGAGAGTGGTGTTGGTGGCGTCGTGGATGGCAACCTTGCCGTTGCCGTTGTTGAGCCACTCCAGGATCTCCTCCAGGGTCTCCATGGCGATCTCCTCCCGCTTCCGGTTGGCCTCCTGGTTCTTGGGGTCGAAGAAGGACGCGTCGTGGTGGGCGGTGAGGTGCGCCGAGTTGTCCGTCCCGTGGCGGACGGCGATGCTGGCGCCCGACTTTGTGCGCGAGCGCACGGGCGTCTTGCCGCTCTTTGAGGAAACGGCACCTTCGGAGGTGGCCACCGACGCGCGACGCGAGCCGGGGGAGATGGGGCCCGAGCTGCGGTGCGAGTCCGCGGCCGACGGGCGCCGGCCGCCGTCCAGGTTCAGGGGCTCGAAGGAAATCTCCGACTCAGGCTCGTCCACGGTCGCATAAGCAGGGTCGGCGGGTGGGGGCAGGCCGGCCGCGGGCTCGCCGTTGGCGACGCTTCTGCGCTCGTCCTGCTCCTTGAGCACCTCCTCCACCTGCTCCAGGATCTCGGCGGTCGCGATCTCCTCCTTCGCGACCTGCCTGCGGCGGCTGCCGACATTGAAGACCTTTGTCCGAAAGCCCATCCACGACAGGTAGCGCTTGAGCTTCTGGCAGATGTCTGGGGGGAACGCGTCAGCGCGATCTGGTCGGCCCTCCGGCGATCGGGTACGCACATGACTTGCCGCGAGCCGGCAAGCCGACCATGAAGATCACGAGCTTCGGGCCGACCTCGTTGCGCTTCTCGAGCAGGTCGCGTGCGATGCGCTTGTTGTCGCGCTCGGCGGGCGAGTCCGAGCCCGACGAGTCCGGGCGCGTGGGCGGCGACGGCAGCGACGGGGTGGCGGCGCGGTCCGACGGGTGCGCGAGCATTGTGCGATAGGCAGCTTGAGGATGGGTTCTGTGGCCGGAAACGGAGACCGGACCCGTCGAGTGCGGGCGGGGCGCGCTGGCGCCATCGGCCGACGACGGGGACGGCGGCCCCGGCGACGGCGTCGGCGTGGCGATCGGGTACTCGGCCGCACGCAGGTCGAAGAACCGCGAGTGCGACATTGCAACGCGTTGAACGGGGCCGGCCGGATCAGGCGCGCAGATAGCGGTGTGATGGCCCGCGTCCGACGCGATCAACAGCCCTGAACTCCGACCGCTTTCCCGGCGATGGACTCGGCGGAGCGGGCCGCAAAGGCCCTGCTGTCCCTGAAACGGATCATTCTGATCACCGATGGCCGGGACAAGGTGCTCAAACAGATCCAGTACGCGATGCGCGTCGCAATCCTGGAGGTCCTCGGTGCCTCGACCGCCGCCCGCGAAAAGAACGCTGCGCTGCTGCCGCGCATGCAGGCGCTGATCTCGCAGTTCTCGATCACGCGCAAGGTGCTGCGGCTGGGCCACTACGTCGAGTCCTTCGAGGCGTTCTGGGGCTTCGTCAAGGACCCCGCCCCGCTCATGGACGGCGAGGGCGAGCCGCGGACGCTGGCGCGGCTCGCCTTCCTCAACTCGGTGCTGTGCATCTTTAACGACATTTCGGACGATTTCTGCTGCCTGTCCAAGATTGGCTTCCTCGACAAGTGGTGGGACAGGACCTTCTCGCCCATCTCGGCGCGCCTCTGGTTCTCGTGCATCCTGATAGACATAAACGGCAACCGGGCGGACTATCGCGCCGTCGATCGGCGCCTCGCCACCGAGAGCGCGCGCATCGGCAAGAACGGCGACTCGTCGTCGTCGCGCGCCGCCGCGTTGGAGGACCTGGCGCGGAAGCGCTTCTGGCTGGACCTCTCGCTCTACAAACTGCTTGCGGACGCAGCGTTTTGCTCGGTGGACGTGTGGCCTAATGCGGCTCTGTATGCTGACGGATTTGGGGACCGAGTTCAAGCATGGAGCGCGCTCATCAGCGGTGTGCTCGGTGGGTACGCTCCCGACCGCAAAACGCCCTCCTCCTGACGGTCTTCGCGGCTAGCCTTCTCGAAGCTGTGGGACAAGCACAAGATCGTGTGACGCGAACCGCAGGGGCTCTTGTAGGGGTATCTGTTCTTTCCAAGATACAGTCAGCCTTGTCGCTAGATGAACTTCTTCTCGCGCTCGGCCCTCGATCCCCTGACGACGCTCCAGGCCCACGACAGGGCGAACTGGAACAGCACGACACCCAACACGGTGGCGTACCACGTCAGCGAAGAAGTCTTTTCCGCCAGCTGCTGGTGCCGCTCGTCCATCCTCGACGTCGCCGAGCTCGCCTGCGACTGCACGGACCAATTGTTAGCGCCGTGACCCGACCAATGCTGGCCGGCACCTACCCCAATGCTCCTCAGCGTGCCCTGGATCTCCGACAGCATCCTCTGGCACTCCGCCATGTTGCCAGCGCCCGCCGGCGGCCCGCCACCGCCGGGCCGCGACGCGATCCCGTCCAGCTTCCGCGCGTTGCCACCCACGAGCTCGCGGACCTGCCGCAGCTCGTTCTCCGTCTGCGCGAGCTTGCCGCTGAGCTCGTCGATCTTGTGCTCCAGGATGGCGGTGTTGATGTTGGGCGCCCCGCCGCTGGCCCCGCCCTCGCCGGCCGGCGCCCCGCGGGTCGCGAGGTGCGGCGCACCGGCGACGAAGCTGTGCAGGGCGTTCTGGGACCGTGTGTCAGCTGCAGTGAATGCCACCAACGATTCGCGCTAACCCACGAGGCTCTCGATGATCTTCAGCTGGGTCTCCTGGATCGTCTTGGCGAGCTGCGGCGTGAGCGCCTCGGGCTCCTCGTCGCCGCTCCAACCGTCTCCTTCGTCGTCCTGGACCTCGATGTCCTGCAGCCTCTTCTCCACGTCAGGATCCATCTTGAACGCCTGGCCCTTCTTCTCGTGGTCCTCCTCGAAAGGCCGCTTCGGCAGCTGTTATTTGACAACCATGAGGCCAACTCCTTCGTAAAGCGGCAAAATGGACGAACCTTGCTCGGATCCAATCCCGGAGGGTACGCCTCGTAGGTTTCAAATGCGAATATATCGTGATCATCAGCGGCGCGTGCGGTCGTCTGCGCCGTCAACCCAAAGTAGAAGTTGGTCGGCAGATCCGGAAAACTGGGGGACGTAAAGCACTCGACGTAGTGCTTCCCGCCGCCCTTCATGTCGATGTCCAGCCTCAAGGTGGAGTTCGCGTAGGTGAGCCGCGCCCACGTCTTGACACCAAGGTTCCGGTAGTCCCGAAAACAGGCGCCGTTGACGGATCCCTGGGTCGCCCGCTGGCCCGCAATCCGCTTGGAACCGTCGTTGTAGACCGCGTAGATGTACGGAGTCGCGCGGTTCTCGGTGGGGTCCGAAGTGTCGAAGATGACCCCCAGTCCGTGCCAGGCGTCGCGGTTTCCATACACCGGGCCGACCTCCACCCGCTCCTTCGTGTACCACAGCGCGAACCCGTCCCCGCCCATGTAGGATCGGCCGTCCACGCGGAACGCGAGCTCGACCTGCCACTGCTTGTGCGGGTTCGGCAGGCGCGACCACAGGCCGCCACGCAGGTTCGGCACGCTCGGCGTGAGCCGAATGAACTCCGAGTGCGGGATCACGGAGCCGTAGGCCTCCCAGTGGGGGATCTCGTGTGAGTGGTTGTAGAGGAAGAAGGGGCGCTTGAACGTCAGCTTGTAGTCGTGCTTCCGTGGCACGTTGTCCCTGCAGACGCGTCAAAACGCGTCGCAACGATGATGGCGTCGTGGAAGCGGTCGGCGTCAGCTCGGTTCGGTGAACGGGGGCCGGGCCACGCACCACGGGTCGTTGGAATACCCCTGAGCCATCCTGGCCCGCGCCGAGGCGCCCGCATACGGCTGAGCAGCGACCGAGCCCGCCAGCGCCAAGGCCCACGTGGCGGCAAGGGCCCCGAGGGCCGCGAGGGCCGCCATCGCGGTCTGTGCTGCTGGAGTCGTTTCGCGCGCGATCACGGTGGATAGAAGGCGTCCCCAACTCCTCCTGAGGCGCACCACAAAAGACAATAGGTTTCTATGCTATAGAAAATGATGCGGGAATCTAGACGGATTCTATTCATTTTAGTGCTGGAAGCTTCACGGAAGCTCAGCAGGTGTGCGATACTACGGCCCGTGGGCCGTTTATGAACATCCAATAGATGCCTGTGCGAGCGGGCACTGATCCGTGCGCTGGCCATGGAGCCGCCGGCCGCCCCTGGTTGCGGAACGACTCCTAGGTGATTGATTCGGCGGCCCGGTCCTCTTCTTCCCAGCCGCCGTCCGGAATGCGCAGGAAGCCTGCGAATCGCCACCGGTCACGGGCGATGGCGGCAGCCCTTCCCAAACAGCCGCTCCTTGGGATTTCTAGGGATGAAAGTGCTCCGTCAGCGGTCCCCTGGCTGGCTCGCTGGCCCGCGATCCGCTTGGTTCCGTCGTTGGGGAGGGGTAGATGTGGGCTGCCCCTGGTTCGCCGTTGACCCGAAAGCGACCCATGTGCGCGACCGCAGGCCACCGCGTACGTCCAGCATTCTGGGCGCCAAGCCAATGAACTCTCAGTGCGGGTTCATGGAGCCGCAGGCCCAGTGCGGGATTTCGTGGGAGAATTGATCCAGAGGACACCGCGCGTGAACGTCAGCCGGTGGTCGCGCCTCCACGGCGCGGTCCCAGCATACGCGTGCAAAACGCGTCGACGACGATAACAACGTCGAGGAAAGCGCACGGCGCGAGCTTTGTTCGGGGAGCGGGCGTGGGAGACCACGAAAAGCGCCCCGCTACCGCGGTCGCCCGCGCCGCAACGCGCCCACATGACGGCGCGGCGGCCGGTCCCGCCAGTGCGAAGGCACAAGTAGCGACAGTGCCCGCGAGGCCGTCATGGGTCTGTGCTGCCTGTACACCGTTCGCAATAGAGTGACCGCCGGCGTCCATCACACACGGCTTGACGGCAACCCGCATCAAACACAGATCATGGCAGAATGCCTCCATTGAGGCGCATCACAAAGGTACATCTAAGTCTCTAAGCTATGTACAGACGATGCTGGGGTGGAGACAGTATCCGAGGAGTGCCACTAATGCTGCTGCCAGTTCCACAGTTCCATTGCAGTTCCAAGGTGCAGCGGCCGGAAACCCGGGCCGCACACATGCAAGAGTCCGAGGGGGTTCCCGCGTGGCTAGTGGACCGACGCGGCCCGAGTCATGCGGTAAGCGGGGAGGAAGTAGACGAGGTTCGAGGCCGAGTAGTTGCGCACCGAGCCGTCGTCGATCTGCGCGAGCATCGAGTCCATGTCCGCATCGGCGCGGTGCACGATCCCCGCCTGCTCCGCGGGGCGGCACTCGCGCTTCTCCTTGCGGACCTCGCGCATCTGCGCGGCGCCCCACGCGGCCTTTTCCAGCTCCGAAGACCAGTTCCAGAAGAGGTTGCGGTCCACGAACATGTCCCAGCGCAGCAGGTCGCGGAGGAAGATCATCTCGTTGTTGGAGATCTCCGATGCGGTCAGCCCGGTGATCTTGCTCCATGCGCGCGAGGAAAAGGTCTTGTCATGCAGGATCTTCCAGCTGACGACGAGCGAGGCGAGCAGCATGCGCCGGGCACAGTGCGACGGATGCGTCAGGGGTTTGAGGTTGGTGGGGTCCTGCGACAGCGTCGCGGGGCCCGAGACGGTCCGGAGGCGGGGGGTCATTGAGCCGAACGGCACGGCGGCGGCGCGGTCGAGCGGCTGGCGGCCGGCGGCGACGAGCCCGGGCGACGGCAGTGCGAAGGAGGGCGTCAGGGGCGGCGACGCCAGGTAGCGTGCCGGCTCCGCGCCGGGGTCGGCGTCGATCTCGTCCGGCGGCGACGGCGGGCCCAGGTGGTCGCCGACCAGGGGCGCAAAGCGCTGCAGCTGGCCGACAGCGGCGGGGATGTTCGGCTCCGAGCGCACGAGGTAGAACAGCGCGAGCTCGAATGTCGCGAACGACGAGCAGGAGCGCCGGATCATCTCCTGCACAAACATGCGCAGCGGGAACGGCGCGTGCTGCGCGGGGCCGTCGGCCACGGTGCCGCCGATGCCGGCGGGCGCTGCATTTAAGGCGGAGGTGTTTGGGAACAGCACGTGCAGCAGGTCGCACGCCACGTCTGCGGACGGGTCAGCGGGGATGGCACGGCGGGGGCGCCTCCCCACCTATCAGGCCCTCTGCGAGGTCGAGGTTCGCGCCGTCGACGGGCGGCGACACCGGCAGCCCGGCCGCGCGCAGCAGGCCGCCGCGCGCCCCCGGCGGCCGGCCACCGCGCGCGGCGTCGGCGGCGTCCGCCCCCGCGGCCGGCTCGTCCGGCTCGCGCTTCCGCTTGGCGGGCGGGTCGATGTCCATGGCCGCTGCTCGGTGCGGCCGGGACGGAAGGAAGTTGGCGAAAGAGGCGATGAGTGCAAGGCGTCGTCGCCCGAAGTCAAATTCAATTGCGTGGGTGGGCCCAGGAAGCCAAAATGGATGGATCAACGCATGCATCGCGCTCCCGGCCGATCGGAGCGGCCCGCAACTCGGCGTGCTGGCTTGCCGACGACTCCGATAGCTACCTGTGTGAGCGGGCACTGATCCGTGCGCTGGCCATGGAGCCGCCGGCCGCCCCTGGTTGCGGAGCGACTCCTAGGTGATTGATTCGGCGGCCCGGTCCTCTTCTTCCCAGCCGCCGTCCGGAATGCGCAGGAAGCCTGCGAATCGCCACCGGTCACGGGCTATGGCGGCAGCCCTTCCCAAACAGCCGCTCCTTGGCTGCTTGGGGGTTGGAGTCCGTTGGGGCAGGGGATGCGGCGTTCCGGGTTCTGGACCACGAGGCGCTTCGGCGGCCGCCAAAACCCAAAACCGGTCGTCGCTCGCCCCCGATGTAGTGCCACACAGATGCAATTCCACACGGGTTCAGATACAACACCCAGCACGACCATCAGCTACTGCGCGTCCGCGGCATCCGCCGCGCCCACCACCGTGACCGCCTGCGGTTTGGCGGCCCGCAGCTTCGCAAACGCCAGATTGTCCGCGGCAGTCAGCCCACCGGCGCCCCCATGCCGCCCCAGCGCCCCCGGAGGCGGCGTCCCGGCGATCAGCGTCGCGTAGGACCCGTTGGACACGGTCGACCTCGCGTCCGAGCGCCCCTTGAGCGCCTCGCTGGCAGACGACGCCGCATAGTCCTCCGAGACGTCCGACATGGCCGAACCGTCGTCCATTTCGTCCTCGGTAAAGTCCGAAACCTCGTCCTCGCTGTCGTAGCCGGCCATCGAGGGCGTGAGCGGCGGCGAGGGCTGCACGCTCCGCCGAGGGTCGTCCCGGGTGAAGTACCAGGCCACGAACTTGGCCATGCCCTCCTCGATGGTGTGCTTCGGGTTGTAGCCGAGCATCGCGCCCGACTTGGTCAGGTCCGCGTAGGTGATGGGCACGTCGCCCGGCTGGTCCCCCTTCTGGTTGATGATGGCCTTGCGGCCGACCGCCTTCTCGATCGTGGCGATGAACTCGTTTAGGCTAACGACGCGGTTGTTGCCCAGGTTGTACACCTCGGCCTTGCGCGGGTTGTCCAGCGCCGCGAGGATGCCCGCGACGATGTCGTCGATGTAGGTATAGTCCCGGCACGAGCTGCCGTCGCCGAACTTGTCGATCGGGATCCCGCGCGCGATCCGGTCGACGAACATGTACGGGGCTGGAATACCGCACGTCAGATGTGCCAATGAGAAACAGAAACGTCAGACCTACCCATGTCGGGACGCCCGCGGGGGCCGTAGACGGTAAAGAACCTGAGCCCAGCGACGTTGAGGCCGTACAGGTTGCTGTACGTCGTGGCGAGCAGCTCGCAGGCCTTCTTCGTCGCGGCGTAGGGCGAAACGGGATCGTCCGTCTTGTCGTCTTCGGCGAATGGCACCTTGGCGTTCTTGCCGTAGACCGACGAGGACGAGGCGTAAACGGTGTTGGAGACGTTGTACTTCTTGGCCATCTCCAGCATCACCAGCGTGCCGTTGATGTTGGCCTTGATGTACAGCTCCGGGTCCTTGATGGACGGCCGCACGCCCGCGCGGGCCGCCAGGTGGCAGATTAGGTCCGGTCGCTCCTTGTCAAAGATCCTATCCATGGCGGCCATGTCGGAGATGTCAGCTTTGTAGAACGAGAGCTTCCGGCCCTGTTCCGTGGCGACATCGTAGGCTATGTTCAAGTTCTCCCGTTTGACCGAGACATCATAGTAGTCGTTGACCTCGTCGACGATAACGACGTCGTCCCCGCGGCGGAGGAGGGCCTCGGCCGTGTGGGAACCGATGAAGCCCGCGCCGCCCGTAACGAGGACCTTCATGGCCGGCGATGGAGATGTCCAGACGGAGCCGAAGGGAGACGGTGCGGCGGTGCACCGATAGACGGGGCTCGCAACTGGCGCGCGCACGCCGCTCGGTGCGGAACCGGCGACGGCGCCGTTTGAGCAGGGAGAGCGGTGCGGGGCCGGTGCTCCGCGGGGTGTGGCGAGACTCCGACCGCGGATCGGCGGGCTGCGGCAAGCCCAGGCGCGCGGGGAGAGGGGTCGCGCGGCCGCGGGCCTCACTGGCAGGGACGCCGGAAAGGTCGCAGCGTCTGCCGAGGGTTCCGAAGGCCCGGGAGATGGGTGGCTAGCGGTTCGGCCGCGCTGGGCTCCGATTTGAAATGCACCACTTGCCGCCAGCCAGCTTGATCGCAGCGGCAAAAGGCTCGATCCGACTCACCCCAGCGGCAGCACTGCACTCTGCATCACCACAAATCAGAGGTCGGATAGCAAACGGGAAGCACCACAGCATCTACTTCTGATTCCATCCGCCGCCCTTTGAAGTCCCCCGCTTTTCATCAGTGATCAACTGGCAGGGAGCCTCAAGCTTGGCCCTCACCATCAGCAACCAATGGGGCTGTTTCCGACAATTGACCGAATAATCTGATGGAGATGAATTGATACAGTCCGCTGGGGTTTCGGGGGACCGGAACCGGCCGGAGCGGAAATACACCAGACGCCAAGTCAGCAGAGGCCATTTGTTGTTCTCCACAAAGCTCCCCTCCGTGACGCGCCGATGGCGGTCGAGACGGCGCAATCGCCGTCGTCGGGGCCGGACGCGTCGTCTCCCATCAACGGCGCGGCCGCGCACGGCACCGCCAAGTCGCGGACGCGCGCGGGCCATGACGCTCCCGCGGCTGCCGCGGGGGACGTGGCGCCCGAAGACCCCGACGCGGCCGGGAGCGATGGCGCGGGCGCCGACGCCATGCAGGCCGAGGAGCCGGATGGTGAGCACGGCATGCCCCGAGCAACGGCCCACCCCGCGGGGCCGATGTGGCGCCGATGCCTGATCCTCCTCCCCGGCGCACAGTGCCGCCTCTCACCCTGAAGGTCCGGCCACCCGACGGCGAGGTTTACGAGGTCACGGTGAGCTGGGATTCTCGCCGATTCGGCGCTCAGGCGGCCGACAGCGGGTCTGATTCCTCGTCGCGCGTGACAGGTCAACGCCAAGGCCACCGTCGCCGCCCTGCGCGAACTGTTCACGGAGGAGCTCGCCAGCCGCCTCTGCACCAGCTTCTCGCTAACTTTGGACGGCGTGGACCTCGCGGATAGCCTGGAACTGACCCAGATCGAGGGGCTCGAGAACGGCTCGACCCTGGTGATGAAGGAAGGTGGGTTGCCTCACCGAGTAGTCCGTCCGAGCCATGCCTCACGTCGCTCCAGAACTTTACAGCGAACACGGAATCCACTTCCACCTGGTCCGGTTCCGCGAGATCCTGGAGGGTTCCCGCAGCCTGCCCCTCAGCCAGGTGCTGCAGCCCGGAATCTCGATCATCTCCCACGTGGGCCGCGGCCTGATGTACCGGCCGCCGGATAGCCCGTCGTCGCCGCGTGCGTCGCCGAAGCGGAGCCCTGGGAGGCGCGGCTCGCCCACGGGAAGTGACGGCGTCGAGCGCCACGCCTTCACCTCCTACGACGTCGACGTGCCCTTCAACTTGTCCACGTACATCCCCAGCTCGGTCGGAAAGCCGAACGTGGAGTGCCTGGAGTACATCAAGCTCTCGCCGTGGAACCCGCCGACCCGGCAGCGAAAGTTGGCAGGTCGGGATCACGTCAAGTTGATCGCCGTGTTTGGCATTTCTGACGACCGTCGTGTCTTCCAGGCGACTTCCTCTACCTCCTTGCCAAGACGTACGAGGGAAAGGTGTACCACATCACCGCGTCGGTCTCTGGCTTCCACGTCAACAAGAGCACCGACGAGTCGTTCGACCCCCGCAAGGCGCCATCGGGCGCCTACCACCACACCCTGCCCGGCCTGCTCTCCAAGCTGAGCCCGATATTCAAGGCCAACTTTGCGCAGCAAATCGGGGAGTGCGCGCAGAGGCCCCTGCTCGAATCGCACCCCGTGCACCCCGAGGCGATCGCGTTTGCGCTGCCCGCTGCGGCACCGAGCGAGGACACGGGCCGGCTGCTGGATCTCTACATCCAAGGACTTGAGAACACGGAGAACAACGTCATGCGGGACTACCACGAGGAGCTCCAGGCCTCTCGGGAGTTGCCGAAAGCCACGGCGCAGGACCGGATGGGTCGCGACGGCCAGTTCCACAGGGTTATGACGGACTTTACCGAAGCTGCTGCCAAATCGTGCGTTTCCGGATCCGTTGTGTTTGCCGCGATCGATTGATCCGTTCCTCCTATCGACCAGGGTTGTCAACATCGTCGAAGGCAACATCCTCCCCCTCGACCCCAGCATGCCCGAGGACCGGCGCGTGACCGTGCACAACAGCATGATCTTCTCGCAGGGGCCCGACAACAAGGACACGTTCGACAAGATCGGTGGCGCCGAGGCGTGGCACGTGATCATGTCCAAGGAGGTACAGGGCACCAAGGTGATCAACGACCTCGACGTCAAGGACCTCTTCACGATGGGCACCGCCGTCGTCGAGTACAAGGGCCGCCGATTCGTCGCACAGACGTTGATCCCGGGCTTCCTGACCAAAGAAAAGGTGCCACCCGTGGTCCACGGGTACATTGACGAGGAGAAGAGGGTCGTGACGGACGAGCAGATGGCGTCCTTGTTTGATGAAGTGGGGAGGAGGCTGCATCTCGCCAAACACGTCGTCGTGGACGCGGAAGGGAAGGAGCACGACTTCAGGACGTCTGTCGAGACGAAGGTGAGCTGGGAGGCTTCGAGAGTTACGTGGCCGATTCTCAGACCCTTCTCCAGGGTATTCGCGGCTCCGACTCCAGGAATTATATCCTGGACCTTTATCGCCTCCAGCCCGTGGACGTTCTTTTCCTCGAAGCCGTGGAGAAGGAGGAATCCACGAACCCCTACCCCCACAAGCTGTGCTTGATCCGCCACGAGGTGACTGAGCAGTACTACTTCAACCAAGCACGGAAGCAGCTGGCTGAGAGGCGGAAGGAGGTAACGGTCTCCTGGCTTGCCTTGCTTCGGTCTCCTTACCGTAGTGCCCAAGCGCGAGAAGGCTGGCGAAGCAAACGGCGAACCCAAGGCCAACGGCACCAAGGAGAACAAGCAGATCACGGAGGACGAGAACGTCATCGACATTGGGGGCGAAGAGGACGAGGAGTTCCTCGCCTCATTCGAGGTCAACTTCGACCCCGACGCCTTCAACCCTCAGCACGTGTCGGGCCGTGATGAGGAGGAAAGGGGCGAAGCGGAGGAGAAGCTGCGGGAGCTTTCCAGCTTCCTGCACAACCAGATTATCCCGGAGTTTGTGGGTCTTGACCAGTCTCGGCACGTTGCCATCACTGACGATGCCAATCGTTCGCTTTAGTGCCAGGAAGCCGTCAACCCCAGCACGAGCTTGAACTCGGCCCTCCTGGACGAAGAACAGCTGCGGAACACCATGCACACCCGGGGAATCAACATGCGCTTCTTGGGAACCGTGCTGCACTTGCTCCGGGAGCTCGGAGGCAACGATCAGACCAAGTACCTCGAGGAGCTCCTGCTCCACGAGATGGTCATTCGCGCCTTCAAGCGCGTGGTTTTCAGGGCCATGGGATCTTCGTCTCCCCTCCAGGCCGTCCAGTGCATTGCGCACCTCCTCAACTGTCTGTTTGGACCTGCCGACGTGCACCCGCAGGTGCCGGCCGCTCCAGAGGTGAAGATTCTATCCTTTGCACACTGTTAGCTCCGTTCTGATGTCTCCCTCTAGGTTTACCTGCGCCCGTCGATCAAGAGCAATTCGGCATACTGCAAGTACAGTGTTGCTGGCCTTTGGGCGGACATCCGGTCCGAGATCAGGGCCCGCTTCCGGCACCAGCTCGAATCGGACTTTGTTCTCACAAGGCGCCTGCCCGTCCTCCGTTCGATCTGCAAACGTCTTGGACTGCAGATCGCCGCCCGCGAGTACGATTGGAACGTTTCCAGTGGGCAGATCTTTGCGGCGGAGGACATCCTGAACATGTACCCCGTGGCAAAATCGCCCCCTGCAAAGGCGACGTTTGCCGAGGACTTGTTCGAGGCGGCGAAGATGGCGGTCGGGCAGGGGCAGTACAAGTACTCCCTGGAACTACTCCAGGAGGCGGCATCTGCGTACGAGCAGACGTATGGCACGGTGCACCCGGACATTGCACGGCCTTTTGCCCTGCTGTCTGCGTTGCAGTCTCAGTCGAATGAGAAGGCCGAGCAGGAGCTTTCGGCGCAGAATCAGCTCAAGGTGGCCACCATTTTCGAGCGCACGCTGGGATTGGAGAACCACGAGACCGTCAGCGCATATGTCCAACTCGGCGGCCGCTTCTTGGAGATCGGGGATCACATGTCGGGCCTCAATTATCTGCGGCACGCGGTGGAACTGATGGAGATGCTGGTTTGCTCTCAGCCTCACCCCGAGCTCTATTCCCTTTACGTGAGATCGGCCTCGGTTTCTCCGCGCGTGATCTTCAACTGATCCTCTTCCGCTTCTCAGAGCAAGATCGGCTCTGCGCTTCAACACCAGGCCATCAAGGACCTGCAATTAGCCAACACCTTCCTTGAACGTGCTCGCCGGATGAGCGAGATCTGCTTCGGCGCGGACCACCCCTTCACCGCCCACGCTCACCACAACCTGGCCATCAACTATCTCCTCCTCAATGATTTCAAGAAAGCGATGACGGAGCAGAAGATCGCCTACCGCATCTTTACCGCCAAATTCGGCGAGAAGGACGAGCGGTCGCAAGAGGCTTTCACCTGGCTTAATGTGTTCACGCAACAAGCCGTTAATCAGGCTCGGGCAAAGGCGCCTCGTTCGCCGGTGGAACCGACGGACGGCGTGAAGCCTCTATCACCGACGGTGAGACTTCAATGTTTTGGGGCGCGTTCCCGTCCGTCTGACTTGCTGTTGCAGAAACCGAAAGCGAGCAAGCCGCCGCGAGTCGCCAAGGCGACCTAGTTGAAAGTTGCTCGGACGCATGCTCGAAGCACGGTTCCAAACGATATCTCTCTCTTTCACAGACTCTCTCTCACTCGACGGGAATGTAGCACCGCGAAAAGGCGCCCTGTACAGTCTCTTGGATACTACAGTACCTAATTGCTCTAAGATCGCCCCTTTGTTCGCGGCGATGAGCCTTTGCGTCGTTTCTCCGCCTTTTTCCACGAAGGCTTCGAACGAATGCCCAAATTAGGGGCTTTCGGTCCCTTTCCCTTCTTCATTGGCTCTTTCGTCCCAACCGGCGGTGCCGCGTCATCTTCTGAATCCTCACTCTCAGCGCTGTCTTCGGACTCCGGGAGCTCGCCCTCGCGCGCCAGCCGGAAGACGTAGTTGTGGGCGTCTTGGAGCGACGGTGCCTCACGCACCGCCGGATTTGTCCGCACAGGAGAATAGCCCAGGGTCAGCCACGAGTCGCCCTGGAATTGTTCGCGGGGCTTGGCGAGCACCAGCTTCGCACGGTTCGCGAGGCCGACGAGGTCCCAGCTTTCGTAGAAGGGCGTGTTCCGAAGGGCGACCACCACCCTCCCCGTCTCGCGGCCGTCCTTCCCGAGGAGGGCTCGGGCTTCGCGGAAGAATGCGCGGAGGAGCTCCCTGTTGTGCCGGATATCTTCCGTCTGGGAGCTCGCGCCCGACACGTGGGGGAAATTGAAGACGATTGCCATCGACCCCGAGACCGCCTCCAGCTCAGGCCGCGAGGAAAGCTCCGTGGCATCGCATTCGCAAATCACGACATGCCCGGCCTTCTGAAGCGCAGAGACCCTCTTTGTCACTCCACCGCCGTACTTGGCGGTCGCCTCGGCCAGAGAGTCCAGCGTGGTGGCAATGAGCCGCGGGGCAGCCCGACCAGGGGGCCGGAACGTCGGAGAGGAGAACGCCTGGAGGACCGCCGCGGCAAAGGAGAAGTCGCCCTCGCCCACGAGCAGAAGGGTGTCTCCGACGTAATCGGCCAGCAGTCCCGACGTCTGGGGCGCTGCCGGCCTGTTGCCGTAGGTCAAAGCGAGCAGCTCCGCCGTCGAGAAGTTGCCGGGGGTCTTTTGGCGAGACCCGGCCCCCTCGCTGAACGAGTTTCCCGGCGGCGCGGGGCCACGAGGCCCTTTGGTCTTGTGCTTGTTCTTTCCCATGTCGATGTCTCGGGAAAGCTGTTCGTAGTTTGGCCCCGCAGATTCTTCGCACCGATCAGTTTGCCTCTCGATCAGGGACCTCGTCCAATACGATGTCGCTGAAGCAGACCGCAGATGCTGTTGCCGCTCGCGTGAAGCACGACCTTTTTGACTTCAGCGACGAGCCGGCCAAACCCGCGGCGCCGAAAGTCCACTGGCCATCGACTCCTTTCAAGGTGCCCGTCGAAGAGTCGGACCTCATCTCACTCGGCATCAAATGGGAGCCGTACCGCGGCACGTTCCCCGATCGCCATCCGACGGCCGTGCGCGGGGGCTGGGACGACAAGGGGCGGAGCCTTTTCGTCGCCAGGGGCCGCGTGGACGGGAACGTGATCTTTGGCAAGGCCGGGTCGATGCTCGCGGGCGCCGCGTTCGGCTGGCACAACAGGGAGCACATGCTGTTCCAGTATGAGGTCTTGACGGCGCATCCGGATGTGCAGAAACGCCTCCGATGGGTCAAGGTGCCCGCCGGTCCGCTCAAGAACCTCGCGGGGGTGTTTTGCGGGGGCTGCAAGCTCGCGGGCGGGGAGAGGGTCTTCTGCGGTCGTAGGGTGGTCGGCAATTCCAAGCACATCGGCTTCATCTACTCGGAGAAGGAGATGGGCGAGGTCGCCCAGGACGGCTGCTCGATCGGGTTCGACGGGCGTGAACTGCACGACATCTACGCAGACTTTGAGGTGCTCGTCGTCGGCGCGCTGCCCACGGATCCCCTTCCTGCGCCGAAAGGGCATGCACCGCCTGCGGCCGCGGACGTCGAGATGGGATCGCTGGAGCAGCTGGAAAGCCACGAGGACGAGCATGAGGACGCCATCGAGGGCGTCGAGTGATCTCATCGAACCAAAGCGCTTTTCACTTTTCGACAAAGAGGTACACGGGCACGTGGTCGCTCGCCCCGTACACCTCGGAGCGGATCCCGGATTCGGATATCTTGCCCTCGTCGACGAGGCTCTTGGACGCGACGAAGTAGTCGAGCCGCCAGCCGAGGTGCTTGGACCTGCATTGGAAGCTGGCGTTCGGGGCATCGGCCGCAGGTCGCACGGGAGAGCAAAGAGCAAGCCCACCGATAGCTGTAGTAGCTGAAGTCACGGGTGTCGGGATGGAAGTGCCGGTACGTGTCAACGAGGCCGAGGGTATCGAGGATACGGGAAAAGTCGCCGCGCTCCTGATCGGTGAAGCCGGCGGATCTTGTTAGTAGAACACAGCTGCGTCAGTTATGTATTGCGGGCGGATGCGAATGAGCCCACTTGTTCCTGTTCTCCTTTGGCCGGGCTAGGTCCACCTCCTGGTGTGCGACGTTCAGATCGCCGGCCCAGATGATGGGCTTCTTGGCAGCCAGGCCCTTCAGGTACGTCTCCATCGCCGTCATGTATTCGCCCTTGTACGCCAGCCGTTCGAGCTTCTGCCCCGCATTCGGAATGTAGCACGCCACGAGGAAGAACTTTGGCAGCTCGAGCGTGATGGTCCGTCCTTCCTTGTCGTGCTCCGCGACACCGATACCGTAGCGGTGCGAGATCGGCTCGATCTTGGACAGCACAGCGCTGCCCGAGTAGCCCTTCTTGTCCTCGCTCGCGAGCCAGAACTGGTGCGGGTAGTCCTTGCGCGAGAGCACGTCGAGGCCCGCCGCATCCTGCAGCTTTGTCTCTTGCAGCAGCAGGAGATCTGCGTTCTCGGCGGCGACGTAGGCGGGCAGGCCCTTCTTTGCTGCCGCCTTGAGCGACGAGACGTTCCAGCTCACGATCTTGATCGAGGTCGGCGGGGGCGCGTTGAGCGAGTAGGTGTCGGGCATGGTCGTGTTGCGCGGGAAGCCGTCGCCCGCCTCGGTAGCGGGGGGTGCCTTTGCCTTTTTGCCCTTTGCGGGCTTTGCGGCCTTGGCAGTGGCGTCGTCGCTGCCCTCGCTGTCCGCGGGCTGCTTGGCGGCCCGCTTGCGCTTCGGTGCCGGGGGTTCCGCCGACGCGTCCACCGACCCCGGCGACGCGTCTGCAGCGGCAGCGGCCTTTTTTCCGCGCGGCATGGCGGACAGCATGCGCGACGGAGGTGTGCGGGCGAGCCTGGCGAGGGCTCTGAACGGCATTCAATTCAAGTGACGGCGGCCCCAATCAATTCAACAACAACAACGGCGAGACTCGCGATGAGCTCGCCGGCGGCCGAGGGGCAGCCGCCCGCGGGGCAGCCTGCGGCGCACGCGCGGCACCCGACAGTCGGCGTGCTCGGCGGCGGGCAGCTCGGCCGCATGATGGCCGACCCCGCGCACCGCCTCGGCGTGCGGCTGCTGTTCCTCGACGTCGGCGCAGACACGCCCGCAAAGCAGACGTCGCACCTCGGCGCCCTGCACGTCGACGGCTCGTTCGCGGACCCCGCGAAGGTCGCAGAGCTGGCCGCGCGCTGCGACGTGCTCACCGTCGAGATCGAGCACGTCGACGTGGCCGCGCTGGAGCGCGCGCGGGACGCACACCCGGGCCTGCGCGTGCACCCGTCGCCCGCCTGCGTGGCAATCATCCAGGACAAGTTCCGCCAGAAGCAGCATCTGGCCGCCGCGGACGTGCCCGTCACCGAGACGCGCGAGCTGCTGCTAAACTCCCACGAGGAGGTGTCGGACGTGGCCATCAGGGAGGCCTTCGGCTTCCCCATGATGCTCAAGACGAAGCTCAACGCGTACGACGGGCGGGGCAACGCCGTGGTGCGCTCGGAAAAGGACATCGACGCCGCGCTCAAGGCGCTCTCCCCGGCCGCGCCGCAGCCGCTGTACGTCGAGAAGTGGGTGCCCTTCACCAAGGAGCTGGCCGTCATGGTGGTGCGCACGCCGGACAACCACCTGCTGTCGTACCCCTGCGTCGAGACCGTACACCGCGACTCGATCTGCCACACCGTGTTTGCCCCCGCCCAGGTGGACGGCCTGGTCCAGCGGCGCGCGCGCAAGGTCGCCGAGCGCGCGGTGCAGTGCCTGCCCGAGGGTGCGGGCGTGTACGGGGTCGAGATGTTTCTCCTAGAGAACGGTAGGCGTCTTCATGCTTGTTTCCCGACTCCCAGCTCATCCCCACCGTCCTTCAGGCGACATCCTGGTCAACGAGATTGCGCCGCGGCCGCACAACTCCGGGCACTACACGATCGAGGCCTGCCACACCTCGCAGTTCGAGAACCACCTCCGCGCCATCCTCGGCCTCCCGCTCGGCTCGACCGCCCTGCGCGTCCAGGCCTCGGGCATGATCAACCTCCTCGGCCGCGCCAACGGCGAGGAGGGCATGGCGGACCTGTTCCGGAGCGTGGGCGCGGCGCTGCCCATGCCCGGCGCGTCGGTGCACCTCTACGGCAAGCGGGAATGCCGCCGGGGCCGCAAGATGGGCCACATCACCGTGTGCGCCGACTCGATGGCCGAGGTGTTTGCCGAGCTCGAGGCGCTCGACGCCGTCGGCCAGGGCGGCGCCCACCCGGGCTCCGTCACCCCCGCGGGCCAGGCCTACTCCCTCTCCCCGCTCGTGGGCATCATCATGGGCTCCGACTCAGACCTCCCGACGCTCAAGCCCGCCTGCTCCATCCTCACCGATTTCGGCGTCCCCTTCGAGGTCACCATCGTCTCGGCGCACCGCACCCCGGCGCGCATGATGGACTACGCGAGGTCGGCGCACCTGCGCGGGCTCAAGGTGATCATCGCCGCCGCGGGAGGCGCGGCCCATCTGCCGGGGATGGTGGCCAGCATGACGCCGCTGCCCGTGATCGGCGTGCCGGTGGCGCTCAAGGTGCTGGACGGTGTCGACTCGCTGCACAGCATCGTGCAGATGCCGGTTGGTTGCTCGCGATCGCTTGCCCATCTCCCGCGCTGACGCAAACGTTGCAGCGAGGCGTCCCGGTCGCCACCGTCGCCATCAACAACTCGACCAACGCCGCGCTCCTCGCCATCCGCATGCTCGGCGCCTTCATCCCGAGGTACCTGCGCAAGCTGCAGGACTACACTAAGCGGATGGAGGCGGACGTGATGAGCAAGGTGGAGCTGCTGCAGGAGAAGGGGTGGGAGGACTACGAGGTCGGGTCTGGCTGAGCGGCACGATACAACTTCCGTTCCTGCCTTTCGGCCTTACACTATATCCAAGAACGCTAGTAGACGCCCGGGATAATGCGGTACGGGACAATCTTCAGAAGGCGGTTAGGACTGGTCCGCGACCGCCATCGCCGTCCGCGCCCACCTCGCAGTACCGGTCCCAGTCCTTCTTGTATTTGTGCTTGCACTTGTGCTCGTCCCTGCCCTCGCGGTGGAGGAGAAGCACGGCAAAGTAGATACTGCGGGGCGGCAGGCGGACGGTCGGCGAAATCGGCACCTCACAAATCAATGAAACACTCACGCGTAAAAGTAAGTGATCGGGGTGTCGAACCCCGTGGGCAGGCACCAGGCCAAGCCCATCAGCCAGTCGCCAAGGTAGTTGATGTGCCTCGCCATGCCCCACCACCCCGAGGTCATGAGCCGGCTCCCGGCCTCGGTCTCGATGTACTTGATGTGTGCGACGGCCGGGTCGTTGGGGTCGTTGCGGAAGGCGTTCTTCTGGTTGTTGGCCCCGCGGAACATGGCGAAGCCCAGCAGCTTCACGCCCACGATGGCGGCCGTGGCGAGGTAGCCCAGGTTCTTGGGGTACAGCATCAGGTAGCGGGCCTGGAGCGAGTAGGTGAAGGGCACCCAGGCGAGGTCGCCAAAGGTGAGCATGAAACCGAAGCCGTCCATGATGACGTCCATGGTGGTCAGGATCGCGGCCTCGTTCCACAGCGCGTCGACGACGTAGTAGCCCTGGAACAGGACCACCAGCCACATCGAGTCGGTCAGGTAGCCGAGGGTCGCGTACTGCTTGGCGGCGCAGGCAAAGTCCAGGACGAGCCAGCCGATCAGGCCCGGGCGGAGCTCGAAGAAGACCTTGAGGTCAAAGTCCCCGATCCGCGGGTTAAGCTCGCGCCCGATCCAGTAGTCGTAGAACACGTTGCCCGAGTTGCCGCCGACCGCCAGCAGGCGGCCCTCGCCGAACGACGAGGCGTAGAGGTAGGCCGCCTGCGCAAAGCTGTACAGCACTGAGGCCGTGGCCAGGCCGACGTAGTGATCCGCGATCCAGACGAGCGGGCCGAGCCCGTAGAGGTAGACCACGGCGGGAATCAGGGCCATCGTGACGACGAAGGTGGGCCACGCGTTGATCTTGTACTTGAGGCGCGAGCCGTCGCGCAGCTCGATGCCCTCGATCCACTTGCCGGGCAGCACGAACCACAGGGCCACCATGTATGCCAGCCAGCCGATGTATGCTGCAAAGGCCTGGAGATCCAGCAGATTCGCGGCTTTGAATGCTTTCGAGACGGAGGAAAAGTCGCCGCGGAGCACGCCGGGGTTGGGGCAGCCCGTAGCATCGCACAGGAAGTAGAGTCCGTACACCGTGGCCGGCAGCAGCACGAGCAGGAAAGCGGCGCCGGGCGGCCCGAGGAACTCGAACTCGGTTGTCTTCGGGTTGAGCGATCCCAGTTTAGGCTCGGCGGAACCGTTCGCGCCGGCGTGCGCCTCGCCGTTCGCCGCGCCGTTTGCCTTGCGCGGCGTCGCCGTGCCGTTGGCGGCCGCGGATCGCCGCGTCGCGGGCGCCGGAGAGCTCGCCTGGCTGCGTGTCGTCACCATTGTCGGATCGTGGATCGGAGAGGAGCGTGGAACGAGCAGCAACGGTTCGCCGCACCAGCCCAGCACCTCCTCGGGAAGCCCGGTACGCGAGGGAGCGAAGGATTCGTTGCGACGACGTCCGCTCTTTGCTCGAGGCGGGCACTTCTGGCTTTCCTGGGCGCTGGAGCCGCGGACTTGACATGCGAAGTGGCCCGTGACCAGTCTGACTCTTCTACCTCCGAGGACCTGCACAATGCCGGCGACAGTGAGCCCCCGGAAGCGGGCGAGCGTGTCGTCCCTGCGTCACCCCGTCATTGAGGACGGACTTGAGCCTGAGTGGTCCCGGGAGGAGCGGACGGGCTCGCTGCAACTGTCGGTGGACGAGCATATCGTCCCGGATGTGCGGCCGTTCTCGCTGTTCGCCTACGTGACGTTTCTGCTCCTGGGCGCCTCGATGCTAATGCCATGGAACAGTATGATCAACTCGACGGGGTGGCTGCGCCTCCGACTGGAGCACACGCGCCTGCTGGGGACGTTCCTCAATTGGATTGGCTTGACGAATACCTGGGTGACTCTTTTTGTCGGTCTTGTGGCGTACTCGCTGCAGCGGCCGCCGAAGGCACACTCTGCGAGCAGGGTGGATGCCATCCAGGTGTCCCTCTTCACGATAGCAGCGGTCTTTGTGGTTTCGGCGCTCCTGACGCTGGTTCCTTTGGATCCCTACGTCCTTTTTGGCACGGTCATCTTGCTACTGACGATCTCGACCGTCGCTGCCGGGGTCTTGCAGCTGGACGTGTTTGCTCTGGTGGCGGCCGAATACCCGCCTGTGTACATGCAAGCGATTGCAATCGGGCAAGTGCTGGCGGCGATCGCAATGTCCATCTTTTCGATGAGCGCCGTTGCGCTCGACTACCTTGAAGGAGGCCAGAGCGTCGGGGCCGAGAAGAAGCACAAAGGACACAAGGGCCACCATGGTGGCGGTGGCGGGTCGACGGACCCCCCAGTCGACGAGCCGCAAGGTCGCGACTACTGGATTTACTTTTCGCTGTGCTGCCTGCCGGTTCTGGTGACCATGGTGTGCTACTCGTCGCTCCGGCGGCGCCAGTCGCCCCTTCCGATACCCGCGTTGCGCTCCCCGGCCGTCGAACGAGCATCGATAGAAACGGACCGCGACTCGGACGTCGAGTCTGAATCTGGTTGGAATGCGCAGGAGAACGAGGCGCTCATCTGGAACGAGGCCAAGGCCAAGGAGATGGCCGCCCAGACCCGCGCTGGGACGTGGCAAGTCCTGTGGGATCTGCGCTACCTCGGCGGGTCTCTCTTCCTCTGCTTCGCCGTGACACTGGCTCTGTATCCGGCGCTGACGGCAACGGTGCTACCCGCCGGCGCACCGCCCGTTCCGACCATGTACGACCGGCTCTTTGTTCCCTTGGGCTTTCTCTGCTCCGGCATCGGGGACTGGATCGGACGTTCCATTCCGGCCGTGCAACGGCTGATCTTGACGAGCCAACCGACGCTGCTGCTTTTGGCGCTGCTTCGTGTGGCCTTTCTCTTCGTCTTCGCGGCCTGCAATTTGGATTTCTCCGGTGCGGTGCGTCCTCCACGCATACCGACTGTTTTCGCTGCGGACGGTCTCTTTTTCACCTTCGTGGGGCTGTTCTTCGTTTCCCACGGGTACTTGAGCACGGTGGCGCTCATGCTTGCGCCGGGTTACGTCAGCGAGAAGCATCCTCACGCGAAGCGGAGCGCGGGCGCCCTCATGTCTCTGATTCTCTTCTTCGGTCTGGCTGTCGGGAGCGCAACGAGTTTCGCCGTGCGCTGGTTCATTTTTGGGGCGGTTTGGTGATCGAGTCTCTTGGCTTGGGTATAGAAGGTATCCTACACCTAATGTTACTACCGCAACCAATACGACTCGGGAATCCGGAATCTTTGGCTGAACTCCCGAAGGTCCGGCGGATCCTCGCGGAACTCAAAGAATGGGCACGTACTCCGATCCTTTTCGTTGGGGTTCTCGAGAACAGTCTGGAGCAAGCGTTAGTGGCGCTCTCGGTCGAACTGCGGCGGCTCACCCTTCCTCCGAGAGGGAGAATGATCGTCGGATCATCCGGAAGGCGGTTGACACGTCGCAAAAGATCCCCGACCCCTTTGCGAATGAACGTCACCAAGCGTGCCACGCTGAGTTGCACAGAAACTCACTGCCACGGGCCACCATGATCTCGTCAGGCTTGAAATACTTGTTCAGGCGGAAGAGCATGAGCTTCGCAAAGGTATGGCTGATGCCTTGCAGCGAGATGACTCTTTGCCTGACGCGCCTTGATGTTGTCCGACCAATTAGCATCAGATCGGGAGGGGGATCAGGCGTGCTTACTTTTCGTGCAGCTCGTGCACCAAGTATCGCACGTGCTTCGCGGCAGTGTGCGTGTTTCTGTTCAGCTCCTCAAGAAACTTGATATGCCGCTCCTCGAACTCTTTTCCCAACCGTTCTGGAACCACGTAGAATGAGCACTTGCCGAGCGCCGCAACAATGCAATGACCCCACGGTGTAAGTCCGCTGTGCTGTAGAAAGCGAACCTCCTGTGGATCTCATGTATCCGGTAGGCGACCTCCTGTGGGGCATTGCCAAAAGCGTCCAAATAGGGTTCCGGCGAGTCGCCGTGCTGCCTAGATAGGCTATCGCGGGAAAAATCGTAGTCCCTTGACGAGCCAAGTAAGCGTGGCTTCGCCCAGCATCCAATCGGAGAGAATACCTTGGCGGAAGCTGCGGTTGAACTTCCTTCTCCAAATGATCCAGAAACTTGAGACTATCAAGGAATAACAGCTCCCTCGAAACCCAAGTCGTCAAGAGGTCGGCTTCTTCGTGAAGCTTCTCAAACGCCTTGGCATTCTGCAATGGGGAATCAGTGGGGGCTCGCTTCAGCTCAGCTGAGAGTTGACCTCACCTGTTGCACGTAGAGCGGCGGATTGCGGTTGTCCGGGTTGATTGATTCCACGAATGTGAGCACCCCTTCGGCAAACCAGCACAGGGGGGGGAGACTACCACCCGATCCATTGACCTGGGAGCTTCTCCTCGCGTCCCTGGAATCGGAACGGGCATTCTTGCCTTCCCAGTGCTCGGGCGAGCGACCGCGCCGCAGAGACCGATGTCTATCCTGACTGCGGCCCCTGCCGGGGGAGCGATGCCTGTCCGAGCCCCGGTGCTGGCCGGGTGATCTCCGCCTATCCGGCGAGCGTTCCCGGGAGCGATGCCGCGGAGGCGTCCGATCCCGCGGCGACTTGCGCCTCGACGGGGAATGATGCCGAGATTGAGACCGATCCCGAGACCGCGACCGTTGCCGCTTTGAAGGAACCGACGGCTTCGACTCTCCGCGGTGGCCCCCAGACCGACCGGGCGACCTGTCGCGCGGCCTCTGAGGCAGCGGAGGCGGTGGTTGGGGAGGAGGTGGCGGTGGAGGAAGATCGGAGCGATTTTGGGAACCAGAAGATGCAAATTGGCCACTCCGGTAGGTTTGGGGGGCCGAGGCTTGGGAGCCAAAGTCTTTGCGGGGCTGCCCCGCCCGATTGTCCAGAGGCCTTGCCGGAGACGGCTTGAACCCCGCGCTGGGAAGCGCACTTCCGTTTCCAGGGAAACTATCGCGTCCGCCGGGTTCTTGAGAGCGAGAAAACGGCGGTGCAAGCCCAGCAGGACGAGCGAGGAAGTTCGGTGGGGGCTGCGGGAAACCGGGCGGAGCGAGCGGCTGCCCAGGCGACTTGCCATCCAGTCCAGGTTGCTGCGGAGGCGATTGATTCGCGCCCGCACTGTCGAGCCCAGGGAATGTGTCGGGAAAAGCAGGGCGCGGGTAGCCCTCTTTGCCTCGGGGCAAACCGGGTGATTGCCGCCAGAGATTGAAGATGAAGTCCGGAGGTTCCGTCACCTGTCTCATTCCCTGTGGGAGATTGAAACCGTTCTCCTTCGGGTGATTCCCGATGAACGGCCTCGGGCCCGCGGGCTTCCCATACGAAGCTTCGATGTCGTCCATCTGCTGCTCCCCGTCAAAGTACCCCTGCAAGTCCAGCGCTTCGATCTCCTGCAGCACCAAGACCTCGGCCGCGTCCGAATCGTTGAACTCCGAGGTGTTCTCCCAGGCATCTTCGAACTCCATCTCGTCCGTTTCGCCCACGGGCCGCTGCCACGCCTCCTCGCGCGCCTTCTTTTGCTGTTTCGGCACGGCATCGTATTAGAAGCCGGGGAAGGATGCTGGCCGAGGCCAGTCGCGTACCTTGTCCCGATCCTCCTCCATTCTTCGCAGGATCTTCTTGTTTTCTGCCGCGTCCTGTTCGCTCTGCTTGCGAGTGGCCTGCTGCTGCTCTCTCCTAAGAAGCTGGATCTGCTGCTGCATCTGCTCAATGGTAGAGTCCTGGAAGACCTTCTTCATCTTCCACGCGCCGAGAACCTGGAGCAAAGTGAGCCCGGAGACGCCGTGCCGGGAGTTGAGCCCAACCTTTTCCACCGCCGCCATGGTAGACTCGAACGTCTCCGCGAGACCCTTGTCCACCTTGCCGACCTCGAAAATGAGCGACACCATCCCTTCAATCTCCGCATGGACCTCATCGACAAAGTCCTTTGCGCCTCCCGCCCGCTCCTTCTGGCAGATGCGGTCCACGACGTGCAAGAGTCCCAGCCTCTTCTCCATGAGCGATTTCGGGTCGCGCGGCCGGCCCTCCCGGAGCTCCACAGTCTTCATCCGTTCCTTGATGCACCGGCAGAAGATCTGGGCATTGCGCCCGTGCTCCAGGGCAAAGTCCGCGACGGTCTCCACAGACTTGGCCGACCCGGTCAAAGTCTGGAGCAGCTTGTCAAACTTGGCCTTCACGGACAGATGGTCGTGAGGGTCAAAGTCCGGAGATGCCATCCCGCCCAGGCCGTCAGCGCCGGCCGCCCTCGGCAGCGGCCCGGACTGGCCCTTTCGCGAGTTGGGGCGAACCGCAGACGCGCGCCTCTCAGAACCCCGCGACCACTTCGCGCTTCGGTGCGATGAGACGGTCAGCTTTGCTGCTGCTGCTATTCGCCTCTTCTGTCTTCAGGTCCGTCGATGCATTCGATCAGGTTCGTGTCGGCGGTGCATTGTCGGCAGGGTTGTTCTATTCGTTGCCGGCACCCCGGGTCCCGAGACACCGAAGAGAGGCTGACGCGTCTAACGGCAGGTCGACTACAGCATCTTTGACCTCCACGACTATGTCGAGAAGGCCCTGGGCCCGGGAACCACGTTCTACCAGGCCATCGGGGTCGAGAGCTCCGCGTCGGAGCGAGACATAAGCCGGGCCTGGCGGAAGCTTGCCTTGACGCTCCATCCGGACAAGAACCCGGACAAGGCGGCGCAGGAGCTTTACCAGCATCTGACCTCGGTCGTCGAGCTGCTGAAGGATCCCGAAGGGCGGGAACGCTACGATCTGCACCTCAGGGTAATCCTTCCGCGGTGGGTTCCCCGCAGTACTGAACCGCGGCCCTCTTTGTAGGTCGGCATTCCCAAGTGGAGGGGCACGGGGTACTTCTACCACCGTTACCGCCCCTCCCTCGGTGTGGTCATGGTGTTCCTCGCGATTTTCGCAACCGTGGTGCAGTTCATCAGCGGGTGGGCGAAGTATGCGGTGGGTTCAGCACATGAAAGCGCGCGCGACTGCGGCTCATGTCTCTCGCTGTCCAGTACGACAAGTACCAGCTGGCCCAGATCATGGAGGAGGTGAACCAGATCAACGTCGGCAAGCTCCGCCGCAACGTGAAGAAGCAAACCGGGGGCAGCGTCAATCGCAGCGAGCTGAAATCGCAGACTCCGCTGGAGCTCATTGCCGAGGCACATGGGATCAGCGTCGACCACCTGAAGCCGACGAAGCCGCGCATGCGCGACATTTGGCTTTTCACCTTGCCGGTTTGGCTCGTGCGGACAGTCTATAATTTGCCGAGCTCGTACCGCGCGTATCGGCAGCGCAAAGCGGAGGAGCGCGAATGGGCACTGGAAATGGATAGGAGATATGCAGAAGAGCGGCGGGCGTTGGAACTGGAGCGGGATGCTCGTCGGGCGGAGGAAGAGGTGCGGCGCCAGAGGGACGAGGAGAAGAAGCAGCGCAGGAAGCAGAAGGCCATCGCCGCCGGGGAAGAGCAGCGGAAGCGCAAGGAAGAGGCCGCCAAGCGCTTGGATCCTTTTCAGGCGAAGGCCGAACCGAGCTCGAGCTCGAGCTCGTCCGAGGAAGGCGATTCGGTATCGGACGCGGATGGGGCCGACACTGCGGACGGCGATTTCGACGCAGGTGCTGTTCGCCAACGCCGAGCGCGGGCGTCGGAGGAAACAGATGTGGCTGGTGGTGGAGCGAAACGGGACGCGAAGCCTGGCAAAGGCGTCAATACTTCCCCGACTTGGACCGCTGAGGAGGTTTCGAAGCTGAGCCAGCTGACCAAGAAGTTCCCGGGAGGGACCCCTGGGCGCTGGGTGCGGATCGCGGGGGATCTGAACCGGGAGGTCGACGCCGTGGTGGAGATGAACCGGAGATTGATGGAGAATCCGAGGCTTATGACAGAAGGCTATTTGCCGAAGGGCACAGAAGGATTCTCCGCCGAATAGACCATGTCGATCCAGATGAGGCACTGATCTGACTTCGCGTCACCGTGGGGCGGGATCGGTTTATCGCAGCAACGCGTCCTGCGCCCTTCACATCCGGCGGGCAGGAAGTTGCATTTCGCGCACAGACGACGACTCGATCCCGCATCCAATTCCCGCGCATCACGATGTCCTCCCGGCGTCGGCTGCGGGAACCGCCCCCCTTCTTCTCGCCCAATCGCTCGGCGCTCCTGGTGGACGCAAAACGAAAAAGGTGGCCCGTCCGTATGGTTGTATACAGACCAGAGGACGATTCCATCGTGTGCAGATACGTAGAATCCGTTCCAGGATGGCCGGATGAGAAGGTTTCCGCTACGTCGAAGCGTCTCATTGTGTGCGATGAGGAGGGGCTGCCCTTGACGGCCTCGGACCCCCGGACGCCGGACACGGGAGGAGGGCTGGAGCCTCTGACTCCACCTCCCTCGATGGAGATCGAGTTTGTGGGCCGCGGAAAACGGGCCGCGCCCGGATCGCACCAGCTCAAGTTCAATCCGAGCCTCGCGAACGCAAAGGGACAGTGCTGCAAGGTCTGCTCCAACAGGCTACAGCACGTTAGGTTCTACTGCACCTACTGCACGGACGAGCCATACAGCCTCTGCATGCAGTGCTACAGTGCCCGCTTCCCGTTCCACCATGAGCACACCATGAGCGCGTTTGCTCGGGAGTTCCTTCTCCGCTCCGTCAAGGCTCTGGCCACCTGTTCCCTGTTCCCTTGCGTACCCGATTTCCTGACGCTCAATACGGACGTGGAGTCACTGCTGTACACTGACATTGACGCTGTTTCGCCCACTCCCGACGGTGTCAGCGGGCCGCTGCGTCCGCGGCGCCGCGGCATGAAGAAAAAGATCCAGCCCAAGCCGGACGTACGTCGAATATGCGCGTTCTGTAACGACGACAAGGAAGACGACGGCATGGAAGCGGGTTCCAGCGGACCTTTCATCGGCTCGGGGCCGGACGTCGGCTTCCTGCTCAGTTTAGATGCCGAGGGGAAAAAAGTGGTCAAGTTCTTCGCCCATGAGAACTGCGCTAAGTTCAATCCGGATGTCTTCAAGTTCGGACCCCAGTGGGTCAATGTGGCGCACGTCCTCAAGCACCGCGCACGCAAGATCAAGTGCGCAAAGTGCCAGTACCGAGGTGCCAGCGTGGGATGTTTCGCACCAGAGTGCAGGTGGTCATTTCACGTTAGATGCACTGGCCAGAAGCCTGCCGAGTTCTTGTCCGGCAAGGTCTTTTGGTGCGCCAAGCACGATCCGCGCCTCTTTGGATTCCAGGAAAGCTACAGCTGCGACGGCTGCGGGACCGCATTCGGCCAGAATGACACATGGTTTACGTGCGCCTCCTGCCGGGACCATCATGCCTTCTCCACGGTGGACTGCTGCAAAGACTGCTTCGGAGCGAAGCAGTCGGCCTCCGGCGCTCCCGATGTCCAGCACGTTGTGCAACACAAGGACGAGCGATGGGTCTTGACTTCGTTCCAGTCTGCGCAGGATGATGCTTCGAGCTCTATGGTGGATGTTAGAGCCGAGCGGAACAAGCTGATGGGAATTCGAGCGGTTCGTCTTGTGCGGTCATCCCAACAACTGACCGATGCATCCTTCTCCAGAAAGTGCCCGGACCTCGCAAGAGACCTCGCAATGCGCAAACGAGCTGCTTCTACTGCTGGGGTGACGAAATCTTCGACGCGAGTCTGGCGATACCTGGGGAGCTCCCGACTTGTCGGGAATGCTACGGCAAGGCGGGCATTTGCACGGGAGCCCTCGAAGCTAGCATGGACGCCGCGGTCGGGACGTTGCAGCAGGAAATGGACACCGTGCGTAGCTTATTGCACAGCACTCGTTCAGGCAACATCCTCGGAGCACCTGGAGCAACCGCATCGGACACTTCGCCGTCCGCAAGAACTAGCATGCTCAAGAGCTACGCACCAGCGGATGACCAGCTCTACAGCCTCTTCTACGACTCCACCTTCTATGATATTGAGGACCGTGCTCCGCGCTGGGCTTCGCATTCGGGTGCATATCATGGCCAGTGGCTGCCGCAAGTGCCGCGCGCGTCCTTGCTCCGATACACCAAGCCGGACGATCTGGTCCTCTCCAACTTTCTCGGCCAGGGCACGGATGCAGTCGAGAGCTTCCTGCTCCGGCGGAAGCTTGTCGGCATCGACATCAATCCCTCCGCCGTGCTGCTCTCGAGGCGCAACCTCCACTTCGCCTTGCCAGCAGGCTCGCACGGCATCACCCCCGCGCACCGGCCCAAACTCGTTGTGGGCGATGCTCGATTCCTGGGTGCCGTGCCCCAAGTGGAGGAGGGTGCCTTTGACCACGTGCTCTGCCATCCGCCGTACAAGAACGCCATCCGCTACACAGACGATGTTCCTGGGGACCTGTCCCACATCAGTAGCCCCGTTCTGTTCTGCGAGGCTCTGCAGGCTGTCGCACGCGAGGCGTACCGTTTGCTGAGGCCCTGGAGAAGGGCGACTCTCTGCATGGGCGACAATCGGCGGTAGGCTTTTCCACAGCTTGTTCGGGAGGGTGCTCTGACGTTCGGATCCAGAAACCGGATATATCAGCCCATCACCTTTGATCTCGTCCGCGCCTTTCTCGACGCCGGTTTCGAAGTTGAGGAGCTTATCGTGAAGGGGCAGAGATTCATGGAGCACTCGCCCCTGGGGAAAGTCTTGTCCTCGACTTTCGGGTTCCAATTCTTCAATCACGAGCTGGTTGCCATTGTTCGCAAGGTTCCTGCGGGTGAGCATCACCGCTTCGATCTCCCAAGCGACGTGCAGGAGCTCATCTCGAGGGTGCCGCGGACGATCTGCGTCAAGAGGCTTCCTTTCCTCCTCCGAGATCGAGGTTCCGGGGCTCGGGGGACTCTGTGGGAGATACCGAGCTTCGATGGGATTGCGTCCTTCGAAGAGCTTTCAGTTTCGCGCATCCTCGAGCGATTTGGGAGGAACGAACAACTCTGTGAGGTTCATGACTTGAGCGCATTCGGAACCGCAATCGCGCTGCGCTCGTTCAAAGACGCTCGCGTATGCTCGTTCCCTGCAACGATGGGCCTGCCGGCACTTGCGGTCGAAGAGAAATCCGACGAGCCAGAGCCTCGGGAGGAGCTGTCAGAGTACGAGCAGGCTCGGTTCGCAAAGGTCGCCGCCAACCGTTTGAAGATGAAGGAATTTGGCTTGCTCCCGATACCGGATCCGGAGCCTGGGAGCCACTTGGACCTATGGCGCAAGGCGCCAACCGTGCAGGTCCCTCAGGCTGCCAAATTGGACCTGATCCTCGTCCCGCCACTGGCCTTTGGCCCAGAAGCCATCCTGCCGGCCGGCGATTGGATCCAAGCATATCGAGGTGTGGTTTCGGATGCCGCGCGCTCGGCAGTGTCGCGGCTGAAGGACGGGGGCTTCTTGATTGTCGGTGTGCGGGACGTGCGCGTCGATCGCACCGTTTGCCCGACCATGGACGAGCTGCGTTCAGCCCCGGAAGGTCGCGGCGAACCCGCTGCGGCAGAACCGGGCACGCGCACGCGGCTGATCCCGCTGACGATGCTGGTGCTGGAAGACATCAAGCGATCCTGCGCTCAGACGACCAAGCCCGAATCCCTCCGGCTGAGGGAGCTCACTGTGTGTGTGCCGGCGAACCACTCGAAGAAGAAGACCGCGGATATCGACGGCCTCCGGGAACTGCATGCGGCCATGGAGCGGTCCTGGCTGGACGAGACGCGCGCCGAAGAAGCTGCACCGGACGCATTCGCACCGCGGGCGATGCTTCCGATTGTGCACACGTTCTGGTACATGCTTCAATTCAACGCAGGCGTAGATGATACGGAGGAATCAGCCATGGACTGCGAGTTTGCCGAAACCGAAACCTAGCAGAGCGTGTAGATGGACCGAGCGCGGAATGAGGTGATGAGTCGGCTCGAACAACAACAAACAGAACGACTGGCCCACAACGGCGCCGTGGCCTCTTTTCGCGTGGCCAGAGGCTCTTTCGGGCCTTTTCATCGGGTCCCGTGGACCGCATTCTGCTGCCGAGGGCCACCGGCTTGCGGCGGGCTCGCAGAACGACGCGCGGTAGTCGTCGGCTCTCCTCGGTTCCGGTTCCGCGGTACCGCGAGGTCCTCGTCCTCACTCGCGGACCACGGACTCAAGAGGCACGCCCGCCAAGTATTTGGAAGCCGATTAATTTTACCAATGGCTGCTGAGAACGGTGCCGTGGGCAAGCTCATTGATGGACAGGCCATTGCGGGGTCAGTTGTTCCGAGACGTGCCTGCCCGGGCTCCCAGAGGATCTGAAGACACATCTGCACCCTTGGGGAAACAGCCAGATCCGAGAAAAGTTAAAGGCCGAAGTGGAGGAGATCAAGAAGACGAATGAGTCTTTTGCGCCCCACCTGGCCATCGTCCAGGTCGGAGACCGGGAAGACTCGTCGCTGTACGTGCGCATGAAGATTCAGGCGGCTGCCCAGGTGGGATTGTGAACCTAGGATTCTACTTTCGTGCCGAGGGCTCATTGGACCGGCAACAGTGTGGAATCAAGACGAGTTTCGTGAAGCTGCCTGCGGACGTGACAGAAGCTCGGGTTCGCCTTCCTTGTGGCTCCGTCGCGGTTCGCGTCTTACGAGGATGTTTCGCTGCAGCTCATTACGGAGATCGAGACCTTGAATGAGGACAGTGGCGTACACGGGATCCTGGTTCAGCTGCCGCTTCCAGCGCACCTGGACGAGAAGTCTGTCACCGACTCCATCGACTACAGGAAGGATGTGGACGGGTGACTACTTCTGCCTCTGCTGAAGGATCGACCTCACGAGTGCCCCGCAGGATCCACACTGTGAATGCCGGTGCGTTGGCGCAAAAGGATGGGCACCCCATGTTCGTCCCCTGCACTCCTCTGGGTTGCCTGGAACTCATCCGAAGCACTGGTGCGCATTGTGCCGGCAATTGCTGAATGTCGTCTCATTCCGGGTTCGAAGGCACGGAGATTTCTGGCAAAACGGCGGTCGTGATCGGACGGAGCAACATCGTCGGCGGACCCATGGCACATCTCCTCACGAAAGCGAATGCCACCGTCACTGTGGCTCACTCGCGGACCCCGGACCTTGAGGCGGTCGTCAAGAACGCCGACATCGTGGTCGCCGCGATTGGAAAGGCTCAGATGGTCAAGGGGTCGTGGCTGAAGCCTGGCGCTGTTGTTATTGACGTCGGGACGAACCCGCTGCCAGGTATGTTTGCCGTCATTGCTGTTCTAAACGGGGCAAACTGACAGCTGGGGCTCCAGACAGCACCAAAAAGGCCGGATTCCGCTGGGTCGGCGATTGCGATTTCGAATCCTGTTCCCAAGTGGCCTCGCACATTACCCCCGTTCCCAAGGGGGTGGGGCCTATGACTGTCGCTCTTTTGCTTTCCAACACTGTTGCCAGCGCCAAGCGCTTCATGGGCAGCTTCGCCAAGCCGCTCTCGTACCTAGAGCTGGACATCAAGAGCCCTGTCCCCAGCGACATCGACATCGCCATGGCCCAGAAGCCGAAGAACGTGGCGAGGCTTGCTCAGGAGCTTGGGCTTCTTCAATCCGAGGTTCGTTGCTCCAGCAGCGTGCTTTGGCGGACTGTTCTAAGTCCTGTTTCGCAGTTGGAGCTTCACGGTCCCTACAAAGCCAAGGTTTCGTTGTCGGTGCTCAAGAGGCTCCAGCACCGTAAAGATGGACGCTACATTGTCGTGACCGGGTTAGGCGCTGTGTCGCTCGCTTTCGATTCCCACTGACGAATCCGGTCCCAGCATCACCCCGACGCCGCTCGGGGAGGGCAAATCGACGACTTCCGTCGGACTTTGCCAAGCGCTTGGTTCCCAGCTGAAGAAGCTCTCCTTCTGCTGCGTTCGACAACCGAGTCAGGGACCGACATTTGGCATCAAGGGCGGTGCTGCTGGTGGAGGTTATTCCCAGGTCATTCCCATGGACGAGTTCAACCTCCATCTCACGGGTGACATTCATGCCGTGACGGCCGCAAACAATCTTCTTGGTACGAGAGCAGCGCGGCGCTGCTTTACCTCGCCCTGACCGGTGTTCTGTCGTGCCTCAGCCGCTGCCATTGATGCTAGGATGTTCCACGAGGCGACTCAGAAGGACGCGGACCTGTTCAACCGGTTGTGCCCCATGCAGAAGGGCAAGCGAAGCTTCGCCCCGGTGATGCTGCGGCGTCTGAAGGTTTCGTCATCCCGTCCTAACGCACAACGCTCGACCGGAGCTGATAGTTGCCTGTCGCAGAAACTCGGCATAAACAAGACACAGCCAGAGGATCTCACCCCGGAGGAGATCACTCGTTTTGCTCGTTTGGACATTGATCCCGCGTCTATAACGTGGCAACGTGTGACGGACACGAACGATCGCTTCCTGCGAAAGATCACCGTTGGCCAAGGGGCCGCGGAGAAGGGATTCACGCGGGAAACTGGCTACGATATCAGCGTCGCAAGCGAGGTCATGGCTGTCCTCGCGCTGACGACGGATCTGAAGGACATGCGGGAGAGGTTGGGGCGGATGGTGATTGGCAGCTCCAAGTCTGGGGAACCCATCACGGCCGATGACCTTGGTGTCGGTGGAGCCCTGACTTTGCTCATGAAAGACGCTATCAAGCCGAATCTGATGCAGACGCTCGAGGTTCGTTCTCCTCAATCAGACGCCTGGATGCCATTGATCGAATTCTCGTTTTCGTTTAGGGCACCCCGGTGTTTGTCCATGCAGGACCTTTCGCCAACATCGCCCACGGAAACTCGTCGATCATCTCGGACCAGATTGCCTTGAAGCTCGCCGGAACTGATCCAGCGGACCCAAAGCAGGAGGCAGGCTATGTTGTCACCGAAGCTGGCTTCGGTGCGGACATGGGCATGGAGAAGTTCTTCGACATCAAGTGCCGGGCGAGCAACCTTGTGCCTGACGCGGTCGTTCTCGTGACGACTGTCAAAGCTCTGAAGATGCACGGGGGCGGGCCGGAGGTTGTCGCAGGGAAGCCCATCCCGGAAGAATACCAGAAGGAAGGCCTGGAGCTCGTGGAGAAGGGCTGTGCCAACATGGTAAGGCACATTCAGAACGCAAACAAGTTTGGGGTGCCTGTTGTCGTGGCCATCAACCGGTTCACGTGAGCTTCATTCGGCGTTTCCTAGAGGGCGAAACTGATTGTTCAATCCGAACAGGGCGGACACGGATAAGGAGTTGGAGATCGTCAAGAACGAGGCGGTCAAGGCTGGCGCACAGGCCGCCGTCGTTTGCGAGCACTGGGGCAAGGGCGGTGGGGTCGTCAAGGAATCCGGGACCAAGAAGAGAAGCTGATCCTTACTCCCATCTGACAGGGGCGGGTGCGGCCGATCTGGCAAAGGCGGTGGTGGACGCATGCGAGCTACCTACCAAGTTCAAGTACCTTTACGACGTTGAGTTGCCGATCGAGGCCAAGATCGAGACCATTTGCCGCGAAATCTACGGCGCAAAGGGCGTGGAATACAGCCCGCTCGCCCAGGAGAAGATACAGACCTACACTGCCCAAGGCTTCGGAAACCTTCCGATTTGCATGGCCAAGACCCAGTACAGCTTCTCGCACGACCCGAAACTCAAGGGAGCCCCGTCGGGTGAGTTTCGGGGTGTCGTGTCGGCCACGAATGGGACGCTGAATCGACTTTCCGATCACCAGACTTTATCGTGCCCGTCCGCGATATCAGGGCAAGCGTGGGGGCAGGCTTCCTTTACCCTCTCCTTGGCGAAATGAGCACCATGCCGGGGCTCCCCACGCGACCCGGATTCTTCAACATCGTGAGTGATGTTTCAAGCATGGTGTTGCTGCGCGCTCACACCTTGTTGCAGGACGTCGATGATGATGGCAAGCCGATCGGGCTCTTCTGATCACAATCAAGAGAAAAAGATGGAATAGACGGTCAATGTACATACAGCGTAATGGTATTCATTCACTCCTCATCGTCGGACAGCGCGACTGCCTTCCGCCGTTTCTTCACGGCCACCCCATCATCATCGTCGCTGTCGGGCTTCGGGGCCGCTGCAGCCCGTTCCGGCTCCTCCTCTTTCGCAAGACCCGAGGCATGGTCCTCCCTTGACCGCCCAGAACTGGGTTCCGGCGGTTCTCCTGCCGCGGAATCCTCGGTGTCCGATTTCACGTTCCGCCTCTTCAGTTTTCCCCGAGGAGTTCCTTGCTCGGGCTTCTCCGCGTCCTCCATGTCCTCGTCGGAAACATCTTCACGCACGACTTCCTCCGAGAGCGGCTTCTTCTTCTTCACACGTTTCCGCTCCTCCGCGGCTGGGGCGTCCGAGTCCGCCGACTCGGCGCTCTCTTCCCTCCGCTTGCGTTTTGCCTTCTTCCCCTTTGGCCTGAAAGCAATGTGGTCAGGAAGGCTACGACACACTCGGAAGGTGGCGCGACGTACCTCTTGTCCTCTTCTTCGCTCTCGGACTTGCTCTGCGCGCGCTTGCGAGACGTCTTGCGCTCCGCATCCGATTCGCCCGACGACGCCCCGCCATCGGAATCCGCGTCCCGTTTCTTGCTCTTGCGAGATCCCTTCTTCTGCTCGCGCTGGCGAGCCAGCTCGGCCTCGCGTTCGCGTTCGCGCTGGATTTGCTGTTCCTTCTCCGCGATGTCCTGCCGACGCTTCTGGTAGAGAGCCTCGTTCTCCTGCTGCTTCTTGAGGCGCACTTGCTCCTCCTCCTCCTCGCGCATGCGGCGTTCGAGCTCGCGCAGCTGCTCTGCCTTCTCCTTTTGCTCCGCCCTTTCCCGCTCAAACGCACGCTGCTTGTCGATCGTCTGCTTGAGGTCGTTTGCAGTCTTTTCGCAGTACTCGGCCTTCACTTTGAGCGTGTTGTGCTCGATGTGGAGCTCCGACGAGGGCTTTTCTGCGCTCATCGTGCGGAACGTCCTGCGAGCGATGCGTCAGAAAATGACCTTCGGGAGCAACCCCGCACCCACGTTCCGGCGGCCTTCATGAATTCCAGCGCGCGCTCAAGGTCCTCCACCGTACGCTGGTCCTTGTTCCTCTGCTCCATGGAGAAGCCGTAGAAGAGCTTGATCTGCGCGATGTCGTGCTGCAGATCCTTGCTGTTCGGATTCAGCTTCTGGGCCTCCTCCGCGTGTTGCAGCGCCGTCATCAGGTTGTCGACGTTCTTTTCCGACCGGCCGATGATGTAGTACGCCCTGGCCAGCGCGAGCAGCGTCTGCCACGTCCTCGTCTTCGGGTGTATCCGGAACGACGTCTCGAACTAGGGAGTCCGTGTCAGGAATCGCAAGTGCGAGCTGTGATGCCACAAACCTCGGTGATCGCCGTTTGAAAGTACTGTCGCTGCTTCTCCGCACCGGCCTGGTCCGAATCCGACTGGTTCACACCGAGTTCGACGAGCGCGTGGCCGCGGTTGACCCTCGCCCAGGGGAGGTTGGGAGCATTGTGCTTGAGCATCTCGAAAGTCCGCTCCGCCTCGGCAAAGTCGCCACTCTCCGCGCACACGATGCCGATGCCGTTGGCCGCATAGCTGTTGAACTCGTCGATCGAGATGGTGCGCATGTACGCGCTTAGCGCTTTGCTCAATAGCTCGGCGCGCTGAGGCAGCCGAGTCAATAAGGTTGACAGAAGCCATGTGCAGCCTACACCGACCTTTGTTTTGCTCTTCTCGGTGCGCGAATCCTCCACGAGAATATTCCCCAGCTGGACCAGCGCGTACAGCTCGTTCTTGTCGACTCCCAGGATCTTGTCAAAGGTCTGGCGACTGAGCAGAAGCTGCCCCTCGCTGTACTGAAGCAGGCCGATCATGATCCACGCCTCCACGTTGGTTTCATCGATGTCCGTGACGTCGGTGAACCGGTTCTTGGCGTCCGTAGACCGACCCTTGCCCCAGTCGATCGCTCCGAGGCGCAAACATGCTGGGAACAAGTCAGCATGTGCCTCTGCCCGAGTGCCGTCTAGTGCTCACCGTCGTGATATCGCGGATGCCGTTCCACGACCTTGGTAAAGTAACCCGCGGCCTTGTCCGGCTCCCCGAGGGTCTCGTACATGCGCCCGATGTTGTAGAGCACCGTGGTGCCTGCCGAGTCCTCCTTCTCGCCCTGCTTCTCCGTCACGCCCTGCAACGCCTTCTGGTAGTTGGCTTGTGCGACCTCCATGTTGCCTTTTGCCGCGAGGGATGAGAATTGAGCCACGAGCCCGACGGATCGGACCCACCTTGCATTTGCGCCAGCGCGGCCAGGTTGTTCCAGATCTCGACCGGCACTTCCCGGCCTTCGTTCTCGATCAGGGTCGCAGCCTGGCGGTAGGCTTGGAATGCCAGCTCGGTCCTCCCCAGCTCCTCGTGAAGCTGTGCGAGCTCGAGGCAAAAGTCCGGGTCGACGACGTGCTCGAACGGGAGCACCTCCACCGCCGGGCCGGCCGACTTGGGCGTCGTCACGGTGTCGGCCTCGGCAGCCTGGCGCCGCAGCACCGACTGCAGGACGTCCCATTTGGCCATCGCCTTGGGGTGATCGGCCTCGCGCTTGGCGTAGATGCTGATGAGGAGCTGGGGCGCGAGTGGCGCAGGATGTGAGCCAAGGATCGCAAGTGTTCCGAGCCCCGGCCTACCCTGAGAAAGTTGGGCTCGTTCGGTGCCAGCGCGAGGGCGCTCTCGATCGTCTCCACCGCCTTGTCCTGGTCCTTGGCCTCGATGAGCGCCTGCGCCATCAGGTACATGACGACCAGGCTGTCCGGCCAGTCGTTGAGAGCCCTCTCGTAGTTCCTCAGGGCCGCGGCGTAGTTGCCCTGCACGTGCTGGATCTTGCCGGCCACCAGCAGCGCCCGCGCCGTGATCGGGGGAAAGTCCGCGTTGGTGTAGGCGGCGTTGGCGTAGCCGCGCGCCTGCGCGAGGTCCCCGGCCAGGAAGAGCTGTTCGGCGCGGAACAGGTTTGCCGCGGCGCTCTTGTTGTTGAGCTGCCGCGCGGTCCGGTACCGCTCCTGCGCCGAGGCCATGCACGCGGCCTTGTCCTCGGCGTTGGTCTGGGTCTTGAAGGCGGCGAGGTCCATCTGCATCAGCACGGCGGCGACGGCGTCGTTCGACCGGTCCTGGAAGGGAGCAAGAGGATGAGCCGGGGATCGGCAGGACACGCGAGCCGCAGCCCACCATCTCCTCGGCCCGCAGGAGCGCCTTCCTCGCCTCGGCAATGTGGCCCAGCTGGTAGTAGCACAGGCCTATTCCGATCCGCGGGTTCGGCCGCTTCATCTTGGGGGCCATGCGCAGCACCGTCTGGTACGCCGAGAGGGCAGCCTTGTACTCCTTCTTGTGGTAGAGAAGCCCAGCCTGTTGCCGGCACGTTCAGACACGCGGCAGCGAGGGGGATGCGGTGCAGCCCACCCGAGCCAGCAGCGCGACCGTGTTGGCGCTCCCCCGCGCAAACTGGGCCACCATGCTCATGGCGTTGTCGTAGTCGGCCTGGGAAATCAGGAGCAAGCTCTTGCCCAGGATGACGAACGGGTTCCGCGACGTGGCATCGTTCAGCGTCTGGATGGCCTCCTCGTGCAGCGCCTTCTTCTCGGCGCGCTTTGCCTCCGTGGGCTCGGGGATCCCGCGCGCCTTGCGCGTCTTGTATGCGGCCAGGCACACCCTGAGCAGGTCCGTGTTTGCGGTCACCTCGTCGTCACGCGAGCGCCCGACGGTCTCGATGCCGATGCGCAGGAAGTTCTCAAAGTCGGCGAACATCTTGCGCTTGTAGAACTCGAGCGCGAAGGTGAGGTACAGGAACGGCACCTGCTTGCCGCCGCCGAGCTCCTTGGACGCGAGCAGCTCGAGCACCTGGCCGACCAGCTCGCGGTTCTCGGCGACATCGGTCAGGTCGATCTCGACGACCTCGTCGGCGTCCTTCAGCTGGATCTCGATGTTGTCGCGCAGCGGGCCCGCCATCGTCGCGACCCTCAACCTCCCCTCGGCCTCTCCCGGAGAGGTGCACGCGATGAAGGGACCAAGGGATTCGACGCGTCCTCTAAACCTCTAAATAAAGCCCCCCCCGCGATGTCGCGTCCTCGGCCCCCGCCAGGCACCTCCGGCAGGCGCCGCTTCACGATGATCAGGTGCGGCGACGCGTCGGTGCGGCGGCTGCCCGCTCACCCTGCCACGTCACCCCACCCGGCCCCCAAACACGCCAGAGACTTTGCCCTCGCCGACTACTTCACGCTCGGCAACGGCATCTGCGGCATCGCATCGTACCTCTCCTCGGCCGCGTTCCTCGTCTCGCGCGACCCGCGCGACCTGTGGTGGGCCATCTGGCTGCAGCCGCTGAGCTTCCTGTGCGACACGCTCGACGGCCGCGTGGCGCGGTGGATGGGCAACGGGCAGGGCAGCCTCTTCGGTTGGTGGCTCCGAACCACTCGCGGCGTCGGAAGCGGCTAACGCCGAGCAGGCCAGGAGCTGGACTCGCTCGCCGACCTCGTGTCCTTCTCGGTCGCGCCGTCAATGCTCGCCTTCGCGGTCGGCATGCGCACCGCGGCGGACTGCGCGGTGCTGGTGTTCTTTGTCGCGTGCGGGATCAGCAGGCTGGCCCGGTTCAACGCGACGATCAACGTGATAAAGGACGAGAAGGGGCAGATCAAGTACTTCGAGGGCACGCCGGTGCCGACCACGCTCGCGCTCACCGTCACCGTGGGGTACTTTCTGCGGCGGGGGATGATCGAGGACGCTCTGCCGTTCGGCGTGCGGCATCTGTGGCCGGGTGGACCGCTGTGGGTGGCGCCGCCGGGTCGTGGGGGACACTTCGCTGACGCGGACCGGACCCGCCAGGTTCCACCCGTACATCCTGCTGTGGTTCGCGAGCGGCTGCGCGCAGATCAGCAAGTCGCTGAGGATACCCAAGCCGTGACGATTCCGCCGGGCGCCGGCACTCTTGGCACTCTTGGAATGGGCATGATGCTAGACTCCGAAATTGATTCCCGATTGCGGGCCCCGCGGCCCGCCTGTACATTTGACCGGCTCCTTCCGCCAAAGGCATTCCCCAAGATCCGCGGCGTCATTCCAGGTCCTCCACGAACTCGTCGATCCGCTGCCGCTTGTTCCCTTCCCCGCCGACGAGGAACTCGCTCTCGAAGAGCTCGTTGACGTCCGCGTTCTCCGCGTCGAACGCGGCCATGTCCCCAAAGTCGTCGTCCGCGGCCTCGTCGTCGCGCTTCCGCTTGGGGCCCTTGCCCCCCGTGGGCGGCGCGTCGTCGGGCGCCGCGCCATATACGGCGCCCGGGGCGAGGTAGCTCTGCTCGAACTCGTCGTCCTCGCCGAGCTCGTCCGCGGGCTCGGGCGAGGCTTCCGGCAGGCCTGAAACCGGCGAAGGTGTCAGTCAGGCACGGCGGCCACCCGCAGTTCAGCTCACCCTTGCCGGCCAGCTGCGGCCGCTGGCCGCTCCCCTCGTTCAAATAATCGTCCTCCTCGTCCTCGGGCTCCGACGGCGAGCCCTGCTCGACCTCGTCGCCCTCGCCCTCGCTCTCGGAGCCCGATCGGGAGCCCTCCCCCGAGACCGGCGCGCGGTCCTTGATCTCCGCAAACTCGGCGTCGTCGGCATACGCGTCCTCCTCGTCGTCGTCCGCGTCCTCGGACTCCTCGTAGTAGACCGCAACGGCGCCGTTCTGGATGGGGGACGCGTGAGGGGGGGACATTCCAACCGGCCGCGCGGGCACGGCACCTCCTCGTAGCCGCTGCCCTCGCCGTCGTCCTCCGCGCCGTCCTCCTCGTACTCCTCTACCGGGCTGTCCTCGTCGTACGCGGCGCCGCCACCGGCGGCGTCCGAGGCCGAGTCCCCGCCGGCCGAGTAGGCCCCGCTGCCCGCCGCGTCCGACGCGCCGGGGCTCAGCGCGTCGTCGGCGGCAGCGTCGTCGAGGTGCGCCAGCGACGACGGCATGCCCCGCTTGACGCCCTTCCCCTTCCCCTTTCCCAGGCCGCGGCCCTTTGCGGCGCCGCCCGCGTCCGAGGCCGCGTCGGAGCCCTCGTCGCTCTCGTAGTCGTCGGCCGGCTCGTCGTCCGGCGGCGCGCTGAGAGGCGCGGGATACGGAGTGGAGGCGGAGGCGGGCGCGGCGTGGCAGGCGGGAGGCCGGTCACGGGGCGGCGGCACGGTGGTCGGCGCGGCGGAGGCGCGTCAGCGGGGCCGCGAAAGGCGCCTCGGGGACTCACGTGGCCGCGCCGCCCTCGGGCGACTTGCCCGGCATTGTCGCTTTTCGGCGCAAGTCCAAATGCACAGTCGGGCGTGATCGGGCAGCGCGAACATGCGGCTGTGCCAAGCTGCACCCTGACCTTCGACACGTCAGACAGCTCGGGACGAAGAGCCCTTCTTTCTGGCCGGCTCCAGTTTCCTGCACGTCTGTGCCATTTTGCGGGATGTCGGAGGCGTCGCCAGCCCGCGTCCTGCGCCAGCGGAACCCGCAGGCGGCTTCCGGCACGAGGGCTGCCGACAGTCACCTGCCAGCCGGAGAGGACGCTGACCGCGCACATGGCAATGCCAAGGGGAAGCCGGAACGCCGGAACTCGCTCCCAGGGTTCTATTCGCACGCGTACTTGGTTCACTCCGGCATCAGAGCCTCGCCGTTCGACAAGCAAAGTCCGGAGAACAACTACCGCGGCTTCCTGAATCTCGGCCTACTGCTCCTTTTCGTGGCCAACGTGCGGCTTGTGCTAGAAAATTACTCGAAGTATGGCCTGCTCATCGACTTTGGCGGCTTCGGCGCCCCGACGCGGGACTGGTTGATGGCCGGCTTGTGCCTGGCTCTGATGCCGGTGCACCTCGCCGCTGCCGTACTCATTGAGAGCCGTGCTGCCGCGGAAATCGCCGCCAAGGGGCAGCCGATCGCCACCGCCGTCGTACCCACCCTACACGTGCTCAACATCGCGCTGGAGATCTCGATACCCACCCTCGTCGTCTGGTTCGGCATTTACCACCCATTGCCGGGCATGTGCGCCCTCTTCCTCCCCACGATCCTCTTCCTGAAGCTCATCAGCTACTGCCTCGTGAACCGCGAGCTGCGGCAGGAGCTCGTCGACACGACCCGCCGCGGGCAAGGCATTCCGGTCCCCAAAAGCCCCCGGCCGGCCGAGGACCCTGTCAAGGACTCACAGGAAGCGGCGCTGCTCGAGACGGACGCCCCGCCGTTTGACCCGAACGAGCTCCCGTATCCCCAGAACCTCACCTTCGGCAACGCTCTCTACTTTTGGCTGGCTCCGACGCTGTGTTACCAGCCGGTTTACCCAAGGACCCGGCGGTTCCGCAAGAGCTACTTTGCAAAGAGGGTCCTGGAGCTGGTCGTCGTCTCGCTCGCGATCCTCTTCCTCACTCGTCAGTACGCTCTACCGACGCTGCAGAACACGCGCAACGCAAAGACCATCGGGCAGCTCGCGGAGAGGCTGCTCAAGCTGTCGATGACCTCCCTCTATATTTGGATCCTCGGCTTCTATTTAACATTTCACTCGTTCCTCAACGCCTTTGCGGAAGCCCTGCGGTTCGGTGACAGGCGCTTCTTCGGGGAGTGGTGGAATTCGACGAGCTACGGGCAGTACTGGAGGCTCTGGAACCTCCCCGTGAGCACCTGGGCGAAGAGGCACATCGTGGGTTCGGAGCCGCGATCGCTGCCGGTGTCCCTCGGCTGACATGAACACCCGCCCCCCCCAGTATATCCCCCTGATCCGCAACCACGCCCTCTCCCCCATGGCATCGCAGCTCATCGTCTTCACCGTCTCGGCGCTCCTGCACGAGCTCATCATCGGCGTTCCCACGCACGTGCTCTACGGCTACGCCGCCCTGGGCATGCTCGCGCAGGTGCCAATGATCTACCTCGACGGCGCGGTCGCCAAGATCCGGGACGCGCTGGGGTGGAGGCCGCCGAAGGAGGTGTCGGATACAGTGGGCAATCTGCACTTCTGGATGAGCTTCTGCATCATCGGGCAGCCGCTGGCCATCATGCTCTTCTGGTTCGATTGGCAGCGGAAGATGGGGAAGGAGTGATCGGCGGTTTGGATTGCGTCGCTGATCGATGTATCCTTCTTCGCCGAGCTTCCGTTGCGTGGATTGATTGCATTCTTTAGATTGTCATGGTTTTGCTGAATCGATACACATGCTGAGGGAACTGGTCCGTCGCGAAGTACCCTGCCGTCCGGGACATGAAGATAGAGAGAGACAGAGAAGGAGGAAGGAGGAAGAGGAGGGCTCAAGGAGTACTTCACTCCCCTTCCGCGGCCGTCCGCACATCGACCACCTGATCCACTCCAACCGCACTCCGCACCTTGACCCGGACGTTCCCTTCCCCTCGTTTCCACAGCTCGGCCGCGCGGCCAGCATGCTGGCCGAGGTCGAACCGCAGCTGGTTCCCGCCTTCGTCCATGCAGATGACGTGCCCGCCATCAACGTCGATCACGACGTATTCCTGTCGCAATCCGTCGGTCATTCGGCGCCAGGCGCAGGGTAGGGTTACCTGCTCGTTGATTATTGGAACCCTTGTCCCGTCTGCCATTTCGATCGCCTTGTGAGCAGTGCATCGGCGCGGATGGAGCGCGGCGGACGCGGTCGAATAAACCCGGCACCCGCTGCTCCTAAGCCTTAACGACTATCCTTGTTCATAACTCTCATGAGTTAAGACTTAGGGAAGTTGATGTTATTCTCAAGGTCGCATAAAGCATAAGTAGGACTTTAGAATTTCTAATTATAGAATGAAAATGAAAGATTGCTTCGTCTAATGAAATTGCCGTCTTGTCTAGATGCCTATTTAATGTATGCAACGCTGAGTCGGTCAGCGGGCGAAATGACGCGAACCGCGCCTATACGAGGCTCACGGTAGGGTCGAAATCGGCTTCCGTTTCGGCCATCGGGCCGCCAGCTCGCCAGGTGGCCGGCTGGTCGTTCGTCTTTGTACCTTACCGGTAGCTAAAGCGCGCACTCAATTTCATCGATCGCGTCGATCGTCCGGCTGGCTGTGGGGCCGCGGCGAGCCACGCCGAGCCTCGCCGGCAATGACAGGCGACGAGGGCAGCCGGGAGGGCCTTGTGGCTCAAGGCAGCCCCCTGCTGCGGCCTCCGCCGGGGCTGCCGTCGCCCCGCTTGAACGGGTCGGCGCAAAAGGCCCAATCGCCCGCCGGATCCCAATCAGGATCCGTAGCGGGCTCTCCGCTCTTGGGATCTGCAAGGGCACCGCCAGGACTGTCAAATCAGCAGTCTCCTGGCACACCGGAGCTTTCCATGACGCCTGAGCCCCGAGTGACCCCGAAACCGGCCCCCGCTCCCTCCGAGGAAGTTCCCCCGATCCATTCGCGGATCATCCAGCGGCTGAAGCAGTATCGCGCGCTGCAAGGGGATCGGGCGACGCGCGGCAGCGCCTTGACGTCGCTGACGGAGCTCCTGCGTTTGTTCTCGGAAGAGGCTCGCCGGCTTGGAGGGAATGGAGAGGTGCTGGACTTTCAGTCCCTGAGGAGCGGTACGACCCTGACGCAGAGCATTTTTGTCCGCAACACAACGCAGGATAAGCCCGTTTCTTTTTCGCTCTTGACCATCGTCCCCCCGCGGGACGAGTTTGCGGCGAGGGTGAAGCGGCCAGGCGGCGGGAACGAGCCTATCATTATCAAGCCCGGGGAAGAGCTCCTGGTCGAGGTTTCTGCCACGGGACTGCGCCAGTACGGCCACATCCGATCAGACCTCTTGCTCGTCGTCAACGACTGCTTCGTGTTGCTCCGCTCCCTCACTTTGCGAGTCAAACCCGCCACCGTCTTTGATTTCGGCAGCGCGCTCTACGCTGAGCCCTACGTGCCTTCGAATCTGAAACTCCTTGGCGACAGTCTGGGACGATATGCTTTCGCCGGCCTGCCTCCTCCATTGCCAGACCTCAGGGCGCGTTTTCTGCAGGGCTTGCCGCCCGTTCCGCACCTGGTTGCTGAGCTGGATTGGTCGATCCACCTCCCCGAGGTACAGCCCGTGCTGAAACCTAAGCTCCCCGGGACCCTTGAAATGCAAACGTACACTACGTTCTTCCGGCTGCTCTTGGGATCCGAACTGGCGGCGCAGGTTGACCGCTGCGCGCGGCATCAGATGTACGGGGCACACGTCGCCTTCGATCAGGCCACGACCTCCCGTTTCGGCGAAATGGGCCTGGGCCCGCTCATTGCCGTGGTGGAGATACCGGGCTTGATGGACGATCAGCCCCGTATCCAGGTCGGAGACCAGCTGCGCATTCGCCAGCAGACGGTGCCCTTTGACGGGCGGGATTACTGGTGCCCTGTATGGGCCGTGGATCGGCGATTGCAGCGCGTCTACGTCGCGGTGAACCCGCAGTTTCCGTTTCACGGCACCTACAACGTCCGTTGGGAGCCGGACAAAGCTTCGCTCGGCGCTGCCGCTCGTGCGGTGAAGTTCTTCGGCGAGGAAGGTCGCGAGGAATGGCTTTTCCCGGTCAAACCTGAACGGACACAGATCGACCCTTTAAAGGCCGAAGCCGTTGCACAGCCGGCGCTGGGAAAGATTCCCACCCTCGATGTCTACAACGCGGAGCTTAACTTTGAGCAGCGACTGGCTGTGGAGCGGATCGTGGAAGACTCTTACGGACCGTGTCCGTTTGTAATTTTCGGCCCCCCCGGGACCGGCAAAACGTCAACCATCGTGGAAGCCATACTGCAGATTCTGCAGCACAGACCGGATGCCCGTATCTTGGCGACTGCACCTTCGAGCAGCGCAGCCGACACGATTTTGAAGCGTCTGATCCCTCATCTAATGCCAAAGGATCTTTTCCGGCTCTGCAACCCGGCGCGAACGTTTGCTGAAGTCGCGGACGACATGTTGCCGTACACGGCCTCGCAGTCTGGCTATTTCACCTTCCCGGACAAGACGAAGCTCATGGCTTTCCGCGTGGTGGTCTGCACCTGCTTCGACGCGGCTTTCTTGGTGCACTTGGGTCTTTCGAACGCTCAGTACGAGGGCACTTTGGCGGGCTACGACGATTACGCAAGGGCAACGTTCCCCATCTATCATTCGGCCAAGCCATCGAGTCCGCACTGGACCCACTGCTTGGTCGACGAATGCGGGCAGGCAACGGAACCCGAAATTCTGATACCGATGAGCGTCGTCTTCCGCAAGGCACCTGCCGGGGGTGCAGCCAGAGCCGGGCGGCCGCCGCAGCTCGTTCTCTGCGGCGACCACAGACAGTTGGGACCCCGCGTCGTTTCGGATTTTGCCCGCGAGAAGGGTTTGAAGCGCTCCCTTTTGGAGCGGTTGCACGCCTTGCCCGTTTACCGCGATGAGGATGGTCACCACGGCGACTTCTCCGCCCCATTCGTCCACCTCCGCCGAAACTATCGCAGCCACAAGTCCATCCTGATGGTGAGTATCTTCGTCGGGGGCCCTGTCGCTGGATCAGAATGCAGGTGACATGCCTGGCGCCGATCGCAGATACCCTCCCAAATGTACTACAACGACAGCCTTTTGCCGTTTGCGGACGACCGGGTCACCGAGTCGCTCTTGCCGTGGCATGAGCTCAAGGGCTCCGAGTTCCCGATTGCCTTTTTCGGTGTTGCTGGGCAGGATGCGGGGATCGGCAACGGAGATTCCTGTGAGTGCTCTGGGCGACCTTATGACGTATCGCTTGAAAGTCGTGCTCTTCAGGGTACAACGACGACGAGGTGGCAAAAGTCGTCGATGTCGTCGAGTCGCTCCTGGCCGACCCTGCTATCAAAGTCAAGTACGAGGATTTTGGTGTCATCGCGCCCTTCCGGGAGCAAGTGCGCCGCATCCGTCTCGCGCTGAGGAAGAAAGGACACGCGGCAGTCAACGTCGGCGTCGTCGAGGATTACCAGGGCATGGAGCGCAAGATTATCATAATCAGCTGCGTGCGCAGCTCCCAAGCCTTCCTGGAACGAGACATGGAGAACGACATGGGCTTGGTGCACAGCGAGCAGCGCTTCAACGTGGCAATCACCAGGGCAAAAGCCTTGCTTGTGGTTGTTGGGGATCCAAACCTGCTTTCCACGGTGGAGAGCACCTGGGGCACTTTCTTGGCTTTCTTGTTTAGGCACGGATGCGTGCACGACGCCGAGCTTCCGCTGCAGCTGCAGTTGCGGGTCTTTGAAGCGGGTCTGCTGGAGAGGAACTGGGACACCGACCTGTTCATGCGCCGATCGAAGCCGCTCGGAGCCGCCTATGGCGATGTGGACGCCGCTTTGATCGAAAGCATGGTGGACAATCTCCACATGGAGGACGGTCTCGCTGATCTGGATGACGCCCTTGATGGGCACGCTGTTGGATCCGGTGACGAGCTCTTCGGTGCCGAAGATGCTGGGGCATTGGCGGACGGGAACGGGGCCTACGGCTAGGGATGATCTTTGTTTCCGTTTTGCAAGCTTCATGCTTGCAATGCCACCCCGTGAGCGGATGCGCCGCTCTCAGTCCATGCCGTCAGGATGTGCTCTACAATCTCCGGCACACCGACCCCGTTCTTGACCTGCGCAAAGATCGTCGGCCCTTCGTCCCGCATGAGCTTGGCGTCCCGTGCCATGACGCTGAGATCGGCGCCGACGATTTCGGCCAGATCCGTCTTGTTGATGATGAGCAGATCGGACTGAGTGATGCCCGGCCCGCCCTTGCGGGGCACCTTGTCGCCACCGGCCACGTCAATAACTGTTGTTCGGTGGTGATTGCGTCAGCTTCAGGGTAGCGGTTGCGGCGCCCGACGTACCGTAGATAATGTAGTCCGCCAGCTCGCGCGAATAGTTTGCAGCGAGGTTGTCGCCTCCGGATTCGATCAGCAGGAGCTGCGTGTTGAAGTCAACCTGCAGCTGCTCTAGCGCGTGGAGGTTCGCGGAAATGTCCTCGCGGATCGCGGCGTGCGGGCACCCTCCCGTCTCGATCGCACGGATGCGCTCCTTGGGCAGGGCTCCGTGCTTCTGGAGGAACTCCGTGTCCTCCTTGGTGAAGATGTCGTTTGTCACGCACGCGATGTTGAACTTGTCCCGCAGGGCCTGACACAGGGCGAGCATGAGGGCGGTCTTGCCGCTCCCCACGGGTCTGGCGCATCGCAGCATATCCAGCATCAATCCACTGAGCCCGGATCAAACCGATGGCGGACGCACCCCCCGATGCCGACAGTGAACGCCCGTTCGTCCCAATCTCGCCCCCTGTACTCAGGCAAGGGCCGGGATCCGTACGTCCCGGGGTGCTCCAGTATCTCATGCGTGTGCCCATGATCCCCATGATCGTGGTCGTGGTCGTGGCTTCGGATCGGTCGCGTCAGGAGGGTGGAGATCACGGAGACAGCTTTCGACGGACCTGTGCTCTCCATGGGAATGTGAATGCCCGTGGTCCGCGTGCGTATGGCTATGATCTCCGCGAGGCGCGAAACGCGCCACCACGGCTCGGAGCTCTGCGTCTGTGCTGCCCGGCATCCTCTTGTTTGTGCGAGCTGGTGCGAAACGCAACGCCGCCGCACCCCAAGTCTCCCCGCTTATCTACGCCGCGATGTCGCGATTAATCCCGCGCGAAGTACGTTCGCCACGGCTCTGTGCGGTCTGCAGCCTATTGCAGGACACCTGACGTGCGGACGCGTCCGCATCGCGGGAATCAGATCGACAAGCTCGTCCTGCACCAGGCCGCTTTCGTCGCGCAGAAACGCCTCGCTAGGGGTCTGAAACTCAACTATACCGAGGCGAATGCTCTCATCGCGAGTCAGGTGCCGTTTGCTTGCTCGCCTCAGTGCCCTTTGGCGCCAACCCGAACATCCTCGCAGCTGCTCGAGCTGGTCCGGGATGGCAACCGCACCGTGGCGGACCTTATGAGCCTGGGCCGCAGCATTCTGGGACGTCGGCATGTGCTGCCAGACGTGCCTTATCTTCTGCACGAGGTTCAGGTCGAGGGCACGTTCCCGGACGGCAGCAAGCTCGTGACGGTGCACGACCCAATCTCGTCGGACGATGGGGACATCGAGCTCGCGCTTTACGGGTCCTTCTTGCCCGTTCCGGATTCTTCGAAGTTCCCTCTCGAGACCCCGATCAAGGAGGAGGATGTGCCGGGAGCTGTGGTTGCCAAGGCGGGCAAGATTGTGCTCAACCCAGGGAGGAAACGAGTTGCGCTCAAGGTCAAGAATAACGGTGACCGTCCAATCCAGGCAAGAATGCTTTGACTTTAAAGCGGCGTATTGTCTCATACATCGCCCTGCCCTCAGGTTGGCTCGCACTACCATTTTGTCGAAACGAACCCCCAGCTCTCTTTCGCGCGCATTGCTGCCCTTGGATACCGCCTCGACATCCCTTCGGGAACCGCCGTGCGCTTCGAGCCGGGGGAGACCAAGACCGTGTCCTTGGTGGAGATTTCGGGGAACAAGACGATTCGGGGGGGCAACAGGCTTGCGTCGGGAAAGATCGGGGAGGCGTCCGCCGAGGCCGCGAAGAAGCTCATCGCGGACAAGGGATTCGCGGACGAGGAAGCCGCCGCGCTGGAGGAACCCAAACCGTTTGAGATCGAGAGGACGGTTTACGCCGACATCTACGGGCCAACGGTTGGTGCGCTCCGTGCAGGGGAAGCGAGCGATTTCGAGCGTCTCCATTGCAGACTGGGGACAAGGTCCGGCTGGCGGACACCAACCTGGTGCTCGAGGTCGAGCGTGATTTTACCAAGTACGGCGACGAGTGCAAGTTCGGCGGAGGCAAGACGCTCCGTGAGGGCATGGGCCAGGCCGACGGCGTTCCGGACACGGAGGCCCTGGATTTGGTCATCACCAACGCTCTGATCGTTGACTACACGGGGATCTACAAAGCAGACATTGGCATCAAAGGCGGCATCATCGTCGGGATCGGCAAGGCGGGCAATCCCGACGTCATGGAGGGCGTGACTCCGGGCATGGTGGTCGGCGCTACCACGGAAGCCCTCGCGGGCGAGGGCAAGATCTTCACGGCCGGCGCCATCGACGCGCACGTCCACTATATCTGTCCCCAGATCGTGGAGGAGTCAATCGCACACGGCATCACCACGCTCGTCGGCGGCGGCACGGGCCCCAACACCGGCACCAACGCAACGACCTGCACTCCCGGATCCTTCCACGTGCAGATGATGCTCAGGGCAACGGACGAAATCCCCATGAACTTTGGCTTCACGGGCAAAGGCAACTCGTCGTCTGCAGTGGGGCTGCGGGAGCAGATCGAGGCCGGCGTCATGGGCCTGAAACTCCACGAGGACTGGGGTTCCACTCCGTCGGCAATCGACGCATGCCTGTCGGTCTGCGACGAGTACGATGTCTCCTGCAACATCCATACCGACACTCTGAACGAATCGGGCTTCGTGGAGCAGTCCATAGAAGCCTTCAAGGTCAGAGGTCCCTGGGGCAACGGCGGCGCTTCCTTGACGTGCTTCTTCGCTGCAGGGCCGCGTCATTCATGCCTACCACACCGAGGGAGCAGGCGGTGGTCACGCCCCCGACATCATCACGGTTGCCGGCCTTCCCAACGTCATCCCCAGCTCCACCAACCCGACGCGGTGCTACACCAAGAACACGCTGGACGAGCACGTGGACATGCTCATGGTGTGCCACCACCTGTCCAGGAAGATTCCCGAAGATGTTGCCTTTGCAGAGTCCCGCATCCGTTCCGAGACGATCATGGCCGAGGACATCCTGCACGACATTGGTGCGATCTCGATCATATCGTCGGATTCGCAGGCCATGGGACGGATCGGCGAGGTCGTTTCGAGAACGTGGCACACGGCACACAAGTACGTTGGATCGAGTTCTGTCCCGGTCTGGCTTGACCATCGTTTCCCCAGGATGAAAGCCCAGCGAGGCGCTTTGCCCGAAGATGAAGGCAAGGGCAATGACAACTTCCGCATCAAGCGGTACGTTGCCAAGTACACGATCAACCCGTAAGCACATCCGCCGAAGGTCCACAGGCCGGTTTCGCTGACGCGGCATCCAGCGCGATCGTCAACGGCTTTGGCCACCTGATCGGCTCGATCGAGGTGGGAAAGCTCGCAGACCTGGTCATGTACAAGCCGGCCTTCTTCGGAACCAAGCCCGAGCTCATCATCAAGGGCGGCATTATCACCTACGCACAGATGGGCGATGCGAACGCGTCGATCCCGACGACGGAGCCTGTGGTCATGCGGCCGATGTACGGCGCCCTCGGCAAGGCCGCCCCCACGACGTCCATCGCCTTTGTCAGCGGCGCCAGCGTCGAGAAGGTCAAGAGTTACGGGCTGAGCAAGCGCGTGGAGCCCGTCAAGGGCACGCGGACGATCTCCAAGGCGGACATGAAGCTGAACGATGCCACGCCAAAGATCCGCGTGGACGCCGAGACGTACGAGGTGTGGGCGGACGGCAAGCTGCTGCAATGCGCACCGGCGGACAAGGTCCCCATGGCCCAGAATCTGTATCTGTTCTAGTGTATTCGCTTGGCAACGACGCTCCTCTGCTCACACCACCATGATGGAATTCCTCCAAAGCCCAACGACGCCATACATCTACTTGCCGTTGGCGAGCCCGTGCACCTTCTGGATGAGTTGCGGCACAATTCCGGGGTCCGACAGAGTCGACAGGTCGCCGAGCTTGCCCATGTCCTCCTCGGTCGTCGTGGTGACGTCGCCGTTGGCGATCTTGCGCAGCACGCGGCGCATGACTGAGGAGAATAGTCAGCCGGGGCGAAAACAGGGAGCAATAAATCAACCCACTCTTTCCGGACCGGGTCTTCGGCAAGTCGCCGACGATAACGATCCGCTTCGGCGAGGCAAAAGGTCCGATGTGGCTCCGGACCTGGTGGATCAGGGACTGCGCCGTCTTCTTGAGGTACTCGGCGTCGCGGGCCTCCTTCGACTGCTCCTTGAGGTGGGCGGTGGAGGTTGCGAGGTCGTGGGGGGTTTGGGGGGGTGCGTCGTCGCCCTTAAGCGAGACGAAGCAGAAGATGGCTTGGCTGGAATGAACGACATTAGCCCACCGTCGAACAACTCTGGACCGGGGTAACTCACCCAGTGACGTCGTCGTTGACGCCGATGACGGCGGCCTCGGCGCACGCGGGGTGGAGGATGAGGGCGGACTCGATCTCGGCGGTCGAGAGACGGTGGCCCGAGACGTTGATGACGTCGTCGACGCGGCCGCGGATCCAGTAGTACCCGTCCTTGTCGCGGGTGACACCGTCGCCAGTGAAGTAGTACCCCTTGTAGACCGACATGTAGGTCTCGAGGTAGCGGGCGTGGTCGCCGAGGATGGTGCGGGCCATGCTGGGCCAGGGGTTCTTGATGGCCAGGACGCCGGTGACGCCGTTGCCCTGCAGCTCCTTGCCGGTGGTGGCATCGAGGACCGCGGGCTCGAAACCGAAGAAGGCAAAGGTGGCGGACCCGGGCTTGGTGGGGATCGCGCCGGGCAGGGGAGACAGCATGATCGAGCCGGCCTCGGTCTGCCAGTACGTGTCGACGATGGCGCACTTGCCCTTGCCGATCTTGTCGTTGTACCAGATCCAGGCCTCGGCTGGAGGGCGGGGCGTGGTGCGTCAAGGCCAAGGACCGGCGAGGTACAATCCAAACAAGTGCTCACGGTTGATGGGCTCGCCCACGGAGCCGAGGACCCTCAGGCTGGAGAGGTCAAAGCCGTCGACCCACTGGTCTCCGAGGCGGCGGAGGGCGCGGATGGCCGTCGGGGCGGTGTAGAACTGGGTGATCTTGTGAGTCTGGACGAGCTGCCAGTAGCGGCTGGCGTTGGGGTAGGTGGGGATCGACTCGAACACGACCGTGGTCGTGCCGACCGACAGCGGGCCGTAGGTGATGTACGAGTGCCCGGTGATCCAGCCGACGTCGGCCATGCAGCCGAAGACGTCGCCCTCGTGCACGTCAAAGACGTACTTGGTGCTGACGTGGACGCCGACGAGGTAGCCGCCGGTGGTGTGGAGCACGCCCTTGGCTGCAAGAAAAGATCAGTCACGGGTTCGAGGTCGGGCCCCGTCGAGATCACCCACGCTTCCCGGTAGAGCCCGAGGTGTAAAGAACGAAGAGAGGGTCCTCGGCGTTCATCATCTCTGGCGGGCAGTAAGGGCGCTGCTTGGCGATCTCCTCGTGCCACCAGATGTCGCGGCCTTTGTGGATCGGGACGTCAAAGTCGCCGGTGCGCTGGAAGACGATGCACTTCTCGACCAGGGGGCACTCGAGGAGGGCCTGGTCGGTGATCTTCTTGAGGTGCGTGGGCTTGCCGCCGCGCATACCCTGGTCTGCCGTGATGACGACCTTGCAGCCGAGGTCCTGGATACGGTCGCGGAGCGCCTCGGCGGAGAATCCGGCGAACACGACACTGGAATCGACCAGATGTGAGCCCCAGCGACCGGTGTTTGAGGCCAGCGATCGCGCACCTGTGGACGGCACCGATGCGGGCGCACGCCAGCATGGCGTAGACGGCCTCGGGCACCATGGGCAGGTAGATGATGACGGTGTCGCCCTTCTTGACGCCGTTGGCCTTGAGCATGTTGGCCGCGAGCGAGACCTGCTTGAGGAGCTCGCCGTAGGTGATGTGGACGTGCTGGCCGGGCTCGTCCGACTCCCAGATGATGGCGACCTTATCAGGGTTCTTGAAAGCGTGGCGGTCGACTGGAAAGCAGGGAGCGGGTCCGCGGAGGAGGTGGCCGAGATGAGATCCAGTGGATCACTGAGGAGTGGCGCCACGCACCGCAGTTGTACGCCACGTTCAGGTAGCCATCGTGGAACCACGCGACGTCGCCGTCGACGAAGGAGCCCGAGAAGACGGTCGAGAAGGGCCTGAACCAGCTAATCTCCTCGGAGGCGATCTGGTGGTCGCGGAGGTCAGACCGCGAACCTCGGATCAAGCCGGGCGGGCGGGATCAGCGCCACGAACCTTGCGCCAGAACTCCTTCGGGTCCTTGATAGACTGCTCGTGCATCTTCTGGTACTCCTCGAGCGAAGAGACGTGCGCCTTGGGCCATGACGCGTTCGTCGGGACAGGGAAGACCTGGTCCTCGCCGGCGGGGGCCTCGTGCTGCTCGGCACCGCGGGGAGGCGCGCAGGAGAGCCCGACGGGGCGGCGAGAGACGGAGAGCGCCGATCAGGATGGGATCCCGAAGACAGGAGCGTTCCGCTGGGTCGCACCTCCATGACGATGTCGGCGTGTTCGAAGTCGGCGAGGCGGGGTTGATTCCTGGCCGCGCGTTCGAGCTGCGGGAGAAGAACCGCTGGGGCGCCGAACAGGCGTGGCGTACGGCGGGTTGCCGGGGGCGATGCGGCGCCGGCGGTGTTGAATCGTTGTCGAGAGGCGGCGGGGCGTGGCAGTGGCGTTGGGGTCGGCGGTCAGCGGCGGCCGGGGCGCGGGGCGGCAGCGGGCCCGCGAGGGACGCACCGACGACGAGGGCGACGACGGCAAGGAGGAGGCGGCCCGGCCAAAGCGCGATGTTGGCTTTGGGACCGGACGTGACGTTGGCACTTTCCCGACCCGAACACTGGTGCTCGAGGCCCGATCACTTTCCAGCCATTCCCTCACTCCGGTCCTTCCCGATCGACGGGCAGCATTGTGGGAGACGTCTCGTCTTTGCTCGGCTCCAGCGATGCGGACTCGGGACCAGCTCCCAGATATCTAGAGAGTGTCCGCCGGCCTTCACGGACCAGGCAAAGACCCGTTTCCATCGTCGTCATGCTCTACGGCTCTATTCTCAAAGTCTCGTGCGCACCGGCGGTCTCACGAGGCACTCGTTGGGCCCCACTTGCTGCACGTCCTCATATTCCTCAAACCGGGTGGTCTTGTCGAACCCGAACGGCCTCGGCGCGATCCGATAGCGGGGGGTGTCGATGCTCATCCGGAGCACCGGCTTGAGCACCCGGACCCGGCTGCCCGGGAAGCCCGTTCCGTCGTACTCCATGAAGAAGTCATCCCTGTACGATTCGTGGTGTCCTTCGCGGAGGTACTCGCTCTGGAAGCCCGAGAAGTAGCCCATCGTGCCGACGAGGGGCGCCTCGGGGTCGATGACTGAGCTTTCCGGACGGTACCTTGGGATAGCTGTCAGGAAGTTCGACGACAGCAGAGCTTTTGGCAGACCCACCGCTTCCAAAGATCGGTCACGACGTCGTCCGGCTGCTTGCCGAGGGACTGGAGGAAGAGAGCCGATTGGAGCAGCGAGACTTGGACGACGTACGACCCGCCGAATTGGGCCCGGCGCTGCAGAGCGGAGAGGATGCCGAGGCCGCCCATGTGCCTTGCGACCACAGGAAGCAAAGTCAGCCAAACTCAAAGAAGTTCGATCGGAGCCGGACGGGCTCACCCGGTGCCGACATCGAGGATGTTGACCGGCACTGCCGAGGGGATGGGCGTGTCGACGGGTGGTTCGTGCTTGGCGTACCGGCCCTGCTCCACCGCGATCCCCGAGATCATCTGCGCGAGGTGCTCGTATCCAGCAGCTGACGCGTCAGGCCCTGGAAGGCACGATCAGCCGCCATCGAGGATCTGAGGAACGCCCGAGCCGACCGTGGAAGGAAAAGGCGTTGCCCTGCGCGTAGATGATGCCCCGATCCCTGTCCTTCACGAGCTCCATCACATCCTTGACGCCGAACCCGAGCCGATCCATCGCCCCGTAGGTATTGTTCTGAATCACCACGTCCGCGTCAAGGATTAGATCCCGGAAGACCTTCTTTCCCTCGTCCGACTTCAGGTCCAGGTAGATGCAGCGCTTGCCGCAGTTGAGGTCGATCGACGCCAGCATCGCGTCCTCGAGCGCCGGCGAAGACACCTTGATCCCGTTGCCGTTGAAGATCCCCAGCACGCAGCCGATCCGCGGCCCCATCAGGATCCGCGTGAGCTCCAGGTACTTGATCCCGTGCAGCAGCCCCTTGGACGGGTCCGCGAGCTTGGACCACGGCGTCGGCGCCCACGCGCCCGCCCTCGCACCCGCGGGCTTCTGCTGCGGGATGACCTCCACCGGCGGCAGCTTCGACACGATCCTGCCCTGCTCCGTCTGCAGGAAGGCCTCGCGCGACATGGGGACGACCACGGCCCCCGTGTTGCGCGTGCGCATGTGCTTCTCCAGGTCCGACGCCTTCCATTCGCGCACCTTGGAGGTGAAGCGCTCCAGGTAGGCTTTCCGCGTTTCTGGGGAGGTCCGCGTCATTTCAATGAGCGCGGGGATCTCTTCCTTGCGGAATCCCAGTGCCTCAAGAATCCCCTCGGGCGTGTCCGTGACCTGATGGTGGCTCGTCAGCAACGGGGACTCGGCGACGGGAAATGGTCGCCTTCTTACCCGCATGTAGAAATAAATGTAACCGTCTTTGGCTCGATGGGTCGTGTTGAAGATTTCCCGGAACCGTCTGCGGCAATCCGGTGGTCGGTCAACAGATGGTTTGGCGGGCTGCCATTTCTGCCTCCCACCGCAACGGGTCGGCCGTCGTGGCGTCCTCCTCGAGGTAGGCCGACGCCGGGAGGAACCGCATGAAGCGTCCCGTTGCCCCTTGGAACTCCACGTTGAAATGGGAGGTGCAGGTCCCCACAGCGTGGTCGACGTCTATCCTGGCCTCCTGTGTCCTCCCGAGCCGTTGCTCCGAGATGATGTTGGCAAGCACGGAGATGGCCGTCGTGAGTCCCGTAATCATCTGGGCGACTTTGAAGGGCGACGGAACAAATGGTTCCTTCGAACCCTCGAGAATCGCGGCGGCGACGAGGGCACGCGTCTCCGGGGTGTCGAAGCCGACGTGCCCGAGCAGCGCGATTGCCGCGTTGCGGGCATCCTCGTGGACGCGCGTGTACGGCATCGTCGCGTGTCCCTCCGCGCTAGCTCCCGCCGATTGAATGCGGAGCCTGCCCCCGGGCGTGGAGTGCGCGAGAAAGGAGATCCGGGAGACGTCGCCAGCGAGCCGATCCGATCGAAGGCGGCGCCCGCCACCCCGTTTGCCACGAGCAGCGCCAAATGAGCCGCGCCCCGATCAACCAGCGCCGCGGCGATTCGCACGGCGGCATCAAAGGAATGCCGCCGCCGCGCCCGAAGGCCGCCCCGCTGCCGCCGCCGCCGGCCGTTTCGAACGCGGCGAATCCGTTCGCTCCCGCCGTCCCGGCGTTCGCTAGCACGCCCAGCGCGCACAGGAACCCGTTCCACCCGTCCGCGGGCGGCGCAACAGTGCAGAAGATGCACCCCTTTGCGCCGCGGACGGCGGCCGGGGCCCCCGCGCAGACGGCCGCGTCACCGATCATGCCCGTCGCAACGCGTGGTCCCGCCAAGCCTCGGCCATTCATACTCGGCGCGACCGAATCGAGGGGCGCGAGAACAACGACGGAACACGAGCTGGGACAGCCGACGCGCGGCCGCGCGCGGGAGCAGGACGCGTTCGAGGACGCACGCCCTCCGAAGTTCGCCGCGGTTCCAGCCCGCCAGACACGCGTCTCTCCGATCGATCGCTTCCAAACAGGACAGAACTCCAGCCGATACAACGAGCAGATGCCAGGCGACGACTACAGGCAGCCCGCGGCGCCGCCCCGCTTCCAGCAGCCGCGGCCCATTCCGCACCGACAGCCGATCGCGCCGCCTAGCTACATGCAGCCGATCGCACCCCAGGACCTCGACGAGGACCCGATCGACGTTGACGACTTCATCCAGCCCCGGCCGGCAGTCGACCTCGCCCCTCCCGAGCAGCCTGCCCCGGACTGGAGCAGCCCCGACCTGCACCTCGCCCCTCCCCGTCCCCGCCGCCCCGCCCCGCAGCCCGTTCCCGAACCGAGCCCGCGCCGACCCGTGGTTCCCGTCGTGCTGTTCAACAAGGGCCTCGCCGACGCCGCGCCGTGGTCCGAGGTCTGCGCGGGGCTCAAGGTGCTGCCAAACGCTCGGCTGCGGTGTTGGTGCTCCTAAGCCCCGCGGTGCCAATGATCTGACCGATCCAGTCTGCGAGGTGACCCCTGCTAACCCCGCCGATGTCTCGGTGCGGCCGGGATCAGCGGCCTTCATCTGCGTCGCAAGCTCCGATCCCGCGCCCGAAGTGCTTGAACGGTACGGCCCCGATCACGATGATCCCGTCCCCGCTGACCCCCTTGCTTCAGGATCGCATGCGCGCAAACCAAATACTCGTCGATCCACGTGCTCTTCCCCCTCGTCCGCGGCCGGGAACAGGATCTCTTCCGGCTGCAGCAAAAGTGCGCCGCACGCACCGCCGCGCCCGTGCGTCGGCTGACCCCCCAAATAGCCTCGTCTCGCGCGGCATCTTCGCCTTCCCGCTCCCGTTCCGCACCCCGGACGAGGCCGTCAACCATGTCGCGGCGGTGGCGAGGGCGTCGGCCGCTGCGCAGGGGCTGACCCCGATCGACGCAGTGCGTACTCCTCCATGCCGGCGGCGGATCGGGCGCAGGCTGACGCCGGTCGCAGTTCCCCGTGCTCGGCGCGCCCGACATGTCCGATCCCAAGAAATGGATGCCGCTGCTGGCCGCCCTGGGCGGCGACCGGCCCCTCAAGGAGCACGGTGGGCAGATCGCCGGGAGCACCGTGGGCAGCGGGGAGCTGAGGAGGCGGCAGAGTGCTACATCCTCCAGGACGCCTTTGAGACGCTGGCGGGGATCGCGGCGGCGAGCGAGGCGGAGCTGGTTGCGGCGTCGCTGGACCGGAAGTCGGCGAGAAGGGTGAGGAGGTTCTTCGACGAGGTGGTGGAGGATGTGGGGGAGGTTGAGAGGGATGTGGGGGAGGTTGAGATGCAGATGTGAGGCGCATACGGAGGAGCAAAGGGGAGGTGGCACGTAGCAGCGGCAGAGAACGATACCCGACAGACAATAGCAACGTTCGATCATCTCATGCCGTAGACGTGCACCGACCGCCACCCATCGTTCTCTTCCACGGCCCCGTCCAGCTCCGAGAGAGGGTACTCGGCCACCACTTCAAGGTCGGCCCCATCGTGGGTCCCCTTGAAAGCCCAGCGTCCGGGGTCGCCGATCAACACTTCGGCCCCGGCATTCCGCGCGCGCCGGAGGAAGGCGATCACCAGGACAGCCGTGTCGCCGTCGTAAAAGAGGTCGCCGACGAGGACCGCGGAGGGAGGCCAGTGTCCGCCTAGCAGCCTTGACAGGTCGGAGTCGGAAAGCTTGGGCGACAGCAGGTCCGCGACAAGGGGCCGGATCCTGGACTTGAGCTCGCCACGAATGGGAGACTCCGGCGGCAGCAGTTCGCAGGTGGCGTCCACGTTGCATTCCAAGGCTGCTGCAGCCCAGGGATCGATGTCGTTGGCAGATGCAGCCTCCGCTCCCTCCAGCACCGCCGCGATCGAGGCCGATCCACAGCCGGAACCCAGGTCCAGCACGCGTTTGCCCTTCCACCGTCCCGTCTTGCCTTGCTCCGCGACATATCGGGTTAGGGCCGCGCCTCCCGGCCACAGAAATGCCCAGAAGGGCGGGGGAAGACCGGTTGAGGCAAGGTCCAGCTCGGTGAACCCGTGGAGTGAGGAGCCAGGAAGGGCGAGGTGGAGGGCCGTGGGGATGAAGGGCAGGACCAGCTTCGCGGTCTGAGAGACGATGAAGTGCTTCGACGGCGGTTGGTCGGGTTGTGGGGGCTCCGCTGGTGGGCGGGCCTCGGAGTTCAAGGAACGAACGGTTCCGGTGGGCCATCGCGGTCTTTGGGCTCGGCATACAATCGATGCGAGTCTATTCGTCCGCGATGCGGCGCCCCAGGCCATCCCGGCCGTTTCACGTGATCGCGCTGCTGCGGTTCACCCGGGCTCGTGACCGTCCGCTTGTCAGCCGGAGTCGAATAGTCGAATCGCCCCAACTTCCGACCGGCGCTCCCCCCGCCCTCCGGCTCCATATCCGCTCTTTAGCGAGGGCCGCCGATGATGCGGCGGCATAGCATTTCCCGCTAAGGCGGCGTGCCTGAGTCTGCCGCTGGCTAGCGGCTGCCGCCCACCCCGGCCATGAGCTCCGCGCTGCTGTCGCTTGTCGGGCTGGGCGCCGCCCGCAGCCCGCTGATAGTCTTATGCGGCGAGCCGCACACCGGCAAGTCGCAGCTGCTGCAGGCGTGGGACGCCGACGGCGCGCCGAAGGAGACGTCGCCCATCCCGCTGTCGGCGACGGTGGCCGCCCCCACGCACGCAGACAGGGACGCCGTCGCGCACTTCGAGGAGATCTCGGAGGTGCGCGCGTACCTCCGCCTGGACGTCATCAACCAGCGCATGCGGGCCCGCAACGACGAGCTGCTGCGGCGCGCCGATCTGGCGCTGGTCCTCGTCGACGTCGCCCGCAAGGGCAGCCTGGACGCCGTTTTAAATAGGGTGGGTTGTCGAGCGATCGGACGCAACCTGCGATTTGTGCTGACCGCCTCCGCCTGTTCAGTGGTGGGACGAGGAGATCGCGCCGCGCAACCCGAAGCTGCCCGTGGTGCTGGTGCTCACCCACACCGACGCCACGCTCACGCAGTTCTCCATGTCGATGGACCACCACGTGCAGCCCGCGGCCATCGCGCTCCCCACGTGCCTGCGCATCTTCACCCTGCCCCTGGCGCAGTCCCGCGCCCAGGTGCTCCCGATCTTCGAGTACGCCATCTCGGCCGCCCGCAACCCGCGCGCCGCCGCCGCAGAGGCCGCAGCCGCGCGCGCCTCGCTGGGCGGCTTCGTAGAGACCGTGCACGTCGAGCCCGCCGCCTCGGCCTGCGGCATGTTCCTGCTCGGCCAGGTCCGCGGGCTCGCCGAGCTCCGTGCCTGCGCGCGGGCCACCAACGAGCGCATGGAGGACGTGGTGCGCCAGGTGGTCCGCGTCGTCGGCGCCGAGGGGCTCAGGGACATTGGCGCGGGGGAGATGCTGCCGGACGGGGTCGCGGGCGACCTCGTGCTCGGCAAGATCCCCGGCGTGATCTCGGGGGACCCGGCGGCACAGGAGGCCGTGCGCGCCCGCGCGGCCGCGGAGGGTCTCTCCGTGGACGAGCTGGCGATGCGGGTGGTCCGTGCCGTGGGGCGTGACGCCGCGGACCGCCTCGGCGTGGCACTGCTCCTCGCCGAGGGCTCGGCATTACCGGGGACGCCCAAACCTGACCGCAGCCTGCTGATCCGGCAGTACGGACGCTCGGAATCCCGATCGAGCGGCAGGATGTCGGTGCGCAGCGTCAGCGGCGCGGGCGAGAGCCCCCGCCCGCCTTCCTCCTTGGGACGGACTTCTTCCTCGGGCGCCGTGCTGGAGAAATGGCGCCGCGAGCTGGACGGCGAGACGGAACCCGCGGTCTCGGAGCGGGAAGCGGACCGCGAGGCCGGACGGCGGCGCCGCCGGAGATCGGCCGAGCCCGCGCCCGTCGGCGAAGCAGAGGAAGCCGATCCTCGCAAAAGCACCGACTCGGCCGACGGCGACGCGGCCACGTTCGCGGGCGACGCGCACGAACACGAGGACGGCTCGGGGACGGAGCGCAGCGACGAGACGGTCAACGGGGCGAAGCCGAAGGACGATGCGGAGGCGGAGGAGCGGGGGAAGCCGCCCAGATTGCGGTATCCGCCCGCGGTGCCGCTCGACGGACACGCTGTGGAGATTGCCGGGGACCTATCGGCGCGCCCGCCGCCGGCGCAGGACGATCCGTACCGGACGCCGCCGTCGGGCCGTCGGATAAGCAACCCGCCGAGGTCGGCCCCGCGGGCAAGCCAGAAGGCGTACGACAGGGGGGCGTTCGTCGAGTCGCTGGACAGGCTCGCGCTGGACGACGCGCTGGAGGAGGACGGGTTCCTGCCGCCGGCGCCCCCGCCTTCCCCCGCGTCGTTCAAGTGAAGGCGGCCTGCGAAGGCAAGCTGTTTCAGGGGAGAGGTGGAGCGAGGGACTGGCTGGACGCGGGACGTCCATCAAGGAAGAATGAATGTAAAGGCATCTTGTACATAGCACTTCTCTATCTCCACTTCGAGCCATGGGGCGTCCAAAGGATATCGACGTGTTCCAATCCTCAAACGACGGGCTTCAGCTTGACAATGCACTTGTTGGGCGCGATCGTGCCCTTGAAGATCTCGACAAAGTTGAACGGGACGGGTTCCAGCTCCCACTTCCGGAGGATGGAAGCGAAGCACAGCCGTGCCTCCCCCAGGGCGAGCCGCTCGCCAAGGCAGCGCCTGGCGCCGTTGCCGAAGGGAGCTGCGTGGGGGGTGAGAAGGGCTGAGAAGGGCAGCAGACCGCGCGCAAGAAGGGAGACCCACAGTAGGCAAACAGCCCGGCCTTGGAGTCGCCGTTGGGTTCCTCGTAGAACCGTTCCGGGCTCCACACCTGGGGGTCCTTCACCCAGAACCCCGGCATGTTCTGGATGGCGTAGATGGCGGTGTTGACCATATCCCCCTTACGGAACTTGATGAGCCGCGATTTCCCCGCGATGTCGGTGTACCGGAAGTCAAGGTCCAGGTGGATGGCTCTCCCCGCACCGCCGGGTGCGGAAGGGTAGCGACGCAGGGTTTCCTTGATGCACGCGTTCAGCACCTTGCACTTCTCGAGGACCTCGAGGTTGTCGAGCTCGGCGCCGCCAGTGACCTCCTCGACTTCCTTGCGGATGGCGGCCTGGAGATCGGGGCGCTTGGAGAGCTCGTAGGCGCAGAAGGCGAGGAGCGTCCGAAAGAAAAGAAGAGGAAGGGGGGATCAAACATCCCGCGAACTTCTCTCCACGTATCGGCATTAGGCAAGTGGATTATGCCCTCCGAGTACGGGAGGAAGCTCTCGAGAATGGGGTGACCGCGAGTGAACAGGTTCCAGTTCTTGCCGACGTAAACTTCCTGAAATCGGGTTTGGGTAGCAGACGCCACTGCTGCTAGACAAACGCCACACCTTCAGAAGATTCGGATCGGTAATGTTGACCGTCCGCATCCACGGCCTCAACCAGTTGACCTCGCGGTAAACCGGACCGTGCTCGCGCGCTTTGTCGACACTCATCGTGTGGAGCGACTGAAGCTTGTCCTTCTGGGCGCCCAAGAGGGGAATATACGAGACCGTCGGGATGTCGTCGTCAACATCGATGAAGAATTTGCTGATGTGCGCAGAGTCCGGACGAGTAGAGGAGGGGTGAGAACCGGCCTGCGGACGGCAAGGCAGGCCCTTCCGCACCGGTAGGCAATCTTGGCAACATAAAGGAAGGCGGCAATGCCGACCAGGGCATAGAGTAGCGATGCAAGGTCCATCGCGGTCTGCAGAAAGTGAAGCTGTTTCGATTGAGGGACGTCTTCGATCGGCTCTGCTGCGTGTCTCCCACGCGTACCAGAAACAATGGCCTCTTACTCCGGCCCGTACGACGGTTTCGACGTCACGCTCGACTCTGGAATCGCCACCATTACATTCAACCGCCCTCAGTCTCTGAATGCGATAACTCGGCGGGCTATCCACGACGTCGGTCCAAGTTCCGTGGTGCCGGGTCAAGGGGTCACTGACTTTGGACGCCGTCCCACAAGCTCGTCGATATCATCACCGAGTTTGAGAGCGATGACAGAGTCATCGTGGTGGTGCTGACGGGGACCGGACGCTGTGGGTGGCTTGCTTGTCCCTGGCATGTCACTTCCCCTCATCTCGTCTCTCTTTCCTGTCTCTCTCTAAGACTTCTCTGCCGGCATCGACATCGGGGTCGGAGGAGCGAGCGGCGGCGCGGACCCGAACCCGGGGGAGATTCGCAGGAACTTCCACTCGACCAGCGCCGGCAGCTCGAGCCTCCTTGTCCGGCGTATTGCCAACTTCCCGAAGATCTTCGTCGCAGCCCTCAACGGCCCCGTGGTCGGGATCCCCGGAGGGTGGACCAGCCATGCGGACATCATCTACGCTACGGAGGATACAACGGTGCACGCGTCGTTCGTCACGCTCGCTCTTGCACCCGAGGCGGCGACGTCGCTCAGCTTCCCCTTGCGGATGGGCCTGGGACGCGCTTCGGAAGCCCTCATCTTTGCTCGCAAGATGAATGCCAAGGAGCTTTTGGAGGCTGGTTACTTCAACCGGCTGTTCCCCAAGGAGAACTTCCACCAGGACGTCCACAACCACATCAAGGAGATGCTGAAGGAGTGCAACCCGCGGAGGTGGGCCTCAACCGACGTCCTAGCTTGCATCCGTGCTGATGTGCCAGCACAGCATGTTCGAGGCCAAGAAGCTGATGCGGGAGGCGCTCGAATACAACCGAAAAGTCACGGCCAACCTCGTGTCCGAAGTCGATTTCGTCTCGGCTCGTAAGTATGCCTGGCATGCGAGCCAAAGGTACGCTAACCGCCCGTGTCCCAGAATACGTGCGGAAGGAACCCACCCAGGCCTTTGCTCGGCTGGCGGAACGGCAAAAGCGGCTGCGGGAAGAGAAGCAGAAGGCCGCGAAGCTTTGATGGATGAGTAATGAATCATGAATTGATTGTACACGCCGGAATCAAATGTGCCGGCACAGCATCACATGAAAGAGCCCAGTCCGCAACCGTGCATCAGAATCAGGGCGAAAGCTCTGCCTTCCACACCATGACGCGATCCTCGCCCCACTCCTCCTGCGGCGGTATCGTCGCGTAGTCCGTGAACGCCTGCCTTCCGTACCACGCCGCCACCTCTCCCAGCGCAAACAGCAGCACCCCGTCCTTCCCCCTAGCACGTGCCATCTCCTTGCACCTCTCCATCAGCCAAGTCCCCAGCCCCGACGATTGGTACCGCGAGTGCACGCAAAGATGGTGCACCCACACGTACGACCGCATGAAGGTCCGCTCCAGCGCCGCGACCACCTCCTCCCTGACCGCGCCCCTGGCCGTGCGCGAGGGCGTGCAGAGCACCACGAGGTCCCATCCGAAGCCCTCCTCGACCCCCTCGGCGACGCGCGAGCCGGAGATGTCGCAGCCCATCTTGCCGAACTCGCGGCGGACAAGCGCAGACGCCTGGGCGACGAGCTCGGGCTTGTCCTCCAGGTCCGACGCGCTGGCAATCGTCTGGATCCGCAGCCAGGGCAGGTCGCTGTGGAAATGTTCGTGCGCCATGCGCTCGTGCGCGGAGCGCTCCGGCGGGGAAGCTCCTTCCGGGGGGTCCACCACGAGCTCGGGCGCCGCGTGTGCAGGGTGCGGCACGCTGACCGGAGGCACGCTGCTGGCGCGCGATGCACCGTTGCGGTGGTTCCGGCCCCGGAACTTCACTTTCGGGTACGGTCTGCGGTTGTTGACGGTGATGTTGCTCTTCTTCTGCGGAGCCGAGGAGACGGTGGGAAAGTAGAGGCGGCGGAGCGACGCGCGCAGGCTCTTGTCCGTGGTGGGGAGGGTAATCGGACCGTTGACGTGCGGCGGGAGGAGCGGCGTCGACTGGTCCTCGTCTTGATCGAGCTCGGGGAAGAAGGCGTCGGTGAGGTAGAGCGTGTTGCCGAGGTTGCGGCGCTTATTGCCGAACCCTCGAATCTCGACTGTCAAACAGGCGTGAGAATGTTGCCGTATCACAAGACAGCAAGCTACCCACGTCCTCGGTGGTCCAAGGAGCGCCGAAAGCGATCGTTCTTGACTTCGTCGTCAAACCGCTTCAGCCTCTCGATCTTGATGCTCACGCCGCTCGGCGGCGAGATGCCCAGCTCGTTTCTCAGCTCGTTCCTCCTCCGATCGGAAGCAATGTCCATCGCTCGGGTTGGCGACCTCGTCGGAGACCGTCCGGAACGTCGAGAGCGCTCCGGATCCTGCGGCGAGTTGACCCCGTCGGGAGAGAGGTCGAGCAGCTCCTTTTCCAGCGAGTCGAACACGGCGCGGATGAGGATCTTCAGCGTCGAGAGGCCGTCCGAGCCGGGTTTCGCTGCCAGCGCACCGGCGTGTCAGCGGACGCCTCCCAGATCCGCCGTCCGCCACCCACAGAGCCCGCGCCTCGACGAGACCACCTTGTCCCGCTCCTTCTTGACGATCTCGTGACACTGCACCACCAGCCACATCCTCCTGTCCTCCACCTCGAGGTCCGACCGCCGGGGCCCGCTGGGGCCGACCTTGGACTTGAACAGGGCCTTACGCTTCTCGGCCGTGGCCAGCATGACGCGCTCCAGGGTCGACACGAGCTCGTCGCGCTCCCAGTCCGCGTCCGAGCGCGACTCGAAGGTGATCGGGTCGGCCGGCGGCGGCCGGGTGCTCGCGGGCGCCGGCTTGGGGCCGGGCAGCGACCCGTCGGGGTTGAGCGGCGCGAGCAGCGCGTGCGCCCGCAGCGCCGACCGCGCGCGCCGCGTCTTGTCGTAGATCGTCGGCATGGCGGCGGTGCCTCGGGCGGCGGCTGCGAGAACTCCGCGAGAACTCCGCGCGGGCCCTGCGGCACTCAGAGGTGCGCGCTCTCGGCAGTCCTCGTCGGGAGCCCGCGGCTAGCCGGTCATGGGTGCGGAGGCCCCGCCAAACACTGCTCCAAGTGCGCGGATCCGCTACCGTGCGTTGAGTGGGTGTGGAACTGGTGGGAGATTCCGAGGAACCGGTCGGGCTGAACCGACCTTGCGGAAGCCGACGAAAGGCCCTGTCGGCCGATCAAGCACACGTGGCAACCCCGTCCACACAGAAGACCAGCCTCGCCGTGCTTCAACCAAGATAACAAGAGTTTTCCGATCAACGAACACGCCCGGTTCACCCGACCCGCAGCACTTGTGGAAACCAGATCACGCCTCCCCGCAGCACCGCCCAACCACGGGGGCGCCTCCCAACCCGAACCCGATCAAGCCCACAGCCCGACCGCCGCCATCGCCGCCGCCCCCAGCCACAAGCACACCACCATCGCCACCTTGCCCCACTTGGATCCCGTGTGCACGTTGAGCTCGCCCGACAGGAAGGTGACAAGCCCCACGTAGAGCAAGACGCCGCCCGACATGGCATCCAGGGTGCCCTGCACCATCCGGGAGGTCTGCGAGCCGGTATCGTACTTCGTCCTCAGAAAAATGCCCAGCAGCACGCCGAAGGGCGCAGCGAGTACAAACATCAGCGACAGCACAATGGTGGGGAGGTTGGTCGTGCGCCGGCCGAAGTCGGGGTCGAGCTCGCGGTTCTCGCGCAGCTTGACACCGAGCGCGAGGCCCTCGAATCCTTGGTGGAAGACAAGGGCGACGAGGAGGCTGAGGAAGGCGGCGTCCGATTCCACACCGAGCGTGGTGCCGATGATGACCGAGTGCACCGCGACGGAACCAAAGAGCAGGTACGTCGAGATCTTGCGCCTCTGCAGGTCGGCGATATCGAAGGCGTCCACGTGCGTGTGCCCGCAAATCTTGGGCTGGCACGGTTCCAAGTGGCCGTGGCTGCAGTTCTTGGGTTGCACGATGCGGAACGTGACCTGCACGACGGGGTTCCCGTCGAGGGACGCCGGCCGCGCCGGAGGCACGGGGAAGTCCGCGGTAAAGTCCAGCCCGCGGAACCGGGGGACGGGCAGGGGCACGGTGGAGAGCAGCGGCCGGGTCTCGTCCTCGACGATCCCGTCCTGGCCTTCCGGCAGAGTCAAAATGGAATCGTGGAGCCGACTTGCCGCCCCATCGTGGTGACTGTGTGCTGCCCCATCGTGGTGACTGTGTGCCCCGCTGTCGTGGGAATGGGCGTGTCCTGCGCCAGAACTGTGGTCATGATCGTGCTCTTCCCTCACGGCTCGAGGCGGCGCTTTGTCGTCCTCTGGCATCTCCGCGACGCCGCTCTTAAGCACCGACTCGACCGCAAAGAACTCAACTAGGTGCATCGCCAGGATCGCCGCGAGCGCGAGCAGGCCGGCGATGGGAGGGTAGAACTTGAGCGCTTCAACCCCGCGAAGCTGCTCAAAGGCCGGGGGCAGCATGTGGATGAGGGCCGTGGCGATCAGCACGCCGCAGCCGAACGCCTTGCCCGCGTTGAAATACTCGGCATTGTCCAGGAGGGATTTGGATCGCGCAAAGGCAAAGGGGAGGAGGGCGCCAAGGGCGGACGCGCCCAGCACGGCCGCGGCGGCTCCCAGGTGCCACGCCAGGTTGTAGGTGGAAGAGTCCGTGGGGGGTGGTTGCTGAGGAGGAGGAGGAGGAGTTTTGCGGTGCTTTTCCGCGCCCACGGGAAGCGCGTCGAGGGAGGAAGCTTGCGTGGCAGGTACCGTCGCAACAACGAGGGCCAAAAGAGCCAACCACAGCGTCCGAGACAAAGAGAGCCATTTGTTCGCCGGCTTCCTCGGGGCCCCGTCAATCTGGGTCTCCTGTGCGGGCCCTGGCAACGCGTGCCCTGAAAACGCACGGAGCCAGGTTCCGACACGCGCCAGGCCGGTGCAGGCAGCAAACACGTCCCACGCCATCGCGACGTAGCATCGACGGCGAGCTTTTTTCCGCAATCTGGCGGCCTCCATCGAGAACCAGTGACCAACGAAGGTTCAAGGGCGCGCCTGATTTCGGGTCTCAGCCCCGCGAGCAGCCCCGCCCTGTTGGACATGTCGGCGCCCGCGAGCCCCGACAGCGGGCCGGGCCCCGACGAGGCGGTAGCGGCGGCCGAGCAGGGCGACGAGACGCCGCTGATCCCGCGGGTGCGCGCGCCGCGGGGGGCGGCGACGCCGAAGCGCCGCGCGACGTCGCTGCTCGTCACGCGCGCCGCGCACGTCCGCCACCGCTCGGGCGCGTCGACGGCGTCGGCGCAGGTCGACCACATCCTCGCCGACGAGCCCGAGGACGGCGCGCCCGCCTCGCCGCTGCGCGCGTACCCCGACGTGTCGGCAGCCCAGTTCGCACTCGTCGTCGACTCGGTGCGCGAGGCGATCGACGACGGCGTGTTTCCCACCCGCATCCACAAGGGCTCGTCGGGCTCGTACTTTGCGCGCAACAAGGCCGGCCGCATCGTCGGCGTCTTCAAACCGCGCGACGAGGAACCGTACGGCCGCATGAACCCGAAGTTCACCAAATGGGTGCACAAACACCTGTTCCCCTTCTGCTTCGGCCGCTCGTGCCTCATTCCGAACGTGGGCTACATATCCGAGGCAGGCGCGTCGTACATCGACCGCCGGCTGAACCTGGGCTTGGTGCCGCGCACCGAGGTCGTGACGCTGGCCTCGCCGTCGTTCCACTACTCCAAAGCGGAACGCTGGGCCGCGAAAAAAGGCTGGGCTCCGCTCCCGCCAAAAATCGGCTCGTTCCAGATTTTTCTGGAGGGATACGAGGACGCCACGCTCTTCTTCAGCACGGGATACGACCGGCTGGCCTACCTGCACATGGGCCGCGGCCACCCTTTGGGATGGGACGAGGACACGCAGCGCGAATTCCGCTTCCAGTTTGAGAAGCTTTGCATCTTGGACATCCTCATCCGGAACACGGACCGGAGCTTGGACAACCTGCTCGTGCGCGACGACACGGACCGGAACGCGCGGAAACAAAAGGCCAACGCGCCGCCGGCCCCGGCAGGCGCCGGCAGTAGCAGCGCGGTGCAGCGACCCGGCCAGCGCCCCGCATCGGAGCATTCGCTGCAGGACATCGGCGCCTCGTCCTCCGAAGCCGCCGCCCTGCTGGCACCCGAGCTCGACGTCGCCCGGCTGTCCTCCGAATCCACCCAGATCGGCAGCCAGCAGGGCGACGCAAGCTCGCCCTCCCTGAACCCCGTCCCCGGCGCCGCTGATGGTCGCACGGGCCCCAAGATCCGCCTCGGGGCCATCGACAACGGCCTCGCCTTCCCGCACAAGCACCCCGACAACTGGCGCTCCTACCCCCCCGCGTGGTCCTTCCTCCCGCTCTCGCACACGCCGTTTTCCAAGGAAACGTCGGACCTCGTGCTGCCCCGGCTGACGTCCAACGAGTGGTGGAGCCGGACGTTTGCCGAGCTGGAGGCCCTCTTCCGGCTCGACCCGGATTTCGACGAGTCGCTCTTCCGCAAGCAGAAGGCCGTCATGCGGGGCCAGGCGTTCAACACCGTCGAGATCCTCAGGCGCGCCGCGCTGTCGACCGACGGCGAGGCGGGATCGCCGCATGCCCTCGTCAAGAGGCCGCCGGTGATGGTGTACGAGGAGGAGGTCGACGTGGAGGTGCCGATGGACGAGGCGCCGATTGGGGACGCTGAAGCGGGGGAGACGCCCTTCAAGAGGAGGATTCGGACCATACGGAGGCGGTTCGAAGCCTTTACTCGGCAACCGTGTTTTACGAATTGCTGATTTTCAAGGAAGTGTCTGCAGTTGAGCGACTGTTGCTTTAGATACCCGGAAGACGATAGATTACTGCATTTTGTGGTACACCTTGCGATAGCTTTTGCTTCATTACGACAAGCGGCAACCCGGAAGATTGCAAGATTTTCGGCAAACAGTCCCAACTCAAGCCCGGTTCCCGGCTCTTCTCTAGATGTCGCTCTCCTCGGTCACTTCCAGCGCAGCGAGGGCGGCCGCGCGCGCCTTGGGATCGGCGACCCGATCGGCCTCCGCGCGCTTCTCCCACAGCTGCTTCTTGGAGAGCACCACGCCTCCCCGCTTCGGCGATTCGGGCATGATCGGCTCCGCCTGAGCAGCAACCGACCAGATTTCGGGCTCGTACTGCACGACGACGCCGAGTTCCTCGACCGCGATCGTGCGGATTGCATCCCACTCGGCTTCCGTAAACGGCGCAACGCCGTCCGGAGCCTGTTTCGCCAGGGCCAATTTCAGCTCGGCCACGTCCAGGCCGCCGTTTGCCTGGCGCAGGGCCACCGCAATCGCTCGCGCAACGGCGGATGCCGCGGGCTTGGTCTTCTTGCCGCGCGATCGGGCGAGGAAGGCCAAGATGGAGGCGGCGAGGGTCGCCGAAATCGCGGGGTCCACGCTTCCAGCAGGCATGGCGTCCGCCACCTTTTCGTACAGCCCTGAATCGGCGACCGCCTGCCAGGCCGACTCCATGGTGGGCGCGATCGCCTGCCAGACCGAATCGACAGCAGGCGCGACGTAGCGGTTTCCGAGCTCGGCGGCGTACTCGACGCCCGGCAGCTTATCCCACTCGACGCCAGCGGGCATGCTAGGGAGCATGGCCATGCCGGCCTCGGCCTGCGCCCGCACCATTGCGGACACGGCGCTCGCATGCGACTGCACGCTTTGCGCCACGGCGCTGTTGCCTTCGAGGGTGGTCACCGCGCCGTAGGCGCCGGAACCCGCGAGTACTGCGGCGATAAGGGGCATGTACGTCTTGCTTCGCTTCTTGGGTGCCGGAAGCGTCTGCAGGGCATCTTCGATCGCTTGCCTGGCTGTCTCCGACGGCGCGGACTCGGCCGCGGCAGGCATCACCCAGGCGGTGATGGAGGCGTCGAGATCCGACGGCATCGTGGCGGCATCGGAACCGGCGGAAGCGTCGATCTCTTCAACATCGGCCGGAGGAGGAACGTCCGAGTCAACAGGTGCGGTCATCGGCGGCACGCGCGGAGGCGAGGCCTCCATGGTCTTGGACTGCACCGCCGGTCCACGGAGCAGGTTGCGGTGAAGCTTCCTGGTCTCTCCAAGTCGGCTGGGAGAAGTCTGCTGCCCGCCCTGGGCTGCAGCTCGCAGAGGGGACGTGGGGGAAGCGGCACCGTTCGAGTCGCGAGTGCTCTGGCGAGACAAGCGGCGGAGCAGGTCGATAGCTTCGGTGCGGGTTGCGGGAGCCTCCAAAGAGGCGGTCATCGCGCGCGGTTTGGCCTCGATCTCCTTGTCGTCAAGCGTGACGCCGTGGTTCTCGAGCCATCCTTCGATTGCAGCAGTCAGCCTCGCCTTGTTGGGGGCGATGAACGACGGGTGGGTGAGGTCCATGACCTGCACAAGGGGCCACAGTGAGCAAGAATGGTCGATCGGAAGGCTTCTTCGCCAACCTTCGCAAACTCATCCTTGCCGAGGAGCCTCAACCCGAGGAGCTGCCCTGCCGTGGTGATTGCTGGACAGAAGTAGAAACCAACGAACTCATAGTCCGCGGGCAAAGCCTTGAGCTCCTTCAGAGTCGCCGGCCCCGTGCCCCAGATGTTGTCGACGGTCTCGGTCATCGTTATGTCCTTTTGCGTCCAGCTGGCAAAGTCGAACTGAGCTGTAGATTTGCCGCCCGCCGCATGCTTGGGCGTCATGCTCGAGCCCAGTTTCTTGTCGCCGAAGGTGATGCCGTGCGCAGCCAGCCAGCTCTCGACAGCGTCGCGCAGTCGCAGGCGGTTCGGCGCTTCGGCGACACGCTTCAACACCTGCACAATCAACAAATTAGACACCGAGTCACTGAACTGCAAAGCACCTTGACGGCCTACCTCGTCGAATATCTTCTCGTCCAGGAGGCGGATGCCGATAAGCTGGCTCGCCCGAGTGACCGCCGGGATGTGGAACTGGCATTGAAGGTCCTTCTCGTACGGGATGTTCTTGAGGGCACGGAGAGCCTGCGGTCCCGTTCCATAGACGTCGTCGACCGAGTCCGAGACGTCCACGGTTTTCGAAACCCAGGTTGCCATGTCATACTGCGCCGTGCTCTTGCTTTTAGGAGTGAACACAGTCGGGGGTGGCACGCGCTCCGAGTCAGTCGCCCCAGCAGACGGCGACATCATGCGACGAAGCTGGACGCGCCGGCGCGGGGTGTCGGGAGCAGGCGTTTCGGCCGCTGCGACTCGCTGCGGCTTCGGCGACGTCTTGACCGCCTCCTTCCTGCCGCGCGAGTTGCCCTTTGCGGGCGGAGAGTTCTCGCCATCGCTCTGCAATGGATATAGCGGTCAACGGACGCACGGCAAGCAGCTTTGCACGAGCGAACCTGGAAGTCGTTCACCTGGGAGCGGGGTTGCTCATCGGCCTTTTTCTTCCGCGTATTGCGCCCACTGCGGGTCGGTGGAGCTTCTTCCGCGTCCGGGTGAATCCTGGCCAGGAGACGCTCGGGGCTCTGGTTCCGGGCGCGTGTGGGCCGTGTCGAGAGCTGCGGTTCGGGGGCAGGCACTGAGCTGCTGCGGCGCTGGCGAGGCAGATTCAGGTCCATGCTAGCCGGTCCGCGGCGAACGGACTCACGTTCTTGGTGGGTCTGTTGCGACCCGAGCGACTTCTCGTGTCGTGCGCTTCTTCTTCGTCGCTGCTTCCGAGTTCCCGCTCCGTCCCGTCCGCGGCCACAGCGACGATGCCGCGGCGGCTCGGCTTGATGCTTCCGGCGAGCTTGTACTGCTTCAGCAGCTGCGACCTCTTCCCCGTGATGTGCTTCTGAAAGAGCTCGACGTAGGTGGCCTTCTTCGCCTTGGTTTGCGGCACCGGAACGTCGTTGGCCGTCAGCACGGAGGCTAGCTCCGCAACGGTGAGGTTGCCCGGCTCAAAGTCCGGCGCCAGGTAGTAGAGCGGGTCCGAATCCATCTCCTAACAAGCCGCGGCTGCGGTTGGGGTGGCACGGGGGCGAGTTTGTCGGGAGACGTCGACGTCCACTGTTGTCGGCCTCCACGCGCACACAAGGAGCCGTCGGAAGTGTCCGGCGCCGGCGTTCGGAGCGCCACAAAGAACTCGGTAGATTCGTCGCGGGAGTTGCCGCGGGACTATATCTCTCCTGGGCCCTTAATTCGGAAGTAGTTCGCGCCCTCCCCTCGCGACTAACAGACCCACGTCACTGCACCGTTGATCACACGCACGAAATGGCCCCCCGCATCCATGAGTTCAGAGAGACTCGTACATAGATCGATCCGCAGGTGTGCCCTGCACCTCGCCGGCGTCGACCACCACCGTCCGTTTCTTTGGTTTTCGGCGGGTCTTGGCCTTGCCCGCTGCCGGAGCGGACTCGGCCAGCTCCTCCGTCAAATCAACGCTCGCAAGATTGAGCTCGTCGTCCACCCCCGCCGCTCCCTTGCGTCGCGACGCCTTCCGGCTCTCCGCAACCTCGTCAATCGGCACTGCCCCCTCGGGCAGCTCCTCTCCCTTCACAACCTGGTACGTCTTCGATGGCCCCGCGGGTTCAGAGGATTTCGTCTTCTTGCCAGCCTTCTTCGCCTTGGCAATGGTGAGGGGAGCTGGAGAAACGTCAGGGGTTGTCGAACGTGCTGCCCGAAACTACGAACCAGCAAAATCCGCAATGTCCAGCTTGACGATCGGAATCGAGTCCACATCCAGCTCCAAAGGCTCCGGTACGACGGGCTGCTTCTTCTGCGGCCTCGGGCGCGAGATGTAGAAAGGGTCGCTCTCGATCCTCGCTTCTCGTTCCCGTCTCCGCTGCACGACGAGGTCACCGCTGCTCCGCCATGCTGTGAGTCTGACCCACCTGCTCCTTGGTTTCCTCATCTTCTTCGGACTCCTCGGTGGCCTGCTGCTCGGTCTCCTTGAACTCGTCCACATCCGCCCGTGCCTTCGTGCTCCGCCGCCTCGATTTTCTCGGGGAAGTTTGCGCCGGAGCAAGACCATCTTCCTCCCCGCGCTCGTTTGCCCTTTCGGGCGACGCCAAAGAATCCTCTGTCCGTTCCGGTAGCCGCACAAAAGCCTCGTCCAAGTCGAGTCCTTCCGGGACCGGCACCCGCTTCTGTGCCTTTGGCCCCACGGGATTGAGATCGCCAACAAAGACGTTCCTGAGCTGCAGGACATTCCGTGCAACATCTTTTTCTCCCGCGTGGCGTTCGGCGGTGACGAGCAGGTGTAGAAACTCGCTTGCCTGACAAGGATAAACAATCAGAAAACCACGCCGCGTGGAGACAGGCACCGGCCACCCACCCTTTGCTGAACCTCCAAGTCCGAGCTCCCAGCAAAAGCCTCCATTCCTTCCCGAGCCGCCTTCGTAACGTGGCCAAACTCCTCCGCTGCGATAGGTACTCCATCCGTGTTGGCAATGAGGCTGCTGTAGACCTTCATTGCGCTCTGAAGGCAGACAATCTGCACGTAGGAAGGAAGCCGCTGGATTGGCCGTCCAAGTAGAGATGCCATCGTGGCGAAAGGGTCCGAGAGGAACTTCCGAAACTCGCCGACCAACCAAGCGGCCGCGTGGATCACCTCGATATTGGAAGTCGGAGAGTTCGCAGAATCGAAGAGCTTGCGGTCAACGAGCAGCTTAGCCTGAAATCATGTTCAGGTCAGACCAGCGCACAATTCCTGGTGAGCGCTTGGCCTACCATCATTTGAACCGCGTACTCTCGAACGCCGACGACCCGGATGCCGACATCCATGAGCTGAGCGTTCAGCAACGAGCTGACGTTCACGCCAGAAAAGTGCACGAGGTCCACGAGTACATCAATGTACCACTCGAAATCCTGGACAAGCTCGTACGTGTCCCTGCTGCACAGGGCCACGATGCGGCGCACGACCTCGTCGCGGTACTGCGCTTCCAGCGCAAAATTGGGCCCCTTCTCCGAAGGAACGAGATGGTGAATGAGCCTCTTCACGAGCTCCTTCAGGTTCTTCGGCGTGACCATGCCCGTCACGATGTCCAGCGCCCGGAGTCGGATGCTGGAATCTGCGTCTTCGAGGCATTTCAAGACGATCTCCTTGTGTTCCAAAACGGCCCGCGGGTTCGCGGTGAGAAGCTTCGCAAGGATATACAGGCCAAGGTATTTGACTGCGGTGCCAAATGAGCAGGCGAAGCAACAAGGTCATGGCCAGCCTACGATTGGGGTCGGTTTCCTCCAAAAAGATACGCAGGCGGCTGATGCAAAGTGCCGACAGTGACGACGCGTCCACGCCTTCGGCGGTCAGGAGACCTCCGGAAACGACAGTGTGGATCGACTCGTACAGCAGGGACATGGCGTTGGTGGATTGAATAAGGTTAGTGAGGGGAGGAAGGAGCTTCTTGGCAAGCCTCGGCTCGATGGGGCACAGGATCCCAAACTGCCCCAGAAACGGGTGTCACGACTATGGCGATCCTCCGAGATCCCACGCGACATTACCAGCTTCACGATCTTGATCAGCATCCAGTTGTTGGCCGATGTCGTCATGAGTCCATAGAGCTGCGGCGCGAGGATGATGTAGTTTTTCGGGTTCCGTTGTGCCAGCTCGCAAATCACGTTGACTGCAGCACAGACGACCACTGCAAACGGAATAACCTTACTCAGAGCGCGAGTAGGAGTGCAATGACCGACTCACATTCGTCCGGATCCTCGAGCTTCTCCCGGAGTCGCGGGAACGCAATTTTTAGCGCTTCCGGGTACTTCAGAAAGACCTTATAGAGCAGCAGGACGGTCCGCTTCCGAATGTATGGTCGCGAATTGTTGAGCATGTTGAGGAGGTCATTGAGAAGCGTCCGCGCCAGGTCCGGGGTGACAATCTGCGCCAGTCCTCCGAGGGCCAAGGAGACCTCCAGGTAGTTGTTCGAGGAGAGGTCCTGGGCTCGGCATGAGATTCGAGATCATGTTTCAACACGGATGACAGCTCACTTTCTTGAAAAGGTTGGTGCACATGATGAGAACTTCGGTGTCTTGCTGGAACGACATGCTCGCAGCGAGGTAGCCCAGCCGCTTGTACGCGAACTTGGAAGAAGACATAACTTCGACGATGTGGAACGAAGCCCACGCCATGTCGTAGCCCAGCATGTTGAGCTGCCGACGCGTCGATCGCAGGCGTCAGCCTGGCGAGGCCAGGGAACGCGCCCGGCCGTCCACCAACGTATGCCAGCTTCGCTACCGCCTGCGCCTTTATGTCCATGTCGCTCGACCTCACTTCCTTCCGGCATTCGTCCAGGCATTGGGTTATGTACGCCTCCTCGTTCCGCTTGTTCCCCCGCAGGCCCCGGATGAGGTCCGACAGGGACTTCGTGAACAGCATCGCCATTTCGGCGGCGACGATGATTGAAGGAACGCGAATTGCTCTTCAAGTAGGCATTGCTGGGAGGAGAGAGCGCCCCAGAAGGGCGTCGTTCACCAGCGCGTCTCGCGGTGACCGCGGAGATCCGCGCGCGATCACACTCACTTCCGGCACCGCGAATCCACGTCGTGCACGCGTTTCGGTAGCTTGACGCTTGCAGAAAGATATCTCTCTCTTCAGTCGTCGCGTCGGCCACCAGTTGCCAGGGGTCGCGGGGATGAATGGGCTCGAAAGACGAAGGGGCGAGCCGGGTGCCCAAATGGACCGCGAAACCGAAGCGCTTGGGCGAACTAGTCCTCTCTGAACGCGCGATTACTTCGGGCTCTTTGGGAAGAGCTAGAGAACCGGATCCGGAAGGAATCTCGGCGATCTTCGAAGCTTCTTGCCCGGCTGCCGCGCGAACCAATCGGGATGTTCAAGAAACGCTCCAGCTCGCGGCCCTGATAACGAAAACATTCGCGGATATGCGCGAACCGGGGTTACCGACCCGGTTTCTGGAGATCTGTTGCGGGCGGGGGCGCCTCACGCACGCTTTGAATGCCTCGGGCAAGTTCCGTGGCCGCGGTGCAGACAGAACCAAGCGTCCTCAGTGGATTCTGTATCCTGGAGATCCGGACGGCACGTTCTTCGAGGCCACCATTGGCGAGGACTCGCGCTTTCTCGATGTCGATCTCATCGTTGCGCTTCGACCCCGTACGTGCTCCGATGCCCACAACGATGTCTTCTGACGGTTTCTCACGCAGATGATGTCACCCTCCTCATTCCCCGGATCGCAAGCCAGAGCGGCTGCGACTTCCTGCTCGTTCCGTGCTGCTTCGTCGATCACGACGGGAAAACCGTGGACTCGGGCGCCGGCGTCGACCCGTTTGCCAGTTACTTCGATGTGCTCGCGCGGGAAGGGGCCAACTGGGGCTATCATGTGACGTCGAGGCAGGTCTCGCTCCCGGCGGACGAGGCGTTGCTCGTTTTGATCGGGCGACGGGCGACGACGTTCAAATAGAACCCACGGCGCTGCCTCCTTGGCTACGCGTTGCGATGGTCGAGCTCCATTCCTGGGGCCCGGGACCCGATAATCTCCCCTCCTTCGACCCGTTCTGCCTATCCGCCGAGGTGCGGATCGCGTTGCGGAGCCTGGACGCGTGGGACACGGACCCACTTCCCTCCTCCTCCCTCGGACAGATCATCCTCAACATCTCCGGGATCCGATGGACACCGAACGATTGCAACGACACCCGAATATCGCCAACCGGTAGCTCTCTGCCGCCGCTGGGCCGGAATGTCGCGGTTCTGAATCGCGCGCCGCGGATGACAGGACGCCTGCCCGTGCTCCAGGACGGCCCCACGGTCGTGACCGGAACCCTTGGAATCGTGGACTACGCGAGGAAGAAGGTCTGCTGCTCGATGTTTGGGCCGACGGGCGCCCTCTGACGCCCGGTGGTGTGGAAACCAGGGGACCGACATCGACGCCGACCTGGACGCGATGCAGAGGGTCGATTCCCTGGCCTACATTGCCATGGTCGAGGACACGCTGCACGAAGCCCTCGTACGCCCTCCCGTACCTTTGGTCCGGCGGCCTGCTCACCCGATCCCCGAAGCTCTTCTCGTGGTGGCTCGAGCCGGACAACTATGCCCGGCACGCGAGCCCCACCTACTCCCGGGCGATGCCGCTGCTCACCAGGTACACGGGTCCGCAGAGGATCAGGGACGGGGTGCGGAAGCGGCTGCGGGATTACGAGGGGAGCGGCGCCGCGCCGGCGGCACAAGCACCGGAAGGCGCGGAGGCGTCGGGGCCGCCGTCCAGCCGCGGGGCGAGGAGCGAGATCTACGCCGTCGCGGACAGGTGCTATCGCGCACTATCGCTGAAGCTCGGCAACCGCAACTTCTTCCTGTCCGACAAGTTTGTTTCGGACCGCCCGCGCCTAAAGGTGCCCCCTAACGCCTCATTGGCCCCGCAGGCCCACCTCGCTCGACGCCGTCGTCCTCGGCCACCTCCTCCTGCACCTCCTCCCCCTCCCCAACCCGACCCTGCGGGACCTCCTTTCGCGCCACTCGAACCTCGTCGCCTTTTGCCGGCGCTTCCGCCCGCTGGCCTTTGCCAACCACCCGCACCCTTCTCCCCCGAAACCGTGGCTCTCGTCGCTCCCGAATCCGCTGCGGATCCTCGACCCCGCGGCGTGGAAGGCTTGGGTGCCGTCGGGCGACGCGCTGGGCAAGGCGGGCGGGGTCGCGGCGGTGCTGGCCCTCTTCGTTGCCTACATTGTCAGCAACGGGATCGTGCAGATCGGAACAGACTCGGACGACGACGGGTTTCCGCCGCCGCCGCCGCCGGTGCTGATGGAGGTGGATCCGGCGGACATTCCGTCCCCGGTGGACGACGACACCGGGGCGTTCGAGGTGTTTGAGGAGTACGAGGCAAGGGACGAGGACTTGGAGCAGGAGTACGCGGAGGATGAAGACAGGTAGATTAAATAGAGTATCCGCCCCAGTACAGAATAGTACGAGATGGTGATACAGGACTCTAGAGAGAGAGGTCGAGACAGATGACCAAGATATGCGCGCCACAGTGGGAGACGAGAGTACAGACGACAGGAGCTCACAGACAGTTGGGTATCATCCCTTCGGCGAGAGGATGGGTTCACGAGAAGGAGACGAGCCCGGGCGCGCCGATGGCGGGCACCGCGTGCATGGTGTTCAGTCCCATGCCCATGCAGGAACCCTGCTGCAAGAGCATGAAGTGCGCCAGCTGCGCCTCGAATTCCGCGCTCGTGAAGATGCGCGGGATGAGCACCGGCTGCATGGGCTGCATGGGCTGCTGCTTCGTCGCCAGGAGCTCGAGGCTCGAGGCCGGCGAGACGGGCGAGGGCAGCTGCTGCGGGTTCGCGTCCAGGGCGGTGATGATGGGCTTCAGCTGTGCGCCCTTGACCGAGGCGGCGATCTGCTCGGCCGTGAGCTGCACGCTCAGCATGGGGGTGAAGAAGACGGGGGAGGCGACGGCGGTGGCAAACTCGGAGACGGCCTGGACGGGCTCGTCCTTGAGCTGCTCCATCGCGGCGTCGTAGTCGGTGCGCGCGGCCGAAGCCGAGTCCAGGACGGCGTGCGATGCGGCGTATGCACGCTCGAGCATCGCGCGGGTGACATCGTCCGGGGAAACGTCCATGGCGTCGGATGCATGCGCGGCGGGCTGCGCGGATGCGTGCGCCTCGGCGTGCAGGCCCTCGGGGCCGGCGGACTCGGAGCGGCGCATGAACTTGACGAACACCTGCTGGCCGGCCTCGAGCGCGGCGTCCTCGTTGGCGCCGAGGGGTGCGACGCGCAGCAGCGGGGCGGCGGTGGCGGCGGGCACGGGCAGGGCGGGGGCGGGCTCGCTGCGCATGGCGGTGAGGGCGGCGGCCTTGACGCCTGGCCGCTGCTCGTAGCTCATGCGCAGGAAGTCGAAGATAAAGAGCGGGTCGACGACTGCTGCGTGGCGGGTGGGCGGCGGGGCGGTCCAGTCGCCGTCTGTGGAGCCGTAGGGCGCGGCCAGCTGCTCGTCGCGCTTGTTCTTGATCGCGATCAGGTACTGCTGGAAGGTGCAGAACGGGTGCAGGAACTCGCGCGTGCCGGCGAGGTCGACGAGGCGCTCGAATGCTGCGCGCACGTAGACGTCGAGCTGCACGTTGAGCTCGCGGACGAGCGTGGCGAGGGCCTCGAGCTCTGCGACGTCGGCGCGCTTGCGCTCGAACGAGCCGACGGGCTCGACCTGCATGATCATTCTGCCGGAGGGAGGGCGGAGGAGGGCGGAGGCGGGCCTGCGAGGCGTGCGGCGGGAGAGGGGGAGACGTCAGCGGGCCATTTGACAGGTGCGCCATCGGGCGCGGCCGGCGGCATCCCGGGCGGGGCGGCCCGGCGCCGCGGGATTGCGGCGGTCTCAGCGCGCGCCGCGCAATGCGCGGCGGCGGCGGCCGTGCGGTGCGGCGGCGCGGCGGGGACGGCTCACCTTCGGCGGCGGACGGCGGTCCGGCGGGCGCGGCGCGGGCGGCAGGTGCGCGGATGACGGCGGGCCCGGAGGCGGACGGGCGGCGCTAGAAAATGCGGTCGGCGGAAGCGCGAGGCGTGCGGAGGTCGCTAGGCGGCGGGGCGCGGATCCGATTCAGCGGGTCGGGATAGTCCGCGCGTGACAGGTCGGGCGCGCACGCGCGGCGGACTCCTGAACCGTTTGAACCCAACAGCAAACATCCCAGCCGTCAGGGACCATGACGCACAAGGCCGCAACTGGCCGTGCCCCGGCCGCCCCGGTCCAAGACCCGAGATGCTCTCCATAATCAGCGAGATATCCACCCGTCCGTCCCTCAATAAACAACCCGCGAGTCGGCGAATCTGAGGAACAGCACGCCCCCGACGAACCCCCCGACCGCGGCCGCCCAGTCCGAACGCCGTCCGTTGACGATCAGGTCCAGCATGAGGTGCCTCAGCACGCTCTCGCGAACCACAAACAGCGGCCCCTGCGCGTAGGCCGACGACCCCGCCACGGCGGCGAGCACGTACGACTCGAGGCCGACCACCCAGCCGCTCGCGCCCGCGGCCGACCGCCGCGAGTTGCCAGAGATGTTGCGCCAGAGCAGCGAGGCGCCCTGCGCGGCGAGGCAGCACGCCCCGACCAGGTACAGGAAGCGCCGCTCCCCGAGGCGGGCGTACGCCGCCGGCGCAAAGTGCACAAAGAAGCCCAGGTTCAGCAGCAGGTCCGCGAGCGAGTTGCTGTTGAAGTTGGCGAGGAGCAATCCGGCGGGGTTGAAGCGGGCGGGGGAGCTCGAGGCGAAGGCGTCGAACCGCGCCCGCATGGCCGGGAAGGGCGAAGCAAACACGGTGCCGGCGACGTACATGCCCACCATGAGCACCATGATGGCCTCCATGACCGTCGCCTGGTCCAGCGCGTCCGAAACGGCCTCGGCGGCCCCCTCCGCGGCATCCAGCGCCCATTCCGGCGCGCCCCACTTCCCTGCCGCTTCTAAGAACCCCCTGACGGAAGCCATGCGCTCCTTAGGCAATCTCGGTCCCAGCGACCTGAACTGCGGCACCGTCGCCGAGCACCCCCGCCCCGTATGGCCCGGCAGGCAAAGGCACGACTCGGCGCCCACGCAGACCCCCGGCCCGCACCCCCCCGAACACGCCGGCACCCACGCCGTCCACCCCTTCCCCTTCCCCGCCCTCGGCACGGGCCACCACGTCCCCCACGCGCCCACGAACTCGGCCCCCCCGATTCCCGGCAGGGAGGCGTACCGCGCCAGCACGAAATCGCGCTGCCGCAGGTCCAGGCGGGGCGAGTAGGCCAGCGAGCGGAGGAACTGGCTGTCGCGTTTATTGGCTTCCGAGACGAGGAAGCGGCGGAAGGAGGGCTCGTCGGGGCGGGTGAGGAGGAGGGAGAGGGCGACGAGGAGGAGGAGCGTGGAGAGGCGGCGCATCGTGCGGATCCCGCGAAGGGGCGGCGGGATCGCGGAGGTGCGGTGCGGTGCTGCGCGATCCGTGCGGCGGAGGCACGGAAAGGCGGCCGCGGAACGAGTGATGGGCCTTGACCGGGGGTTTCGCGGCCGGGGGTCGACGCGCGAAAAAGCGCGCCCAAACGCGTTCCTGGCAGCAAGTTTCAAGCCTGGTCGAGATGGTCAGGGCATTCAAGAGCGTTCTGATTGAGTGGTAATGATGCTTCTGCCTCCCGCCTGCTCCGATTCCCCTCCTGACGCCTACCCGCCCGCTCCTTCCCCGCTCAACGCGCCGGGTTCCTCTCCCTCTTCTCCCCTGATGCCACGGACCCAGCGAACCGACAATCAAGCAGATCATCCTGGACATGAACGACCAGCGCAAGCAGCGCGGCGAGGCGACGTTTGTCATCGCGGATTTCGGGGAGCGGCAGGTGGTCATCGCGCCCGAGTTCCTGGAGGAGATCCAGGCGCGGCTCGAGTCCATCCTCGAGGAAAATTCGTACCAGATGAAGGACCAGATTTGAAAGGGAGGGCGCTGGCTGCTTTCGCGGGCGGTGTCGTGGACCTGTCTGCCAGGTGGCCAACATGGAGCCCGCACTCTAGGACGACCTCGACACGGTCTGAAGGAGGGTTCCTGGCTACTTTTGCGGCTACCTGAGAGCTTGGTCGGTAGAGGCATGATTGGCACGCGAGGCCCCTCGCCCGCGTCGGCAGCCGCCCTCGGGGACCACCTCAACCTGGATCGGACTTGGACAACGCAGAGCAACAGTGGCGCACACGGGAATCGCAACTCTCTCCTCGAACATACAAAGGGAATCTCGGGTTTCGAACTCTTCCTCCGCCCGCGCGCAAATGCGCGCCCGGTCTTCCTCAGCGCCCGCCAAACGACGGCATCGCGCTCCCCCCGGCCATCCTCGGCGTGCTCCTCACCGGCCCGCCGCCCCTCCCTCCGCCTCCCCTCCTCGGCGTCGCGCTGTATCCCCCCGGCCCCTGCGACCCGTAAGCATAGGGCGCGAACTGCCCCCCCGGGCCGAGCTGCGGCGTCGCGAAGCCGCGCTGCGGGGTGGCCCCCGGCCAGGCCCGCGCGTGCGGGTCGCCCAGCGACGGCATCGCGGAGCCGGGTGGGCGGGCGCTGCCGCGGGGGGGCGCGGGCATGCGGGGGGTCTGCGAGGGGAAGGAGCGGGGGCCGGCGGAGGGCGCGGGGGCGGCGGAGTAGCTGTGTGGGGAGGGGAAGCCGCCCATGGAGGGCGACGGGCGGCCGGGGGAGCGGCGCCAGCCCATGTCGCCCGAGGCGGTGGAGCTGGGGGTGCCGGGAGGGAGGCTGAGGCGGGAGGGCTGCGGCGGCCGCTGGGGTTGCGGGCCGGTCGGTTGACGCATGTGGTCCGAGGCGGGGGAGACGCCGTCGCTGCTCGATTGTGTGAAATCCGGGCTCTCTGTCTCGCCATATACCGAAGAGGCGTACCGCTGGCGTCCTTGGCCGATAAAGCTCCGCAGTTTGTGGTTCTCCTGCTGCAGCAGCTGGTTCTCCTGCTGCAGCTTCGCGATCTGCCTGTAAGACGGGGAAGTTGTCAAACAAAGGCCTGCGACGTCCGCAATCCAACCCACTGATGGAGCTGCGGCAGCTGCTGCAGCTCGGCCGCCATCTTCTGCGTCGAGCCGTGACACTTGCTGACCCGCTCCTTGAGGTACTTGATCATCTGCACGGCGTTCGAGTTCTGGAACCTGAGCACCTGCAGCGCGCTCTCGAGCTGCTGCAGGCTGCTGGAGAAGAACTGCTGCAGGTCCGGCTCGAGCTGCGGCGCGGTAAGCCGTCCGCCGATCGGGCAACGACGGCGGGGACCCACGGTCTCGTCAAGGGCGACGATCGACACCTGGTCCTTGCACTGGAAGCAGTACTGCGGCGTGGCGGGGTTCGCCGCGGCCCCGCCGGCCTTTTTCTCGAGGCATGCTTTGCAGTACACGTGGCCTGCGGCGCGCAAGTCAGCCCGCTGTTGCCCGGCGGCGATCGCCGGCGATACCCGCCGCAGCTGGCCAGGAAGAACGCGCGGCCGCTCCTGTGATCGTTTCGGCACGCGTTGCAGTGGAACCACTCGAGGTCGTGGTCGTCTGGTAGGAGATCCGGCGCGCGGTGAGGCCGAGATCGGGCACTGCGCGGGGGCGCTCCCACAGGCCGGGTCGGCCGCGGCGGACGGGTCGGGGGCGGCCGCCATCATTTTCGCGGGCTTAGGGCGCGGCACGGGCGCGGGCGGGCTCGGGGGAGCCGCGCGCGGCGCGGGAAGGTCGCGGGCGGTTCGGCGCGTGGGCGCGCGGGTCGGCGCCTCGCGGGCCGCGAAGCACGCCGGCTGCAGCGTACGGAACAACGGCAGCCTATCCAGCGGCCGCGGGGCCGCCTGCGACGCGCATTTGTGTGGGGATCCGAAAGTTCGCAGAGTAAGGGTCGCGCCCCCCGCGTGCGCCCAACAGATCTCTGACACATCAAAACTGGCAGCGCCCTCCGACCTCAAAACATGCTTCCCAACGGACGAATGCGGACGAAAGAGACAAGGAGCATAGGTGATCGTATAAATTCAGGCCACGCGCACGCATGGGCTGGCGTACACGGCCGATAGAGAAGCCCGCCTAGGCCTAGGCGAGGTTGATGCTCTGGCCGACCTGGAGGGCCTCGGGGTTGACGCCCTCGTTCCAGGCCTGCAGGGCCTCGACCGAGGTGGCCTTGCCGGACTGGACGAGGCCGTAGTAGGTGTCGCCGCCCTGGATGGTGTACTGGACCGAGGAGTGTCAGGCGACTTCCACGGTGGGAGAGATGGGCGCCGGGAACTCACGGGGGTGACCTTCTTGCCGATCTTGATGACCTGGCCGACCTGGAGCGCCTCCGGGTTGACGCCGGGGTTGGCGGCCTGGATGTCCTCGACCGAGGTGGCGTACCTGCCGGCCAGGATGTAGAAGGTGTCGCCGGGCTGCGATCCAACACAACGGCGGGTCAGCTTTCGCGCATTTGCGGCAGAGCAGGCAAACTCACGGCGACGGTGTGGTCCTTGGTCGCCAGGCCGGGGCCCGCAGGGTCTACCGAGGGCTTGTTCTGTCCCGGCCTACCGGCGCCGATGGCGGGCAGCACGGCCGGCCCGGGCCCCGGGGGCTTGGCGGGCCCGGGGGGCACGGTTGCGGGCTCCTGCTGGATGGGCGCGGTGGGCTGCACCGAGGGCTGCTGCTCCTGGGCGGTGGCGGGGCCGGTGGGCTGCACGGCGGGCTGCTGGTTGTTTGCCTGGGCGGGCGGCACGACGGCGGGCGCGGGCTGCGACGGCCCGGCCGGGGCGGGGGTCGGCTCGGGGGCCGAGGGCGCGGGCGCGGGGGCGGTGCACGGCTTGTAGCGCGGGTCGGGGCAGACATCAACGCCGGGCTGGCGGGATGCAATGAATGAATGGCCGGCCGAGGGAGTGATGGCGGATGGGGGGCGGATGGGAGCGGTGAGCGGCGGACCCCGAGCGGGGTGCGGCGGGCCACGCACGCGGATGTTGACGGACGACGACGAGAACCAGTCGGCCATTGCTGCGGATTGTTGAATGCAAAGAGGGCGGGCGGCGGGCGCTGCGGGGGGCGGGTCAGCGGGTGCGGGGCAGCGATGCCGCGCGGCGGGCGGGGGGGCGCGGCGGCCTCCGCGGCACGCGCAGCGGGTGCGCGCGGCACTGCTGATCGCGCCTGCCGCGCGGCACGGGAGAATGCCTCACCTGCGCGGAGTTGTCGCGGTCGTCGAGAAGACCCTGGAGTGGAAGGGCACGCGGGGCCCCGCGTCGCGCTCGATCACGCTCCGGAAATCAGCTCGCGCGAATCGCAAGGACGCGTCGCTCCGGCCTCCTCGTGCCGCTCTCGGCCCTCGTGGTCGGCCACACACGCGCGATGGCCTCCTCGCCGGCCGCCGGGCGGCCAAACGCCCCCAGGACGCCGCGTTCCGGGGGAGGCGCCTCGCACCCCCCGTCTTCCCACAACGTCAAGCTGTCAAAGTCCCTGTCCTACGTGCTGCGCCACGGGGCCCAGAAGGAGGGCATTCCGATGCGCAAGGACGGATACGTGAAAGTGGACGACCTGGTTCGTCGAACGAGTCTTCGGTGCTGTTCCACCGGGTTGACAGGCGGACTCTGGCGGTTCCGGGCAGCTGGCACACAAGTTGTTCAAGGGCTACAAGCTCAGGGACATCCAGCTGGTCGTCAGGGACAACGAAAAGAAGCGGTTCACGCTCATTACGGAGAGCAGCCGGGGGTCCGACACCGTAGGCGCGGACGCTGCGCCACCGGCACCCGGACCTGCAGCTGCGAAAGACGAGGAAGAGGTTCTCGTCTACCTGATCAGGGCGAACCAGGGACATTCGTTGGAGGTGTGCCTTTTCTGCCCCTTTCCCACCCTCCTATTTACCGACGTACTCCCCCACGAGTATAGGTGGAAGATCTCGACCTCAAGGAAATTACGGACCCCGCCGAGATTCCCGTGGTCATCCACGGCACGTACCAGAAGCACTGGTCGAGCATTTGTGGGTCTTTGCCCTCCCTGGCCGGTCCGGCGCCCTTGCCAACGCCCGCACGCCGCATTCATTTCCCTCCAGCCAAATCCGGCCTTTCCCGAATGTCGCGCAACCACATCCACTGCGCTTCCGGCATGCTCGGCGAGGACGGGGTCATCAGGTGGGCCCATCCCGTTTTTCTCCTTCCCGGCACCCCCGGACCAACAGCAACGCTTTTCCCAGCGGCATGCGCGGATCCTGCAACCTCTTCATCCACATCGACGCCGCGCGGGCGATGCAGGCCGGCCTGCGGTTCTACAGGTCCGCCAACGGGGTGATTCTCACGCCGGGCAACGACAACGGGGTCGTGCCCAGGGAGCTGTTTGCCAAGGCGGTCACGGACAAGGGCGCGGATTTGATGGCCGGCTGAGCATTCTGGGAAGAGCTGCGGTACGAGGATTCGGCTCAGGTCGGCGCCGGTGGAAGCTGGGGGACTTCTCCCACCCGGCAGGGGACCTGGCGGCGCCACCGCCATAGATCTCCTCGACTGGCGGCTTCATGCGCGCGGCAGCCATTCAGGACGACTTGATTGGACTTGCTGATGGCCTTTGTCGGGACATTTGGTGGACGAAACGGGGTCGAAGGAGGAGGCGAGGGATGGATCTATTCGATACCGCTCCGGAGAGTTCCATACCGACGCGCCTACGCGGAAGAAGTGTACAAAGCATTCGAAACATACCGGAGAGCTTGCCCATCGAGCCCGCGGCGCGCCGGAGCGCTTCGTTTGTTTACCGTTTGTTGTTTTGATTGGGTGTTGTTGCTGCTTTTCTCCCATCGTGTCAGACCATGCTTCCCGGCGTCCTCGCCGCCGGAATGAGGCGGCGAGTCGGTCTTCGCTCGGGGGCGCAGGACGGCCGAGGACCGGGGTCCAGCCGAAGTGCAGCCGCCCGACAACCTCACTCTCGGCCGGGAGCATCTCGGCTCATCATCGACGATAAAAGGAGTGTCTTTTGTGGAAGCAAAAGACTAGAGACCGACTACAAACATGATCCTGAGGAGGAGCGAGCGTCAGAACGGACCGCCGGCGGCAGGCAGGCGCGTGGAGGGCACGGACCTGTTCGAGTGTGGTCTTGAAGGAAAACCTGAGACTCGCGCCGCCGCGCAAAGTTCGGCGCCGCAGCACTAACTTCCAGGCCCTCGCCTGCCCCGCACACGGACGTTCGGCATCCGCGATCAAGCGGATGCGAGTAATCAGAAGCTAAAGAGTCCGGCCCGGTCCCTCGAATCCCTCGAGCAGCCCGGTGGGACACGGATCCCTCGCTCGTCCGTACGGCAAGGCTGCCGACAGCTAGAAGGGCTCGTCCAGATCATCCGTCGTAAGTGAATTGTTAGTTCTGATGCACATCCATCTCTGTACCCCGAATCAAGGCACATGCAGACCTCATCCAGGTCTCGAAGTGAGAAGGGGGTAGTGAGGCGACCTGCCGGCCCAGGCGGTCCGTGCCTGCCTCCACAAACACACTGACCCCGATTGCGTCCTCGGTCCCATGGCGAGCAGATTGCTGGCCAGGCCGTCGGCCTGCTCCCTCGGACAATTGCGATGGGCGGCTCCGCAATCCGTTGCGGTGCCTACCGCCCCGACGGCGCGCGCCTTCCACGCGACGCGCCCATCGCAGTCCTACGTCGGCAAGCGCCTCATCACGCTTCCGAAGGAGGTGACCGTCAAGGTTGAGGACTTGGACATCGCGCCCGCGACGAATTCGCGGCGCCATGTGGTCGTGACGGGCCCCAAGGGCACGCTGAAGATGCCCATCTTTCCGTTCATCTCGTTCGACGAGACTCCCGTACAGGAGTCGGACATGCGGCGCCTAAAAGTGATGTGCGAGGATCCAAAGGAGAAGAAACAGCGCCAGATGTGGGGCACGACCAACGCGCTGGTGACCAACATGGTCGAGGGCGTTTCGGACGGCGTCAGCTTGATCGTGCGCCTCGTCGGCGTCGGTTACCGCGCGACTCTTGTGGACAATAAGCTGGATTTGAAGCTGGGCTATTCGCACCAGATCCTGGTGCCCGTGCCGGACGGCGTCACCGTGGCGGTTCAGAACCCGCAACGGATAAAGCTGTCGGGGATCGATTGGCCCCTTGTCACGAAATTCGCCTCTCAAATTCGGGCATGGCGGCCACCGGAGCCTTAGTATGTGTCTGCTGCGTGATCTGTTTGGTCCTCAAGACTAATGGTACGCCCATTCTCCTCTCCGTATTGTCCACAGCAACCAAAAGGGCGTCTTCGTTGGCGACGAGACCATTCAAAAGAAGGAGGGCAAGAAGAAGTAGTGGAGCAACAGAATATACCTGCTGGAATACAGGTGGCTCCAGGGCAGGCTCTACGTTTCTCCCCGTTCCCGACTCCGTCGAAACTCCGCGAGCACCTTGTCCAGTCGTGCAATAAAGTCGTCAACCTCCTCTTTCCGCAAGCCAACTGCGGCAGCAGCAGTAAGGTAAGCCACGGGATAGTTGCGACAATGAGACATCCATCCTTCGACCGCCGGCAATCCGGATATGGGCGTCGCTGTTGATAATCTGGGCACCACGCTGAAAGCGAGATCAAAACCAGCTGAATGAAGCGACGAGGACCTCTGCCACTTACCGAGTCCCGGAAACAAAGCGGGAGAAAAGCATAGATCCGAGGAAGCTGATCTTCTTTGGTTCATCTGTCGAATCGAACGGAGAAAGAGACAGCGCCAGCGAAATGTCGTTCTTGCGAACGTCGAGAAGCTTCGCGCCGTGCGCGACAGCAAGTTCGTTCAAACGTCCGTGAAGGTAGGTGTAAGACTCTTTCCGCTGCTTCAAGACTTCTTTCCAAGTTGCCGAACCCATCGACAGAAGCGTGATGAACAAATCCAGGATCGGCGACATTGAAGCTCGACCTGCTCATGAACGCTTCATCAAGCTATGTTTCAGCGGTCGAAAAGAACGCACTGACCAGGATAGAGTTTACCCATGCTTTCCACGAGCGCCTTGTCCGGTCCGCTAACGACTGCGCCCCCGATCGGGACCATGAAGTTCTTGTCCGTCGATTGGACCCAAAGGTCCACTTTCCCGATCCGGCACGCTTCCGACACGAGGTGCATGCACTTGCTCGACTGCACACCATAGGCGTTGTTGATCAAGTGCCCAACCCCGTACTTGGCGCAGATGACTGCGATTTCCGGCAGTCTTAAAAAAGGATTAGAGCTCGCAGCGGTATGGAAGGTTAATGCTTACGCGTCGGGAACCCGAGGAGCAAAGCAGCTCGTCGTGCTGTAAACGCACACGACGGAATCCGGATTATCCCTTATCGCGGCCTCAACAGCTTGCAAGTCGGTGCGAACTTCGTCACCTTGAATCACATTCTCGACAAAGATGGGCTCGAGGCCTTGAAAATGGTCAGCAAAACTAGCTAGTTTGCGGAGGAAATGCAACAAACCGGCAGTCAAGATCGCCTTCATGCAAGACTTCTGGTCGATACGGGGCATGACAACGTACTTGGCCTTTGGGCCCCGCTTGTTCTTGATGGCGCGAAGAGCGAGCGCCAGCGTCATCCCCGTTGCCATTGGGAAAACGATGCAGGCCGCCGTCGAAGGTTTCGACGCACCTGGCAGCTAGCGATCAATGAAGATGTCAAAAGCGCACCTGCTCGACCTACCAGCTATTCGCAGAGCGTCCGTAACAAGGTAGTTTGTCAGTTTCTGAATCAGAGAGGATCCGGCCGCCTTTGGCTGACTGTGCAAACGGCCCTCAGCGCGTTCTAACGAGGACAGGGCGCAAAAGACAGGACTTACACTTCAGCGATGTCTCCAGAACGTCCGATTCCGTGTCCAAATCTTCGCAAGGATCGTGAAGGGAGGTTCAACTGCTGAAGCGCGGCGTCCCCAGCACACGATTCACCTGTAGTGACGCTGAGCCACAAGAGAGCTGAACACGCGTGCTTCTCTTTCTCCCAATCCGACATTCCCTGCCAAAGCCTCATTAGTCCTCGGGTGCCAAGAGCAGCAGGGAGGAGGAGCACCTTCAAAGTTGTTTGAATCCATGGCCGAGATCTCCGCAAGAACGGCTTCGATGACCGCATCGCTCCATCCTTTCTCCGGCAGAGTCCGATGGTGGAGCTTGCAGATGAATGTAAAGAAAGAGGGACGAGAATGAACGTTTGGGCGAGATTCCGAGGGAGACGCGAACCAGCTGTCGGACGAGCTGTTCCCGCCCCTTCCGCGACTGCCGAGCTTGTTGAATGTACGTCTCGTTCCGGATGAGCTCGGCCGCGGCCTGGAAGTTCCCTTCGTCCATGCCGAAGCGCAGCGATTCGGACGGTCTGAAATGTCTCAACCGCGAATCCGCGATGGAGAGTCTGCTCACTATTGCCTACGCGAAAGAAGTGCATTCGAAACATACCGGAGAGCTTGCCCATCGAGCCCGCGGCGCGCCGGAGCGCTTCGTTTGTTTACCGTTTGTTGTTTTGATTGGGTGTTGTTGCTGCTTTTCTCCCATCGTGTCAGACCATGCTTCCCGGCGTCCTCGCCGCCGGAATGAGGCGGCGAGTCGGTCTTCGCTCGGGGGCGCAGGACGGCCGAGGACCGGGGTCCAGCCGAAGTGCAGCCGCCCGACAACCTCACTCTCGGCCGGGAGCATCTCGGCTCATCATCGACGATAAAAGGAGTGTCTTTTGTGGAAGCAAAAGACTAGAGACCGACTACAAACATGATCCTGAGGAGGAGCGAGCGTCAGAACGGACCGCCGGCGGCAGGCAGGCGCGTGGAGGGCACGGACCTGTTCGAGTGTGGTCTTGAAGGAAAACCTGAGACTCGCGCCGCCGCGCAAAGTTCGGCGCCGCAGCACTAACTTCCAGGCCCTCGCCTGCCCCGCACACGGACGTTCGGCATCCGCGATCAAGCGGATGCGAGTAATCAGAAGCTAAAGAGTCCGGCCCGGTCCCTCGAATCCCTCGAGCAGCCCGGTGGGACACGGATCCCTCGCTCGTCCGTACGGCAAGGCTGCCGACAGCTAGAAGGGCACGTCAGGCTTAATCCACCGTGCCATGACACGGATTCAGTTAAGTAAAGAGAGGCCGAGCCTATCCCGCGGTTCCAGTTCGTGCGGACCGTAGCACTCCGTGAAGACAGATCAAACTAGAGGTATAAGCCTACAGCCCAGGAGCTAGAGGGGAATCAGAAGACTACGGCGGGAAGCAATCGTCAGGAATTGATCAGGCTTATAGGATTCGGCCAACAAACGAACCGAAGATGTTTGAGAGTCCGGGAGATCAGCCTGACAGGGGAACCCAACGGCGACCTCGCGGTTTCCCTTGACCCGCAAAATATCGACCAGCAAGGTTGGCGTATCCAGCGCTACCTTCGAAGAGGGACCAAATGTGGTCCGGGTGACGGAACTCGCCTCGCTCGGTGCGTTCCTTGACCTCGAGTCAGCAAGCGATCGAGTGCGCCTCCGGCAGCTCGTCCTTACCTGCCAATCTAGCCCAAACAGAGCAAAGCGCACGGCACGGGCAAAGTACTTGCTATCTCCCGTTGCCTTGAAGAGGTGCAAGAACGCGTAGGCGTTTCCCGCAATGCCATGGCACAGTCCTGATCCGTCAGTAAGCGGATGTCGCCTCTGAGTTCTCGATCGATACCCACCAACGCCTTTCTTCAGCAATCCTTGATCCCATACCACGTCCGCGCTTTTGATTGCGGCCTCCTCAATCCCGTTCTCTGGACCGTAGACGTCGAGCGCTTTGCAAAGCATGATCGCCGCGCCAGGCGCTCCGTGACACCACTGGACCAGAGAGTCCTTCATGCTATCGAGCGAAGAAGGCAGATTGGGGTGCAATAGACCGACAAGCCACTGTATGGTCTCGAAGAGCAGGTCCTTGACGGTGAGGTCCGCCTCCTGGGCCTCGGTGCCAAGGTACCGCGACATTGGCGTATCCAGAAGCAGTGGATAGTGCATGAGCTCAGTGATGATCCCGGCCACTCCGTGTGCGGCCCCCAGGTACGTCTTGCCGAAGAACCTCCACATGAGCGGCGGGAGAGACTCGATGCCGAGCCGCATGGCCAGGGTGCGGAAGGAAGAGTCTCTTGCGGTGCGGATGCCGTCCTGGATGGTTGTATCTGGTCGCGAATGAGCCATGATCGTTGCATTTGGTCAGGCGGAACAACCCACAAAACGCGAGTCGAACGCTTTCTTCGGGCACGGCAATCTTGCACTTGATGCCCAGGAACCGGTAAGAATAAAGCAAGCCAGCTCGCCCGTAGCTGCGAATCGAATCAGCTTTGCACGGTGGAAAGCCTTCGTGACCCGCTACGCACAGTAGCTCGCTGGGAGTCTCGGTCTGCTCAACGCTCCGCGACGTGGTCGCCAGGACCTTCTGGGCCTTGTCCTCGGCTTGGCGCATCTTCCCCATCTTGACGTCGATCGCTGCCGACACACAAACGGCGCCAACGGACGGCGCGGTCAGAAACGCTACATCGTTGCCCGGGGTCGCGATCTGAAGAAGGTTCATGGCAGTGTCGGAGTAGCGCTTGGCAATTTGCTGTCGAGAGATGAGTGAGGCGAGTAAGAAGACACGCTCGTGCCATACGTACCAATGCCGTCTCTTCCTTCCGCCCATGGCCTTCCACTTCAATGGGATACGTAACGCTTGGGTCGAACTCAGCGAGACGCTTGAAGAAGAACGCAACGCCACTGTACGCATGGCGGTGTGATTCTTCATCATCGGCTGCCCAAGCCCATCAAAACTCACGCGTAACCGGTGTAGATGTCCTGGGCAGTTCGGAGCGGGAGGCACTTCAACCCCCGGAACTCCGTGACAGTCAGCGCGTCAACTCACCACGCCGCCGCCCCGGAGCAGTCCGTGCTGAACATTGTCCAGCAGAGTGCGCGCCTCCTGATCTAGTTGGGCCCGAAGGCGGCCCTCCCACTCCGCAGGGAGGGGCGTATCATCCAGGTGGACATACGGGTTCGGAAGGTGCCGAAGCCCCGTTTCCTTCATGTTCATGCAAGGTCCGGATCGCAAGATCTCGGCTCAAGTTTCGAAGATTGATTTCAAGGTCCCCAGAGCTGTCGCCATGGGGTCCCCGTGCGAGTGATGTGGCGGTCGTCGGCACTCCAATCAAGTCAACAGCACGCATTGATACGGGACGCTCGTTGCCGTCGAGGACTTCGGCCGGCCCGAAGCTCCGATATTGACAACACAACCCGGAGGCACGCAATCGATAGAACCGTGGCTGCCTGGCTCCCGATGGAGAGCGAGAACCTTGTAAAGCACTCTGGCGGATGCCATTGCGGACGCGTTCGTTTTGAGTGTTACACACCGTCTTCCGAAATCGATGTCGAGGATTGCAACTGCACGTGAGAGAGGACCTTGCCTGAACCCTGCTTGTGCCTGTGCCTTATGACCACCGCTCAAGGATCTGCACGAAGAAGGGCTTCCTTCATCTTATCGTCCCCCAGTCGCGATTCCGATTATTGGCTGACGAGAGTGACTTATCCCTCTATACCTTCGGTACTGGCACCGCCAAACACTACTTCTGCTCGAGGTAGTGTGGATTTGGGCCTTCATGGCCCCGCGACGCTCATACATTGGCTCTGAAGGTGCGGAATAGCCCCCTTCTACGTTCCACGGTCCAATCCCGGTGAGTTCCCTTCAACACACTTTCCGTTGCCGCCTCTGACGTGCTCCAAGACGGATGGGATGTCAACGCAAGGTGCATTGAGGGCAATTCCATCTCGAAAATGATAATCCACCCGTTCGACGGGCGAAACTCTTGGGAAGCATCAGCCACCCGAATCGCCCACTTATCGAAAGAGTGACACGGGCGGTGGGCGCTGCGAAGGGCGCTGGCGTCCTTCAGAGCTGCGGGGACCGATGCCAAGAAGTCCAAGAGCTTCCATGGGTTGCACGATGGCTTCGGGTCATCATCTCGTGGCTGACGAGTGTTATGCTGCCACAAGATCTTCTTTCTTGCGGCTCTTCTCCTTTGCCTTGGCCGGAGTTGGAACTGTGACGTGGGGTGGAGAGTCTGTTAGAATCAAACTCCCTCGTTTGGGCAAGACATCGCTTGCCTTTGTCTCCCACGTCTGGCAAAGGCGCGGTAGGAACCTCGGGCAGCTTGTCCAGCTGACCGGACGCGGCCTCCCGCTCCTCTTCTGCGACGAGCATGTCCAGTTCCCGTTCGATCTCCTCCTCGTCTTCGGCCGTAATTTTGGAGCTCAGGAGATCGGAAACCTCCTGCTGGTACGCAATGGCGTCCGCGGTGTCGTCCATGAGACGCTCCACGTCCTCGATCTTCATCTCGTTGTTGAGCTCCTTCAGCACCGCGGAACCTGTCTTCAGGCCCTCGACGACCTGCTTTTCCACGAGCGCAAATTCGATGGAACTGGTCTGCAGCGATCCAGCACGAAAGGACGCGCCGTCAGGGCGCATCGCACGCTCCGCGCCGCGACATCCCCCACCAGCTGTTCCAAGACCAGCATCTGATTGTCCGTCTTCTCCAGCAGCGTATCCTGGTACTTCTTCTTCTTCAGCGCGAGCAGTGCCCTCCGTTTGTCCCCCTTCGCGAGGAACTCCTTGGCCAGCTCCGTCTCGCGGGCCTGCACGGCCTCGAGCTGCTTCTGATACTGGCGCAGCTTGTCCCGCTGCACCTTCAGGTCCAAAATGGCACGGTCTTTGGCCGTGATCTTTGGCGGGGCCTGCTTCGGCCCCGCTGCCGCGCCATTGGCCGGCTGTTTGCTCGAGGAGGAGCCCATGAATGAACGGAGATTGGGACACGGAGGGGACACGCAACGATCACCGCGCAAACAACGATCGTGTTGCAAAGTCAGAAATGCGACATCAAGATGCTCGATTCAGAGTTCCTCCTTGCTCCAGTGACGGCTCAAGACTTGTCGACGTCAATGTACGACCTCACCAGGTCCCTGCACGACGATCAGATCGGGCAACTGAGGTGCCCTGGAGGCGACACGTACTTCATCTTGTCCAACGGCGTGGCGACGGCCGAGGCCATGATGTTGCCGGGAGCGCTGGCGGGGGCGGACGGGTGGGGACGGGTGGGGATCGTGGGGCGCATCTGTCAACGTGGGGACGGTCAGCCGATGAAGCCACGCTCGAGAGCCAAGAAACGCACGGTGTGCCAGGTGTTGACGAGGGTCTGCATCTCACTCGCGGACAGCAAGCTCTCGAGGCGCGGGATCTCCTGCTCTTCCTCTGTCGGGGCGATCAGAGCGGTTCGAAGGTACGGCCAGGCTCCGCGATCGTACCGTGCTTGATGTGCGTCTTGAGGTGGTCCACGACGTCCTTGATCAGCGGAGCGATCTTGGGGTCGGTTACATAGCCGATCTGATCGACCTCGTAGAGCTTGTCCTTGACAGGCTGCTCGGCGAGGGACGATCGGGTGTCAGGTCTCCGAGCGCAAAGCCAGAGGGTGCCGCAACGAACCTGGTGCTCGGCACGCATCTGGTTCGAGACCTCCTGGCCCATCTTCGTTGTGATCATCGGGTAGACGCACGCCCTTGTCGGACTCGTCAGTCAGCAACTCGGACGCAACCGGTGCCGACGATCCTCACTCTTCCAAGGTCGAGTGCACCGCAACCTCCCTAATGAACGTGTTCAGGATGCGCTGGCGGAGGTCCTTGTCCACCACGTCGTTCTCGAGCTGCTGCGCCAGCCGGAGGAACCCGCGGTGGTCCGCCTTGATGAGCGTGAGGATGGTCTCGCCGCCGGCGGCCATCTTGCGGGTTGCGGTGACTTGAGGGGCGCGGCGTCGTCCCGATACGAATGTGCCGAGGGTGATACGGCGTCAAGGAGTGGGTTCGGACCGGTGAGGGTGCGGGAGAGAAATGACATCGGACAGGAAGGAGCCGCGGCGTGAAGGGCGCACGCGTCAGGCAGGGCGCCTGCATTGGCCGCGCGATTGGCCCTCACGTGCGAAGGGGGTTGCGAGCTTGAGCGAGGTGGTGAGGGCGAGCCGGCCGGCGAGCATGTGTGGAATTGTGATGGCTTCCCGCTGACGTGGCGCTCCAGACCATCCAGTCCAACCCCAAGTAGTTCGCATCGGAACAGCATCAATTAAATAGATCCAAAAGAGTCTTTACACTGATCACTACTATCGACGGTATAGGATTTGTTTCGTACACTCGTGCTTCGGGCGCCAAGATGCTTCCCAAGAGCGGCCCCCGCGGATCACTCCCTGTTCCACTCGCACGACCGGCCGCCGTAGCACGGCACGCCGTCGTGGTGGTGCCTGAACCTGAACACGTCCCTGGTGCTCCCCGCCGACGGCCGCGGGGAGGGAACCTCGTAGTCGGCAAAGGAACGCGGAGGCGTTGCCGAAGGGGTGCTGCGCGCCGTCGCCGGGGCGTTCCCGGCCTTGAGGGACGCCTCGGCGCGCGCGTACCGCTGGATCGCGGCCAGGCCGACCTGCACCGATTCGCCGACCTTGGCGAGGGCGAGGAGCACCTCGGAGGTGCCGTCGTCCGCGGTGCGGGCCGCAGGGGAGGAGGCGGCAGAGTAGGCGAGCTGGGTCGAGGAGGCCACGAGGGGGTTCAGGGCCCGGGCGGTCTCGACGATGGACGACAGCGGGTCCTGCTCCGAGGGGGATACCGCGACAGAGACGGAGGCGGCGGAGCCGGCCAGGGCCTCGTTGGAGGATCCCGGGTAGCTCGGGGAGGCGGTGTCGCGCGCGGGGGCAGGAGGCGCGCCGGGGCGCGGCTTGGGGAGGAGGCCCAGCCCGGCGGGCGATCCGGGTGCGCCGCGCTCGGGGAGCAGCGTGCGCCTCGGGCTGGGCGCAGCGCTCCCGAAGCGGCTCGGCGACGGCGTCGCGCCCCCCACGAAGCCGCTGTCGTTGCCCGCGTCCGCATCGTCCACCACGATCTCGGGCGTCCGCGGCGCCCGCCCTCCCGCCCCCAGCGAAGAACGCGGGGTCCTCGGCGCCTCGGCTTCGCGCGCGCCGGGCAGGGCAAACTCGCCGCCGACGACCTCGTTCCAAAACACCTGCTCGAGCTCGTCAAGCCGCTTGGTCGCCGTCTCGACCTCGGAAAGCAGGCTGCGATCGCCGCGCTCGGGCCTGCGCGTGGCGGAGGAGCGGCCTTTGATCACGACCTCGAGCTCCTCCAGCCGCTGGATGGCGTCCTCGATCTCCTCCTTCGATGCGACCGAGGGCAGCGAAAAGCCGCTCATACGCGTGCGCTGCGGCGGGGGTGCAGAGCGCGGTGCGGGCGCGGGCACAGCGGGAGGAGCGGCTCTCGCCGGCGTCGCTGGCGCGCGCGGTGCAGGCTTGGCTGGGGTCGTTGGGGCGGACCGCGTGCCGATCCGCGCGGTCTGCTCGCGGAACTTGGCCTCCAGGTCGTCCAGCTTGGACAGCCCGGCGGCGATCTCGCGCTCGGCCAGCTTGGCGCCGGGCTCGGAGCGCGGGGCGCCGCGGAAGGAGGGGGCGGGGGCGTCGCCGCCAAAGAGCTCGTCGGCGGTCGGGGCCGAGGGCTCCTTTTCGAGCGGGTTGGCAGGGGGTTCAGGGGATGCGGGTATGGATTGGCGGCGGACGCTGAAGCGATCGGCGAGCGAGCTCCGCTGCCGCGACGCCGAGTGCGTGCTTCCGCGAGGCAGGGCGTCGCGGAACATGTCCGTGACATCCAGGCCGGAGAGCTCCGCTCGCTGGAGCGGGCCCCTGGCAGAAGTCCTGGAACCGGGGCCGGCGGCGGCCGGCGGCATGGTGCGCTCGGGAAGCCGCCCAAACAACCGCCGGGCGACGGGCTCCGAGGTCAGGCCCAGGTTGTCCTCCTCCTCGGCATCGAGCACGCGCTCAAGATCGAGCTCATCGAGGCCGAAGAGGGTCGGCCTCGGCTCGGGCTCGCGCGCACGGTCCGATCGGCGCGAGGCGGGCGTGCTCCGCGCCGACCTCTTCTGCTGGTAGCTGCGCTCCAGCTTCTCGACCTCGGAGGTCAGCAGCGGCGACACCGACTCGAGCCAAGCGGGCGAGCCCTCCCCGTCGCGGCGCGGGGGCGTCCGCGGGCTGGGGCGGTCGCGCGTGCGGAAGTCCGGGTCCGACGGCACGGTGCGCGACAGGCCCGCCGGCCGCGTGGCCTCGATGAATTTCCTGGCGGCGGCGTCCATCTCAGCGACCGCCGAACGGCCGATCGGCGAGTCGGGCGACGGCGGCGAGCGCCACGCGGGGCCGGGCGGCGAGCGGTGGCCGGCGGACGCCCGATCCTCGGCGGGCAGCCTCCCCCGGTGCGCCGCTCCCGGCCGATGTGCCGTGCGGCCGACGGGCGGCGACGTGCCGAGCGCCGCGTCGACGGCGTGCAGCGTGCGCTCCTGCAGCGAGTGCAGCCCGCAGAGCAGCGCGGCCGTCCTGCCGAACCCGGGCGGCCCGGCCGGCGATGCGCTCCCGGCGGACGCGGGCGCCTCAGACGCGGGCATGGGGCGCCGGCGGCGCGATGCGCATCGGCCGCCCTGAAGGCGCGGGGCCGGTTTGACAGGTGGGGGACGTGTTGCTGGCAAACAGACGGACGGCCGCCCCAAACAGCGAACTCGCGTAAGCTGGAACAGCTGGCGAGAGCCTGATGTGCACCGGAAAAGACGCAAAGAGAGGCACTTTACTGCCTCTGTGGGAAATTGGGTCCCGCAATCCAGGTTTCGTCCTTCAACGGGGCCGATCGGGCGGGTCGGAGTCGGAAGCCCAGAGTTGCGCCTGCACCGTCTCGGATCGCCCTCTAAAGGCAGCAACCTGTCACGTTTGTTCCACCTTGGGCATGAGATGCGCTGTGTCGCCACGGAAGTCCCGATCGGTGTCCTTTCTCGGCTCGCGAGCAGGGGCACCGCAAGGCACAGAAGGAGCGCGATGGCAAGCGGCGTTACACCCGATACACGTGTAATGCGCTGCTTGGAGCATCCTGCAGTGCACCAAAGAGCAACCTACCTTCGTATCTCTGTGCTCGGCCTTGTGTGGAACCGATCGTGTGAAGGTTGTGTAGAGCCCGATTCCAAGTCGGCACCCCACGTCCCGCATCGCGATGCAGCGCGTGTGCGGCGTTGTGCGCGCCGCCGACGCGCGTCCTGCGCCGCTCTGCAGCGTCTGCCTCGTCTCAGCGCGCCGCCGCGCCCGCGCCGTGGGCGGCTCGTGGCCCGCGCCGCCGAGGCCGCCGCGGCCGTCGGACGCGCGTTCGCCCCCAAAAACACCCGCGCCGGCGCCTCCGGCCCCCGTAAAGAAGCCCGCGCCGCAGGACGCCCCCCGCGATCTGCCGCCCGGCGTGTTTGCCCGCGACCGCTCGGCGTACCGCGGCCTCGCGCTGGCGCACCTCATGAACCGGCCGACAGAGGGCATGCGCAGCCCGTTCGCGGACGAATCGATGCAGGTCTCGGAGGACTGGAAGGCGCTGTACGCGACCGTGTCGGCGGGGCCGTTCCCGGAGGACGTGGCGGCGAAGCTGGCCGTCGAGATCGGCGAGGAGGACCTGGAGGTGCGACCCGGTGGGTTCCGGCGTCCTGACATCACTTGCGACGGATCTCCTGATACTCCTTGCGTTCGTCGCAGAGACGGGATGGGTTTACCTGAAGCGGTCCAGGTACCAGGACATTCTGGACGACGCCTTTGGCTTCGCGGGCTGGCACCTCGTCCCCCGCGGCCCGCTGACCCTCTCGGGCCGGACCATTTCGCGGCCGTACGCGCTCATGGCGCGCAACCAGTTCGTCTCGGAGGCCAGGGGGGACTATTCGCCGCCGGGGGGCACGTTCCCGGCGAACCCGGCCAACGACCCGGCGGTCAACGCGGCGCTCGAGTACGCGGCGCTGGTGCGGTGCTGCAAGGACCTGGGCGTGGCGTCGGCGCTGTGGGATCCGAAATTCGTCGCCAGGTTCAGGAAGAAGGCGGGCGGGTCGTGATTTCTTCAGTAGAAGGACCTGATCTGCGTCACCGCCTCGACCGTCGCGGCCCAGTGCCTCTCCGCCGAGCCCTCCGCAGCCGACGTCTTCACGTCCTTCAGCACGACATCCACCCCGTTTTCGACCCGCATTCTGGTGCCGTCGATCCCCAGCCGCCACCTGTTGCGGCCAGGATCCGCGGCACCGTCGACGAGCCGGGCCGCGAACGCGATCGAGGGCAGCTCGGCGTCCGGGAGCTGCTTCAGGAAGACGGTGCCCGTAAATGGCGCGCCTCCAGCCCTGACGGACGCCGTCCGCCCGCCCTTCTCTTCGCCCTCTCCGCCGGCGACCGTCAAGGTGACCTCGACCGCATCGATCGACGGCGCCGGGACGTGCTTCCCGTGCCCGCTTGCGAGCCCGAAATCAACGAGGTGGTCGAACGCCCCGTCCTTCCTCCGCACCGCCCTCCACGAGACCTCGACCGCCCACGCGTCGCGGCGGACGTAGTCGGGCACGCGCACAGAGAGCGCGTCGGCAACGATCCGGAAGACGCGGTCGCACTCGCCAAAGATGCGCAGGTCAGCAAACTTGTCCTTGGGCGTCTCCTGGAGGTTGATGATGGCGACCTTGCCCATCGGGAGCTCAGCGTCGGTGGCGTCGGCGCCTGCTCCGGCGGTTTCCCCGGCGACCTCCTCGGCCTTCACGCCGGTCTCCAGCTTTGCGACGCCATCCTCGCGTCCCTCCGATCCGTCGTCCTTCAATGCATCCGGAGCGTCCTTCGCAGCGTCTGCATCTGTATCTGCTTCCCGTTCGCCATTGTGCTCGAGGTCAGGATCGGCCTTGGCCTCGGGTTCAGCGTCTCCGTTGAGCGCAGCCTCGCCGCCGAAGCCCTGCGAGCGCTTCTTGGGCTTCGCCACCATCTTCATGGAGAACGGAATGTCCGCCGCAGGCACGATCCGCAGGCTCGTCCCGAGGCACACGACCAGGTCCGCCTCCCGGGCAAAGTCGATGCTCTTGTTCACCTCCTCGTCCGGCAGCGTCTGCTCCCAGTCGAGCACGCTGTCCCGCAGCCGGCCCCGGCACCCTTCCTGCTCGCAGCTGCGGCCCGTGGTGGACCTCCCGACCGTCTCGAGCTCAAAATCGCGGTTGTACTCGCGCTTGCACTTGGGGCAGTACTCGACAAACACGCTCCCGTGCAGCTCCGAGAGGCGGTCGCGCGGCACGCCCGAGCGGAAATGGATGCCGTCCACGTTCTGCGACGTGACGTGGATCTCCTTCCGGGAGCCGGCGACCTCGTGGTCCACGAAGTAGGCGATGAACTGGTGCGTGAAGGACGGCCGCACGAACGGCAGAGGCAGCGTCTCGGGCATCCCGTCCGTCGCTGCATCGCGTGCCCCTTGGTCCGTTTTCTGCCTCTTCGGCGCCGGTTCCGGGGCACTTGGCCCGCCCTTCTTGCCCTTGGCCCCCTTGCGCTTCGCGGCGTCCTTCGCCCGCACGGTCCACACGCCGTCCGGCCCGCGGAAGTCCGGGATCCCGCAGGCCGTCGATAGCCCGGCCCCGGAGAAGAACATGATCCGGCGGGCGCGGGATATCCATTCGGCCAGGACCAGCGAAGAGTCGCGGAGCTCGGCGTCGCCGTCGCGCAGTTCCGGGTCTCCGAGGCGGCCGCCGAGGTCCTCGCGGAACGAGATGCGGTCCGAGTAGGAGAACGTCACGCGCGGGACGCTCATGGTGGTGCGAGCTGGGCAGGGAGGAGGTACGCGGGAAGACGGACTTGCCGAGACTGGTGGCCACCCTCCCGTCGCGCACGACAACATAGATCCAGGATCTAACCCGCTTCGAGCCCACTTTAGGATGAACTGTAAATGCTGAAGGGACAGGCAATGACTTCGAGCACAGAACGGAACGTGGCTTTCCGATCGGCCAACAGACTTGTTCTCTTCCTTTGCCGTTGTGTGCGGACCTTCAGCTCGCCGATCGATCCGCATAGAATAGCACTGCATACTTCGATTGAAGTCGTCCTCGCGATCGGTGTCTGAAGTGGGAAGGGTCCGCTGGCCGATGGATGTGAACGTGGGTCGCGGAGGAACCCCCAACACGGCCGGAACAGCTGCCCAATTCGGAAGTTCCCGCGCCCACGGTTTAGGCCGCGGCCACCCGGAGATATTGCGGGAGCATTCGGAGGGAAGCAAACTCGCCCTGCGCGGCCGCTGGACGGACGCTGGAGACGGCCGAGACCCCTGTCGAGTGGTCGACGCTCGATCGTAAACAGAACGACCCGCACGCACAGCAGGCCGGCATCGGGAGCGGACGCGCGGCCATCGATGTGCTGAGCGTTTAGGAGACTTCTGCACTCGCATCGGAGTGTTTGGGCTCCTGTGGACGTCGGCGGCCGTCGGGACCGCCAAGCTTCGAACGGCCGGTAGCGGCTCCGCCTGCCGGACAGGGGAACACGGCCTGGGATTGAGGCTCTGTGAGCCGGCATTTTCATGAGCGCAGTAGCTCCGGCGGCCCAACCGGCCGCGGGGGCGGCCGCACCGGCGCCGGCTCCGGTGAAGCCGCACGGGACCAAGCGGCGCGACAAGGACGACAGCAACAACGCGGAGCTCGGAGTGCCGCACATTGGCAACTACGTCTTTGTCAAGACGCTCGGCGAGGGCAACTTTGCCAAGGTCAAGCTCGCGCGGCACAAGTTGACGGGGCAGGAGGTGGGCTGCATTCCCGCCACACCCGGCGGAAGCCGCCAACCGCCCAATTTCCCCGCAGGTGGCCATCAAGATCATCGACAAGACCACGCTCGACGACAAGAAGCTGTCCAAGCTCTACCGGGAGGTCCGCATCATGAAGATGCTGCACCATCCCAACATCGTCAAACTTTACGAGGTCATCGAGACCAAGCACACCCTGTTCCTCGTCATGGAAGCGGCATCCGGCGGCGAGCTGTACGACTACCTCGTGGTGCACGGCCGGATGAAGGAAAAGGAGGCCCGGGCAAAGTTCCGGCAGATCCTGTCGGCGGTGCACTACTGCCATCGGAAAAAGGTCATCCACCGCGACTTGAAGGTAGGTTGCCCGCATAATGAATCCAGCACCACCTCCTGACGTGCTCGAAAAGGCCGAGAACCTGCTGCTGGACAGCTTTCTCAATGTCAAGATTGCCGACTTTGGGTTCAGCAACACCTTCGACCCCGACGGCAAGCTCGACACCTTCTGCGGGTCTCCGCCGTAAGCAGTTAGGGAACTCTTTTAGTCGGCGCTTTAGTGACTCTTGACTACGCAGGTACGCCGCTCCCGAGCTGTTCCAAGGACGGCGATACGTGGGCCCGGAAGTCGACGTTTGGTCCCTCGGCGTTATCCTTTACGTTCTTGTCACTGGCTGCCTGCCGTTCGATGGCAAGAACCTACAGGAGATGAGGGAATCGGTGTGCCGGGGCAAGTATCGCATTCCCTTCTACCTGTCCGACGGTATGTGCACTGCTGCCCACGCTTGAGCTTCGCTGACCGATGCCCGGCATAAGCCTGCGAAAAGCTCTTGCGCAAAATGCTTGTGCGCGATCCCACTAAGCGGGCTTCCCTGGACTTTCTCGCGGACGACGCCTGGATCAACGAGGGTTACGCAGATTCCCCAATCATCAAGGACGTCAGCTCGGCACCTGTGGAAGAGGACGAGGAGATCATCGCGGCCATGATCCGCAAGTTCCCTCCCATGGAACGGGACACGTTGCTCCAATCTCTTCGGCAGAACCTGTACGACGACATCTCGGCCATCTACTACCTCATGTACTACGAAAAGCAGGCCAAGGGCGCTGATTTCAAGCTCAGCCCGGATTCGGCCACGGCACCCGTGCTTGCTCTGGCGGACGGAGATGCGAATCTTCCGCCGTTGCCCGCACAGGAGCAGAAGGACAGGGACATTTCGATCGGCGCGGACCAGCAGTCGGCGCGTCAGGCAAAGGGTCGGAAACCCACGTCTCCCAACCCCTCGTTTGCTTCGATCCAAGAAGGCGGTGCGCAGCCCGTCGTGCAGCAGGCCTCCACCGCGCCTGCTGCCATCCGGGTGCCTACCGCTGCCATGGCCCGGATCGACGAGGACGCCGTGCTCAGCGAGGAGCCGGAGCACGATCCCGTCCTCGCGGCCACCGAGCAACAACCGCCTGCAGCCGAGGTCAAAGCCGTCCCCAGACCAGCCGTGATTGCCATACCGGTCGACTCCCGATCAGCTCGCCGTCGGCGCTTCACCGTCGGAGGTGAAGCGGAAGTGGCGAAGCTGGCAGAGGACGAGGAACGCAACTACGGCCCGCCCACTGGTCCGGAAGCTGCCGAGCTCCTGCGGAGGCTTCAAAACTTGCAGCGGGAGCAGCAGGCGCAGATGCAGCAGACGGATGCCGACGATCGCCGCAACGGAGCCCTTCGCGGCGCCAGGGATGTGCCGACACACCCGGTCAGCATGGTCAAGATGCCCCAGCGCACAGCACCGGGTGCTTCGGAAAACGGACCTCTGCCTTCGATCACCACCGGAAGGCGCTTGGAGGCGCAGAGTGCCGCCCAGCCGATCTCGCCCACCGAAGGCGATAAGGCGAAGAAGCGCCACTCGACGATCGGCGGTTTCCTCAAATCGCACCTCCGCCGGCAGTCGGACAGCCCCGCGGTGCCCGGAGCGCAGTCGGGATACAACGAAAGCACCTACTACACGGCGGCCATGATTGCGGAGACGAGCAACCTGCCCAACGAGGTGCCCATGGCGTCGGGTTCCACGGCTCCCGTCGCAATCAGCACCACCAGCGTGGATCCCAACGACGACAAGCCGCGGTCGCTAAGGTTCACTTTCAACAGCAGCACTACTTCCTCCAAGCACCCCGACGACATTGTGCACGAGGTGGTCGGCGCATGCGAGAAAACGGGCATGATGTGCAAGGCAATCGGCAAGTACCTTCTCGAGTGCTCGTGCCCGGCAGCAGAGGCGGGCATGGAGGGTGAAGGGGGTGCGGTGGGCTCAGACGTCGTTCGTTTTGAGGTCGAAGTGTGCAAGCTGCCACGCTTGAAGAACCTGGTGCGTTCTCGCTCCCCCTTTTGTCAGCGAATACTCACCAGAAATGGGCTTCTAGCACGGGCTGCGGTTCAAACGGGTACAGGGCTCTTCCGGACAGGTGGGAATCGCGCACCACGTCGTTCAGATGAGATTCTGACCGGCTCCTTCCATCCACTCCCCCTTCTAGTACAAAACGTTCACGGAGAAGCTCATGGCGGCCATCTCTTTGTAGATACGCGATAGACAATTCGGCGATCAAATTTGTAGCCGTATGCAATTCACGCTTTCTGAACATTGGTGTGGAGAAACACGTGCAGCAGCCTAGCATTCTCCGGTCCGACTAAAGGAGCCAGCTCATCCTGCGTCAGCTTGCTCAGCTCGTAGATGCTCTCCACGTGGTTCATGACGTGCCTCGCGTTCCTCTGATTGATGCCGGGCAGGGATCGGAGGAGTTCCTGCGGTGTCGGTGCGTACATCGACTGGGCGCTGTCCAGATTTTCCACGCCGATCGCCTGCGCCTTGTCGGGATCCGGCTCCTCCTGCTGCCGCTTGAGGTCCTCAAACATGTCGGCGGTTGCATGCGGGGACGATGACCACAGGATCCGAAGCGTGGGGAAGGCGAGCAGCAAGAGCACAAGCTTGGACTGGATGTCGTTGAAGTTGATCTCGGTCCTAACTTCGTTGACGGTCTGAATCGGCGCACGGATCAACTCCTATCGACTAACCGGTTCCAAGCGCAACGTACCTGCAGCGAGAAGGCCTTGTTCATGTCGAACTCGATCAGCAGTACCGGCATCCGATAATGCGTGCTCATGGCCTCCACCTGAGTGTACAGCCGACCCGAACGGAAGCTCTGCACGAGATCCGAAACGCTCTTGCGCTCCACGCAGATCGAAGTGCTGAGCACGTAGTCGCCCACTTCCAGCGTTTTGACGACGAGCTCGATGCCTTTGGCGTGCAGCATGGCCGGGAGAGACGATCGCAGCTCGCGCACGTCCACGATGATGAGCGGCGGCCGGTTCGCATGCAGGCTGGTGCGACCGCCACCGGCGACGCGGGTAGAAAGGTCCCGCAGGAACTCGGCCTGCTCGGCGACGACCCTCCCGTCCTGGTCGATCGGGATCGCCATGTTGCTCTTCTCTCGGATGAGCTTCTCGAAAGAGTCCTTCTCGCGCCGCACCATGCTCAGATACCTCTGCTCCTCGACAGAGTCCTCGTAGACCATGAAATAAACCTTCAGGTCCTTGACTTCCTCGTTCGCAGCCTTATACAGTTCGATGCGCCTAACGAAGGCGAGGTCGGGATCGTACAGCACGATCCACTGCGGCTTCAAGTCCTCCAAGATTCGCGAGTCCTCGTCCCCGGCTGTTTCCGCGGAGGAAATGGCACTTGCGCTGCTGGAACCGTAGGGGCGAATGACGACCATAGCGGACGTCGACAGGACGCCAATGTCGTTCTCGGCCACCACGAGCGGGGCGGCTTCGTTCCCCTTCATTGCATCGAGCAGGTCGGCCACGTCCTGCGCCGCATCTCTGTCGGCTCGATCATTCTCGCCCTCGCCGTTCTCGCCGGGTATTCCGTTCTGCGCGTCGAGGCTACCAAAACGGCAGGTGAGAACGACCAGAACAGCGATCGAACCCACTCACAATCGAGCCACCTCGGCAGCCTCTTCTTCAAAAGTCAACGGCAAAGCGTTGGGCCGGCCCGCACGGTTCGCGCCACCGATCGCAGAAACTGGGTTGCTGACGGGTATGTGCGTGTTGGCAGCGGCCTTTGAAGCTCCGCGGACTCTGCGCCGCTTGTTCGGCGGGGGCCGGCCTCCTCTGCTCGGTCCCGAATCACCACCTCGTCCTCCCCCAACTCCCCCAACTCCATTTGGCGCCGGGTTTCCCCCGCCGGCGGCGGCAGCCGAATTCTGGGCAGTGCCAGTGCTGCCCGCAAACAAGTTCCTGCTCACGGTTGTCACGCTCCCTTTCCAGCTAAAGTAGTTTCCGAGCATCCGTCCCAGCATCGCTTTCCCGGCCCGGTCCTCCTCCGCATCGATCTTGAGCTTCGTTCGAGTCCTTTCGCCTTTTTCCCCATCTTTGCCCCGCTTCGCCTTGCTCTTTCGTGCGTTGCGCCTGGGCTTGCTTCGCTTCTTTTTCGGCCGCTCTTCCTCGTCGCTGTCCAAATTGATGGGTTCATCCACGCTGTCCGAATGCTCGCTCGAGTCATCGCTGCTGCCAAGAACTTCCACGGCCTCATCGCTGTCGTGCGAGTCCGCTGGAGATGCCTCGCGAGACGTGGTACCGATCTTTGGCGCAGTCGGTCCACTCAGATATTCCCTCAGCTGGCGCATCGTCCTGTCCCCTTCGCACATGATCAGCACGGGCCCGGGACTTGAGCCCTTGGCGACCATCTTCCGGCGCTCCTTCTCAATGTCCTTCAAAAGCGAGGCGAGAGCCTGCCACTTGGGCTGCACTTCGAGCACGGGATCCACATGAGGCGGCAGAAGCATGTCCGCGTGGGGAACCCAGGTCCGCCGAACTTGCATCATCTCCAGCTCATGTTCGTCCTCATCCTCGTCGTTCGGGTCGCGACGCACGTAAACGCGCTTCTTTGCAAGCGCGAAAATGGTGTTTGCCGCGTCCAACAGCAGCCACGGCGACTGTGGCTCCGGTGCGCCACCCCGATTAGGTGCCGCGACCGCCTGCGAAGTAAGAATGACCTCCAGGAGGCGGTTGAACGAAACGCAGTCGTAGTCCAGCAAGAAATCGAGCAAGCGGCGCAGGGTCTTCACGTCTTCGACGAGCTGCTTCGTCTTTGAGCTCAACTTGTGCCAGAAAGGTTCGAGCTGGAGCTTGATCGCCTTGTCGAAAGACCGGAAGAGAAAGTTGTCGACCGTCATTTCTTCGGCGTCGAGCTGCGTCGTGACAATAAGAGAAACCGAAAGGAAAGATTAAATTGACCGCTGACGCACCCAGCTGTTGTTCCGGGCAAGTTCCTTGAGGCAAGCGTCCACGCATTCGATGAGGGCCGCCTGGATCTGCTTCACGGTGTCCGTGAGCGGCACCCGGATATCGTAAACCTTGGGTTCGCCCTTGCTTTCCAGTTCCTCCATGATGCGAACTTCGAACCTCGGATGCAGGAAGACGCGGCGCAAATACAGGGCCTTCATGGACTTTTCTAGCTTCCACATGCCTCGAACGAAATCCTCCGGGCAGTCCGAAAAGGCCTTTATGAATCCGACCTTGTTCTTCTGCCGGAAAAGCCTGAGAATGAAGGCTTCGGTCGACGTTTCGTGCACGCGGTGGGCGTGGTTCACGAGGATACCGGAAACGAGCTCGAGAGGGATCTGATCGTTCAGCATGTCCGTTATGAGGATCCTCGAGGTAATGGCAAGGACGCCCCCGCGCTGGTAGAGATCCCGGCGCGCCGAGGACAGCGTCTCGTTGTTGATAACTTTCAGCTCCTTGACCGAGATGGCAAGTCCGTCCCCTTCCTCCTCACCGCGCTGGGCCTCCGCGACAAGGTCTTCCCGCTGCAGGAGTGCCTCCCGCAGGCTGTCCGCCTCCCTTTCCGGCGTGTTGATCAGCAGCACGAGGAAGCGGGGATCCATGTAGATCCGAATGAACGTCAGCAGCACACGCTGCAGTCCGAGGCCTTTTCCGGTGACGAGGAGGCCGTCGCCTTTGGCCTCTCCGTCCTGATTCATCTGTGGCCCGTCCATGGCGCGCGCCAGCGCCTGGTCGTACACGTCCGGGTCGTCCTCCGCATGGCCATCGGGAACAGCGTCCAGAAGCTCCCGAATCATGCCCTTCTGGAACTCCAGAAGCTTCGGCATGGTTGCGAGACCAATCCGCAAATCTGTGTCGTGGTTCTGAAACCTTCCAGACCCCGCCCAGCGCGCTGCCAGTACACAAGTCCCTGTATGCCGGCGTCGTGCTAGATTCTTCAGCTCGCTACAAGGAGGACATTGATGGCAGGGTATTGATGGGGCATCGGCAAGGTGAGTGGCATCAGAGACCGTTCCAGTCCCACAACTTCACATCGAATAAGAAGAGGGATACATCGTGAGCTCCTAAAGCGTCCATCCATACTCCTCTAGATGGCCTGAACCTCGTTGGGCCATAGCGAGCAGCCCACGGCCGGACGAATTGAATGGGGACCTCATCCGCGCCCAACACTTTCATCCGGCCTCCCTCAGCGCCGAAAAGCGCAGGACGATGAATGTGCTTCCTGCTATTGCCACCGGCCCCATGCAACCATGTGAACAGAGGGTCTGAGGACCCGTGGCACCCAGCAAGAGGCTCGACGAGCTCTCTTTCTTCGAGCTCATAGACGGCCGACTTGCCTCATTGACCCACGTTAACGCCACCTCCAGGACGGGCGCATCATACTGATGCGCCGCCCGGAGGACGGCCGCGGTCGTGGCGTCGGTGCTTTTAGGAAGCTCGGAAAACAGAATTGGTCTCAGAAATAGAAAAATTATTTTTGATAGGCGGGTTAGGCGCGCGCGCGGGGTGTAATGAGGAGCTAGCAATCCCACCGTACACTTAGAAATCCCCCTACGCCCCAACTCCGATGAGGAGCTGATTCTTGGGGCGCGGGGTGACCTGGGTGATCTAAGGTGACATTTAAAACACACGTGTCGTCGTGACGCCCTTAGGCCGCTCGGCTTGTGAGGACACTACCCAACGCGTCGTGTACCGATGAAGCGCGAACGCGCCACCGGGTCGCCCGAAGGCGGGTGGGGGCGACGAGCAACTCCTTATACGGGCCGAACGCGACGATGCTTGATTCACTGGTGCCAGAACTGGTGTCTGCGATCCTCGTTTATGTTCTTGGGGGGCCGGATGGCCTACCATCCTTGTTGACTTTCGCATCGGCGTCGCGCTGGGCGCGGGACTCGGTGCTCGGAGACGCGACATTGTGGACTGCGATCGGGACCAAGCTCGATTTCCACGAGATCCATGGGTCTTGCTTGAGTCGGAGACGCGCACCATTGAAGCTGGATCGTGTGAATGACTCCACGTTGATGCTGCTATCGCAGCTACCTACGGGTTTCCTCGGGTCACTGGGCACCCTGGCGCTGGATTATTGCTCGTCGATAACGCTTCCCGCGTTGCGGACTCTGGTCGGGCATTGCTCGACGCTGCGAATCCTGAGCCTGAGGGGATGCAGCTCGGTCGTGTTTCAGGACGAGGGCGAGGTCGCTTCCTTTGTCCTTGATTGCCTTCAGAAAGAGTCGCTTGAAGCCTTGTACCTTGCCGGGACATCGTATCGTGACGGATTTGGAGCACAACTGCCCGTGACATCCAACGTACTGGATCGAGTCACTCGCACCAATACGCAGGCGGAGCGCTTGCTGGAGGTGTTACGTTACGCCACGTGCAGAAGGGCGGGCTGCTGGATGTCCCTCTCGTACGAGTCTCCGAACCCGCGCGAGAATGCTTGCCCCGTTTGCGGGTTGGTCGAGACCGTGTGTGCCGAGGAATCGTTTGCCGGAGATCGCATGAGGTGCCTGATCCGATGCACCGACTGCCGGACCCGATGCTCGCCTTGCGGAGCGCATGGCGACATGGTGAAACCCGGAAACGCATCGCGGGGAGTTTTTGCTTCGACCCTTACCTTCGGTTCCTGGTGCCGGAATCCGATATGCTCCGGTTTCGTCTGCAACGACTGCTCCGAGTTTTCGGGCAGCTCGAAGTTTGTCTACTGCAAGGCCTGCTTCGCGGAGATGATGAGCTACGGGGTCGCGGACCCCTTGGAGCTGTGTTCCGAGGCCGATTTTGGATATGCTTGATCCAAATCATCTTGTATTGGTCGAGATCGATACATCAGGCACAGCTCAGGGAGCCTTACGGGTGTGGCTCTTGCTGGCTTTTGTGGCTCTGGCGTATCCGGGGAGGCTCGTCTCCATTTTTCCGCCAACGGGGCTCGAGGGCACGCTCTGCAGGCTCTGCATGCTCGCCTGTATCGATCGGGCCACGATGGTCCGTATCGGCACGATGGGCGACGGGGCGGGTATGCTGCGCTTCGCTCTCGCAGGCGTGGCTGGCTTCGCGGCTGCCTCGCCACGCTCTTTCTCCGTCTGCTCAGTGTCCTCGGTGGTCCGGCCTCCTTCGGCTCGCTTTTTTGTCTCCTGCTCAAAGACCCCCGCAAGAGAAACGTGCTCCGGCTCGGAAGGTCTCGAAGTAGTCTCGCCATTGCCTTCTGCCTTCACTTCGTTCTCAGCGAAGCTCTTGTCGCTCGCGGGATCGGTAGCGGCCTTCGTGGCCCACCTCGGGGAGAGAAGGGAGGTGGGACCTCGCATCAACGGGGCTTTGAACTCCTCCAAGTCCCAGTGTCCCACTTCGGTGACCAGCGGGGAGGGCTCCGCCGGCGACAGAGGGAGGCTGCACTCCGACTGCCACGTTCCCGGCAGGAGAGAGGCGAGCGACTGGGCAACCGCCCGCTCATTTCGAGCCGTCTCGAGCTCGGACCAGTCCACTCCGGAGCCCGCCGCAGGGTCCTTCCTCTGCACTAGAGCCGGCGAGGCCGAGCGCGCATGGACCCTGAGTGCCTTGTTCGCGAGCACGGTCTTGGTCTGTTCCAGCAGCTCCACGGCCGACTCGAGCATGAGTTCGCTCTCCGATGTCACTTTCTCGGTCGGCTCCTGGCGCCGATCGGAGGCGGAGGGCGCGGGCGATGTGCGAGGGACGGGGTCCGGCTCGGCGGGGAGGGGCGGCAGGGCGGGCGAAACGAGCTCTCCTTCGAAGCAAACGTCGCCGGGAAGCAGGCTGGCGGACAGGTCCAGGTCGCTGAAGGTGAGGAGCGCCGTCGCCTCGTCCTTCGGGGAGAGCGAGTTGACCCTGCGGTGTCCGAGCCCCCGCGAAGCCTTGCGCGGTCCGGCGAGGCTCGGAGGCATCGCGCCGGCCTCGGAAAGGCTCGTGGACATCATGCTGAGAGAGCTCCGGGATGACTGCCGGCAGGAGCGGTCGCCGATGGCGCGTGGCCGTGGCGAGATTTGAAGGGGTCTTTCGGGGCCGACGTCGCAGCTGGACAAACGCTCCAGGGGCACCCGTGCCCACACCACAGCTTTTCGAGCCATCAGGATAGTTTTCTATGGAGAACAGGACTGCAGCTTCAGTTGTAGCTGGGAACGACAAGCGATTAGAAGGGCTGGGGCTGGCCGATCACGCAGATGCTCACGTCTCCTTCTCCACGTGCGCCTTGGTCTCCACCTTGCCGGCGCGGTCGTAGGCCTTGCTGACGATGGCGCCGCCCTCAGCGATGATGTCTGTCCGAGTTTACGGGTTGTGAACACCTCACGTCACCCTGTCACAAAAGGCTTCACCGCACCTTTTGCCTGCTGCGGCTTGCCGGCAAAGTAGTTCTCAAGGATCAGCTTGACGCCGTTGGCGTAACGAGCTTGGGCATCAAGCGTGGTTCCCGAGTAGTGAGGCGTCATTGCGTTACGAGGCATCGTTCGCCAGGGGTGATCCTAAAATAACGCCAGCGGTCCACGAGAAGCAGAAACCAATGCAGACAGTCAAGAGTAGGACGTTTGAGTGCCCAACACGTTGAAACGAAGCAGCACGACCAGCGACAGCGATGTGATCAGCGACCGCCGTGTGCCGACGCCCCGTCATCAAGACCCACCCTCGGCGCGGGCTGCGGGAACCAGACATCACCAGCGTAGCCGGCAACGTGGCCACTCTTCACAGCGTCCACCAGATCGTCGCGGTTGATGATGGCCCCGCGCGCCGTGTTGACGATGTAGACGCCCGGCTTCGTGAGGCTCAGCAACTTCTTGTTGACCATCCCGCGGGTCTCCTCGGTGAGCGGGGTGTTGATCGTGATGATGTCGCACTGCTTGAAGAGCTCCTCGACGGAAACACGGCGCGCACCGACAGCGTCCTCGAGGTCTGGTTTGGTCCCGTGATCAGCAACGACACCGGCGGCCACCAACGACAGATCCCACCCTTGCTAAGCGGCTGGTAGTCCGCGTAGAGCAGCTCCTTAGGCTCGAAGGGCACAAGCCGCTGGAGCACGCGGTAGCCGATCCGTCCGGCCCCGAGCGTGCCGATCACCTTGCCCTCGAGATCATACGCGTTGCGGGCAATGTCGGCCACCGCCCACTCCCCCGCCTTGATCTGCTCGTGGGCAGGGATGAAGTTGCGGACCAGGGCAAGGATCTGCATCACGACGTGCTCGGCAACGGAGGTCACGTTCGAGCCTGGTGACACCGAGTGAGGGTGAGCCGAAGAGAACCTGCCACAATCACATACCAGTGACTTCGTAGACGGCGAGCTTGTGCTCGCAGGCCGCGGGAATGTCGACGTGGTCGGATCCGACTGGAAAACAAACGGATCAGCAGGAAAAGCGGACTGGTGTGTCTTGAAACGCACCGCCGGCGGTGATCGAGACCTTGAGGTTCTTGGCCTTGGCAAGGCGCTCCTTCGTGATGTATCTGACCAGGGCAACGTCAGTCATTGATTTGAATCGAACTGCCAAGGAATTCCGCTCACCCGGGGTGGAAAGGAGTGGTGATCACAATCTCGGCGTCGACGAGGTGCTTGTCAAACTCCGAGTCCGGACGGTCCTTGTCATCGGTGACTACAAACTCGTGCCCAAGCGACTCGAGCCACGGGCGAAGGCCGAGCGCGTTCTCGCGGCACCCGAGCAGCCCTGAGCAGGGAGGCAGTGTGGGTGACATGGACCGGGTGCGCGCGACACGTCGCCCTTAGACGAGCAACTTACGCTTCTCCTCCGAAGCCTTGCCGGCGCTGTAGAGGACAGCGAGAATCTTCTTCTGGGCCACGGCGCTGGCGCTGAAGAGGCGGGCAGACGGGACCCGCGGGGCGGGGCGCGCCATCGCGGTCACGGCGCGCAGCATTCTGGCGATCCGAGAGGCCGGAAAGCTTTCGCTGTGATGGAAGTCTCGGAGCCGGAACGGGTGCTTCACGTGCCGCGAATCCGCGCTGGAAGACGGGGCGGTCGTTGTGGGTGACACCGCGATGGTCGGCGATCAGGGCGGGGCAAATCGATGTGCGATCATTTGATCGCACCCGTGCGAGCGGCGGAGCACCACGATGAGCGACCGTGATATCAGGCATGCAATACAGGAGTTGCAATTCCGTTTATTGGATTTGAACAAACAAAGACGAGCAAGTTCTTGTGAGCCTCGTCACACTCCGCCCGTCGCACGGACTCGATCGGAAGCTGGTCGTCCGAATCGCGGTGCTTGCCGCTTTTGAATTGCTCTACAAACCCATAGCTACAAGATACGTGCATTTTGCACGTCACGCGTAGTTTCGGGCTGCTCCCGGGTGCCTCCGACCAGATGTTGGGGCATGACGCGTTGATCACACCCTTGCCGCGCGCAGCAATCTCCGGACCCGGCAAACCCCAGCTCTTGGGTTGTGAATCGCCCTCGGCACCGGTTGAAGCAACGATGAGCGCGCAAAGGTCCGTCTCCCGAACCGATTGGTCCCGGATGCCAAGGCTGACGAGCCTCCGCGTGCTGTCGGCACGATTTACACCCGGGCTACCCGACTTGCCGCCACTCCGCTCATTGCTCCCCACGAATGATCTCTTCCCAGGAAGAACACGATCACGATCATCGACAACAGGACCGGCAAGCAGGTCGAAGTGCCCGTGGACGAGCATGGCGCCGTTCAGGGTCCCAAGCTGCCGGTCCGCGTCTTCGACCCGGCCTACTTGAACACGGCCGTCGCGCGTTCCAAGATCTCCATGGTCGACGGCGACAATGGAATCCTCGAGTACCGGGGCTACCCCATCGAGCAGCTGGCGGAAAGGTCCAACTTTGTGGAGTGCGCCTACCTGGTCCTCTTCGGCGAACTCCCTACGCGGAAGCAGTTCTTGGAGTTCAATCGCGCTGTGATGGAGGGCAGCTACCTCCCCACCGTGGGTGCCTGCGTCCTGTCTGTAGCTGGTTCAGGTGTTGACGATGCCTCCGCGGCCCAGGGAGCGGTCAAGGTGATCCAGGCCTTCAACTACGATTCACACCCCATGTCGATCTTCTTGAGCACCGTGGGATCCCTGGGAGCCTTCAACCCCCAGGCAAACCCTGCTTTCCGGGGCCAGGACCTGTTCCGCTTCCCTTCAGAATTCCGCAGCCAGACCATGATGAAGATTGTTGGCCAGGTGATGACCATCGGCGCCGCCATTTTGCGGCACCGGGCAGGCAAGCCCATCAATGAGCCTATACCGGAGCTTTCCCTCGCGGAAAACTTCCTGCACATGTGGTGGCACAACAGTGGAAGCCCCAAGCCGGTCCACCCGGGTCTGGCTCGCGCTCTTGGTGGGTTTTGCTGCGGGCTTCGTGCTTTACGAAGTGGCCCGTCTCGGTTCAAGGTCAGAAATTGACGACGTGCTGCAGATGTCCTCTTTATCCTTCACGCCGACCACGAGATGAACTGCTCCACCGCTGCAATCCGCCACGTCGGCAGCTCGCTCGTTGATCCATACTCCGCCGTTGCCGGAGCTACCGCCGCGCTCTACGGTCCCCTCCATGGCGGCGCGAACGAGGCCGTGGTCAGGATGCTCGAGTCGATCGGCAATGTCAAGAACGTGCCCGAGTTTATCGAGGGCGTGAAGCAGAAGAAGAAGAAGCTCATGGGATTCGGACATCGCATATACAAGAACTTCGATCCCCGCGCGAAGCTCGTTCAGCGCACCGCCTACGAGGTCTTTGACATTGTCGGCCGCGAACCTCTGATCGACGTCGCCATCGCGCTGTCGGAGGCCGCCCTGAAGGACGAGTACTTTGTTTCGCGCAAGCTGTACCCGAACGTGGACTTTTTCAGCGGCCTCATTTACCGCGCGATGGGCTTCCCGACCGACTTCTTCCCTGGTGGGTCTCGACCCGTGTAAAGCGATGATGGCAAACTGACAATTCGCTCGTTGCAGTCCTCTTCGCCATGCCCCGCACCGTTGGCTGGCTCGCGCACTGGTCGGAGGGCATGGACGTTGAGGGCGCCCAGATCTGGAGACCGCGCCAGTTGTTCATCGGCGAGAAGCGGCGGGACTACGTGGCGGTCGAGGCAAGGAAGGAAGTGCCCCCGATCAAGGCCAAAATCTAAGACAAGGGCTGATTGCGAAGCTGGGACTCGGGAGATAGACATGTGTAGCTTTTCAGAGTGATCGTCATCAAGTTTTGGGTCTTCGGACTTCGGATTTTCCCGAGCGGGCACAAGGAGCTCCACTCTTGATGTCTGCTGGCGCTGCCTTTGGGGATTCCCCAGGGCAATCGCCACGAGTGACTCCCGGAGAGGCCTTAGCGAACGGGGACCAACGTCCCCCTGTCAATCACGAGACAAATGAAGCTGGACCTGCTCGTCATTGCAGCGCATCCCGATGATGCGGAGCTCAATTGCGGAGGGACGATCCTGAGCGAGATTGCGCGGGGTCGGAGGGTCGGCGTCGTCGACCTCACGCGCGGCGAGCTGGGCACGCGGGGCACAGCCGAGACGCGAGCCCGGGAAGCGGAGGACGCGTCCCGAATCCTGGGGCTCAGCGTGCGGCGGAACTTGGGTCTGCGCGACGGCTTCTTCCGGAACGACGAGGCATCGCAGCTGGCGGCTGTGCAAGCTTTGCGGGAGTTCCAGCCGGACTGCATCCTCTGCAACGCCCCGGTGGAAAGGCATCCGGACCACTCGCGGGCGGCGCAGCTCGTCTCCGAGTCCGTTTTTCTCAGCGGATTGGTCAAGGTGGCGACATTGGGCCCCGATGGCGAAGCACAGGCCCCATGGCGACCAAAGAACGTTTACAGCTACATCCAGGACCGGCTGCTCATACCGACGTTTGTCGTGGACATCAGCGAGTTCTGGGACCGGAAGTTGGATGCCATTCGCGCCTACCGCACGCAGTTCCATGATCCCGACGCACCGGACGGAGAGGACGGACCGCAGACCCACATCTCGACCCCCGCGTTCATCAGGTTCGTCGAAGCTCGCGCCCGTGAGTTTGGCCATCAGGCGGGCTTTGATTTTGGAGAGGGGTATATAGCTGCGCGTATACCCGGTGTCAAATCATTGCTCGACCTCTGCTGAGCAGGATGCGCCAACATAATCTAGTGGAGGTAAAGCAGCGCGACGATCTATACAGCAAGCCAACCTAGAGCTGCGCGATAATCTTAACAAGCTGATCGTGTGCTTCCACAAACGTGGGTCTGGCTGCTGGGTCGTGCGCCCAGCATCTCTCCACTAACGTCCACACCGGGTCGGCCACGCCATCAGGTCGCGCCGGGCGGGCTTGCTCGACTGCGACCTTGTAGACGATCTGTTCGTTCATGCGTCAGGACCGATACGCCGTATGCCGTGCCGGAGCCTACTGTTGCGACGTTCGTCAAGTCCTCAAACGGGTAGCTGCCGCGCGACAAGACTTCGTAGGCCGTCATGGCGAACGCGTACACATCTGCCGGAGCCTGCAGCCTGCCGCCCGCGAGGATCTCCGGCGCCACGAAGCCCGGGGTCCCTTGGAGCCCGTTTCCGACCTTGCTTGTCGACTTGCTGACCTGGGATCTGAGCTGTGAAAGGCCAAAATCGGTGATGACGGCCCGTGATCCATCGATGAGAACGTTGAGCGACTTGAGGTCGCCGTGCAGAATGCCGCTGCCGTGGAGATACGACATGCCGGCCGTGACTTCGATCAGGAACCTGAGACCCATAGCCTGGTCCCAGTTGTGCCCGGCGAGGTACTTGCGCATGTTTCCTTCCTCCACCAGGTCGGTAATCATCATTGGGGGCGAGATACAGAAAGCCATGAGCGGCAGCACTGAGTTGGGAAGAGTGGGTCGTGGGCTTCACTCTGCAGATCAGCGCGGCTCACCATTGCGCTGAACCAAACCCTCCCAGTTGACGACCTCTTTAATGAATGCCAGCATTGTCTTCTCGTCCAAGTCTCCCTTGATCGTTTTGACCGCAACTGCGTTGGAACCTCGCAGGATACCGGCGTACACGACGCCGAAACCTCCTTCGCCAAGCCGTTGGTTGCGGTCAATAATGATCTCCGATGAGTCGACGAGCAATTTGGAGGCGAAGGGGCCGAAATCGTTTGCCGCAATCTTGGACATCTTGGATTCGATAGCTGTTGAAGATGAGGATCCGCTCATGGTCTTCGACGGTGCTGGTTTCTGTTCGTACAACGTCGCTGGCTCGCTCTTGGGCATTGAGCAGGTCATTCGTGGAGGAACTTGTGGCTGTGAAGGTGCCTGCGCAAAGACCAGGAAGTCGCCTGGAAACAGACCCTGCTTTCCATCGGCAAGGCTTCCCAAAGCCCAGCCGTCACTGAAAGCTTTATCGACGTAGATTCGATCTGAGAAATGCCATAAGGTGAAAGTGCGACGAACAATCGCTATGCCGCCTTCACCTCCGGGCTTCAGGGCGAGCTCATCGGGTGCCGTCGCCGCGTACGCGTAGTCGACCGTTGAGTAGTGCTTGACCGGAACGGATAGAATGGAGCCTTCTGAATCGCCCCCCCATGTTCTGTACAACACGCTGCCTGCCGGGAACGCCGGGACCACTTCGTAATCTGGATTATTCGGCGTCGCCGAATTCGGGCCAGGCACCGTTTCAGGAACTGCGGCAAACACTGTGGGAACAGGAAGCGTGTGCGGCGCCTTTTTCACGGAACTTTCTCCGATCATGTCGTCTCGGCTGCAGTCCGAGTTCCGGTCCTCAGATCCGGTTGATGCATCCTTCTTGGCCCTGTTTCGGCGGACTCCGTAGTAGACGGCGCCTGCTGCACCGGCCACGGCAACGGCACCGCCAACTGCCGCGCCCACAATGACGCCGATCGGAACCGTGCTCGTTCCACTTTCGAGAGTCAGACTGAAGTTCCACGTTGTCGCAGTCTCGTTTGCGCATGCGCCTAGGCCGACATTGCCTGAGGACGGCACCAAGATGCACCCCGTCTCGTCGTCCATGTTTGCATTGAGCAGCCTGATGGATCCCGAGGAATTGTAGACGTGCCAGAATGGCAGCAGATTGCCATCTTGGCGCTTGCCGGCGGATGCGCTCCTGGGGCAACCTGCTTCGATCAAGGCAGCTGGCAAACCTGGAGCTTCCTGGACGAGAAGACAGACCGTGCCCCGGCGCAAGGTGTAGACGGCCGTCAGGTTCGACACTCTGCCAACGACGTATTCACTTTTGGCGGCGGCATTGATGGCGCACTTGGGCGTGCAGGCGAGGCCGCCTCGGGCCGTGGAGATACCGAAGTTGGAGCCCTGCATGAGACCGAGCGCAGTGGTGTTGTCAGAGACCATCGGAGCACCTGCAGGCTCAGCAGAGAATGTTGCAAGCCGGCATTGGCCAGCGGAGCAGCGCGTGGCTTCGGCGGGACAGACGCTCCCGCAGGAACCGCAGTTCTGTGTGTCAGATTGCAGATCGATGCACGAGTCGACGGAAGCGCAGTAGGAAAGCCCGCTCGGGCAGATGCAAGTCGCATTTTCGCACTGCAGTCTCATTAGCAGGGCAGCAAAGAGAGCATCGAGAACATGTCGCACCGTTTGTCCGCGTCCACACCGCTTGGAGCATGCACCGCAGTTCCCGGTGTCCGTCTTGTGATCGGAGCACAGGCCGCTGTCGGCGCAATATGCCAACCCAATTGGACACACACAGGTTCCGGATGAACAAATTTGAGTCGCTGGGCATGCCTTGGAGCATGCTCCACAGTGCTTGGTTTCGGTCAAGGTGTCGAAACAGTTGTCACCGCAGTACGTTTGCGAGTTTGGGCACCCGCATGATCCGCCGAGACACTGTTGAGGACGAGGCGTTATCTAACCATTCCAGGTGTTCGGCGGCTTTAAAGTACCGTTTGGTTAACAGGGCACGCAGTGCCACATCCGCCACAGTGCGAAAACGAAGCCTTCAAGTCCACGCAGTTCCCAGAGCAGTCCGTGAGGCCGCTTTCGCATACACACGTCCCCGACGAGCACTGCGAAGACGGAACATTAGCGCGATCGTGCGAGGGTACGGGAGCTGGAGCTTACAATCTTGCCGGCCGAGCACGGAGTTCCGCACGTGCCGCAGTTTTTCTTGTCCGATTGAAGGTCCAGGCAGGTGGAACCACACATGGAGGTTCCTGACGGACACGCACAGCTGCCTTGTGTGCACTGGAGGGCAAACGTTTGTCAGCAGGTTCGTTCATGCGCAGGATGGACCAAAACTCACAATCTGTCCCGAAGGGCACGCCCGGTTGCACGCGCCGCAATGCCATTGGTTTGTCTGGAGATTTGCGCAAGCTTTGCCGTCTCTTGTAGGCGACCCGCAGTTGCTCTCTCCGGAGGGACAGGCCTCGTAGCTGCATCCTGAGCCAGTGAACCAGGCGCCAGACGGGATCGACGGACAGCTGTTGCAGCTTCCGGAGTTCAGGCCGTAGCATCCCTGGCGCTCCTGTCCAGGAGGACATGATCCGCATGTTGTGCAAGTGCCGGAGCTGGAGCCTCCGCAGCCAGAAAGGTACTGGTTCGAGCCGCACGAGGAAGACGAGCACTGGCAGGTTGTGTAGCAGCCTGACCTGCTGCTACAGTAGTTGGAAGTCGAGCTGCAAGAGCCACCGCATTTAGCGCAATTCTTTCCGCAGTCCTATGATGGGGAAGCATTGTAATGATCAGCGGCATGCGATGGCGCCACTGGAGGGAAGCTTGCCCAGTATATTCCGAGAAAACCACAGCCCCATGCCCAGCATTGTTTGCAGCTCCCGCACGTTCCCTGGCAATCGAAATCGTTGTGGCATTGCTTTCCTCCGTCAATGCAGGCATTGGACGAGCAGCCTGCGGAATCGTAGCAACTGTATGTGCCGTCCGAGTTGGCCGGTCCCGCCAACGCGGCCAAAATCACAGCCAGTCCGACGGCGACCGCCGACGCTTTCATGAGGTTCATTTCGGTCGAAGGAGTCGGCGTTGAGTTTACTGAAGGAGGGGGGGTTGCGGCATGAGTCAAGTTGCGCGGTCTGGACCGGGGAGGGATACGGTCACGAGTCAAAGCCAAAGCCTAATTCTCGGGCGTAGCCGGATCTCGTGCAAAAATGCGAAAGCCACATCGCGCCCAAGCTTCACCTGGCTGTGGTGCAATGACCGGCTGCGTGAACTCGAGCCGGACTGTGTGTTCTGCAACGCCTGATGGAAAGGCGCGAACCATCGCGGGCGGCTTCGTCTCCGAGACGCAGTTCCACGATCCGACGCATCGGACGGAGAGGACGGACGATGACCCACATCTCGGTGGGATTTGACTTTGGCGAAAGATACATAGCTGCGCGTGTACCCGGTGTCAAATCGTTGTTCGACCTCTGCTGAGCAGGCGGAGATAGAGCCGCTCGTAGGCAGCGACGCCAGCATTCACGTCGTACCCTTTTGCCACCTCAAATGCCCGCTCCGTGAGCCTTCTTCGGAAGGCGTCGTCACCCAGGACCGCCTTCAAGGCTGCCGCGGCTCCCGCGACGTCCCCAGGCTCGTAAAGAACTCCCGTTTCGTTGTCGGTCAAGAGCTCCGGAATGCCGCCGACCCTGGGAGCTACTACCGCCACTCCGGCTGCCATGGCTTCCAATGCAGCTAGACTGAATGCCTCCATTTGGCTGGAAACAAAGAGGACGTCGCACTCATGAAGAGCCGCCGCCACGTCCGGGGTGAAGCCGACACTGTGCACGCTTCCCGACACACTGTCGACACTGAGCACGCCATCCGACAAACAGCGTTCCTGCAGACGCATAGTCAGTTCGCCCTTCAACGGGCCATCTCCGATGAGCTTCAGCGTGACGGAGGTCGACTGCAGGCGGAGAATCTGGAAAACCTCGGCGACCATCAGCGGATTTTTGACGGGCCTGAAATTGGAAACATGGCCGACAACTTTGCAGCCCGCATTGGTGGATCGGCGTCGACGAGCAAAGCGTTCGACAGGAACAAAGTTGCGCAAGACCGTCGGGCAGGAATCCAGGCAAAAGACATCCCTCGCCAGAAAGGCATGATGTCGAGATACAGCGGTCACAACATCCGAGTCCCCGCCACTATCCGCAGACTTTTGAAAAGGGGAGAGAGGTTGGTCAACTCCTCCGTGAATGCTCAGGGCCCGAGAAAGCCCTGCCCGAGAGAAATCCTACACTCACCCATTCAGGTTCGCGCCGGGTCGGTTTATCCGGCAGTTCCGCGCAAAGCAGCGGGGTGGGTGAAGGCGGCAGGCCGCTGGCCGGTGGCAATGATGTGCAGGAACACTCGAATGAGGCACAACGTCGCCGACCGATTCTTGTTGACTTCGAGCTTGTCCTTGAAGCCGTGCTTGTCCGAGCGGCCGGCACAGGACGGGCAGACCTTGTGCTCGACGTCGCCCTTGCGCAGCGGGTACGCCTTGAGTTCCGAGAGGCACGTGGGACACCGCTGCGACGTGTTGTGCTCGCCGAGCATCACCACGAGGAAGTGGCGCGAGAGCAGCTCGGCGATGCCGCCGCGGTACGGCATCTTCGACGACGAGCCCTGGCCAGCGCCGCAGAGAACAATGGGGTTGGGCACGGCGGCGATGCGGTCGACGGCCTGCTCCGCGGCCTCGCGCGCCGCGCGCTCCGTGATCCTGAGCTCCTCCGCGGTCGGCTTGCGGCCACCGTGCGCGCCCTGGGCCTGCCGGACGGCGGCGTTGTAGGTCTCGACATACGTCTTGCGCCGCCACAGGGCCTCGCAGGCCTCCGTGATCCAGTTGACGATGGCGTTGCTGCGGGCCTGGAAGGCGCGGAACCGGTAGGCCTTGGCCAGCTGGGCTTTGCGGCTCTGCGCGTGGTCGAGGAGGGGGCCGGCATTGCGGAGGAAGGCGGCACCTGGGCACGGGAAAGAGGTCAGCACTGCGGCGCTCGGAAACGCGGACGACAGCTCGCGCACCGGCCATGACGCCGTCCATGGGGTACGGCGACCTCGAGATCCCGCGCAACCCCTGCGACATCGCCCCATGGGCCTCCCACCAGGCCGCCGACCTCGCCTCCTCGTCGCGTGCACGGTATCCGGCGGACGAGAGAGGCTCGAACTTGCGGTGCACCGTCAGCTGCTCCAGCTGGCCGCCCTCGCCGCGGAAGTGAACGGTGACGCTGATCGTGTGGCCGCCGGTGCCGGGGTCGACCGCGACCAGGATCGACTCGAGGGCGAGGCTGTCCGCAGCCTCGACGGTCGTCGAGTGCCTGAAGAAGTACGGCACGTCCTTGCCGTCCGTCTGCAGCTTCTGACACCGGCGGCCGCCGGGGCCCGATGGAGGGCGACAGCACAGCTGTCCTTCCAGTACCACGATTCGCGCGTGGTCATGCGTGCCGGCGGCTCCGGCGCGAACATGGCAGCACGACGAGGAGCAGCGGCTGGAGATCGGGGTCGAGCCGCAGGCCGGCGGCCCGGGCGGGGCGGGAGGAGAGGGAGGAGTGGGTGGAGGAGCAGGAGGGATGCCGGCGGTCGCGCTCGCGGCCTCGTTGTCCGCCGCCGGCACCGTTGCCGTGGTCGCGGCCTTGATGTGCCGATGCCCGGCAAGTTCGGGCAGGGTGCGGCGGAACGCGTTGCTGGTCACCTGCGCGTATCGCTCTGGCTGCGCGACGGACCACGTGCACGACGTCGAGCTCGCGGAGCAGTGGCTGCGCGGCACCGGATGGTGTGAGACTCTGGCGCCGGCATGCACGTCAAAGCTGGAGACGCACCCGCAGGTCGGCATGCATCCGTCGCAATCCCGCTCTGCCGCCTCGCAGGGCTTGCAGGTCGGCAGATCGTACACGCACGCGCGGTTGGCCGCGGCACAGTCGCTGATCGCGGGCGTCAGCAACTCGGGATCAGGTATATCGGCGTCGGTGATCGTGCGGGACACCTACGAGCAGCCGGGGTACAGCCGATCGCACTTGCCCTTCTTGCAGCCCCTGCAGTCGACGGGCCACCGCGGGTTGTCGCCGAGGATCGGGTCCCCCGCCTGCCACGATCGAGCGGTGGTCAGCATCTGCTCGCAGTCAGCTGCCGCTGCGCCAAATGACCCACCGCAGTCTTGGTCCGCACGCCGCCGAGTTGGTTGTAGCGGTGCGGATGGCGCTGGTTGGTCACGAGTATCCGCGTTTCTATGCCGTTGGACTGGAAGTGGCTAGACTTGTAGGGTTCGAACCTGTCCACGTGCGCGTCCCCCCGGTCCATCGCCGGACCGCGTACGACGCGGGCCAGGCCGGGGATCATCTTGTTCATGAGCGCGGGGAGGCCGGGCGCAGTGCCGGTGTCAATCTTTGTGGCCTGGTTCTGCTTGTCGAGGGCATCCTGGACGGCCTTGATGCGCGGCACATCCCAGCCCCGAACGACGTCGGCAAGGGCAAAGGGAACGGGCCTCCCGTCCTTGTCGGTGCCGCCCTCCTTCAGCCGATGCAAATGTCCAATGTAGGCAGAGATCCAGCGCCCGAACGCCGTGTTGTCCACGGGCTGGAAGCGGTCTCCGGCATGGAGCCGTGGCACAACGTTCTGGCGCAGCTCGCCCGCCACGACCCCGCGGCGGACCATCACCAGCTGCTCCACCAGAGTCAGCTTGGAAAGCTCGGTCGTGCCCAAGCCGACCTCGGTGCGCACGTCGTCCTTGTGCTTGGCCGAGCGGACACCTCCGTCCGCAACCGTGAGCAGGTTCAGGAACAGGTCGAAGGCGGCCTCGATCGGCCCGCGCTTCTCTGCCGACAGGTCCGCGGTGAAGCGCTCTCGAAGACCGGCAACGTCGCCCTCCACCTCGCCGACCAGGATGGTGGCGCGGGCGTAGATGTCAAGCACGGTCTCGGCGGGCGTCTCGTCGGTCACGGCCCCGGCAGTGTCCGCGTCGTCGTCGCCCGCGGCCTGGCGCACCCCGGCGAACACAATCTCCTCTGCTTCCTCGTCTCCCTCTTCCTCGGCCGCGATCGCGCGCGCGCCGCCGCGCTTCGGCGGAACGAGGACGCAGCGGAGGCGGTACGCCAGGGCGTTGATGAGCCCGCGCGGGACCCCGGGCGCGAACGCCTTGGAGAGGTAGGCGTGCGCCTTGTTGTATACCAGGCGGCGGAGACCGTCGCGGGCGAGGCGCGTGAGGGTGGAGACGAGACGGGAGGAATGGATCTGCGCGAAAACCCCGGGGAAAAGCTTGTAGGAGTGGTGCATGGTGTCGTGCTCGATGAACGAGTCCGAGATCGCCAGCGATGCGGCGGCGAGCGAGACCATGAGAGGGGTCCCGGAGGCGTCCGTGTCCGGGAAGTTGCGGTAGACCCTCGGGAGCAGGCGCTCGATCGCCAGGCGCGCACCCTCGTCGATGTTTGCCACGGCGCGCCAGGAAGGACCGACGACGGCGGCGTCGCCCGGCACGAGGGAGGGGTCCGGGATGAGGTTGATGGCGGTGATGGAATCCGCGAGGTGCGACGGGAGCTTGACCCCCGATATCGGGTGCGGGGCCATGGCGACCTCGAAGTCCGTCGGGGGAAGGAGGTCGTCGTTGGTGACGGGCTGCAGCCGCAGGCTGGCGACGCCGCCCGTGGAGAAGGGGAGCGGGGTGGTCGGGACGTCGCGGTCGCCAGAGGCGGCGTCGAGCACCTTGCGCATGTTGACGCCGAGGCCCACGACCAACGCAGGGTGGAAGGCTCGGAGCTCGTGTCGCAGGAACTCGAGCTGCATTCGGCGGTGGAGCGCCATCGCGCGGCGAGCCTCGTCCTTGGTGAGCTCGGGGGCCTTGTCCCGACCGACGCGGAGCATTAGGGGGAGATCGCAGCAGCAGCACTCGTCGCCGTCGTTCTGCGCGAAGGCGTCAGTCGAGCGCTTGGAATGCTACGGCAATTGTCGCCACCCACAAACAGCATCGGGCACATCCTGTTGACGTCCGCGAACACAATGTTGCCCAGAACGCGGCAGCGCGCGGCGGTCGCCGCTTCCCAGTGAGCATCGTCGGGGTCCTTGAGGGGTTCGGTCTCCTTGATCATGTTGATGTCAGCCTTGATGGCCTTGATGTCCTTCTCCAGGACCTCGGCGGGGTACCGACCGGGATCGCCGCGCTGCGTCGATGTGTCAGCACGGGTGAGGGTGTGCGTGCTTCCGAGCGACGGGGAGCCCACCTTGGCACGCTCGAGGGCGTTCTGCAGCCGGTGCAGGGCGACGACGTTGAGAACGTTGAACAGGAGCTTGTTGGTCGGGTTGAGGAAGTGGCGGCGGGAACCGAGGAGCACGTCGAGCTTGGGGCAGTTCCCAAAGAGCAGCGTGACGGGAAGCGAGGGGTCAAAGTCCGGCGCCGACAGGTCCCCGTACACGAAGCGGCGGGTGGGATCGTCCAGGGCGCCGCCGCGGTGGAAGGCCAGCCCAGGCTCTCGGGCGAGCACGCGGAACCTGGTTTCCACGAAATCAACAAAGGCAAGGCCGCGCAGCTGCCTGCCGGCGGCCTCTTGCATCGCGATGAGGAGGCGATCGCTGCCCATTGCGATGCTGGTTTCCCGCATCGCCTGCCGATACTCGTGCCGAAGGTCGGGGTCCACGGGCTGCGGCGCCGGGATCTCGGTGCGGTCGGGTCCCGCATCCTCGTCCGTCGCAAATGCCAGCTCGGCAGGCAGCCCGAGGATCTCGTCCGCACGGTCCTGGCCATCCGCTCCGCGCGGACTCCAGGATTTGAGCGGCGCCAGCCGGAGGATGTTGCGTTGCAGGAACAGCCGCTTCCTTCCGTCCTCCCGGTCCGGCGAAATGGGCTGGTCCAGGTACTCGCGCGCGAGGTCCGGGAAAATGCGGCACAGAGTTCCGACCTCCATCTCCGCCGCCCGCTCCAGATGGGGGTTGCGCGCGCGCGGTGGCTTGCCGCTCTTCGCCAAGTCCTTCGCGTAGGCAACCTTCGCTGCCGCCTTCTTCTGCTTCAGCCACTCCTCAAAGCCGCTGCGGATCCGCACTGGGTCCTCGTCCGGTTGCAGGCCGATCCACGTCAGCTCCTTGCCCAGCTCCCTAAGGAAGGCGCGGATCTCGGGGATCCCCGAACCCAATCGAGCTGGATCTCCGCCGCCCTCGAGCCTCAGCGCGGTGGCGACCGCCGCGTACGTATTATCAATTAGGGCTTCCGGATCGGAGCAGTTGAGAGAAGGAGGCACTCCCGGGAACCACGCAGCCCGCTGCTCCTCGTCCAAGTGCAGATACGTGTCCAAGACGATCCGAAAAGCGGCGTTCCCGGCCATGAGCAGCCTCTGCTGCGTGCGGAACGCCAGCGCCATGAAGTCGCCGAACTTGCGCCTCTCCGCGAGCTCGACCTCGGCCTGCTTCTCCGTGCCGATCAGACCGAGCTGCTTCCGCATAAAGTCCTCGATGTCCGCGTCCGACGGCCTGCCCTTACCCTGCCGCACCTGCGCCCAGATGAAGTCCTTCACGGGCCCGGACCAGGGCTGCACCAGGTGGTCGAGGACGGGGCCGGGGATCGTGACAGCACCACCGCCCTTGCGCGCGCCTTGGGCCTCCTCCTCCTCCGCCTCGTCCGCCTTGGCGTCCTTCGGATCCAGCTTGAAGCCCTCGTCGGCCTTCCCGCGGCCGCGCTTCTGCTTCTTGGGCGCGGGCGCGGGAGCCGAATCCTGGCGACCTGCGCCCCGCAAGTTGCCCGACGCCGGCGCGTGATCGCCGCGAACGTGCTCCCAGCGCAAGCCTTCGGCGTCCACTTTGCGCAGCCTGACCAACAGGCGCGGCCGTTCGGCCCCACGACCCTGCTCCGGTGCTCCCTCTCGATCGCCCTCGGGTTCCCCTGCACCTAACGCCTCCGTGGTCGCGGTCCGGGGATCCGCAGTCGTGGGCAGCGGGTCGTTCATCGGTTCGGCCCTCCCCTTGCCCTTGGCCTGCCTCGTCCTCCGCCTGGTCTCGTCGTCCTCCGGGGCTTCGTCGTCGTCGTCGTCCGGATCCGGACCCGCCGCCGACTCGTCCATCGGCACGTCACCCACTGCAGTTCCGGCGCCGGCGGCGAAGGCGTCCTCCATCGCGGCGTCCCGAGGCGGTTCAGGGGAGGGTGATGTCGCGGGAGGGTCGACCTCCATGGGCACCGGCGCGGCAGCTCCCGCTGCGGTGCCTCTGGGGGCCCCTGCGTCCGCAGCAGCCGCCGCATTTCCGCCCAAGTTCCCGCCAGCAGACCCGGAGGCGGCTTCCGCCGCGACTGCCGCGCGCACCGCGTCCCTAGCGGCGCCCGGCGTGGCGGTCGAACGGATCGCGGTGCCGCCGACAAGGAAGATGTAGCCGTCCCCGTCGGGCTCCTCCTTGGCCGCGTTCCAGGCATGCTTGCCGACGACCTCGCGCCTTTCTTCCTCGTTCTTGGCCCGCCGCTCGAACGCGGCCTGGATGCCCTCGCCCATCTTAATGGCGACCTTGACCGCGGCGTCTCGCTCCGGAGTCATGGCCTGACTGGACGCCGGTCCCGACGACGATCCCGAAGTCGGGCCCGCGCTGGCCGATGCCGATGCGCCGGCCGAAGGGTCGGCCGGCTGCTGCGGGTCCACCGGTGCCGGGGAGGAAGGACCGGGCGCGGCATCGGCCGGCAAAGGCTGCGCGAGCGCGGCCTGGCGACGGTTGTGCGTGAGCTCGAGGTCATCAAGCGCCGCCGTTCGCTCCCCACCTTGAGGCTCACGTACTGATGTCGCCGTCGGGGCCTCGGAGACGGGGTCCCGGCGATGCTGCCCGGAACGGGCTGCTCCCCGAGCCTCTCGAGCACGTCGATGAGCTCCTTCTGCATGTTCTCGCGCGTCTTGGCGTCCGCCTTTATGAGCTTCTCCCCTGGCTCGTAGCGCTCGTCAAACTTCCGGAGATCGTTCCGTAGCTCGTTCCGCCGGGCCTCCAAGGCCTTCCGGTGGTCCGCTGCGAGTGGTTCCATGGCAAAGACCTCGGCCAGGGGCACGAGGAGAGGAAACATGGCCTGCGCCGACGGCGCGACGTCGAGCGGAAGCCGGAGACGGCGCTGCGGCGTCCCGTCCGCCCGCTTGCCCTCGGTCTCGTGGTAGATGCGGACCAGCTCTTCCTTGTCGGCCGCGATGAGATCGCGGGGTTTGGGGGTGACGAGGTTGTTCTGCACGACCATGTCCAGGCACGTGCGGATCCAGCTGGACCCCGGAACAGCTTCCCGCGCCTGGAGCCACGCGGCGTCAATGATCGCCTTGTTCGCCCGCAGCACGTCCCGGAACCGCTTGGCGCCCTGCGGGGAGGGACAGTGAGCCGCCGTTCCCTTCAGCCTGATCGCAAAAGCTCCGAATCAACGACACCCACGATGAAGTGGCTCGTCGTGTTGTGGCTTCCCGCCACGAGCACCGATGCCTTGAGCTCCTCCGCGGTCACGTCCAGGTGCGCCAGGATATCCTGCTTCAGGAACAGGCTCGGCGTCGCCCCCTTGACGTCGGTGAACAGATCGGCGATCCCGTGTATGGCGCCCTCGCGGACGGCCATGTACAAGGGGTCGCGGTCGCTCGTGACGACCAGCCGCAGCTCCTGCTGGCCGTGGGCATCCAACCGCAGCTCCGCGTCGCGGACAAAATGGCCGTCGGCCTCGGCCACCACGAGCTGAACATCCGTCGCGCCGAACATGGCGTGTGCAGCCTGGAGGCGGTCGCGGACGAGGCGCGAGAGGACGAGCATGAGGCCCGGCCCGAGGCGAGCGGAGCTTGCAACGTGGCCGGCGCGAGCCGTTGCTAGACCTGGATGGAATGAGATGGAGGCGGTGAGCGGGAGCCGTTTTCGGGGGGTGGTCCACGGCGAGACCCACGATTGGCACCTGTACGATCATCCGGCCGGTCGAAGGCCTTGCGCACGCCGTCGGCGCCCGGCTTGCCCGCGACCTTGAGGAAGCCCTTGAGGGCGCCGTTGAAGCTCTCCGAGTTGGCCGTCCCGCGCTTCTCGGCCTCGTGCACCTGCTTCCGCAGGGCGTAGAACGCGCCTCCTTGCTGCTGCTGCTGCTGCTGCTGCTGGCCGTCGAACACCTCCGGCACCAGCTGCCACGGCTCCGCGTCCGCTGCCCCGGGCAACGCGATCGGGTGCTTGCCCGCGCGGGCCTGTGTTCCCTGCGCGGACGGCTTTGGCGCCCCGGTCTCGAAGTAGACCACAACGGTGTCGCCGCGGGCGCGCGATGCCGGCGTCGCCCTGAGCAGCCGCTTAAGCTTGTCCACGAACGCGCGCGCGAGCTCCCCCAGGCTGTCCTCCACCCAGGGGAGGGTTTCGTCAGCCGGCGGCAGGGTCATTGAGTCCGCACGCCCAAAGAGGAGCGGCGCCAGGGCCTGCCGCGCCTTGGCCTCGTAATCCGAGCCGAGGATGGAATGCAGGATCACTGACGCGTCGACGTAGAAACAGATCCGGTTGAAGGGAATGCGCCGCCGGGCGAGGTGGTCGTCGATCTGCAGGCGGTACGATGCGCCGCCGTGCAGCTTCATCGCCACGGGCCAGATCTCCTTGTTGGTCGCGGTCTTGCCGCCGCTGTGCTTGCCGCCGATGGTCTGCACCTCGCCTTCCGTCAGCGTGCCGGTGAGGCCGCCGCCGGCCTTCTTCTTGCCGCCCTTGCCGCCTGCCCGCGCCGTCGTGCCCTCGTGGGTGTCCATGGCCGGCAGCTCGACGCGAGGGCCGCGCGGGGGGGGCTTGCCGGCGGCGGGGGCCGAGGGAGGTGGTGCTGCAGCTGTGGGTGCCGCTGCGCCGGAAGCGGGCTCGGAGGGAGACGGAGCCGCGGCCGGGGTGGAGTGCGCGGGCGAGACCGAGGGGCCGGGCGCGGCACCAGCATTGGCGTTCCGCAACCCCGCCCTGCGCGAGGTCCGTTCCGTGCCCACCCCCCTGCCGCCAGTCGTCACCTCCGGATCCGGGTCGCTCTCCTTGTCGTCGCCCTCGTCCTCGTCCTCCGACCGAACCCGCTTGGGCGTCTTGGGCACCTGGCCGCCCCTCCCACCCCGACCACCGCCCCTGCCTCCCCTCCCCCGCCTTCCTCCGCTCGAAGTCGCGTTCTTGGCCCCGCCGGGTAGGCGGACGGTGGCCAAGAGAGTGGCCTCGTTCCAGAGCAGGTCCCCGACCTGCTCGTCCCCGACCTGCCCGCCCTTCTCCAGGACGAGGCCGCTCCGTGTGCGTAGGTAGAAGGACGTCTTGGGGACGCCGAGGCGGGCTGCGACGGATTTCTGCGCGCGGATTGGGAGGTCAGCAAGACAGCCGGGTGCCATGGTGAGAATTTGGCCCACCTTGAGCGCCGAGATCCGCAAGTCGGAGCCCACGCGGACCGTCAGGGTCTTGTTCAGCGAGTGCAGGCCGTCGCTGAGGGTGATGGGGAAGGAGGAGACGAATAGGGTGAACTTGCGAAGCCGGCGGGCAAAGACGGAGCTGCCGGCCTGGATCCCGCACTGGCCCAGCGACGCTGCGGGGCAAAGTCGCCTGCGCCGATGGTGGTCGGAAAAGAGGTCGACGGCAGAGACACGGCAGCCGATGCGGTCTGCGACGAGGACCTGTGGCGATCGGGAATGGGCGTAGGAAGGGCGTCAACTGCTTGCGCCTCGACAGGAATGGATCGCGACGAACCTGGAGATCAGACACCGTATCCGAGGCGCGCATCGAGATCTCAACCCCGCGCGAGGCGTTGTGCCCAGCCACAACGTCGGACGGGAGGTGCAGAATGAAGAGCACCTCCGGCTCGTCGACCTCGCCCGCCTCGGCGGCGGTCCACGGGCCGGCCAAGGTGAACCGCGAGAGCGGTCCATTCCAAGGGACCCGGGGAGCGGGCTCGTCGTCGGCGCCACCCGCAACAGGCAGAGAGCGCGCGCCCGCGTCATGAAGAGGAGGTCCGCTGGGCGGCGCCGCCTCCGACGCGACTGCGGGGCTTCCGCCCTCTCGCCAAGCAGACGACGACGGCCGGGTGAGGGGCGTCGGGGGGTCGTCGTCTCCGTCGCGGCGCTCTGGGCCTGCCGCCACGACCGCAGAAACGGCGGGGGTGGGGGAGGGAGGTCGGGGAGCTGGTCGAGAGGCTGGGGTCCAGGGCGCGGGCGCATTGTCGACAGCTCCGGCGACGACCTTGGCCGCAACAGCGTCGGCAGCCAGTGGCCCGGGCCCTGCGGCAAGCCCGGCATCGGCAGCGCGCGGTGCGGGTTCGGCGGCGGAGGCGTCCGGCTCGGAGGGAGGGTGGATGGTCAACGACGGAGCCGGGATGAGCGCGGCGCCCGAGGCCGGCCTGACGGGGGGTGTCCACGAGGCCGGAGGCGTCTCCATCACACCACACTGGTGGTCGTGTGCGGTAGCATCGGCGACGGCGGCGGAGGGCGCCGCGGAGGCCGGACGCCAGGGGCCCGACATCTTGAGGCGCCAGGTGAGCGCGGCGCCGACGAACGTTCCCCATTCGGAATCTGAACAAAGAGAGGCGGCATGTCAGAGATGGCACCGAAGGGCCCACATGGCAGCTCACCGGTCAGGTAGTCGAGCTTGCCAGGACGGTCGCACATGCGGTCCCTGAGCTGGAAGGCAATGACAGCGTGGCGGAGCTGGGTGCGGGCAAGCTCGGCCTGCGCGCGCCTGGCGAGCTCGGCATCGCACATGGCAACGACGTCTGCGCCAGCGGACGAGTGGGGAGCGTCAATGCTGCGAGCTCCATGCGATCCGGAGCGATCAAAACCCACCGGCTGCGGTGTGACGCCCCAGCAACTTCTCGGCGGCGCGCGCCGCGCGAGGAGACCCGAGGCGTTGGGCCGGGCGAGACCGTGATGACGGCGCCGCAGACGGCGCGACATCTTTGGCGCCGGCCCCTTGCACTTCGACAGGCTGCGCCGGGTGCGCGGGTCCCGGGCCGCTGGCAGGGGTCGGAGCGACGCGGCGAACGAGTCGCACCCCGCTGGCGTCCCCATGCAACGATGCGGATGGTGAGGACGGCCGGGCGACGTGAGCTCCGAGGCGGTGCACAGATCTTGTCGAGTTCGGCAACGACCCAGAGATTCGCGCAGGTAAGGCGGGGAAGTCGCTCGAGCGGCAGTCGGGGCTCCCGTGTCCGACGAGAAAGACGGCGACCAGAAGCGCGACGACGGCCAGGAAAGCGGCGGCGACTCGCCGGGTAACGAGAGCCGTCCAAAGACCCTTGGCAGCGGCGGCGACCCCTTCGAAGGCTCCCTTGGCCACTCCCTTGGCGATGCCGGCAACTGACTGCATCGTGATATCCAAGAACGCCGCAAAGCCGAGCAACACGCCTAGGGCCATGCACAGACCCACAGCCGCGGTCGAAGCATCGTAGCTAACGCGGCGCGGGTGATGCTCAGGGTGCTCCACCTTGCCCGCGGCGACATCCTCGACCCTGGTGGATCTCCTCGCGTCCCGGGCCTCGGCCTTGAGCTGCCTCGCGAGTTCAATCTGCACCCTGCGTTCGGTTCTCCGTTCTCGGGCAATGTACTGAGCCACCCGCTTGTCCAGAACCGCGGCGCGGACCCGGCAGTAAGTCTGGAACAGGCCCTCGTAGTCGCACTTGCCGCCGTCGCGGAGGGCCGACGCTCGCTTGGCGGTCACTTCCTCCTCAGCCGTCTTGCGCGCATGGATGTCCATCTTGCTTGCCTTCCCCCGGGGAACGGCCCTGCGGGGCGACGTGCCGTCTTCGGGGTCGACGAGCTCGCAGATCTCGAGCCGCAGCGCCGCGGCCTCGGACGTCTTGTCGTACATCTCGTCGAAAAAGCCCAAGATGACGGACGTCGGCGCCCCCTGAAGCGCCGCGCTGATGTCCTCGGGCGGAACAGCACCCGGGTCGGGCAGGTCGACTGCGGCCTCGGCGGCCCCGGCCATGGTCAGAATCCGGAAAAGATGAGATCAGAACACGGTGAAGAGCACGAGGTCGCAGAGATCTGGCGCGGGAACGGCCGTGAGCAAAGTCCGGCGAAAGGTTCTGCCGGCCGGGCCCGAGCGCCGGCTGCACGGACCGCCGCGGCCGAGGGAGCCCCCGCAAACCGCAGCTTGCGACCCAAAGGTCGCAGAACCGGGCCAGACCGGGTCTCCGCCGGCGGCAGGCGCGGATGGCCGGGCATGAAGTGCCCGAGATGGAGGTCGCCCCAGGCCAAACCCCCCCCCTCCGCGGCGCTGCCCGGCCGCGCCAGTCGCAGATCAAGACAAAAAAGCTCGGAAACTTACGCGACTGCTGGCGCCGGAGGTCTGGTGCGTGAAAGACGACACGGGGGGAGTCCTTTGTTGACCTTGTTTGCAAGAGGCGTCCTGGTCCCACGAGCATCAGGTCGCCACAGGCGCGTCCGAGCTACATGCAAGCCGCTTCCGAGGCAAAAGATCCTCCCTCAAAACAAAGAAAACGTCCTAGAATTCGAAACGAAGAAGATCCGCCACATGCGCGAGAGCGACGCCCGCCACGTCACCCGTCCAGCTACCGTGTCCGAGAAGCAAGCCAGCCAACTACTCCATCGCTACAATGGCGAGCAATAGCGAGAGAGGAAGCGAGTAGACGGGGACCGGATGACACCGCCGTCGCGGCCGCTGAGCTGCCCCTAGCCGGGGTTTGCCCGTTCGCGCACGGACGGAAGAAATGGCAGTGTGCCCGATCAGCGGTGGCGCGGGTTTGACGACGGTCCGGGTATCCAAATGGGTCCAGGAATGAGCAGCGGGCCGCAACGCAGAGGAATCGCGAAAGGGGCGGATGCGGTTCCTAGCGACGACGAGCGAGTCAGCCGACGCCACGGAGAGCATCGCGGCGCGGACACTCACATTTGCGGTTCACGGGCACTCTGCTGCAGATATACGCCAACCGGAAGGGGAGTAGAGGGCGCTCTGCCGGATGCGATCGAGGTCCTCGGCGTGCCGTCGCGGGAGCCGCGCTCCGCAGCGCCGCGTCAGAATCGTGCCCGGGAGACGCCGACTTGTACCAAAAGGAAAGAAACGTCCCGCAGAAGCAGTGCAACACGGGCCCCAGCGTCTCGCCGCCGCCAGAGAGGGTGGCTCGGAGTCCCCTCGACAGGGTACCTCGTCGCAGCCAAGAACAGCAACGCAAGCGCGGCCATCCAGCCCCCGCCGGCGGCGACGAGGCCGCACAGGCAGGGGGTCGAACCGGCGGCGCTCAAAGCTCCGCAGGCAGCGACAAATGGCATTGGGCGCACACCCCATCCGGCGGCACAGGAAGAAGGCGCCCAAGACAAATCCACGCCGACATTCTTCCTGAGCGGCTCTAAAAAAGAAATCTCCGAGCAAAAAACGACGGGAGAGCCGCGCCGACGGCCAGCGCCCGACTTGGCATCTGCCCGGGGTCGACCACCGTCGCGCCAGAAACCAATCGACGGGCACCACGAGCCTGCGCGATGCCGCCGCGGTGTGCGCAGCCGCGTCGCTTGGTCAAGCACCGCCGGCAAGGCCTGCGGCCGCCGACGATCGCACCTGACCGCGGGAGGGCCCAACGGTCTCCGGCACCGCCTCGCGACCGAATCCCGGCGCCATCACCCGCGGAGGCGCCGAGAAATGCACCAGCTGAATGAAAACCGATGCACAGCGTGGCGCGCCGTGCTCTGCAGCGCGTGTGAGGGGTTCGGAGGTTTGGCTGTTTGCGGGCGGTTTGGCGAGGGGCAAGCGCGATGGGACTACCTTGTGGTCGTAGAGTGATCATACGCCGAGCTCCTCGACGCTTTCTACCGGCAATCACTCCCTAGGACTTCTACGGGAAGTCCTTAGCGGGTCACCACTCACGGTGACCAGTTCCGGGGTAACCATGAACCCGTATGAGCGCCTCGATACCCTTGGCGCACTTTCCGTCCCTTGCCGACGTCGATCAAAACTCACCTAGCCGAAGAAAGTCGAAGAGCAGGGTTCCCGCGAGCAGAGTTGGTGAACAAACAATGGTCGGGGAGGGGAGGCGGTAGGCAAAGTTGTGAGCGAGCGTGACAAGAGATCGATAGCCGAAAGGTCGTCCAGCAGGGGCTCGGAAAGTGCGCCTTGAGTTTCTTGGCGCTGCAGACGAGCAAAGAGTCGCTGTCCCGTGAGGGTGGTTTGTGCTTCAGCGGGTTGTTTGGGAGCAACCGACGTCTGCCATCAGAGTGCCTCGGAATCGTCAAAGACCCGATCACATCAAGATCAGGCCAGGAGGCCGACATAGGGACGGAAAAGCACAGTTCCACGAGCAGGAGCAGATCGACGCCCTGTCTGGCGGGCTATTCATATAGACCAAAGGATGGGGACGCAGACCGACGGCAGAAGCCATGTATATCGCGCGACGCGGTCCTCTAGGTCGATTTTAAGGACGAGGCGTGAAGATACGGAAAGAGAATAGTGTAATCGAGGACTACATGAACAGTTGAATTGGGATCTGGGTAGAGCTTTCGTATCCGCGGGCGTTACAGATCTGATTCCCCCTCCCTCCGCCTCCTCCGCTCCGCCTCCTCCGCATGGGGTCCGCCGAGCCGTTCCGCCGGGCGTCGCTGCAGCCGGCGGCGCGCACCGGGGAGCCGCCCCTGTCCGCCGACCGGGTAAACAGATGAACTCGAACTGCGTCCCGACGCGAGAGGGACGCCGCGAGCTGGCAGGCGATTCTCGAGCTTCCGCCCCGCGAATCGTGGCAAATGATGCCGACGCATGGCCTGCGAGAGCTGTTCGGCTCCGTTTGAGCCGCACAGGCGGGCATTTCCGACCTCCGAAGCAGGGGAAGGGCGGACTCAGCCACACCAATCACCTCCCCTCGAAGTCCAGTCCCTCAGAGGTGTCTGCAGATACAGTACCAGGCCGTCTCATCTCTAACAGAGCAACGTCCCATCGTCCAAGCGTCTACGGGTCAAGCCATCGCTCGAACCACGCTCCCATCTCCTGCTTGCCCCCGTAGCCGGCCAGCCCTTGATGAACGTACCGCGCAAACGTGATACAGAACCCGATCGCAACCTTGTGGGCAATCCGGGCCTTGCGAATCATCGGCTGCGCCAGCTCAGTATCGTTGACAAGACGATCGTAGAAGCGGGGATCGAGATCGGCGCGAAGCACGCGGCATTCGAGCTCGGCGCCGGAAGCGCATTCCACGTAAGGCCCGCCGTCGGCCGCGGTTGCGGCCCGGACCCTGGCCCAGATCGCCTTGGCGCCCTCGCCTTTCCCTTCCTGCGCCGTCGCGGCAAATGCCAGGAGATCGAGCACCGCAAGCCTGCGGTAGTAGCGAACGGCGGACCGATCGAAAAGCTCGAACCAGCCCTCCAGGTTGTCGAACCAGCCCTCCTTCTTCTCGATCGGCAGGTGCACGACGAGACGGTCTTCCGAAGCAAAGTCAAAGCGAGAGCCTGCGATCGGCCCGGGTCCCGCCATGTTCGGCAGCGGGTCGACGTAGTCGTCCATCGCCAGCGTCGAATCCGTGCTAAGCGGCCTGCTCTTGTGGCGGGCGCAGCGTCCCCTCGAGCACATCCACGCGAGCAGAGATTTCCATTCGTCCCTCGAAGCCACCTCGGGACATGCACGGTGGAGCTCGTCGCCCGTGGTGAGCCCGAACCACCGTTCGTCCGAAATCACCCGGGTAGGCTCCGCCCGGCCGGCATAGATGCCCGTAAAGTTCTCGGCCAGAGCGCGCGGGAGGTAGTAGTCGCGGAGGAACATGTGGTGTAGAACGGGCGGAAGCCTCACTTTGGGATCGCGGAGCAAAGAGAAAGGGAGGTTTCCAGAATGAATGACGGCCGCCGCGAATTGGATGTCCCGGAAAAGCAAGGCGGCCGTTCCAGCGATGCCCGAGATGGCGTACCAGAAAAGAGGCAGTCCGGCAAGGCCGGAGCGAGCGAGAGCCTTCGGCAGCGACTCTCGGAGAGAAAGGTAGTCCGGATTCGACGACCAACGGGGCTCTTCCTGCGCCATGTAAGCGCAACCCGCGGCATTCGTTCTCGAAAAGCGGATGAAATCCGGGGACAGCACGGCGAAGCCCAGCGTGAGGAGGAACGCAACCAGCTCGCGCTGCGGAGGAAGTATCCAAAAGTCCAGAGCGCACGCGTACTTGTGGCAGGCCTGGAAGATGACCGCCACACCCCGCGGGCGAGGTGCTTCCGACCCAGGAATCGCGTTCGGGAGCTCCAGAATGAAGCGCGTCCGGTCCACGACGAACGTCTGCGGGAGCAGCGGAAAGTCCAGCTGCGAGGGCGAAGCCTCCGGATTTCGGGGCAGCAGCGTCGCGACGTCTCCGGTCCATCTGACGAACTCGTGGAGTGCGCCACGTGTCCGGGGCCGCCGAAGCGCAATCGGTCGGTCGGATTCCGACCAGCTCCAGTTCCGCGCGGTGTCGACGGCGGCGTATGATTCGGTCGGCCCAATCGCGCCCCATGGAATCCGGAGAGAGGGCGCAGAGGTGCGCGCAGGAGCGCGGAGGTTCAGCAAGGCCGCAACGAGCAAGAACGGGCCGAGGAGGACGAGTCTCCGCCGCCAGCGCGGCCATACCATCCGACGCCGAGCAATGCCTCGTTCGCGAGCCGGCTCCGGCACGCCAGGTCCGCCTTTGAGAATACAGATGGGACGCGGATCCCCGCGGCGGCGCCGCCTGCTGCCATGCGGCGCGGCCCAGTCCGAACCCGCCCGGGAACGCGTCGAATGCGAACACAGCTCGTGGATTACGGCGCGACGAATGCCTTCTCATCGCTCTGCATCGATTACATCGCGCGCAGCCCGCGCCTCGCTCCGTTCTACGGGCGCTTCCCGGACCTGCCCGCATTTGCGGACCAAATACGCGACAAGGCCGCGTCCTACTCGCCGGAACAGCGCGCCGTCCTCGTTTCGGAACTTCAGAGGCAGTATGGAGACCTCGGGGATGATGTGCACCCTGAAGTTGCCGAGAACATCGCGCGACTTTCGCGCTCCAACTGCTTCGCTCTTGTCACGGGCCACCAGCTCAATCTTATGACCGGTCCTCTCTTTTGGGCCTACAAAATCATCAGCACCGTGAAGCTCGCCTTCCAACTCGGCGAAGCCCACCCGGACTGCTGCTTCGTTCCGGTTTTCTACATGGCAACCGAGGACCATGATCTCGCCGAGATCGACCACTTTTCGTTCGCGGGCAAGACCTTCCGCTGGAAACCGGAGCAGCGGGGTGCAACGGGCCGCATGCGCATCGACGACTCGCTCGTCGAGCTCCTGGATTCCCTGCCCGCGCGCTTCCGGGGGATCACCGCAACGTATGGGCTCGGGTCCAGCCTCGCGCAAGCCACCAGGCGGCTCGCACACGAGCTTTTCGGCCGCTTCGGCGTGGTTGCCCTCGACGCCGACTCGCCGGCCCTGAAGGCCTTCTTTCGCCCCGTGGTGGAGAGCGAGATCGACGGCACTGCGATACACCGAGCGATCACCGCGGCGGACGCCAGGCTGGAGAAGCTGGGTTACAGACCGCAGATCCACGCGCGTCCGACGAACCTCTTCTACCTCTACGGCGACCTGCGCACCCGCCTGGAGCGGCGCTTCGACGGCAACTTCGAGGTTGTAGGCACCGGCCTGGTCTTCTCGCGGGACGAGCTGCGGACGCTGTCTCGGACCCACCCGGAGCGGTTTTCGCCCAACGTCGGGCTGCGGCCCTTGTACCAGGAGATCCTGCTGCCCAACGTCGCCTACGTGGGGGGCGGTTCCGAGCTGGCTTACTGGGGTCAGCTCAAGGGCGTCTTTGACCTGTTTTCGGTGCCGTTCCCGATCGTCGTCCTGCGCAACTCGGCCATGTACATGGACCGGTCGGCCGTGCAGCTTGCACGGGAACTGGAGCTCGAGCCCGCGGACTTTTTTGCGGACACGGCTGCGCTGAAGCGCCGGCTGGCCGAGCGCCTCGGCGATGTGCCCGTGGACGTGTCGGAAGAGCTGGCGCAGATCGCCGCGGCTTTCGCGCGCCTGGAAGCCAGAGCCAACGGGATCGACGCCGCGGCCGCGCGGGCCGCCGTTGCGCACGGCGAGCGCGCGGCACGGAGCGTGCGGAAGCTCCGCGCGCGGATGGAGAAGGCGCGCGATCGGCGGCACGAGCGGACGTTTGCCAAGCTCGACATGCTCAAGGCCGCGATGCTTCCCGGCGGCGTGCTGCAGGAACGGGTGGAGGGGCTGCTGACGATCCTGGCGGGCAACCGAAACTTGCTGGATGACCTGTACGCGGCGTTCGATCCGCTGGCATTCAAGTTCACCATCCTGATGGAGAGCAGCTAGAAAGGAGGCAGCGCCAACGAATGCAATGATATCAATCGGGAATATTGATGATTGTTGCGATTGCTAGTTTCACTTCGGTCGATCCCTCGTCTGAAGGTTCGGCATTGCGGAGGTTCGGAAGCGGCAAGAAGTGTTTGCCGACCGCAAGGCCGGTCCCAACCTCCGCTCGCCGATATCCGGTCCCTAGAAGGGCAACACCGTCTCTATCGACCACCGCGACTCCAAATAGTCGCCTATTTATTGTGCGGTCCCGATAGCGCGGCAACCCGTTCCACCGAGATGCCCGCCGATCCGCCTTCCTCGGTCAACTCTTCCTCGGAGCCCATCGTCGACGTCGTCGTCGTCGGAGGAGGCATCTCGGGCCTCGCAGCGGCCCGGCGGGTCCGCGATGCGGGCCTCTCTGTGCTCGTCTTGGAGGCGCAGGACCACCTTGGCGGCCGGCTGCAGCGCGCGCTCGTCTCGTCGTCACGGAGGGTCAACGCCGCGGCGGCAGAGCTGGCGGCAGTCGTGACCGGCTCCACGGCCGACGATCTCGAGTACGACATGAAGGCACAGAAAGAGGAGCGGGAGAGGCGCGCCTCGGTGGCGCTTTCCGCCGACGGCACGGCGTCGGAGCCCGTCTACCTCGACCTCGGCGGACAGTGGATGGGGGAGACGCACCACCTGCTCAAAGAGCTGACCAAGGAGCTCGGGATCCCCACCTTCCCCACGCCGCACTCTGGCAGGGACGTCTTCCTGTTCGAAAAGCAGAAGGTCGTCCTCCCCGACGGCACCGTGATGCCCCTCTCCCTCATCGACAACGTCAAGGACGCCCCCGAGGCCGCCGGCATCCCGCTCACCCACCGCGAGCCCATCAACGCCCACAGCGTGCGCGACCTCGCCGAAGCCTGGACCGAGATCGAGGCCCTCGCCAAGGAACTCGACCCCCGCGCCCCCTGGCTGCACCCCATGGCCGACGTGTTCGACAGCAAGACCCTGTCCACCTGGCTCGGCCGCAACGTGCATTCCGCGCTGGGCAGCTGGTGGATCCAGAGCATGAACCGGATGGGGGGCAGCGGCGGGTACGAGCCCAACCAGGCCAGCTTCCTCCACGCGCTGTGGTGCCAGCGCGTCGCGCCGCAGCGGGAGAACCCCGAATCGTACCTCCTGGATGGCGGGTGCGGGCAGCTCCCGCAGAAGCTGGTGGAGATGCTGCCCCCCGGGACGGTGAGGCTTGACAGCCCGGTGGTCAAGATCGAGCAGCACGAGCTCAAGCGCCCAGGGAGGCCGAGCGCCAAGCAGGGGTTGCCGCCGCCCCCGGGGGCCGCGGTCACGCTCACCATTGTCGGAGGGGAGCGCTTCCACGCTAGGCAGGGTATCATCGTCGCCATGCCGCCGCACGTGGCCGGGACCATCATCTACGATCCGGTGAGGGTTCCCCGACTCGCATCGCCCAGACCATCAGCTTACCGCAACGCCTTTTAGCCCGTGCCCCCGGCACGCGAGCAGCTCACCCAGCGCGCACCCATGGGGACCATCGTCAAGATCCTTGCAGTCTTTGACAAGCCTTTCTGGCTCGAGGACGGCCTTTCCGGGACCGCCATGGGCAACCTCTCGACGCTCGAGTTCGTCGCCGACAGCACCAACACTCTCCGCCCGAACGCACCTGGCGTGCTCGCCAGCTTCATCGTCGGCAAGGCCGGACTCAAGCACCTCGAGCTGTCCCCGCAGCGCCGCCGGCTGGCGATCGAGGACGACCTTGCGGCGTACTTTGGCCGCGAGAGGGTCAAGGAGCACCTCGTCGACGTGATCGAGGGGGTCTGGCCCGCGAACCAGTTCGTCGGCGGGGCGTTCACGAGCTTCTTTGGGCCGGGCGTCTGGACGGCATACGGCGATGCCATGTGGAGGCCGGTCGGGCGGGTGTTCTGGGCCGGCACGGAAGCTTCGACCAGGTGGCCAGGCTACATCGAGGGCGCGCTCGAGGCGGGTTACGAGGCGGCGGATATGGTTGCCGAACTGGCCAAGGCCGAGGGAGCGCCGGCAGCTTGAAAGCGCGGCACCGGAATGAAGTCGACGAAAAAGCAGTCCGCGCGGATCGAGCATGCAAGACTATTGTATCTAGCATAGTAAACTGCACTACAATAAGTGTTGCCCCTCTCGACATGGACACCGGACGCGGTTGTATTTTGAGGATCCGACCCGGCCAACAGGGGATCGCCAGGGGATCGTTCCCCTGGGGTCGTTGGCAACCATGCGACCGTCCGCGGCACTCAGCGGCGCGGTCATCGGCGCTTTCGTTGCGATTGCTTCGCCGCCCGGCGCCTCCGCGCAGCCGTTCCCCCCCGCGCAGCCGATCTACACCACGCTGCAGAGGGCGGCAAGTCCTACATCCAGCTGCTCTTCGGCGCCTCGCGCCAGCCGCAGCGCCTCGTCCTCGACACGGGCTTGTCGCCGCTCGCGCTTCCCTGGGCCCAGCAGTGCGCGGGATGCCCGGCCGTCTGCGACGCGTTCTGGTCGTCGGCCTCGGCGGCGCCCGTTTCCTGCACGGCGGGGTTCTGCGGGGGGTTCTGCACGGCGGGGAGCTTCCCGCCGCAGTGCGGGCAGCAGGTCGGCTACGTCAGCGGCGCCAGCTGGAAGGGCGCCGTGTTCAACGACAGCGTCTCGCTGCCCGGGGCGGGCAACGTCTCGATCCCGGCGATGTTCGCGGGCATGTACGAGCGCACCGCGTTCCTGCCCAACAATTCGGACGTGGACGGCATCGTCGGCGTGCGGAGCGCGCTGCTCAACCCCGTCGGCACGGCGGCCGCGGCGGGGCCGCCGTACCCGAACTTTCCTGCGCAGCTGTCGGCCGCGCTCGGGCTGCCGCAGGTGTTTACACTCTGCTTCGGGGGGCAGTTCGGGGGTACCGTGACGTGGGGTGCGCTGGACCTCGCCGCGAACAGGACGGCGTACGTTTCCTGGCCGATGAATACCGCGCCGCCGTCCAACGCGTCGGTGGCCAAACCGGGATCGATCGAGGCCAGCATCGTCGGGATCGGGGTTGGCGGAGGCCCCGTTTCCGCCGTCGACGAGGGGACGCAGGGGATTCTGATCGACTCTGGTGGGCGAACGCTCGGGGGCGAATGCTCGGGGAAGCATCGTCGTCGGCGCGAGCGCTGACTGTATTCCCTCGACAGGCACCGAGACCATCCAGCTGAGTCCCAATGCGTACGCGGCGCTCACCTCCCTCCTCGCCGCCCAGGCGTCTGCCCTGCCGGGCTGCACCGCCGCAACATGCACCGCGTCAAACTTCAACCCGCGGCTGCTCACCTATGCAGAACTGTCGGCCTGGCCGAACGTGACGCTCGTGCTCGGCTCGACGTCGGGCACCCCGCAGCGCGCATCCTACCTGCTCCCGCCGCAAGCCTACTTCTTCCCCATCCTGGCGGCGCTCAACGCTTCTCAGCCTCTAGGAGCGGCGCTCACCTCCCCCGCCTCCCCGAGCTGGAAATTCTACCTCACCCCCGGCCAGCCGGGCGCCTTCTCCGTCCTGGGCATCCCCTTTGTCCGCGGCCGCGCGGTGGCGATCGACGAGGCGAACGGGCTGGAGCACGTGGCCGAGGCGCGGGGGTGCGGGGTGGGGGACGCGGAGGTGGGTGGGTTGGCGGCGATGCCGGCGCCGGCGCCGGCGTGCGCGTGGGCGACGGCGACGGCGACAGGGACGGCGGTCCCGCCGACTCCGACGAGCAGGCCCGGCGGATCAAAGGGGATGGATCGTCCGGGGCTTGCGTGGGGCCCGGTGGTGCTTTCCCTGTTGTGGGCCGTCGGGTGCGCCGTCTAGGACCGCGGAACTGTGTCCTTGGCGGGGTGCGAGGCGGCGGACGTGGGGACCGTGCTGGCCCGGGCCGAGGGTGGGGGGAGGTGTGGCGGCTGCGTGGAGGGGCACCGGACGACGGACGAGAGAGGCGAAGAGCACTGCGCGGATCGAGTGTTGCGAGACTATTTTGTATCTGCTAAGTTGCACTACATAGGACTGAGAAAGACCGGTTGCCCAGCATGGAGCAAGTGTCATTGAGGCCTCCAGGGGCCCGAGTGGAGTCCGTCCGCACCGGAGAACGAGTCCGAGGAAAGTCCGAGCGGCGTGGCGCTCACTTCCGCACCGCCCAAGCCACCGCGAACGCCGCGGCGGCGGCTGGCACCCACGCCAAGCGCCACCATTCCACTTCGTGCGAGCGGGTGCCGTACGGAGGGGGGACCTTCGAGGAGTCCGGCATGTCGGAGGAGCGGATCTGCGGGTGGTCCTTCTCGTCGGCGCGGTCCTGCGACACGGGCAGCTGCGCGGACATGAGAGGTGCGGTGATTTGCGGTGTTTCTGAGGGAGATGCGGTGCGCTCGCGGGCTTGCGAGGCTCCCGGAAATATGAGTTTTAGGACCTCTCAGAAACCGGTCAGCGCGGGCGAATCCCGACCAAGCAACGCAAGCGACGCGCAAGACGTCCCCAGCAATCCCGAAACGCAAAAGCGGGACGTTCTCTCGCGTTCGGCGTACGCAAGAGACACCCGCGACACCTCTCCCTGACCTGAACGACCGCCGCACCCCCGCCCTCCCACGATGTCCGTCAAGATCGCGTTTGCCGGGCAGACCCGGAAGTTGCCCGCGGCCCCTCTGCTGGAAGTCCTCGCCACGGCGCGCGACCGCTTCGGCGTGCCGCCCGGCGTGCATCTCGCGCTGCAGACCGCCGAGGGCGCCCCCGTGGCCGACGACGCCGCGCTCGCCGCCGCCGTTGCCGCGGGAGCCAAGCTGGTGCTGGTCCCCGCCGCCGCCGCGCCCGACATCGCGTACCCCGCCGTGCCGCCGCTGCTGCCCGCCCGCGCCGACCCCGCCGACGGCCCGCGCAGCGAGATGGCGCCCGCCACGCCCGTCACCGAGGAGGAGCTCGCAGCCGCCATGGAGGACGAGCTGGCTCGCGCCGCACCCGCGGACGACTGCATGGACGTCGAGGAGCAGCGCTCCGTGCCCGGCTCGTTCCCCGTCGGCGACGCGGAGGAGCCCGCGCAGGCAGCCGCCGCGCCCGCCGCCGCCAACCAGCGCACCCCGCCCGAGCCGATCCTCCCCCTGCTCCGCAGCCTGATCGCCACCCTGCGCGCGCACTGGGACTCGGACCCCGAGCTGCAGGCGCTCGTCAGGAGGGTCGTCAGCGCCGTGGGCGCCAACGCCGCTGACGTGGTGCGCTCCGTCGCCGGCATGGGCGTCGGCGCCTGGCAGGCCACCACGCAGGGCGCCCGCGCCCAGGCTCCGCAGCCCCAGGCCCAAGCCAACGGCGGGATCGACGAGCTGGCGGACAGGATCGGCAAGAGCGTCGAGGAATGGGCCGCGGACCTCGACCGCCGCCGCGGCGCCGCCCCCGCCGCCGCCCCGCCGACCACCCCGACCACGCCCACCATCACCCCGCCCGCCCCTGGGACCGCCGCAAACGTCGGCGCCTCGGCACTCTCCATGGCCTTCGTCGTCGCGCAGCAGGTCGCCCGCGTCATCGGCGACATGGCCGCGCGCACCCGCCGCCCCCCTCCTCCTCCCGGCCCCGAGCCCCCGGCGATGCCGGGCGCCTTCCCCCCTCCCCCTCCCCACTTCCCCCCCTTCCCTCCCCCGCCGCACCAGTTCCCTCCCCCGCCCCCCGGGATGCGCGGCTGGCCCGGCCCCCCGCCGCCGCACTTCCCGCCTCCCCCCGCCGCCGCCTTCCCCCCCTCGCCGGCGACCGTGCTGCTGGCGGCGCAGGTGGCGCAGATCCGCGAGATGGGGCTCGGCCAGGGGAGGAGCGACGAGGAGCTGGCGCGGATGGTCGGGAGCGGGGGCGTGCAGGGCGCCGTGGCGGAGCTGCTGGGTTGAGGGAACGGAGGAGCGGGGCAGGGTTCCTGACAGATCGATGGGTTGGTTCGGAGGATTCGGCTCGGTGGAGGTAGATTAGCGGAGGAAGGATTTCGGAGGAAGGATTTCGGGAGGAAGGAAAATGAGCGGCCTTTGACAGCATCGCGAACCGCAAGTATGCCATCAAATATCATTCGTCTGCGCGATCCATGCCGCCGTCCTAGACCGTCCGTCCAACTCCTGCCCCCTGCGGTCCCACCCGAACGGGAGTTCAGAGCTTGGCAAACTCGGCCGTGGTCTTCTTGGCGTTTGCCAGCGCGGCCTTCCCCATGTCCTCGGTCTGCTGGAAGATGGCCGACCACACGTTGGTGTAGTGCAGCCCGTCGCGCACGGTGCGGTCCCTGCTCCAGTTCATGCTGCGCAGCGGGCGGGAGTCAGCGCCTCCCCGGCAGCGCCACGCAGCAGGAAACCCACATGTGCTTGCTCCCCAGCGTCGCCACGGGGCTCTTCTCCGCGATCAGCTTGGCCGTCTCGACCGCCGCCGCCACGCACGCCGCCTTGTCCTTCAGGATCCTGGAAACGAACCCGTGCCTCTCGGCCTCGGCCGCCGAGAAGAAGCGCGCGGTGAAGACGATCTCGCGGACGAACGAATCGCTGCCCGAGATCTTGGAGATGCGCTGCAGGCCGCCCGAGTCGGCCGCGATGCCGATGTCAACCTCCTTGACGCTGAAGCGGGCGTCCTCGGTGGCGTAGCGGATGTCGCACGCGGCGATCATCTCGCAGCCGGCGCCGATCACCGTGGAGTGCACGCTACGGGGGCGGGAGCGGGGTGAGCGATCGGCCCGGGCGGCGGACGCCGGGCCGGACCCACGCCGCGACGACGGGCTTGTCGCACTCCTCGATGGCGATGAAGGGGTCCTGGATGTCCCGCTTGAGGTGCTTCAGGCGGCGGTAGGCGTCCCGCGCGGGGTCGACGGGCTTGGCGCGGGCGGCGCCGGGCTGGAAGGCCTTGACTGGGAGGGCGGGCGAGTCAGCGGGTTTCGGCGGACGGTGAGGGGGGACCGACTGTCCAATCCTGCCGTGAAGATCCTCGAGTCGCCGCCCGACAGGACCACAGCGCGGACGTCCGGGTCGTCGGCCACGCGCTCGAAGCACGCCTTGCACTCGGCCCAGAACGTCGGGTTGAACGCGTTCAGGCTCGTGGGCCGGTTGATCTCGACGTGCAGCACGAAAGGCGCCGGGAAGGAGGTGCGGAGGGTCTCGAAGGTGTAGTTGGGGGCGGGGGCGGCCATCGCGGGCGGAGGGGGCGCGGTGGCCTCGGCGAAGGGTGCAAATTCGGGAGACGGCGTTGGAACGGCCGTGAACGAGCCGGTCTCGGGAGGAGCGGGGCTCGGAGCGGGAGACGGTGGTGTTCGGCACGGGCGGCTAACTCATTGAGCCGTGCCGCGACAAGGCATCGGGCGCTTGGCGTATCATGAGACTTGGCCATGGCACCGCTAATCGATCAAAGACGCAGAGAAGATTCGCAGATTGGCCCCACAGTGCGGTGATGGACTCGGCCCGGATGCTCTTCCGGGCACCTGGATATCGGCCGACTCGAAACTCACCTCTGGACGTCCAAAGAAGGGCCATCAGGCCAAATGGCACCAGGTGCCATCGATTGCAGGCCATTTGAAACACGTTTGGCGTTGCGCGCCTCGGTTTCGGTGGTAGTGATGAACCCGTCGGCTCGCGGCCGCCCCTCGCGGCCGCCCCTGACGGCGTCAACCGCCTCCACCACATATTCAAGAGATCCAAACGGATAAAAGCAGATTGAGCCCTTCTCCCCGGTGTTTGGAGGCCATGAGAGGTCCCTGCTGGGGCGGGGCAGTGTGTGGGGGCGACCTCCTTCCCTTTTCATCGTTTTCAGCCTCACAACCACCTTCACCCCAGCCCCGTTTCCTTAGCGAGCGAGCGAGCCTTTTCCCTTTCGGAGAGCGTGGAACTCCGGTCCCATTGGGCCCGCGCAACCACCCGTGGTGCCCCCAGCGCGAGGTGCGTCGCGGCCCCGGGCGCGCGGGCGTCGTCCGGGCGCCCGCCGCCGCCTGCCGTCGAGCGTGGCGCGGCCCCTCCGGCCATCCGCTGACGGCCGCCGCAGACGATGAGCAAGCAGGCGCTGCTGCAGCCGCAGGACATCGCGCACCTCTCGCACCAGATGCTCGCCGCCGCGCAGAACGGCAGACGTGGGCCACCCGCCGCCGGCAGCCCCGCCCACCTGACCCCCACCCCCGCCCAGCTGCCGACGATGACGACGACATGGGCTCGTCCGACGGCGACGACGGCGGCGGCAAGCCCGCCAGGCAGGGCAGGCGCAAGATAAAGATCGAGTACATCCACGACAAGAGCCGCAGGCACATCACCTTCTCGAAGCGCAAGGCCGGGATCATGAAGAAGGTGCGTCGTCGGACTCGGGTCCCGGGTGGCGGAAAACGGGTCGGAGAGGCATACCGCGGCCAAAGGACGGGCTGCAGCGGATGGGTGCCGCACCGGGAGGGCACAGCTGCGGCGAGCCCGACCGCCCTCGGTCGATTCACCCCTCCCTGGTCGCTGGCCGTCGCCAGGCCTTTTTCATTTCTGAAATGGCATCTAACGCTCCTTGCCTCCTTTTCGCCCGTCATTGCCGCCGCCTTCCAGGCCTACGAGCTCTCAACCCTCACGGGCACGCAGGTCCTGCTGCTGGTGGCCTCTGAAACGGGCCATGTCTACACATTTGCCACGCCCAAGCTCCAGCCCATCATCACCCGCGAGCAGGGCAAGAACCTGATCCAGGCGTGCCTCAACTCGGACCCCTCGGAGCTGGACGACGAGTCCGGCGCCGCCGGCCCCCCCGAGGACCCCGAACCCGCGCCTGCCCCGCCGCCGCCCAAGCCGGCCGCGGCTCCCTCCGCGCCGCGCAAGCCGCGCCGCTCCGCCAAGCCCTCCCCCGCCGCCACCCCGCCCGCCGTCTCCACCCCCCCGACGGAACCGGCCAGCAAGCCCCCCACCCCGCCACCTGCCGCCACGGCCACCCCGCTCCTGCACGGCGGCGACCCCTACACCCCCCCGCTCAACTACTCCCCCGTCTACACCTTCCCCAGCCAGCAGCAGCAGCCCCAGGCCGTGTCGATGCCGTACCTCGTTCAGGGCGCCAACGGGCAGCTGTTCTACGCCCTGTCGTCGCCCGGCGTGCAGGGGCTGGGCGGGCTGGGGCAGTTCGTCATGGTCGGGGGGGAGGGCTACGGCGGGCAGCAGCTGGTGCTGTTGCAGCAGCCGGCCGAGGCGGTGGTGCCGCAGGAGGAGGAGAAGGTCAAGATCAAGAGGCAGCGGGGCGAGTGATTCCGAGCTGGGCCCGAGGGAGAGCGGGAGCGTGGGTGCGGGGAGCAGGAGGGTCTGGGGCATGGGAGGAGCCGCGCCGGTGCTGCCGCCTGTAACAAGATACCGCCATCGTCACTCGTGTACAGATGCATTCTCTTTATCGATCATGTCGACAACCAACAAGCGCCCCTACAGTTCCTTTCTGTGACTGTGTTGTACACAAACGTACTTTCGCCCAAAGTCCACAATAAGCATACTTCCCGGCGACCGCCGCCGGTCCAATCAGGTGCACACGCACGCACTCCCGGAAACGCTGCATGGCGAGGCCTGCGCATTGTCGCACGCGCAGATCGCCGAGTTGGGCGGCAGGCACACGGCTGGCAAGTCGGTGTGAGATCAGACAGCGCGACACCGCGGGCGGCAGGCACCCACTCCCAAAGGCCGCCGCGCCGGATGCGCTGAAGTTTGCCGGGAACACGTAGTCGGGTCCGTCGGCAGCAGGGGCAGCTGCCGGCAGGGATGAGATCGAGGGTGCCGGAAACGATCGGTGGTGGGCAACCGGCAACCCACCGCCTAGCCCGCTGGCGCCCCTGAACGCGGCACCGATCCTGCCGGGGGCCATCAAGATGTTGGTGAAGTTGTGGAGCGCCTGGGTGTTGTCGATGTTCCCCCTGACCATGTTCCAAGGCGACAGCTTGCCGATCTCGATGCGCAGCCGGTCGCCGAACGACCTGAACAGGGTGGATCCGCCCGCGACGACGATTTTCATGGACACGGCCCCGGCCCTGTAGGACTGGGGGGAGGCAGCCACGGCCGCGGCTGCGATGGCGGCGAACCCGGGTCCCCTGACGCCGATGATGCCGGGCCTGAAGATCGCCTCCGGGATCGTCCACCTCAGGTCGCCGGGGACGGTGACGTTGGTGCCGTTGGCGAGCCTGAAGCCGATGGGCGGCGTTCTGCCCCTGGATGCGCCGGCGTCGGGGACGGAAGCAAAGAACACGTTGCGGGCCTGCTTGAGCTCGGCAGCCTGAGTGGTGGTGATGCGGAGCTGGCGGGCGATGTAGGCGTCCAGGTTCGTGGCGACGAGCGTAGTGGTCCTGATCGCGGACAGGTAGGTGAAGATGTTGCCGTTGTCCTTGAAGACAGGAACGGCGGTCGCGGTCTGTCCGAAATCCAATGAGAGGGCCTGGGTCCCGTCCGAGACTGCACATCCGAGCCGATGATGAGCCAATAGCCGATCACGGAAGACGAGCAAAGACGCACCCGATCCCGTGATGAACGGCTCCACGAGCGCGGGCTGGCCCACCCAGAGCGCCGCGGGGGAGAACTCGGTCATGATCCTGGCAGAAAAGGCCGTGCGCACCGCCATGGTATTGAGTGGCGAGACCAGAAGGATGAGCTTGTTGGCGACCTGGGCCGTGTTGCGGACGCCGAGGAGGCCGAGCGCGTACTTTATCACGAGGACGAGGCCGGGCCTGGGATGCGCGGATCAGCGGTGCGGCAAGATCGCGCATCCGTTCTCGACTCACGTGTCCGAAAGAATGCCGTTGACGATCGGGGCTTTGGTAGGCCTGCGGAAGTCGACCGCCGGCTGGCCCACCAGGGTCGTCCCGTTGGCTAGCGTCACGTAGACGTTCGGGAAGCTGAACTGCGGCGTGCCGTCTCCGGCGTAACCGGCGCGCACGGTGGTCGATCCGAGGTCCAGCACAAGTACCTTGGACGCGTCGAGGGCCTGCTTGGCGAGGAAAACCTCGGGCTTGAACGGGGTCGTGACGGACGGCTGACCGCTGCGGATCCTCTGCGCCTTGGGGTCCGGTTTGCTCGAAAGGCAGGTCCTGGCCTGGGAGGGCAGGGTTGATGCATGGAAGGACGAACGTGGAACGGTTCCGCTCACCAGCGTAGGTCTGGTCACAGCAGCGACGCCGTGTTCGCCAACGGCGACGCACTGGCAGCATCTGTCCGAAATGCTCCTCTCGCACGGCGTCGAGCACTCCACGGCGTTGAAGATGCCCTTGATGATGGTCGCATTCACCGAATCTGCACGGGGCGATGTGGGTCAGTTGCTGGATGCGCCAGACTGCCTCACGATCCACCTCTGGTCCAGCCCGTAGGTGAGGGCCCCTTCCAGCGGCAGATGACGTTGCCGTAAGCGTCACTGTCGAGGCCGAGAGCAATGCAGTCGGTTTTCGTCGGGCAGTTGATGTTGATGAGATCCGAAACCCCCGAAAGGACGGACGGCGGCACCATGTCGAAGGTCCCGCGAGACTTGCTGTAGTAGTAAATGCGAGCGACGGTGCCGCCGTCTGCGGCGCTCTCGGTCCGGAAAATGAACGTGGTGTCTCCAACGACCTGCACGACCTTGAAAGGATCCGAGGTGGCATTCGGGAAAACGATGCGGTTCCACTTGGTGCCGTTGAATGCCAAAACGGTGGACAGGTCGCCGACGGCCGTGCAGTCGGTGCGGGAGGAGCAAGTGACGTCGATCATGGCGGGGATCGAAGCTTGAGAGAGAATCCATGTTCCGTTCCTTCTCACGAAGATCAGGCCTGCATAGCACGGTAACGATCAGTGGAGCTACGGCGCGCCCGTGACCACAACGCACCTCCGGTTTTGCCGGTCTCATCGGCCAGCGCGGCGTCGGCGCCGACCGCCACGCAGAAGGTGGCGTCCACACAATCAATGTACGAAAACGTAAACGTCCTTGGCACCGCAAGCGCCTGCCTGATCGACCATCCCGCGGCTTGCCACGTTGAGATGGGCCGGCCTGCTCCGGCGGCGATGCACTGCCCCGCGACCGGGCAGCTCTGGGATCGGGAATGAGCCCACTTTGCTCCGCAGCCGTAACGACGCGTGATTCTCACGATGCTCGAGATATTGTAGTCCGTGTCCAGCTGCAGGGAAAAGGTGCCATTGCGCGTCCCTGCCGCGGCCCTGGAAGCGCCTGAGAAACCGTAGATGTTGCCGAGGAGGCCGGCGGCGAGGAATAACTTGTTTGCCGGGTTGAATGCAATATCCACCTGAGCGCACGTCAGATCCGGGCCGGCACAGGGCAGGGGAGGGGCCCACCAGATTGTCGGAAGGGGGCACGCCCGCGACGGCGATGTTCGTCCACCGCGCGGCTTCCGCGGCGGCGGCGAGACCGGCGAGCACCGCGCAGGCCAGCGCGGCGTAGCGGCCAGCCATCGCGCTGCCCGAAGGCCGATTACGGCAGTTCGCGGGGGTGCGATTAACCTGTGGACTGGGGACAGGTCTCCCTGCATGGCTGGCGGGCTCAGGGCCCACTGCGTCAGGCGTGTCCCATACCGGCCCCGACTCCTGCATTCGCGATGGCACGCCGTCACCAGCGCCACTCCCGCGTCGCCCGCATCGCCCGCGCCGCCGCGCTCGCCGCCGGAGCGCTGGCCGCCATCTCCGGCGCGCGCGGCCAGGAGGGGGAAGGAATCCAGCCCATCGTCATCGACATTGGCAGCGGCATGATCAAGGCGGGCTTCGCCGGCGAGGATGCCCCGCGCGCCGTGTTCCCGAGCATCGTCGGACGCCCGAGGAATCAGGTGCGTGGACCCTGCGTGCCCCGGCGACGCAGGGGGCCATCGCTTGCTTCTGACGAACAACCGGACAATCGCGCGGTTTCCGCACGCCAGGGCGTCATGGTCGGCATGGGAACCAAAGATGCCTACGTCGGGGACGAAGCTGTTGCCAAGAGAGGCCTCCTGGTTCTCAAATACCCGATTGAACACGGCATTGTCACCAATTGGGACGACATGGACAAGATCCTGGCACGTATCTGCGCCGTCCGCACTCCCACGACATGCTGATTGCCTTGCGGTAGCATCACACATTCTACAACGAGCTCCGTATCGCTCCTGAGGAGCATCCGATCCTTTTGAGTTGGTCCGGCCCCTATCCCATAATCCGGAGTCGCTAACATTCCGCTTCCGGGCAGCGGAAGCTCCGTTGAACCCAAAGGCGAACCGGGAAAGGCTCACCCAAATATCCTTCGAGACATTCAACCATCCCCGTAAGGGCACCAACCGCACTGCACGTCCGCAGATCCTGACTCACGTTCCTTCTCCGGCAGAGATGTACGTCGCAATTCAAGGGGTGCTGGCCCTGTACGCTTCGGGTCGAAACACCGGTAGGTTCCCCTCTCCGTGATGTGTTGCCCATGAGCGACACCGACCTCCTTCCAAGGCGTCGTCCTCGATTCCGGCGAAGGCGTGACGCACGTCATACCCGTCTACGAAGGCTACGCGGTGCCCCACGCTATAACGAGACTGGATTTGGCCGGAAGGGACCTTACGGACTACATGATGAAGCTGCTCGTTGAACGCGGGTATTCCTTCACGACCACCGCCGAGCGCGAGATCGTGAGGGACATAAAGGAGAAGCTTGGCTACGTGGCATTCGGTGAGCAAATCGTGCCCTTTGGAGCTCCCTGAATCGGGCTGATTGGAAACCCGCGCGCAGACTTCGCCAAAGAACTGTTGGATACCCAAGACTCCAGCGCGGTAGAGAAACAATACGAGCTTCCCGACGGCCAGATGATAACGGTCGGCAACGAGCGCTTCCGCGCGCCGGAGGTGTGTTCCAGCCGTCGATCGGAGCTGCGATTCTGTCCTAGCATTCTGCCCGTCGTGATCGCTCCAGGCCCTCTTCCAGCCCAGTTTGATCGGAACGGAACAACCTGGCATTCACCAGATGATCCACGACAGCATCGTGAAGTGCGACGTGGACATCAGGAAGGAGCTCTGGGGCAACATTGTCCTGGCGGGTGGCACCACAAGTGGGTCGGTCTCTGCCGCTGTTACCCCCCGATGCTGAACTCTTCTCCCACGCAGTGTTTGAGGGTATCGCAGAGCGCCTGCATTATGAGGTCTCGCAGCTGGCGCCGCAGACCATGATGGTCAAGATCGTCGCCCCGCCGGAGCGCAAGTACTCCGTTTGGATTGGTGCGTCGGGCTCACTGCAGAGGAGAGCGCCTTCTCAGATTCCGGATCCTGCAGGTGGCTCCATCCTGGCATCGCTGTCGACGTTCCAGCAGATGTGGATCACGAAAGAGGAGTACGACGACGCCGGGCCATCGATCGTTCACAGAAAGTGCTTCTAGGCGGCCAGACGGCCGCGCTCCGCCTGCCGGCGTGCAGCCGCAGGGTGCTTTGCGAGCAACATGCGTCAGAAATTGGGTTTGCACAGGGTGTTGCTGCTATTGGATGCGACGAATTAGTGTCATGGGGCATGGACGTGTACAGTACAAGAGGACGACAGATCGAGAGGTCGTTGAATTGCCAGAATCAACGATGACGTTTTGATTTCACGCACTGGAAGACTACATTGTCCCTTCTGTTTTCGCTGTTGGCTATTTGTTGGTCCTTCGGCTCGAAATTCGTCGTTGCCGAGCGAGCGTGTGGCGCGGCGGGCCACGTCACGCTCCACCTCATCACCTTTCTCCCACCTTGTTCATTTCCGCCCTGCTAAGCATGTCGAACTTGAAGTACTTTCGCTGCGATGCGCACGCCGTTCCGTGGCGCTCACGAGGCCCTCCAGCGTCCCCCGAGACCCCCGCGACAGGACGACCTCGGCAGACACCGTGATGGACGGACCGCGCGAGATGGAGGACGGCGGGGTGAAGCCGATAGTCACGGACCAAGCGATGCTCCACGGACAGGCGGACGTGGGTTGCCGGCTTCGCGCGCCGCGGACGCGGCGTCTGATCTGCGGGCCTCCATCTCCAGGTCTTCAACCCGGAGAGCCACGCCCCCGCCGACGGCCGCCCCCGAGGCGGCTCGGCTGTCACCATCGACGCCGCCCCCTTCCACCGCGCCAACGAGAACCTCCCCTCCCCCTCTGCGCTGACCCCGCAGGCCTCGTTCGCCCGCCGCGCGTCCAAGTTCCCGTTCGTCGAGCGCGGGCCCGAGGCGTTCGGGTACGACCCCGAGGCGCTGCGCAAGGTCGCCGTGACGGATTGGAGCCCGGCGATCGGGAATCCGAGCCCGTTCGGGCTGTACGCATTCTCGGTGACGGCGATCCTGTTCGGGTTCATCGTTAGCGGAGCACTCCATCCGGGTCGGGCATCGATCGACGTTACCTCCTCACAGAACATCGGGATCCAGCCCAACGCTGGCTTCATCATGCTTGCGATGAACTGTAGGCGTCGATCGCCGTGATCTGTCTTCGGGCCCACGGGCCGGGCCGACTGACGTGTCGCCAGGGGCCCTGGTGCACGGCGGAATCGCGCAGGTCGTTGCCGGTGCTTTCGAGCTCTGGCGCGGTCAGACGTTTGCGGGGACAAGTGGTTGTAATTGCGGTCAAGCCTGGCGCCATCTGACCCCGGGATCTCCTTACAGCGTTCACCACCTTCGGATTCTTCTGGATCGGACTGGGCCTCTTCTACATCGAGATCATCGTCGGCATCGTCCCCGCCGCCCTCGTCGCCGAGTCCAAGTGGGTCTTCTTCATCAGCTTCCTCACCTGGGGCTCCATCGCCGCGGGCATCTTCGTCGTCACCACGAAGCACTCGCTGGCGCTCATGGGCATCTTTGGTGGGTCCTGCGAGGTGCCCCGCCCGCGGCCGATCGCGCCTGACCGGAGGTTGTTCCCGGCAGGCTTCGCGGCGCTGAGCTTCATCTTCACCGCCGTCGGGCACTGGAGCAACGTGTGCACCATCCTCTCGGGCGTGTTTTCCATCGTGGGTCCCGCGGCGGCGGCGGACTTGCCCTTCGCTGATCGCTTGCCGTTCAGGCGCTCGGGGTCGTGGGCATCTACACAGGGACGGCGGTGCTCATCAACGAGACGTGGGGAAGGCTGGTGCTGCCCATCGGGCTCATCGGGAAGCATGCGAAGCACCACTGAGGACGGGCTGGATCCAGTGGGAAAGGAAAGAAGAGAAAGGTGGTCTGTAGGAGAACTTAGTGAAGAGAGGGCATACATTCGGGAGATCGAGATGTAAACACATCTTCGTTCTTGTTTCAAGGCGGGACGAGGATCCAGGGCAGAGAGCGGGATGTAACGCGCCGGCGTCGGGGCAAGGGGGACGGTGGTCCCCGGCGAGGGAAGACTAGGCGCAGTGCTGTGTAGTGACTCCTCAACGTCGTCAACACAGGTCTTTACGGGTCCCCCGCGCCCCGTCCTGACAGTTTGACGACGTTCCAACCCTGAATCCACGTTTCCCGTTCCCCGTGACCTCGCCCTCGGTGCAGCATGGCTGGCGCCGACGCTCTCCGCGATCTCCTCTCCGCGACCCCGGACCCCCAGACTCCCGTCGAAGTCCTTATCGAGCGCGAAAGGGTTTTCCTTGATACCCTCGAGCCGCAGGAGCGTGCTGCTTTCGTCAGCTTCTTGGACGCCCTCGGCGACGCTCAGCCCGAGTTCATCGCGCTCCCGATCCGTGCCCAAGTCGCCACCTACCGCGCTTCCCAAGCAACCCACGTCGCGCAGCACGCTCCTCTGTCTGCTCCGATTTCGGTGTCCGCCGCTGCGCTCACGGACGCGTTTGTCGGCTCTGTCGCGCGCATGGGGTTCCTGCCCCAGCACGCCGCTGCTGCCCCAACCGCGAAACCGATCAACGTGCCTACCCCGGACAAGTTCGACGGGACCGATCACGCACGCACCCGTTACTTCATGATGCAGGTCGACAACGCGCTCGAGCTCAAGCCGGAGCTTGCCTCGGACGCCCAAAAGATCGCGTTCTTCAGTCTGCTTCTCAAGGGCGATGCGCTCCGCTGGTTTGCTGCCCAGCAGAGCAGCTCCGGGACGATTGCGCCCTCGTGGATCTCGCTTCGCGAGGAGTTTCTCTCTACCTTTCAGATGCCACTTCGACACACTTCCGCCGTCAATGCGCTCCATGCACTCGTCCAGAAGCCCGGGCATCTGGCCGAATACGCAGTCGAATTTGAAAGCCTGAAGCCGGATGTCGAGGGCTACAGTGATGCCACGTTCATGGATATGTTCCTGGCTGGCCTCTCCGCGGAGATCGTGAACCAGATGGGCCAGCATTCGAAGCCCAGCACGTACCAGGAAGCGAAGAAGATCGCATTTGCTGCTCAAGTTCGCCTCTCCGAGCAGCAAGCTGCGCTGCGCAAAGCTCGGAGCCGCGACCGGCCCACCTCTGGGTATCCCTACCCCGGAGCGATGCAGTCGGTGCCCATCGGATCGCATGTCTCTCCGGCAGCTCCTTCCGCAAGTGCTTCCGGCCCCGTGCCGATGGTGCTGGGCTCCGCGTCTGCATCTGGCCAGCCGGGCGGGGCTTCAGGCTCGGCGTCCTCAGGGTCGCGCGCCAAGCTGACGCCGGAGGAGCGCCAGCGCCGCCTTCGCGAGGGGCTCTGCATTTACTGTGGTCAGCCCGGTCACGTCAAGGCCTTTTGCCCCGCCAAGTCTGCATCGTCGTCTTTTTGAAACGCCAGCTCGGATTCCGGGGCACCTCCGACGCTGGCGATGCCAATACAAGTCTTCAGTTTTCCCGTGCCCCTTGCTTGGCGGCGTCTTCCGGGCGGCCGCCATTTCCTCTGCTCCGGTCCGACCCGGTTCCTTCCTTCGTCATTCCCGTGCGCATCGTGCTTCCGGACGGCCGGCTTCGGATCGTGGACGCACTCGTGGACTCCGGCGCCGACGCCTGCTTCATGGACGAGGCTTTCGCGCGCTGCGTTGGATACTCGTGCTTGCAGCGCTCCACGCCTTTCGGGCTCGACGTGGTGGACGGGCGGCCTATTTCGTCGGGCGACGTCACCCAGGAGACGGAGCCCGTCGCACTGACAGCCGATGGCATTACCGTCGGAGTCAGCTTCAACATCATCAGCGCGTCGATTCCGGTCGTTCTCGGACTCTCGTACCTCGAGTTCGTGAACGCGGCGCTCGATTGGTCCCGTCGATCCCTGCGGATCCCTCGCCCGTTCGCACCGGGAGTTTCCCCGCCGTTGAGCGCGCCTAAGGCTCCGGCGGCGGATCAGGAACCGCCAAAGACAAGCCCGGCTGAAGGCGCCAGCCGGGCGGCCCCGGTGGACGTATCCGTCTCTGCCGGTGGATGTCTCCCAGCTGCTGACCCCGCCTCCAGCCAGGCCAGCGACCGGACCATCCTCGAGGACATCACGGAGTCCGAATACCAACACACGGCTTCCTTTTCGGCTTCCATGGGATCGGGCGACGCAGGCAGACCTCCGCAGGCCGTCCCCTTGGGCCGCGGGGTCGACGAACAACCGCCGAGGCCAACCCCGGCCGATGGGACCGGTCGGGGCGCGCCGCGGTACCTCCGCCTCCGCCGCCTAAGGTGAAGATCGCTAATCTCTCGGCGCGCCAGTTTGTCGCCGAGATGCGTCGCGAGCGCAAGGACGCACAGATCTTCGTCGCCATGGTCTCCGACCCCGCCGCGCGCGCTGCAAGCGCGGCCGCCGCCGAGCCCACGGTCCCATCGCAGTACGCCGACTTCGCGGACGTCTTCGACCCGGACAAGCCTGCATCGTCACTGCCGCCGCATCGTCCCGGTTTCGATTGCGCAATCGAACTCGAAGAAGGGGCAGTCCCTCCTTCTGGACGTCTCCACGGCCTCTCCGAAGTCGAATCCGAGGCACTCCGGAAGCACATCGAAGAGCTTTCCGCATCGGGGCGTCTCCGCCCTTCGGATTCTCCGAGCGGGGTTCCAGTCATCTTTGCAAAGAAGAAGGACGGCGGGCTTCGCGTCTGCGAGGATTACCGCGGTCTCAACCGGATCACGAAGCGAGACCGCTACCCGATCCCGCTCATTTCCGACCTTCTGGACCGCCTCTCCCGTGCCAAGATCTTCACAAAGCTGGATCTCCGCGAAGCCTACCGTCAGATTCGCGTCCGCGAAGGAGACGAGTGGAAGACGGCTTTCCGCACCCGCTACGGCCAGTTCGAGTACCTCGTCATGCCCATGGGCCTCATGAATGCGCCGGCCATCTTCCAGCGCTTCATGCACAGCATCTTCCATGACGTACTCGACATCTTCGTCGCGATCTACCTCGACGACATCTTGATCTTCTCAGAGAACGAAGCCGATCACGCGGGGCATGTGCGCCAGGTTCTGCAGCGCCTCCGGGACAACCACCTGTACGCGAAGCTCTCCAAGTGTTCGTTCGATGTTACGACCGTCGAGTACGCCGGGTTCATCGTGGGCGACGGCAAGGTCATCATGGACCCCTCCAAGGTCGAGTCCATCACCTCATGGCCCGAGCCTGCGACCCTTCGCCAGCTCCAAAGCTTCCTCGGCTTTGCCAACTTCTACCGCTGCTTCATCAAGGACTACGCGCAGATCACACTTCCGCTCACGGACCTCACTAAGCTCAAGCCGGGCGATCCGTTCCGTTTCACGCCGGAAGCTCGCGCAGCCTTCGATGCGCTCAAATCCGCTTTCACTTCGGCTCCGTTCCTGCGTAACGCCGATCCAGCCGTTCCGTACACAGTTGAGGCAGATGCTTCCGACTTCGCCCTCGGAGCCGTGCTGTCGCAGCCCGCCCCCAACGACGGGCTTATGCATCCCGTGGCGTTTCATTCCCGGAAGTTCCAGCCGGCGGAGATCAACTACCCGATCTACGACAAGGAGCTACTCGCAGTTGTCGACGCGTTCAAGGCGTGGCGGCGATACCTCGAGGGTAGCCCGCATAAAGTCGACGTCTTCACGGACCACAAGAACCTGGAGTACTTCATGAAGCAGCAGATGCTCAATCGCCGTCAGGCTCGATGGGCCATGACCCTCGCGGGCTACGACTTTGTTTTGAAGCATCGACCCGGCACCGATCAAGTCGTCGCCGACGCGCTTTCTCGCCGCTCCGACTACGTTCCGGGCAACTTCGACGATGTCTCTACGCAACAGCGCGTCACGCTCCTCGGGCCGCACCTGGTCGCCGCGCTCCACGCGACTTCGTTGGATTTCCTGGACATGATCCGTCGCGATACGGCCAAGGACCCATTCGCCCGTCGCATTATCGCTCTTCTGGAGGCTCACGACGCGTCCGTTTCTCGTTTCCATCTTCTCGATGGCGTTCTCTACCGCGACGGTCTCATCTTCGTGCCGGTCGGCAAGTCTCGGACGGAGCTTCTCCGAACCCGTCACGATGCCGTTACTGCCGGCCACTTCGGAATTCGCAAGACTGTGGAGCTCATATTGCGAGATTTTTGGTGGCCGCGTGTTTGGGACACCGTCGCCCGCTACATTCGGAGCTGCGAGACGTGCACGCGAACCAAGGCCCCGCGCCATGCCCCGCACGGCCTTCTCCAGCCACTTCCAATCCCGGACGGACCTTGGCGTTCGATCAGTATGGACTTCGTCACCGACCTGCCCCAGTCCGAGGGATTCGACGCCGTGCTCGTCGTGGCCGATCGGTCGACCAAGCAGGCTCATTTCGCTGGCGCGCGGAAGGACTTCTCCGCCGACGACACCGCTCGGCTCTTCCTTCGCGAAATATTCCGCCTCCACGGCTTCCCCTTCGACATCGTCAGCGACCGCGGACCGCAATTCATCGCCAAATTCTGGGAAAGGCTTCTTGGACTCATGGACATCAAGCTTTACCGCTCCTCGGCCGCGCACCCCGAGTCGGACGGCCAGACGGAGCGCATCAATCAGATTTTGGAGCAGTACCTCCGGACCTACGTCAATTACGCCCAGGACGACTGGTTCAATCAGCTCCCGCTCGCCGAGTTCGCGTACAACAACTCGGTGCACGCCAGCATTGGCATGTCGCCTTTCCGCGCCAACTACGGTTACGACCCGCGAGCCGACCTTTTAGCACCCGACGCGCCGCGCGTTCCCGCCGCCGAGGAACGCATCCGGGAGCTTCGCGCCCTCCACGACGTCCTTCGCGAGAACCTCCAGCGGGCCCAGGAACGCTACAAAGACTCCGCAGACGTCAGTCGTGAGGATGCTCCCGTTTTCCGCGTCGGCGACCGTGCTTGGCTATCGGCGCGCAATATTCGTACGCGTCGACCGTCTCGCAAGCTCGACGTTCGCTACCTCGGGCCCTACCGCATTAAGGAGCAGATCAATCCCGTTGCGTTTCGATTGGATCTTCCGCCCACGATGGGCATTCATGACGTTTTTCACGTCTCGCTTCTCGAACCCTATACTCCCTCGGACACCGCCGATTTTCCCGGCCGCGTCGCAGAGACTCCACCCCCGGACATCATTGACGGCGAACCCGAGTACGAGGTTAACCAGATCCTGGATTCCCGCCGATTCCGCAATCACTTGCAGTACTTGGTGGACTGGAAGGACTTTCCTCCATCGGAGCGCTCATGGGAACCGTGGGAGCACCTCCAGCACGCCCCCGACGCCGTTGCCGACTTTCACCGCCGCTTTCCGGACAAGCCGGGTCCTACGCGGCGGTTGGGGGGGGGTGATGTAACGCGCCGGCGTCGGGGCAAGGGGGACGGTGGTCCCCGGCGAGGGAAGACTAGGCGCAGTGCTGTGTAGTGACTCCTCAACGTCGTCAACACAGGTCTTTACGGGTCCCCCGCGCCCCGTCCTGACACGGGATGGCGGAGGTGGTGCGGGGGCGGCGGCGCGGGGGCGTCGGCGCGGTGCCGGCTGCACGGATGCGGATGCGGACGGTGCGGGAAGGCAGCGGACGGATGCGGGCGCTGGGGCGGGTGATTGCATTCGGACGAGGGATGCGCAAGGCGCGGCACAGGACGGGGTTTCCTGGGCCGAGGACGCGGCATCCCGGGGCCGCATGGGCCGCACGGGCTGTTTAGCCGCCGGAGCTTCGGCGCCGTGCCGGGGTTGTATCGGGCGCCTCCAACCGCAACAGCTCTAGGGTTCCATAGCAGAGGCACAGCTCCGGTGGTGCCGGGGGCGGCCGGGGTCCTCGCGGCCCCGTGGCAGGCAGGCGGAGACCGCAGCGTTGGCGTCCGCGTCGCCGCTCGGCGGGCGGCCGACGCTCTGGGCGTCGCTGGTATCGGCCGTTGGGACGGCGCCGTCCGGGAAGGTGTGGGAAGCTGCGGCCGCGGATCGCCCCCGCACATACATTGGGAGACTGCTATGGCTTGATCCGCGCATCGGCGTCTCGCTGCATGCGGGGCATGGGGAACGAGGGCGGTGCGGCGGCGGAGGCCGAGTGGACCGCGGGCTAGACCCGGAGCGTCCGAAAGCAAAGAGCCTATTCCACGGGCCGCCATCCCGACGGCCCGAACCCCTGCAAACCGCCGCTGCGAACGCATTCGAGGCCGCGACAACCAGCGCGCCGCGATGGCCATCCGCACCGAGCCCGCGCCGGCCGCCGCCCCGCGCGCCGCCGCTTCGGCCACCCGCGCGCCGCCGCCGCCCGCCGCGCAGCGGCTGCTCGCGTTCCCCGCGCTGCCGTTCGCCGTGAGGGCCGCCGTGCGGCTGCCGCCCCCGTGGGCAAACGGCGTCGACGTTCGGCACACGTTCTTCGCGGAGGCGCTGCCCCCGGCATTCTGGACCGCCCGCGGCGCCGCCCCGCCGTGCCCGCACGCCCGCACCTCGGACTGCCCGCCGTGCCACAAGCGGTTCGTGCGCGGCATCTGCGATGCCTGGGCAGAATGGAGCGAGGACGACGAGGAGGAGGCGCCGCAGGAGGCGGTGCTCGGACCCTGGCTCTCGGCCGCCGTGCCGGCCGACTCCATGCTCTCCGAGCGCTCGGCAGCTTCGGACTCGACCGCATTGCAGAAGGAGATGCCGGGTGCGCCCGTCAAGGACAATCCGGAGGCCGACGAGGCTGCGGATGTCGGAGACAGGACGCTCGTGCCCAGACGAGCGTCGACGTGATCTGGGATCGGGGACCACGGGGGCTGCCGGACGTCGGGAAGATGAGGTGGATCTTGTAGTCAAGGGAGGAGCGCAGCGGCAAGGGAAGTGGAAAGCGTACTCGGGTGTCGCTGCCGTGTAGCTACGTTGAACAGGCACCAGGTCGGCCATCTCCATCGGATCGGGACCACCTGCAGTCCCGCGTCGCTCTCTTGTCCTCAGTTGGCGACGCCTCTTCGGCCGAGGTCGCGCCGGGTGTGGCGTCGACGAACGGAGGCTGCCCGCGCGGCAGCTCGGAGATCTCGACGCCGTTGCCGTCCGGGTCAAAGACTGTGGGCACGAAACGCAGTTGGACGAGGGGATGAGCTCAGAACGCTATCGCTCCGCGCGGCGGCCGACCCACGGAAGAGCTGCCTCGTCTCGCCCCACCCGTCCCCGGACTTCCCGCCGTCCTCACCCCCTTCCCACCTCCCGACCCCCGTCTGCTCGAAATACTCCACCCCCATCTCCCCCAGCATCCTCTTGCACTCGTCGAACCGCTCCGTCCGGAACGCGAGGTGGTGCCCCTTTGCCACGCCCTGCGGGTCCTCCGGCGGCCTCCTGCTCGCGTCCCCTCCCTCCGCCATCGGCCGCTCCGGCGCCGCTCTGCCTTCCGCCCCTGCGGGCGCCTCGATGATGTGCAGCAGCACCCTGCCGTCGCCCGGCACGCCGAGCCACGCGCCCGCGAAGCCGAGGTCGGGCCGCCGGACGGGGCGCAGGCCGAGGACGCGGGAGTAGAAGGCGGCGAGAGCGAGGGGGCGGGGGGAGGAGCGGGCGATGTGGTTGAGGGAGTCGAGGGGGAGCGGCATCGCGAGGTGCCGGTTGCGCGAGGGGGAGAAGTTGGTTTGTTTGGACACGTCATCAGGCCGGCGATCGGACCTTGCCGCATCACCTCCCACACATTCTGCACAAACTCTCGCGAGGTACTGACGACCGCGACGAGAATGTATCTTCCGATACAAGCTCGCAGAAAGTGGATCACGCATCCGCCGCAGGATCCACCCACCGCACCGGCTCGACCCCCGCGAACCCTCCCTCCACCTCGCCCCCCTCCTCCGCCTCTTCGGGCGCCGGCTCCCCCCTCTCCTCCTCCCACTCAGCCCTGTCCAGCTCCGCCAGCTCCCGCGCCCCGAACCACCTCGGGAGGACGTACCTGCGCAGCGGCACCAGCGCCACGATGAGCACGGGGAAGGCCACCCCCGCCGGGCCCGCGAAGGCGGCGAACGCCCAGATGCCCAGCACGACAAACACCTGCAGCGCGGTGAACCAGGCGAGGGTCGGGAACGGCACGGTGCGGAGGCACGCCGCGTGCGGGCGGGAAAACGCCGCGCGGCGCCGCGCGGGGTCGGTGAGGCAGAAGCGGAGGCGCTCAAAGAGCTGCGAGGTCGGGAGGGATTCCAGGGCGAGGAACAGGAAGTAGCCCCAGATCACGCCGGAGGGCACCAGGCGGGCCAGCGGCATGGCGGCGGTGCCGGCGAAGCAGAGGAGGGATTGGATCAGGTTGGCGAGCCGCGTTTCGGTGACGCGGATGTGGGGGTGGTGCGGAACGTCCGCAGGCGGTTCGGTGGCAGGTTGAGCAGCGGCAGGACGGTCGGTATCGGGCTCCTCAAGGTTACTTTCCAGCTGATCCTGGGCAGAAAGTTCGCCAAGCTCCTGCTTCTCGATGTCCCGCTTCGGAGGCTCGTGCTCTGGGAGCTCCACCCGCTCCTCCACAACCGCGTCGTCGACGACGGCTAGTGAGCGCGTGTGCATCGGCGCCTGCGGTATTACGCCGTTCACGGGAGGCAGCCCGAGCAGCCCCAGCGCGAGCGTGGTCCCGGCGAGGAGCAGCAGATCGTAGTGGTAGGCCGACGGCTTCCGCAGGCCGAAATCCGGGCTCTGGGCCAGCTGCGCGCTCACGCTGTGGTCAAAGTAGAAGAGCATGGCGACGATCGCTGCCGGCAGCAGGGCAGCGGCGATGTACGGGCCCGGCACCGAGGCCATGGCCGGCACCGTGCTGGTGATCCCGGCCAGCGCACCGGGAGCCCACGCATCCGGTGCTTGTACGCGCCGGGGGACCGGCTCCCCGCAGTCCGTGCAAGCGACGGCAAACGAGAGCGCGCTCCAGGCCACGACGAGCATCGGCACTCCGTAGTCCGCGACCAAGCCCCGCAGCAAATCGCGCAGATACCTCCATCTGCGGGCATGTCTGGTTCCTAGCGAGGTTATCGCCAGCCCCAGAGCCAAAATCAATGCCCAAAGCCCGTTGACGAGCGTCCATGGGCTCCAGCCGGCGCCGCCCTCGGGCCTGAACTCGTGTACGGCGCCCACGATCCCCACTTGCGCGAAGAGAATGGCAATGAGCAGGCCGAATGACTCGCCGGCGAAGCGGGTAAAGAGCCCGACCGCATCGCAGGCGTTGGTGACCGCTAGGATGGCCAGCATCGCCGCAGTGAAGGTGCAGACCCAGCCGCACCAGGGGAGGAACGCGATCCCCCGCGCCTCGGCGAAGCCGTACAGTATGACCCAGATGACCACGATGGGTTCGGCGACGCCGACGATCAGGAGGGGCTGCCCGCCGACGACGCTCTGGAGCACGCCCCCGATGCCGGTCGACAGCAAGGTCTGCAGCGGCGTGGCCAGCCCGCCCGTCGCCACGGCCATCTGCTGCCCGAACGCGAGCGCCGGGAGCACCGACGCCGTGAAGATGTAGAGCGCCGGCGCGAGGATCGAAGGCGAAACGCGGCGCGAGCCGGGCGGCCGGCGGTGGAAGAGGCCGTCGCGCCAGTCCGAGGCCCACAGCGGCAGCCGCGCCGCGACGTCGACGCGCACTCCGCGCAGAGGTGTCCAGCGGCCCATGCTGGGCGTGGGCGGCTTTCTGTCCGCCGCCGCGGCCGCAGGCGTTCTCAGACGGTGGCAAGTGTGATGCCGCGTCGTGTTGGGCTCCGCGTCGTTCCCCCACCATGTCATCGCGGATATCCAATACATGCCGCGCAGATACATGTCGTGGTAACCTCGACTTTGCAAGGCGCAGGCTGCTTGGTATCGCCGCCCCGTCACTCCAGCACCCGCACCGCCTCTTCCCACCACGGCCCATCCTGCCCATGCGGCGATTCCTCGGTCCAGAGGGTCGGTATCTCGCTCCGCTTGCGGTTAGCTTTCCTGTCGCCCCACTTGTGCCGGTGCGGTATGTCGCCCATGTACTCGCCCGCGTGGTTGAGCAGCCCGTGCGCGCCGCCGGGGTGGAACTGCGCGTCGATCGAAACATCCTCCCCGCCGAGCAGTCCGGCTGCGCGGAAGATGCGGGCGTTGGAGAGCAGCGCGACGACGGCGGGGTCCGAGAGGATGCGGTGGATCTCCTGGACCCGGGGGTCCGGGATCGGAGGGGCACCGGGCAGCGCGGGCACCGGGGAGGCGTCGAGCAGCGCGGGGGTGGTGGGATCGGCGGTGGGATCGGGTCCGATGAGGAGGACCTCTCGTTCTTCGAGGCGCTTGCGGCCGAAGATGGAGCTGATCAGGCCCTTGACGGTCTGGCTGAAGAGGCGGATCGCTGGCGGGCGCAGGTGTCAGATCGCCGGCCAGGCGACCACATTGCGAAACCCCACCGCTTCCGATGAGGTCCCCGAGGTCGATCTCGAAGCCGACGCTCCACGAGCGGCCGGCGATGATCCCAGCGACGTCGCAATAGAAACGGCCTGTGGCGGCTGTAGCGCCGCTGAGGCGCAGGTCGAAGCCCGAGTTCATCGACGATATGCTGAAGAAGTTGCGCGCCTCGAGCAGGGCCTTGGAGATGGCATCCAGCGCCTTGGAGGCGATGGTGGCGACCGTCTTGGCGGCCTCCAGGACGACCTCGGCCGCGCCGAGCGCGGCCTGGGCGACCGAGTTTGCGAACTTGGCGGCGCCGCAGCCTATATCGCACAGGGCGTCGACAATGACCTCTGCAGTCGAGAGTCAGGACCAGACCGGAACCAGCCAGGATCCGCGGGGCGCACCTCGAATCAGTGTCCAGGCCTGGCAGATCCATTCGATAATCTGCTCCGCCAGCCCGCAGTTCAAAGCAAGGAACTGTGAAAGGACGCAGGTTAGCATCACGCAGCAGGGGCCACCAAAGTCCGTACATTGTGTCCGTGGCTGCGGGGCGTTCGAGCGTCAGGATTCGATCTTACAAAGGGCATCTGCTCTGCTCACCATTCGAAGTCGAAGAAGCTGCAGCCCCGTCGGATCTCGGGGCACCGGAGAGTTTGCTTCCATGCTGGAGGAGCTCGTGTCAAACCCATTGTCGTCACCGGACACCGAAGATGCGACTTACAGGAACAGTCTGTCCTCTCCTTGATCGCCGTGACGCACTGGTCGTGCCGACAAACTTGCCAGCGAGTCAGCCCGAGCAGCAGTAGAAAGCGAAGCAATTACCCACCTCCGAGCAAAGTCTGCTCCACGCTGTCCCGGGCATCGCTCACCGCGCTCTGCGCCGCCGTCATGGCCTTAACTCCATCTTGGCACCACGCCGAGATCTGGGCCAGGACCTTGCTGGCGAAGGTGTCGAGGCCCCTGCGTTCCGGGAGGGTAAGCGCTCAGTTTCGATCGATTGCGAACGAGGATCCAACCGGAGTTGGACGTAGGCTGAAACCGCCATGCTGGACCAGCCTTTCACGCTGAGGTCGGCCGTAACGTTGACCCTGGCTTCCAAGGAGAAGAAGGTCGCGTCCAGGTAAACACGGAAGCGGTTGGGCATCACGATGTCCACGATGGCTGAAGCCTGAGGGAGGATAGCAAGTTATCAGATGGCGCACAACAAGGACGATGCCAATGCTCACGGAGACGACGTCGCCGAAAAGGGAGATAAGGCCCGAGCCTTGGATGGTCGGCATAATCATCTTGGAGCCGCGGGCGTCGACGTAGAGGAAAGGGCCTTCGTTGAGCGCTGTGCGGTTCTTGACAAAGACAAAGATGTCGCCGCCGATCCTGCAAGCAGAGTCAGCATAATGGGGAGCTCGATCGTAGGCGGCAACATACTTCAGCGGGGCAAGGGCGATGTCCACAAGGAATCCGTTGGTGGGGTTGATCTCAATCTCGGCACGACCCTTGTACCCTGCAGACCGGAAGCGGTTCAGAGGTCGTCCCGTTCTCCGGCCAACGGCACTCACCGAGAATGTTGAAAGCACCCTTGAAGTAGATTCCCTTCGGGAACTTGACTCCCGGCACGGGTTCCTGTTCCGAGAGCGCGGAGAATGACGCCGTGGTGATGCCCGGGAACCCGGTTTCGCCGAGGACGGAGGGAAGCTGGGGGCTGCCGTCGACGAAGGCGTCGAAGATGTTCTGGAGCACGAGGTTGCGGACCTTGACCCCGAACCTGCAGAGCGCTCGAGTCAGCGCGCGCATCCCCGTCAGCCCGCCACGCCACCCACCAGTTCGCGTCAGGGTTCGAAGGATCGATGCCGATGTAGCTGCAGACAACGTCAGCGGATTCCGCGCCCACTATCGAAGCAGACCCACCCCGCTGCCGAAATGCACTTTGTCCTCGGTGCCGACGGCGCGAGTGTGCAGCATCTGCAGCCGCACGTGGACAGCGTGCGATCGGCGTACCACTGCCGTGTGGGATCCCGCTCGCAGAACATCTTCTCCGTCGACCCCGGGCCGCCGTTGATCTGGTCCTGTTTCGGATCCAGGATAAACTTGAGCTCGGCGTCCGTCCAGTCCGTGCATTTGAAGGTCTTGGGCGGCGGCGTGTCGCCGTAGTAACAAGGTTGCGGGCCGATGGCGATCTGCGGGGCAGAGGCAACTCGTCAGACAACGACAAGGGAGTCGTAGATCAGCAACTACCTCGCCGCCCAAGGTGAACGCGGGCATGGGAAGGCCAAGGACGGGGGAGGTGGCCGTGACCCCCAGGGCAATGACGATGTTGCCGACCTGTAAAGGATGCGCATTCAGATGGGGCGGACGATCTGTAGCGCCGCTCAAAACCCACGGCAAAACGCGGGATCCCGAAGGCGTTGCTCCACATCCCGGCCATGTACCCCTTGAGCTCAACCTTGGGAGGCGTAAAGATTGCCGCGACTTCGGCCTGAGGCGCCAATCAGCCACTGCAGACGAGCCACGCCGGACGAGGCCCACCCCGAAAGTCAGGGACTGAGTCGCCGACACCTTGACCACGAGCTCGCCGACCACCGCCAGCCGCGTCTTCTTGCCGAGCACGAGCTCGAAGCCGACCTTGCTTAGGGTGAGGTCCTTGTTGATCTTGAGGTTCACGAGCGACGCCGCGCAGGCGAACTCGTCCGACTTGACACGGATGGCGAGGCGCAGCCGCGCGCTGCCCATGAATCCCCTGAAGGTCTGGCAGATGCTTTCGCCCTTGCAGTCCGAAGGGAATCCAAAGTCCGCCGCGACGACGAGCCTGCAAATCGGGGATCAGCGAGTCGATTCTAGCGACGGCGACAGAAGCACAAACCCGGCAGGGATCGACGTCTCGGCTGCGATCGAGGGGATCGACCACTTCCAGTCCGGATTGCTGCCCAGATCCACCGACGTCATGGCCACCGTCGCAAACACCGCCGTCCCCGCGTTGGACGGCGCCACCGGCACCGCGTTGAGGTTCATCTCGGCGCTCCCCATGGCCGTGAGCAGCTGGCCCACGGACGAGAAGCTGCCGACCTCGATCACCAGCGCCGCGGCGGCGATCCGCTTGCTGTCCAGGGTGCCCGCCTGCAGCTCGAGGGTGGCCACGGGGACCGGGGAGGGGGATCCGCGGGCGCGGAACTGGTAGCTGCCGCCCTGGTACATGGCCCGCATGAGGAAGTTATTGATGCTGAAGCCCTTTATCGCTTCGGTGACGAAGCTGAGGTCAACTGGGGAAGAGACGTCAGCTCCCTGCGGGCGCTCGCCACGGCAGCAAGACTGTACCGGGAATGACGCTGGTGGCAAGCTCGGCGAGTATCGCCCCCAGCGGCAGGCTCTTGCTCTCGATCGTGACGATGAACTTGGGTGCGCGCGGGTAGAGCGCGTGCCGCGCCCCGCGGTCCGCGTCGCCGTACCGCTCCAGGGCATTCACCGGAACCGGGTCGCGCTCCTCTCGCAGCGCCATTCGCCGCCGCCTCTTGCTCTCGAACGGTGACCTCAACCCGCCCTTCAGCGGTACTCAGCAAATGGCTCCGCGGAGGAACCTCAGCCGCACGCACCTCCCCCGCCTCCTGCATCTCCGAGTCCCAAACCACCGCCCTCCCCGACAGCGGCACCTCCACCTCCCCCCTCGCCGAGACCACCTTCCCGTCGACCCTCCAGTTCCCCGTGACGGCGAACCGGAACGACGAGGTGCCGTTGGTCCGCGCGTAGCCGGCCTCGAAGAGCACCTCCTCGAGCTTGAAGAAGCCGCCGTCGAGGGAGATGAGCTGGCCTTTGGCGATGGTGGCGATGCTGCGGCATGGCGGCGCGTGCGGTGAGCGAAGAGGAGGGGGAGACGATCGGGGTCAGTCGCAAACTCCGACGATCGCGATCCGGGACGCAACAACTACCCACATCGTCACGGAATGGTCGCACGGGCTCCCAGCCCCGGGCGCGCATATGGTCCCCGCGATGCTCTTGAGCACCCCCGCGTTCTCGAGCCACCCCTGCACGTCCGCATCCGGCACCGACACCGTCACGCCCATCGTCCTGACCAGCTTCATCAGGCCCCAGTTGAGCCCGTCGAGGTTGATGTCGACCGAGATGCTGGCGTTGGTGAAGGAGAGGGTGACCAGCGGGCCGGTGTTGTTGAGCGCGGGGACCGAGAGGCGGGCCTTGCCGGTGACGGTGTACACTTCCGCGTCGAGGACGATGCCGAAGGAGAGGGAGGTGAGCTTGACGCCGTCGGCGATCGGGATGTCCCCGATGGTCGCGGCGATGTCGGCGTAGATGGCCTTGCCCGAGGTGTCCGAGTGGATCAGGAACTTGGTCAGGTTGAGCGCCGGCAGGCCGCCGATGCAGCTCTCGCAGAAGGACGAGGCGAAGCTGATGTCCGACCGCGAAAAGATGGCCGGGGCGGCGATGCTCTGCGACGAGTTGAAGTTGATGCACAGGCCGCCGTTGCCGACGGCCACGGCCAGCTCGGGGAAGTTGGACGAGAGGCCGAAGAAGGTCTGCGCCTTGCCGGCGACGATGTCCGAGAACAGCGCGTAGTCGTCGTCCGACATCTGGCGCAGCGCCGAGGCGGTCGAGTTGACCACGTAGACCCCGTCCGTCTGGCACCGCTGGCAGAGCTCCACGTAGTTGTTGCACGAGAACTGGCTCCCCGCGCGGGTGGTGAAGGTCGTGCGGCTCTTGGAGGTGGTCGAGGAGCGGGTGATCGTGGTCGTCTGCGACAGCGAGGTGGTGCTGGGCGTCTGCGTGAAGGTCGTGATCGACGTACTCGTTGTGCGGGTCGTGGTGGTCGTCGGTTCCTGCGTGGTGGTCGTCGGCTTGGGCAGCACCTTGCCGACGACGTCGGAGCACTGGTAGCACCACGAGTCTGGGTCCGCGTACTGTTGAGGGGTGCACTCGAGCCGGTTGTCGGTGCCGTTTCCGACTGCAGAATTGGCCGCGGTCCAGAGATCGTCCACCGTCTGGGCGGAAATGCAGGCGCCGTCCAGAGAGAAGCAAAATTCCTCGTACAGGAAGATCTCCTCCGTTTCCTCGTCGAACCGGGCGAATATGTATGTCACGAGGACCCAGTAACCCTGGGCCGTCTGGCACGGCCTCCAGTTCTGGGCCAGGTGGAAGGCCTCGGCATTGCTGATCCTGCGGCTGGACGGGAACGGCTGTCGGACAGGCGCACGCACGTGGGGTGGACGAGCTTACTTGTAGATCCGGATCTCGTCCACGGCCCCGTTCAGGTACGGCGCGATCAGCATCCGCCTTGTGTTGCTGTTGATGGCGTTGGGATTCTGCCGAGGGCGGGTGAGCCGAAAGTGGGCCGGGAGCATGCGCCGACCCACAATAAACATGGCCGGCTGGAACCGCCACTCCTCCAGGTCGGTGAAGACCGCAACCCCGACCCCGCGGCCGGTCTCGCCTTTGGTGACGACAAGGGTGTGGTAACCCCCGTCCGGGTACGAGCCGGGGGCGTCCGAGTACGGGTAGTCCACGGATCCAAGGCTCGTCGCGCTAAAACCGTGCCGACGCCTCGCCTTGTCCGAGTAGATTTGCCAGTTCCAAAGATTGGGCGCCAGAACCTTCCACCCTGCGGGCAGCCGGCGAAGGGGGGTGGGGGGCGGGGGGGGCGTTAGTAGGAGGGCGGCTATCGCACGCGCAGGGGCGTCACCTCTGGAGTCGTCCGAGGCGGTATCGAAATCGGTGCGGAACCGCACAACGATGCTGAAGTCTGACTGGCCAAAGTCACCCAGCGTCGTCGGCGACAGGGCAAAGTGGCCGCCACTGCCGTCGACGGTGGAGTACTTGAACGCCTTGCGCTTCGGGTTGCTGTAGGGTATGTCCTCCAGCGTCGGCGGTGTGTTGCCGCCAGAAGTGATGATCTGGAAGTTGGGGTAGGCCGCCGTGACGTCGTTGCAGGGCGAGGGAAACGACGCGTTGCGCGTCGGATCGTACAGCAGGCGCAGCCGGAGCCCGCTCTGCACGATCCAGCCCTGATCGCACGGGCCGGGGTCGTCGGCGGCGGCGGACGCGGCGAGGGCCAGCAGCGCAGCCAGCGCGAGCGCGGCCGCGCGCCAACCCCGGAGGATCGCCCCGCGCGGCGCCATCTGCTGCCGAAGCGCGCCGCGCGCCGGCGATTTCGAATGATGAGCGAGGAGGGGGAGGCGACGAACGGGCTGGTGCAGGTTCAGGAGGGCCCGGCGGTGCAATTCGAGGCCCCGAAGCAGCGATCCGGCGTCCGCAGGCCCCGGATAATCGCGGCGCTGGACCGTCCGCCGCCTTTCGCGGTGCAGCGGCGGCGGTTGCGCTCGCGGGCGCCGAGAAAACGGTTGCAGCGTCCGCGGAATTGAAACGCTCGCGTCATATAATGCCGCCCGCCGGTTCCCCCGACAGACCCAAAACCACCTGCGGCCGGAATCCCGCGGCCTCACTGGCCGGCCGACTGCGGTCTTCGCCATGGCGCCGAAGCGGCTCGCCGCCGCCGCCGCGCTCCTCCTCGCCGCCGCGGGGGCCGCCGTCGCCTCCGCGGCGGACGACTCCCACAATTTTGATCCCGACGCCTTCCTCGCTTCAGGCCGCGGCAGCGACGCGATTCGCAACCACATCGTCTATGTACCCGAACACGAGCACGGCAGCTGGGCGCTCGGCGACACACTCGTCGTCCGCGGGGATCAGCCGCTGCCGGACGACGATGATCAGGCAGACACGGACTCGCACAGGCTCGGCCGCAGGGACCCGGCCACAGAGGACCTGCCTCCCGCCGCCTTGCCACGCCGCGTGATCCGCGACGTCCCCGGCTGCCCCGCCGCCCCGGCCATCGCCCTGTCCCCCGCGCAGCTGGACGCCGGCGACCCGTTCGACCTCGTGATCACGAACCTGCCGGCCGTGGGGGTCGACTTTGGCGACGGCTTGCCTCAATTTTTCGCCTTCTGGAACGCCTCGGTGCTCGAGATCAACGGCGCGGCGACGACGACGCTCACGACCGTGCCTGATCAACCAGTGACCACCTCGGGGGCGAGTTTCGGCGGCTGCTTCGCGACCCTGTCGCTCCCTGCCGCCATCACGGCCACCCTGACGCAGACCGGCGAGACGGCGAGCATCACGCCGAACGTTACGGGCCGCTACTTTGTCGACGCGACCATCAGCCCTGGGGACTACAGCACCCGCTTCGCCTTCCAGGCCACGACGGTGGGCATTTCGCGCATTTCCTTCCCATACCTTCTTACCCGCGTGCTCGCAGACGCCATACAGCTTCACCCCTCCCCCCGGCTACGTCCCCCCCACCAGCACCGCCGCCGACCCGACCCCCCAACCCCGCTCATGCCTGCAGCTCCCCTCCATGCGCGGCGCCAACCCCACCGGCGTCCCCGTGTACGAGGGCGCCCTCGCCGGCTCCCCCATCCCCGTGACCCTGGCCAACGTGCCCGAGACGCTCGTGGGCTGGGCGCCCGGGGCAAAGACGACGACGCTCGAGGCCGTCTATAGGGCGGGGGAGATGCGGACGCTGGCGATATCGACCGTGGTCGCCGGAAAGAGCACGGGGACTTCCACCAAGACGGTCACGGTGGCCACGGGCAAGATGGGTGTGTTTTCTCGTCCATCTTGCGTGGGCGAGTCTCATTCCCGATCTCCTTGCCAGTGACGACCAGGAGGACGTTCACGACCAGCCTCAACAACGCCGTCGACGGCTGCCTGCCGACGCTGGTGGACGGCAGCAACTGGGTGGTGCCGACGGTCAAGGTGGCCAAGGACGCGATCGTGCAGCTGGGAGGCGTCGTCGACGGCACGCCGATCCTGGGCGTGGCCATGGTACGCAGCGCCGGCTCCTCGACCGCCATCGTCTTCATCCGGGTCGGATCATCCGCAGATGAAGGAGGCCTTCACCAAGGTCGTCCCGCCGTACCCGACCGACCGGCCCCTGCCCCCAAAGCCGACCTCGATCGTCCCCACCTCGTGCGGCAGGTTCAACGCCTACGCCACCCCGACCGCCGTCACACCCGGCCAGGTGATGACCCTGGTGCTCTCCAACGTCCCCGCGACCCCCGTCGGCCTCCTCGAGAAGGGCTACTCGACCGTTTACGAGGCCCGCTACGCCGCCACCATCCTGTCGGACTACGTGTCCGTCTCGGCGATCCCCACGCGGACGTACACCACCACCCTGCGCACCAACGCGTGCATCAACTTCACCGCAACCATCACCGCCGGCGCCGCCACGCGGTTCCTGCCGCTGACCGCGGCGCCCAGCCCGACGAGGGTGTACCAGGTCCGCATGGCGGCGAGGAACTACTCGGACCAGCCGGACGTCCCGCCGCCTGCGGAGTACAGGGAAGCAGACGACGTGCGGACGTTCTACGTGGGTCCCACCCCGGCGAGCGCCCCATGTGATGCTGATCGACCCGCATCCGCCATGCAGCTCTCCGCCGGCCCCAACACGCCCCCAACCGTGATCGCCGGCAAGTTCCCCTGCCTCGCCGGCCCGCTCCGCACCCGCACGCGGATCACCTTCGACGCCGCGGCGTGGGCGTCGCGGTTCTACCGGTACAACCGGACCACGTCCCGCGGGGTGACCACGCACCGCCTGAGCATCCGGCTGGGGTCGCGCAACGCGTTCTCGTTCGGGTTCGTGGCGAGGGACTACGATCGGGGAAGGGGGAGGATGGGTGGGTTTCGTCGTGCCGTCGGGGTGCCGTGGAGGAGCTGATTGCTGCCCCGGCGCAGATCTCTACGCGGCCAACGCAGCGGGGTTCCAGCGCCCGCAGGACTGGGCGTTCGAGTGGCAGCCCACGGGGGTCTTCACCGGGCGCACCATGCCGCCATTCACCGTGACGACGACCTACCTGGTAAGGGGCACCCGCGTGGCATGCCGACGGATCTGACGGATCGCCCGGCGCGCAGGCCGACAACCTCATGTACCCCAACGGCACCCTCCTCCGCACCCCCCGCGCGCAGATCCGCGCCGAACACAGCGTCGTCGTGCGCCCGTACTGGTCGGCCACGCCCAAGGGCGGCCGCCCCACGATCTTCGCCAACGTCACCGCCAAGACCTACGGCACCTCGGACAACGTCACGCTGGCGTGCGCGCATCCGGGGGCCAAGCGGTCCGCATTTATGGTGCTGCCGATGGCGGTGTTGGGGAGGCAGATGACGCAGGCGGACTTTTCGAGGGAGAGCGTAACCACGCGGTGGTCCTTCGTGGGTCCGATCGCACTGCTTTCCGCGCCTTTGGCTGACCCGGCGCGCATGCAGACAACGGACAAGGCGGGCAGATGGGTCCCCCCGCACAGGCCGGTGCTTTTCACCAAGAACTTCGGGCCGCTGGCCGAGATGGACCTGCGGTACGCATCGGATGGGGAGGGGAGGTCCGGGGAGGGCAACCCGAACGCGCCCGAGGGGAGCCCGGACAGGGAGGGGCTGAGGAAGATGCTGGAGCGGTTCAGGCAGGTGTAGGTGGTGCGGCAGGTGGAGCTTTGGATGCGAGTGCGTGAGAGGAGAGCCTGGCAACACGTAGACGAATTCAGCGTCGGGAACTGAACGATCATTCTGTGGCTCTACGCGATGCCGAAGAGCATCTATCTATGCAGGTCTATGCAGGACCAAGAAACGAACACTGAAGAGATATGCAACTCTTGAAAAGATGGCGCCTCACTTGGCCTTCTTGGCCACCCCGTCCGCAGCGGCAAACTCGAGCTTCACGCCCGCCTTTTCCAGCCTCTCAGCGAGCACGTGCCCGAACGCCGACGCGGGCGTCTGAAAGCCGCACCGGCCCTCGGCGACGGCCGGGATCCGGTCGCGGTCCTTGATGAGGCACAGCGCCGACTCGACGAGCATGAGGGGCGTCTCGCGGTAGCCTGCCCATGGAGGCGATCAGTATCCTCCATATCGGCAGCGCAGCGAATCAACGCACCGGGATCGGAGGTCCCCCTCCAGGTCAGCACCACCTTCCCGCCCTTCTCCCCCGTCCCGATCAGCTTGTTCACAAAGAAACCCCCCTCGTCCTCCACCCCGAACGCCTTGCCCACCGGGATCCACGACTGCACCGCCTTCTTCACCCACACGGGCGCGAACGCCGCGAACAGCGCCGCCCAGAGGAAACCCCACCCGATCCACATGGCCGCGAGGAACCCGACGACGGGGATCGCGGGCATCGAGACGGTCTCGAGGTAGGAGAAGCGGCCGTGCCGGTGCGAGAGGAGCGACTGCGTGCGGCGCACGACGCGGGTGTTGATGAGGGACATGGGGTTGGGGGCCTGCCAGCGACCGAGGGCGGGCTGGTAGAAGAAGAGGGGAAAGAGGGGTTGGTCGGGGCCGGATTTGTCTAAAGGGGCAAATGGTCAGGGGAGTGGTCGCAAGCTGAGGAATGAGGCAACGCACCGCCTTCGGGGTTGAGGAGGTAGGCATCCAGCACGCCTTCCTTGGTCAGCTCGAGGCCGCTCGCCATCGTGCCCGCCGAAATCCCGCCCTTGACGGCCCACAGGCTCTGGTTCACCCTGACGGTCCTCTCCCCGCCCTGCGCGAGCTTCTCGGCGACCAGGAACGCGCCGAGGTCGCTGGGAACGGAGTCGAAGCCGGAGAAGGGCACGAGGAGGGCGCCGGTGCGCTCGGCGGCGGGACCGAAGCGCTGGATCATGTCGTGGACCCATGGGGTCTCGCCCGTTATGTCGGCATAGTGTGTGCCAGTTTCGGCGCAGGCCTCCACTACGGGAGTGCCGACCTGGAAAACAGGAAGTCAGGAGGGAGAAAGAGCAAGCGGACGACGGTGTTCCGACCTTGGTGAAGGGCCCGGCGCACGCCAGCACGATCTGGGCCTGGGAGACCATGCTCCGCACGCTCTCCTTGTCCGAGGCATCGGCGGTGATCACGCGCACGTCGTAGTGCGGTGCGGTCGCCTCGACCTTGGCCTTGAGCTCCTCGAGCTTGACCTTGGAGCGCCCCGAGATGCCCCAGCGGAGGTCGCGCGGGCCGTGCTTGGCGAGGTACTCGAGGACGTTGACGCCGGTATAGCCCGTTGCGCCGTGGACGATGAGGTCCAGCGGGCGGTCCGAGTTCTGCGAGAGGCGGGGCCAGGTCAGGCGCGACGCGAAGGCGAATCGGCACCACACGCACCACGGCGGGGGCGGGCATCGTGATTTGCCGGTGTTTGCAGTGGTCGGAAAGGGAGAATGCTGCTCTGAATGAGCGATCCGGGGCAGCTTTTGACCGCTTCTCAGAAGCGGCCCGCCGAGCCGACGCGCTCCGCCGCCTGGCGCGGCGGGACGGAGTAAATCCGCGTCGGCCTCGCCTCCGACACACGTGAATCCACCCCACTGCCTCCCTGTCTCCCCGCGTCCGCACGCGCCGCGATGGCCTCGAATCCCCTTCCTGGCGTGTCCCGCACGCCCGACTCGCACTTCGAGCTCCCGGACTTTCCCTTCAAGCCGCACTACCTGGACTGGCGCGGTTTCCGCGTCGCGCACCTCGATGAGGGGCCGAAGGACGCGCCTGTGGCCCTGCTCATGCACGGGGAACCGACGTGGAGCTACATGTACCGGAAGTGGATCCCTCGCCTCGTCGCGGCCGGGTTCCGCGTCGTTGCGCCGGACCATATTGGCTTTGGGCGGAGCGACAAGCCTACCGACGACAATTTCTACGTGGTCGAGAGGTCGGTCGGCCGAGATGCAGGGGGACGGTGCCTGACGCGCCCGGACAGGCATTGCGAACGGATCAGGCACCTCATCGACACGTTGGACCTCAAACGGATCCACATCGTCGTCCAGGTACGCGTCACGCCTCGGCACATGCCCCACTGCTCACCACCCGGGACCAGGACTGGGGCGGCCCCACCGGCCTCCGCCAGGTCTGCGACCAGCCGCACCGCTTCGAGCGCATCTACATCCTCAACACCTGGCTGCACCACGAGGGCTACGTCTACTCCCCCGGCATTCGCGAGTGGCGCGCCCGCGCCACCGACCCCAAGTCCCTCGGCGGCGACATGCCCACGGGCCGCGTAGTCTCGGGCTCGCTCCGGCGGCCGGGCCACGACCGCGAGGCGGTCAAGCGCGCCTACGACGCCCCCTACGATTCGTACGGGTCCAAAGCGGGCGCGCGGAGGTTCCCGTTCTGCATCCCGTTCGCGCAGCCGCTGGAGGGCAACGCGGCGGACCAGGAGAGGTGCTTCAAAGCGCTGCCGACGCTCGGAATCCCCGTGCACTTTGCGTTCGGGGATGCGGACGGGGTGTTCACCTACGAGTGGGCGGAGAAGTGGCACGCGGGCGTGCCGGGGTCCACCTTGGACCGGATCGCCGGGGCAGGACACTTTCCTCAGGTACGTCGGCGTTGGACGGGCTTGAGATTGGGTTTCGATCTTCCTCCTCCCGCCTCAGGAAGACGCTCCGGAGGACTGCGTGGCAATCTTCCTCAAGTACGCCAAGACGCCGGGAAGGAGTGCCCTGTGAGATTTGATGTCCAGGTTTGTGATTGGCCCGTTAGCAAGGAGTTGTGTTGTCGTGGACGGTGAAGCCAAAGTCCAAGCTCCAAGATAGTCCGATTCGCAGCAGCGTCCGAGCTGTACATTGCGGCCGTGCCCGACCACGAGCACGATGGTGATATCCCGCGTCCGTCCGTCCAAGAGTCCAATGATCACGACGCTTTCTCCTCCACGACCCGGCGGCCGACGCCGGGCTAGATGCCGCCCATCTCCTGTCCTCCCGCACATCAGCGGATCTTTTTAAGTTCTTCGACCTTCAAGGGCTTTATGTTCGGGTCGTCGGCGGTGCTGCGGAAAGGGCAGATCAGGACTGATCTCTCGGCGCCGCGTCCAACCGGGCGCGAAAGGGGACGAAACCCACATCGAGCCCCATATGGCAAGGAGAAGGAAGCCGACGCCAAAGAAGAGGCAGGCCTGGGCCATGACGCGCAGGAAGGAAAACTCCTGGTGCCGATCCGCCTCGGGGTCGGCGTAATACGGGTCGTTCTTGTCGCGGACCTCCTCCTCCTGCTTGGGCTCCTGGTACTCGTAGCCGTGGTGCTCCGCATGGTTTTTCGCGATTTGCGCCTGCACGTGCTTCATGGCGTGCTCGGCGATGCGCTCGGGGGTGTGCTGCTCCAGGGCGGCCTTGAGCATGGCGTGCTCGTGCTTGAACTTGGGCCTCGTCGACGAGTGCGGGTCGCCGCCGTCGTCGATGTCGCCGAAGAGCGGCTCGCCCGACGACAGCCAGAAGATGAGCGCGCCGACGAGCAGGATGCCGGGCACGAGGAAGTCGATGGCCCGCAGCTGGTTCAGCCGCAGCGTCTCGACGAGCCGGCGCTTGGCCTTCTCGGGCGCCGACGCGCGCGACGTGGCTTCGCTGCGCCCGCGGCGCTGCGTGGCGGGGCTGGGGAACTCCATGGCGGGGTGCGGCGGGGGACAAGTTCGGGGAGTGAAAACTGCGGGCGCGGATCGGCCGCCGCGCGGATCGGCATCATCCGGCTTCCGACCCCGTGAAACAAACCACCGCAAGGCCCCATTTGACGTGTGACACCACCGGAGGATGGCCGATGGCAAGCTCCGCATCATTGATGTGGCCGGCACGGCGTCGGAACGCGGGTTCGCGCAGGGACAGCTGCTGGGGGACATCATCCGCACGCAGATCGGTCTGTTCCTCGACGGGATCTGCAGAACCCATTCTCTGGATTCTGCGGACGCGTATCTGAAGGTATTTGTCGAGGAGACCGGCTACGTGGCCACCATTACGGAGCATGCCCTTCACTTGCTGGAGGAGGTCCGCGGGATCGCTGATGGAGCCGGGCTTCCCTTCGAACACGTTCTCGCGTACAACCTGCTCGACGAGGAGTGGGAATTCTCGAAGCAGTGGAAGAAACGGACGTCGAACGGGGTTCCGAACGGAGAGCCGCCGGGCTGCACCGTTGCCGGGTTCACATCACGGGACGGCGGGGTCTACCTCTCCCAGACGATGGATATTCCCGATTTCCACGACGGCAGCCAGGTTGTCGTGAGACACCACCTTTCTGACGCCGGCGACGGCCCCTCGGCGCTGCTGGTCTTTACGGCCGCGGGCCTGATCGCACTTTTCGGCTGCAACTCTTCCGGACTCGCCGTTGCCGTCAACAACCTCTCCACGCTTCCCACGAGCGATTCTGGCCTCCCGGTCGCCTTTGTCATCCGCAGCCTCCTCGAGCGCACGGACATTTCCTCCGCGGAGACGTTCCTCAAGAGCGTCGGCCACGCGATTGGGCAGCACTACGCCCTGGCCTCCCCGGAGGGCCTCCGTTCGGTCGAAGCCGGCGCGGGCGGAAGCGTCTACCGCGACGAGGGAGTGTCGGACATCTTGCTGCACACCAACCACCCGCTCACTCCCGGCGCGAAGTCGTGCTCCATCGCGGACGATGATCCCGGCTTCAGCCGCGCTCGGCTCGGCGTGATCTCTTCGGCGGCTCCCAACCTGAAATCGGAGAAGGATCTAATGGCCGCGTTGGCCGACCGCTCCGCTCCCGTCTCTCGGAGCCGCGACCCGACCGTGGCGGGGCCGCAGTTCCTCACCTTCGGCTCGTTCGTCAGCTGCTCCCGCACCGGAGCGGCGCCGCGATTCTGGGTGGCGCCCGGGCCGCCTCACCTCGTGGATTTCAAGGAGGTGCCGTGGGGACCGGTGCCGCTGGAGAACGGAAACCACTTGGGGTGAGGTGCGTGTTGCGCTTTGGGCCGAAACGATCCGACCGTTGACTCTCACGCCAGGCCCACGGACGACCTCGTGTCGCACGGATTCCGGATCACGCACCTCCACATTCCGAACCTTCGCGACCCCGTTGCCGTCTCCCTGCTCGAATCCACACCCGGCCACGTGCTCGAGGGCCCCGCGGGCTCGGCGGGGGACAGGACGGGTACGATGCTCTGGGGCGCCGGCAGCCTCGCGCTTCTGGCGTTCCTCACCTCTCACGCTTGCGAGGAGGAGCTGGGCTTCGTGCCGCGGAAGACGGTGGAGCTGGGCTGCGGGACCGGCCTCGTGACTGCGGGCCTGGGATGCCTTTTCCGAGAGCGCGAGGAAGAGGCGGAGCTGATTGCCACAGATGGCAACGAGGAGGCGTTGGAAAATGCCAAAAGGACGCTGGACGCCAACAGGCTTGCGAACTATTTTCGGACGGCAGTTTGGGACTGGAGCTCGGGCATCGCGCTGAGGGAAATTGCGCCCCTGGCTAAGGCAGCTATCGCGGCCGAGATCGTTTACCCTTCGACGACTCGCGCGTCATTGGCGGACCTGTTTTCGCAGATATGCGCTTTCTTGGACGGTGCCTCTATGTCGTTCGTGCTGTCGTACGTGCAGCGGAAGCCCGAGACGACGTTGGCCATGGTCGAGGCGGCCGTTGAAGCCGGTCTTTCGATCTCGGCGGTGCCGTGGGAGCGGTTTGTGGCCACCAGGCCGGCCATGGACGCGCGGATCCTTGTTCTCCGACGCCACGAGCACGGTGGGAACCTGGAAGAGGTGCTGCAGCGGACATTTCCGTCGTTGCGGGAGGAGCTGCGGAGAGTCGAGGATACGAGGAGGCTGATCGAGGCCGAGGCAGCCGAGTTTGTACTCCCGGATCTGTCCGACGATTGAAGACTTGTTTCCTAAGCCCCGATAGACCGCGATCAATGAACTCTGTTCAACGTCATCAGTTGACTCCCCGCCACGTTCTCCGGATCGTTGTCCGTCAGAGACCCCTATAAAGCCTTGCGTCCAAAACAATCCACCTGCCGCACCACCTACACCTGCCTGAACCGCTCCAGCATCTTCCTCAGCCCCTCCCTGTCCGGGCTCCCCTCGGGCGCGTTCGGGTTGCCCTCCCCGGACCTCCCCTCCCCATCCGATGCGTACCGCAGGTCCATCTCGGCCAGCGGCCCGAAGTTCTTGGTGAAAAGCACCGGCCTGTGCGGGGGGACCCATCTGCCCGCCTTGTCCGTTGTCTGCATGCGCGCCGGGTCAGCCAAAGGCGCGGAAAGCAGTGCGATCGGACCCACGAAGGACCACCGCGTGGTTACGCTCTCCCTCGAAAAGTCCGCCTGCGTCATCTGCCTCCCCAACACCGCCATCGGCAGCACCATAAATGCGGACCGCTTGGCCCCCGGATGCGCGCACGCCAGCGTGACGTTGTCCGAGGTGCCGTAGGTCTTGGCGGTGACGTTGGCGAAGATCGTGGGGCGGCCGCCCTTGGGCGTGGCCGACCAGTACGGGCGCACGACGACGCTGTGTTCGGCGCGGATCTGCGCGCGGGGGGTGCGGAGGAGGGTGCCGTTGGGGTACATGAGGTTGTCGGCCTGCGCGCCGGGCGATCCGTCAGATCCGTCGGCATGCCACGCGGGTGCCCCTTACCAGGTAGGTCGTCGTCACGGTGAATGGCGGCATGGTGCGCCCGGTGAAGACCCCCGTGGGCTGCCACTCGAACGCCCAGTCCTGCGGGCGCTGGAACCCCGCTGCGTTGGCCGCGTAGAGATCTGCGCCGGGGCAGCAATCAGCTCCTCCACGGCACCCCGACGGCACGACGAAACCCACCCATCCTCCCCCTTCCCCGATCGTAGTCCCTCGCCACGAACCCGAACGAGAACGCGTTGCGCGACCCCAGCCGGATGCTCAGGCGGTGCGTGGTCACCCCGCGGGACGTGGTCCGGTTGTACCGGTAGAACCGCGACGCCCACGCCGCGGCGTCGAAGGTGATCCGCGTGCGGGTGCGGAGCGGGCCGGCGAGGCAGGGGAACTTGCCGGCGATCACGGTTGGGGGCGTGTTGGGGCCGGCGGAGAGCTGCATGGCGGATGCGGGTCGATCAGCATCACATGGGGCGCTCGCCGGGGTGGGACCCACGTAGAACGTCCGCACGTCGTCTGCTTCCCTGTACTCCGCAGGCGGCGGGACGTCCGGCTGGTCCGAGTAGTTCCTCGCCGCCATGCGGACCTGGTACACCCTCGTCGGGCTGGGCGCCGCGGTCAGCGGCAGGAACCGCGTGGCGGCGCCGGCGGTGATGGTTGCGGTGAAGTTGATGCACGCGTTGGTGCGCAGGGTGGTGGTGTACGTCCGCGTGGGGATCGCCGAGACGGACACGTAGTCCGACAGGATGGTGGCGGCGTAGCGGGCCTCGTAAACGGTCGAGTAGCCCTTCTCGAGGAGGCCGACGGGGGTCGCGGGGACGTTGGAGAGCACCAGGGTCATCACCTGGCCGGGTGTGACGGCGGTCGGGGTGGCGTAGGCGTTGAACCTGCCGCACGAGGTGGGGACGATCGAGGTCGGCTTTGGGGGCAGGGGCCGGTCGGTCGGGTACGGCGGGACGACCTTGGTGAAGGCCTCCTTCATCTGCGGATGATCCGACCCGGATGAAGACGATGGCGGTCGAGGAGCCGGCGCTGCGTACCATGGCCACGCCCAGGATCGGCGTGCCGTCGACGACGCCTCCCAGCTGCACGATCGCGTCCTTGGCCACCTTGACCGTCGGCACCACCCAGTTGCTGCCGTCCACCAGCGTCGGCAGGCAGCCGTCGACGGCGTTGTTGAGGCTGGTCGTGAACGTCCTCCTGGTCGTCACTGGCAAGGAGATCGGGAATGAGACTCGCCCACGCAAGATGGACGAGAAAACACACCCATCTTGCCCGTGGCCACCGTGACCGTCTTGGTGGAAGTCCCCGTGCTCTTTCCGGCGACCACGGTCGATATCGCCAGCGTCCGCATCTCCCCCGCCCTATAGACGGCCTCGAGCGTCGTCGTCTTTGCCCCGGGCGCCCAGCCCACGAGCGTCTCGGGCACGTTGGCCAGGGTCACGGGGATGGGGGAGCCGGCGAGGGCGCCCTCGTACACGGGGACGCCGGTGGGGTTGGCGCCGCGCATGGAGGGGAGCTGCAGGCATGAGCGGGGTTGGGGGGTCGGGTCGGCGGCGGTGCTGGTGGGGGGGACGTAGCCGGGGGGAGGGGTGAAGCTGTATGGCGTCTGCGAGCACGCGGGTAAGAAGGTATGGGAAGGAAATGCGCGAAATGCCCACCGTCGTGGCCTGGAAGGCGAAGCGGGTGCTGTAGTCCCCAGGGCTGATGGTCGCGTCGACAAAGTAGCGGCCCGTGACGTTCGGCGTGATGCTCGCCGTCTCGCCGGTCTGCGTCAGGGTGGCCGTGATGGCGGCAGGGAGCGACAGGGTCGCGAAGCAGCCGCCGAAACTCGCCCCCGAGGTGGTCACTGGTTGATCAGGCACGGTCGTGAGCGTCGTCGTCGCCGCGCCGTTGATCTCGAGCACCGAGGCGTTCCAGAAGGCGAAAAATTGAGGCAAGCTGTCGCCAAAGTCGACCCCCACGGCCGGCAGGTTCGTGATCACGAGGTCGAACGGGTCGCCGGCGTCCAGCTGCGCGGGGGACAGGGCGATGGCCGGGGCGGCGGGGCAGCCGGGGACGTCGCGGATCACGCGGCGTGGCAAGGCGGCGGGAGGCAGGTCCTCTGTGGCCGGGTCCCTGCGGCCGAGCCTGTGCGAGTCCGTGTCTGCCTGATCATCGTCGTCCGGCAGCGGCTGATCCCCGCGGACGACGAGTGTGTCGCCGAGCGCCCAGCTGCCGTGCTCGTGTTCGGGTACATAGACGATGTGGTTGCGAATCGCGTCGCTGCCGCGGCCTGAAGATAGGAAGGCGTCGGGGTCGAAGTCGTGGCTGTCTGCGGTGGCGGCGCCCGCGGCAAAGAGCAGCAGCGCGGCGGCGGCGGCGAGCGGCCTCTGCGCCGCAACGCGCATCTCCGAGCGGCGCGGCAGCCGGAGCGAGATCCCGCGGGAGCGTCTGCCGAGTGAGGCGGCAACCTGGTCGGCGTATCCTGCGGGGCGAGACCGGCCGGAGGCTGCGGCGGGCGGGCGGGCGGCGTGATTACGCATGACTCGCCGGACGCGCACCGACGCCGCCCGCCCGCGCGCCCGCCCGCCGCCGCCGCACCGCCGCCGATCGCGACAGCGGGCGTTCGCGGCACGCGGCGCGGGTTCCCATAGCCGGATGGCTCCGTGCCGCGGGCCAATTGTGCCGCCGGACCGGTCCAGACCGCCCCCAGGAGCCGCACCAGCCGACCGCGTCGCTGACGCATTCGCGCCCTCACTCATCCGCATCCCCTCGGGCAGACGGCGATGGCGATCCGCGGGACCGGTGGTCGCGCGTGGCGCGGGGCCGCGCTCGCGCTCTCCGTGCTGCTCGCCGCCCTCGCCACCGCCACCGCGGACGAGGTCGGCCCGTGCGACCAGGGCTGGATCGTGCAGAGCGGGCTGCGTCTGCGGCTGCTCTACGACCCGACGCGCAACGCGACGCTGCCCTCCGCGTGCAACTCCGTCCCCGGCTTCACCGTGTCGCTGACCGGCAGCACGCCGCCGACGCTCGAGGACGTGCCCTTCTCCAGTCCGCCCCGCAAGGCATTCAGGTACTCGAGCGTCTCGGGCGGAGGCTACTTCAACCTGCAGCCGACATCGCTGGGCGACTTCGGCACCTCGGACTTTTCCATCGTCGTGCGCTTCCGCACCGACCCCGACACGGACCAGGACGCGGCGAGAGGCGAGTGGCGTCCCCCTCCTATCCCGCCCCGCCATGCTCAACGCCCCTTGGCGATCGCAGCATGGAAACTCCTGGCCCCCAATTTCTACGCCTGGCAGTTTTGGTCCGACACGGGGCGGGGCCGGTTCGGCTTCGCGACCAGCGCGGGCAACGAAGTGACCATGCCTTACCCCAACCTACCCGGCGGTCTCCCGTCCGGGGGCTACCACACGCTGATCCTGACCCGCGGGTACCTCTCGAGCTTCCCCAGTGCGAACGGGATCGAGCTGGCCTCCGACCTGTGGGACCAGAACCCGCTGGCCGTGGTGCGTGCCGCTCTCTGGCCGCGTCGGGGGCTTCGACTGACAACCCGTGCAGATCTTCGGGAACGTGGCCATCAACAGCGGCACCAGGAGGATGCTGATTGCGCCGTACCTGAACGGGGCGGTGGACGAGGTCCGGATCTACAAGTGAGCGCGCCGCGTCCGTCGCACCGCTGCGTCCCCAAACCCCTGCGAACCCGCAGCCGGCGCATCAACCCCTCCGAAGCATGGCACCTCAGGCACAACTGGACCCCCTGCCAGACCTCTGCAGGCTACTTCGTCCTCGTGGCCCACGTCTTTGCCCGCTACGACGAGTACGGGGAAATGATGCTGTACGAGGAGTTCTGCTTCTCCCTCGACGGCGCCTGCATCTCCGCGCAGACCCTGGAGGACTTGTGGACCGCGGCCAACTCGGCCGTGGGGAGCGGGCCGGACGGGCGTATCGAGTGCAGCCAGGAGCAGTACGCGGACCCGGACTCGTGGTGCTACCAGTGCTCGGACGTCGTCGGCAAGGTGCTGCCCAAGCCGACGACCACCACGCAGGAACCGACGACCACCACGACCCGCACAACGAGTACGTCGATCACGACCTTCACGCAGACGCCCAGCACCACCTCGCTGTCGCAGACGACCACGATCACCCGCTCCTCGACCACCTCCAAGAGCCGCACGACCTTCACCACCCGCGCGGGGAGCCAGTTCTCGTGCAACAACTACGTGGAGCTCTGCCAGAGGTGCCAGACGGACGGGGTCTACGTGGTCAACTCGACCGCGTCGGCGCTGCGCCAGATGTCGGACGACGACTACGCGCTTTTCTCGGAAATCGTCGCCGGCAAGGCGCAGACCTTCTTCGGCCTCTCGTCCAACTTCCCCGAGCTGGCCGTGGCCGTCGGCAACGGCGGCCTGTGCATCAACTTCAACTCGTCGCAGAGCATCGCCGCCTCGGCCATCTTTTCGCGGTCGGACATCAGCTTCGCCTCGTCCTTCTGCGAGAGCTGCATCGGCGGCCTGCCGGCGCTCAACCTGACCAAGTTCCTGATCCACTCGGACACCTCGGGCAAGGCCATCTACGCCGACATCGCCGCGACCATCGGGGACATCCCGATCGCCGACGGCGTCAAGCTCACCTCCCTCTCCTTCGGCATCGTCCTCGACGCGGAAGTGTACACCGTCACCGGCAAGGCCCGCCTCTCGGTCCCCGCGCTCAACAACACCGGCCCGCTGGTCACCCTCTCCTTCACCAACGCCAGCATCTCGGTCGACATCAACCTCGACGGGCTCAACTGGGGCCTGATGAAGCTGGTCAGGACGATGGGCGTGACGGTGTCGGTGCCGGATGCGGACGTGCAGGGGTGGCTCGAGAACGCGGGGGTGCTCAAGAGCATCGCGGGGACCATATGCGCGCCCGGGGCTGGGAGCCCGTGCGACCATTCCGTGACGATGTGGGTAGTTGTTGCGTCCCGGATCGCGATCGTCGGAGTTTGCGACTGACCCCGATCGTCTCCCCCTCCTCCTTCGCTCACCGCACGCGCCGCCATGCCGCAGCATCGCCACCATCGCCAAAGGCCAGCTCATCTCCCTCGACGGCGGCTTCTTCAAGCTCGAGGAGGTGCTCTTCGAGGCCGGCTACGCGCGGACCAACGGCACCTCGTCGTTCCGGTTCGCCGTCACGGGGAACTGGAGGGTCGACGGGAAGGTGGTCTCGGCGAGGGGGGAGGTGGAGGTGCCGCTGTCGGGGAGGGCGGTGGTTTGGGACTCGGAGATGCAGGAGGCGGGGGAGGTGCGTGCGGCTGAGGTTCCTCCGCGGAGCCATTTGCTGAGTACCGCTGAAGGGCGGGTTGAGGTCACCGTTCGAGAGCAAGAGGCGGCGGCGAATGGCGCTGCGAGAGGAGCGCGACCCGGTTCCGGTGAATGCCCTGGAGCGGTACGGCGACGCGGACCGCGGGGCGCGGCACGCGCTCTACCCGCGCGCACCCAAGTTCATCGTCACGATCGAGAGCAAGAGCCTGCCGCTGGGGGCGATACTCGCCGAGCTTGCCACCAGCGTCATTCCCGGTACAGTCTTGCTCCCGTGGCGAGCGCCCGCAGGCAGCTGACGTCTCTTCCCCAGTTGACCTCAGCTTCGTCACCGAAGCGATAAAGGGCTTCAGCATCAATAACTTCCTCATGCGGGCCATGTATCAGGGCGGCAGCTACCAGTTCCGCGCCCGCGGATCCCCCTCCCCGGTCCCCGTGGCCACCCTCGAGCTGCAGGCGGGCACCCTGGACAGCAAGCGGATCGCCGCCGCGGCGCTGGTGATCGAGGTCGGCAGCTTCTCGTCCGTGGGCCAGCTGCTCACGGCCATGGGGAGCGCCGAGATGAACCTCAACGCGGTGCCGGTGGCGCCGTCCAACGCGGGGACGGCGGTGTTTGCGACGGTGGCCATGACGTCGGTGGATCTGGGCAGCAATCCGGACTGGAAGTGGTCGATCCCCTCGATCGCAGCCGAGACGTCGATCCCTGCCGGGTTTGTGCTTCTGTCGCCGTCGCTAGAATCGACTCGCTGATCCCCGATTTGCAGGCTCGTCGTCGCGGCGGACTTTGGATTCCCTTCGGACTGCAAGGGCGAAAGCATCTGCCAGACCTTCAGGGGATTCATGGGCAGCGCGCGGCTGCGCCTCGCCATCCGTGTCAAGTCGGACGAGTTCGCCTGCGCGGCGTCGCTCGTGAACCTCAAGATCAACAACGACCTCACGCTGAGCAAGGTCGGCTTCGAGCTAGTGCTCGGCAAGAAGACGCGGCTGGCGGTGGTCGGCGAGCTCGTGGTCAAGGTGTCGGCGACTCAGTCCCTGACTTTCGGGGTGGGCCTCGTCCGGCGTGGCTCGTCTGCAGTGGCTGATTGGCGCCTCAGGCCGAAGTCGCGGCAATCTTTACGCCTCCCAAGGTTGAGCTCAAGGGGTACATGGCCGGGATGTGGAGCAACGCCTTCGGGATCCCGCGTTTTGCCGTGGGTTTTGAGCGGCGCTACAGATCGTCCGCCCCATCTGAATGCGCATCCTTTACAGGTCGGCAACATCGTCATTGCCCTGGGGGTCACGGCCACCTCCCCCGTCCTTGGCCTTCCCATGCCCGCGTTCACCTTGGGCGGCGAGGTAGTTGCTGATCTACGACTCCCTTGTCGTTGTCTGACGAGTTGCCTCTGCCCCGCAGATCGCCATCGGCCCGCAACCTTGCTACTACGGCGACACGCCGCCGCCCAAGACCTTCAAATGCACGGACTGGACGGACGCCGAGCTCAAGTTTATCCTGGATCCGAAACAAGACCAGATCAACGGCGGCCCGGGGTCGACCGAGAAGATGTTCTGCGAGCGGGATCCCACACGGCAGTGGTACGCCGATCGCACGCTGTCCACGTGCGGCTGCAGATGCTGCACACTCGCGCCGTCGGCACCGAGGACAAAGTGCATTTCGGCCGCGGGGTGGGTTTGCCTCCGATTCCGTCACGGAATCCGCTGACGTTGTCTGCAGCTACATCGGCATCGATCCTTCGAACCCTGACGCGAACTGGTGGGTGGCGTGGCGGGCTGACGGGGATGCGCGCGCTGACTCGAGCGCTCTGCAGGTTCGGGGTCAAGGTCCGCAACCTCGTGCTCCAGAACATCTTCGACGCCTTCGTCGACGGCAGCCCCCAGCTTCCCTCCGTCCTCGGCGAAACCGGGTTCCCGGGCATCACCACGGCGTCATTCTCCGCGCTCTCGGAACAGGAACCCGTGCCGGGAGTCAAGTTCCCGAAGGGAATCTACTTCAAGGGTGCTTTCAACATTCTCGGTGAGTGCCGTTGGCCGGAGAACGGGACGACCTCTGAACCGCTTCCGGTCTGCAGGGTACAAGGGTCGTGCCGAGATTGAGATCAATCCCACCAACGGATTCCTTGTGGACATCGCCCTTGCGCCGTTGAAGTCCGTTGCCGCCTACGATCGAGCTCGCCATTGTGCTGACTCTGCTTGCAGGATCGGCGGCGATATCTTTGTCTTTGTCAAGAACCGCACGGCGCTCAACGAAGGCCCCTTCCTCTACGTCGACGCCCGCGGCTCCAAGATGATTATGCCTACCATCCAAGGCTCGGGCCACGTCTCCCTTTTCGGCGGCGTCGTCGCGGTAAGCATTTGCCATCGCCCTCCGGTTGCGCCTTCTGATGCCTGGTCCGTCGCCAGGCCACGGCGATCGCCGACATTGTGATGCCCAACCGCTTCCGCGTCTACCTGGACGCGACTTTCTTCTCGTTGGAAGCAAAAATCAACGTCACGGCCGACCTCAGTTTGAAAGGATGGCCCACCATGGCCGTTACCGCATACGTTCAGCTCCAGTGGGGTCTCCGCTCGCCGATCGATCGAAGCGGCGCACTTACCGTCCCGGACCTGCAGGAACCTTGACACGTTCGCCGCCAAAGTCCTGGCCCAGATCTCTGCCTGGTGCCAAGATGGAGTTAAGGCCATGTCGGCGGCGCAGAATGCGGTGAGCGAGGCAAAGGACAGCGTGGAGCAGACTCTGCTAGGAGGTGAGTGGTTCCTTTTTTCGCTATTGCTGCTTGGGCTGAATCGGTGGGAAGTTTGTCGGCACGATCAGTGCGTGAAGGCGATCAAGGAGAGGACGGATTGCTCCGGTAGGTCGCAACTTTCCTCTTGGGCAACGACATTGGGTTGACGGACGTGGTTCCAACAAGCTTGGACGCAGACTTTCCGGTGTCCCGAGGTCCGACGCGGCTGCGGCTTCTTCGACTTTGAATGGTGAGCAAAGTAGCCGCTCTTCGTACGGCCGAATCCTGACGCTCGAGCACCTCGCAGCCACGGACACAACGTGCGGATTTTGACGGCCCCTGTTGTGTGCGGTCCTGACCTGCGATCCTCTTACAGTTCATCGCTCTCAATTGCGGGCTGGCAGAGCAGATCGTCGAATGGATCTGCCAAGCGTGGACCCTCATCCGCGGTGCGTCTCTCGGATTCTTGATCCTTACGCCACATCCTGACTCGCAACCGCAGAGGTCATCGTCGACGCCGTGTGCGACATCGGCTGCAGCGCCGCCAAGTTCGCCAACAGCGTCGCACAGGCCGCCCTCGACGTCGCCAACGTCGTCCTCGAGGCCGCCAAGACGGTCGCCACCATCGCATCCAAGGCCCTGGACGCCATTTCCAAGGCCCTCCTCGCAGGCCGAAACTTCTTCAGCATCTCGTCGGCGAACGCGGGCTTGGACCTGCGAGTCAGCGGCCTTACGGCCGCCACGGGGAGGCTCTACTGCGACATTTCCGGCATCATCGCGGGACAACAGTGGGGCGTCGGATTCGAGATCGACCTCGGGGACCTCATCGGAAGCGGTCCGCATCTGCCTTCGCCCGGTGCCCCAAAGCGAGCTGACCCCATGCCCCGGCAGCCGTCCGCCTCTTCAGCCAGACCGTCAAGGGCCTCATTCACTCCATCTTTGGCATACGGCGCCTCGCGGAACGCGACGTGGCGCTCATCGGCCCGGATCCCACCTCCGATCCCACCCCCGCGCTGCTCGACGCCTCCCCCGTGCCGGCGCTCCCCGGTGCTGCGGACCCCCGCGTCCGGGAGATCCGGCGCATCCTCGCCGACCCCGCCGTCGTCGCGCTGCTCTCCAACGCCCGGATCTTCCGCGCAGCCGGCCTGCTCGGCGGCGAGGAGGTTTCGATCGACGCGCAGTTCCACCCCGGCGGCGCGCAGGGGCTGCTCAACCACGCCGGGGAGTACGTGGGCGACATCCCGCACAGGCACAAGTGGGGCGACGGGAAAGCCAACCGCAAGCGGAGCGAGGTACCGACCCTGTGGACGGAGGAGCCGCCGCATGGGAAGGACGGGCCGTGGTGGGAGGAGGCGGTGCGGGTGCTGGAGTGATGGAGGGACGGGGCGGCGATATGGATTGGAAGGGTACCGGCGTGTTTTGGTACGGGATGTATTGAACCATGAATTCGCTTCGTCTGACTCCCGGGACCGAAAGCCGTGGTGTGGGCCCTTGCGGTCCTGCACATCCACCTCGTTGCCATCGTCCGCGACGTTCGCGCGGTCGGAAAGAGGGAGCTCCCGAGGACGGGGCCGCCAAAACCGGCGATTGGAGAGGAGAACCGGCTGCGCTGTATGGTTCAATGTGTTGATTCATTCTTCCAAGTCGAGGCGGGACGTTCTTCAGCGTCTAACGCCGCATGTTTCGCGCCACCACGTTCATTGCGCCATGTATACGACCGCCGATTCTGCGCCTCGGCACGAACGAATGATTTGCTCCCCGTCCCGTCCGGCCGGATAAACGGCGGGAGCGGCGACGGAAGCCCTCGGGGGGACCGCACAGCACCGGTTCCCGCCGCCGCCGCCGCATGGAAGCCCGTCCCGCTTCCGGACGCCGGCTTTCGCCGGCTGCAGAGGCCCCGCGTTTGAACGGTGTCCGTGCCAAGGTAAAGCAGGGATTGGGGAAGAGGAGGCGGCGGCAAGTCGCGATCCGAATTCGCCGCGGCCTCCGCGGGTAACGCTGGCCACCGATCCGCGGGGCGTCGGGCGCGAGGGAGTTTCCGGCGACGGAGAGGAGGCAGGTTGCGGGGAGGATGCGGTTCCTTCGGCCGAGCGAAAGGTCGGGCACCGGTGGCCGCAGGCCGGCCGGTCGCGGAGGCTGTGCGATGTGGCGTTGCCCCTTCCGCTCGGTTCCAGCGTCCACCGGAGCAACGATGCCGTCCAAACTGGCCACAAACACCAGTCCGTCGATTGATGCACCAATCAGTTGCATCCCATCCGCATCCCGATGCGTCCGGGGGCTGCGGCGCGGGCCGGGGACCGTCCCTGAGCGGAGGCCGACCGAAAAAGGGGCAAGGGCAAATTGACGTCAATATGGCGGTGCACCGTCGCCACCGTGTCCTCCTTGGCCCGTCGCTGAGCGGGTGAGGAGGGCCGGGCACCCGCCGAGCGCGCCTCCGGGCGGGCTAGAAGGCACGAGCGGAGGGCGGCAGAGCGGCGCGCGCCGCGCGAGCAGCGAGGGACGGCCGCCGCGGCGGACGCGTCGAGCTCGGGTTTGCGCTGCAGCGGTTTGCACGAACGTCCGGGCGATTTCCCGCCGGGCCGGAGGTTTCCGGTTTGGGTGGCTAGCTGGCACCCGACGTGTGTGGGTTGCCGCGCCACGTCAGCGCGCGGAGTCGGCGACCGCGGGACTCGACCGGCCGCCGGCTTCCACGTGACCGGCGGCGACGGCGGTTCCCGCGCACACCGCGCGCTGATCTTTCTTGGAGCAGGGCGGGACGGCGAGAGGGAGTGCCGCACGACGGTTCGCGGGGTCCGCGGAGGGCTTTCACCGCTTCCGCTTTCCCGCCTTCTCGCGGATCCGGACCGCTGAGCTCCCGGCGGCCGGCCGACTGCCTGCGCGGCGGAGGGCGCCGAGCAACCCTCAGCGGCGCTCGGCAGCTGTCTTGGGAGGGCTCCGCGGCGTGCGCCTGCCGTCCCGTCGCGGCCAACCGCCACCGCAACCGCAACCGCACACACCCCGCCTGCCTCTCGCGTCTCTCCCTCTCCGCACTCCTTCGCCACGATGCCCGCGCCGGTGCCGCCGCCGCGCGTGCCGCTGTTCGACGCCGAGCTGAGCGCCCTGCGGGACGACAACCGCAACCTGGCCGCGCTGCTGCACGCGCACTGCGCCTTCGTCTGCGGCGGCGGCTGGCGGCACTCCGCTGCGGGCACGCCTCCAAAGGCTGAGCACCCGCCCGGCGCCTGCTGGTTCGACGCCGCGCGCCCCGCCGCCCCCGCAACGCCCGTCCCGCCCTCGCCCGCGCACGGCCGCCGCAGATCGGAGCCCTCCTCGCCGCGCGGCCCGCCGACGCCGCTGCCGGGCACGCCGCTGCCCGAGTACGTCGACGGCCTGAAGGCGTCGAACCGCCAGCTCGCGGACCGCAACGCCGAGCTGGTCCGGGCAAACGCCGAGCTGCAGGGACGGTGCGACGACCTCAAGCGTGAATCGGACGCCCGGGCGCTGTTCATCGCGACCGTTTCGCACGAACTGAGGTATGGGAGGGTCGCCGTACTCGCATGCGGAATCTGATCGGACGCCTCCCCGGCGTGGCCGCCCGTTCTCCCGGATCCCCGCATCCGCCGCAACCCACCGAACCCCGCATGCATCCCCCGCCCTCCTCCGCAGAACCCCGCTCAACGGCATCCTCGGCATGGTCTCCTCCCTCCTCCACGCCGCCGAGCAGGCCGACGACGACCCCACCTCGTCCCCTCCCTCCGAACCCCCCTTCCTCTCCCCCGCCGGCCAGCCCCTGCCGGCCTTTGCCCGGCAATGGTCCTCCTCGACCTCCATGACCGGCTCCTCTCGGGCCCGCGGCACCTCGGGCGGCTCCTCCTCCTCCTCGACGCACCGCCGCGACTCGCGCGCCAAGCCCGACGGCTCCCTCAGCGCGGAGCAGGCCGAGAGCGTGCAGATCATCAAGGACTGCGCGGACGAGCTGCTCCGCACCGTCGACGGCGTGCTCATCTTCTCCAAGTCCCAGGCGGGCATGCTGGCCCCCGCGGAGCACCCCTTCCGCGCCGAGGAGGACGTGGTCGCCCCGAGCCTGAGGCTGCTGGAGCTCAGGGCGTGGGCGAAAGGGGTGGAGCTGCTGTACGGGAGCTCGGTGCCCCAGGGAATGGTGCTCTGGGGGGACGCGGACAAGCTGCGGACGTGCCTGACCAACCTGGTCTCGAACGCGGTCAAGTTCACGGAGCGGGGCTCGGTGAGGGTGACGCTGGAAGGGAGGGAGACGGGGGACGGGGAGGAGACGGAGCCCGGGGTCAGGAAGGGGGCGTACGAGCTGACGGTGCGGGTGCGCGACACGGGGATCGGGATACCGGGGGACAGGAGGGGTTTGCTGTTCAAGAGTTTCTCGCAGGTGGTGCGTGCCTCTTCGCCGCAGCCCCTCGTGCATGCCGCCTGACTGCATGCACCCTGCCGATGCGCAGGATGGCAAGTTCCGCCCGCGGTACGAGGGCACCGGCCTCGGCCTCTCGATCGTGCGCTCCCTCGTCGACGCCATGGGCGGCACCATCGACTTCGACAGCGAGTACGGCCGCGGCTCCGAGTTCTTCTTCACCGTGCCCGTCGGGGTCGTCGACGCCCCCGACCTCGACGCCGAGACGCGGTCCGATCCCACGGGCGTGGAGCTCGCTTCCTCCCTGGGCTCCACATCGACCCTCGAAGCAGCACCCCGCGGACGCCGCCCCAGCCTCTCCGCCGAAACCCCGCGCAGCCCCACCCTCACCCCCCGCCGCGCCTCCTCCGACCCGGGCGACCTGCTCCCCGAACCCCCGGCCAAACCCGCCCCGCCCTCCCTCTTCCCGTCGCTGCAACCGCTCGACCGCGCCCCGTACGAGCGCCACTCATCCGACCTCTCCTCCTCCACCCTCGGCAACGACGCCCCCGCCGCATGGGACCTCCCCTCCCCCCCTCCGCGCTCCCCGCCCGACGCGCACGCCGCCCGCCTCGCATCAAGCATCGGCTCCCGCATCCGCGCCCGCGCCGTGGGGGAGCCCGAGGCCGCGGGCATGCTGAGCGCCGCGCAGCCGGCCGCGACGAGGGTGCTGGTGGCCGAGGACAACCCGATCGGCGCAAAGGTGGCGCACAAGTTCCTGCGGAGGCTGGGGTACACCGACGTGCAGTTCGGTGGGTCTTTGCTGCGCGGACATGGGGTGCGCATGGGGCTGACAGTGTTCGGCGGCAGCGCTGGACGGCGTGCAGGCAGTCGATGCGGTCGTCAGGGCCGTCAGGGAGGAGCGCAGGCCGTTCCACATCGTCCTCATGGTTCGCTCCGCCCGGCTGCGCATCCTCCGCACACGCTGACAGTATCCGCAGGACATGTCGATGCCCCGCGCCAGCGGCATCGAAGCCACCCGCATGATCGCCGCGGAGGACCTCGGCGGGCAGCAGCCCTGGTTCGTCCCCCGTTCCCCTCCCACCGCGCAGCTGACCCCCGCTCCGGGACACAGGATCGTCGCGCTGACCGCCAACGCGCTCCCCTCGGACCGCGACCTCTGCCTCGGCGCGGGGATGCACGGGTTCCTGCCCAAGCCCCTGGACGTCGAGGCGCTCCGCAGGGCCATGGTGGAGTTCTCCAACCGGCCGCTGCCCAGGCTCGAGGGGCGGGAGGACGGGATGGAGGGGATATCGGGCGGCGCGTAGGATGGGGGAATAGAGATTGCATTCCCGATCGCGGCGAGACCTATACGTAGAGTCTAGGAAACCGGAGCCAACCTTCCTTTTTTTTGGCGCATGCGCATGCAGTGTTGCTGATTCATTACCAACGGTGTGTGTCCGCGGGGGACGAAGGAGACGAGAAAGTGCGGTTCCAATTCGAGTGTCCGGCGCGGCGCTCGCGCGCTTTTTGAGATCGTCCGGCGTTCAGTACGGCGTCGAGGCCGTGGCGTCCGACGACACCGATTCCGGGGTCATGGAGCGCTCGATCAGGTGCGCGGCGAACGGGAAGTCGTCCGCCGGCCTGCGCGGGCCGTGCTGCGGCGCCGGCGAGCGCACCAGCGCGGGGGGCAGCGAGTCGCGGCGCATGCCGGCGGCCACCTCCTCCCGCACCGAGCGCACGACGGCAAGGAGGTGCCTCCCGCGGCGGATGCCGCCCGTCTTGACGTCCGCGCGCACGTGCTCCTCCACGCGGCCCAGCCACTGGAGGAAGCAGTCCGGGGCGATGCACAGCCGGAAGCCGAGCCCCGAGAGGAATTCGGCCTCCATGGTCGTGAGGTCGCGGAGGGGGATGCCGGCGCGGCGGGCCCAGTAGGCGTTGGAGCGCCGCCCGGGCTGCCAGTCCTCGTCCGCCGCGTCCTCGACGCTCGTGGCCAGGTCCCAGACGTCCCTGCGGCCGGGGTCCAGCGCGGCCATGTCGCGGTACGTCTTGGGGCGCCAAAAGTCGTCGCCGCCGAGGTAGGGGGTGGGCTCCTCCACGTCGGCGGCGCGCCTGCGCTGGCAGCAGCGGCACGCGCAGTCGTCGTCCTCGGCGTCGTCGAGCGGGCCGTCCAGCAGGCCGACCTGGGCGGGCTCGCCGCGGTCGCCGTGGCCGTCCTCCGACCAGAACTTTGTCGCGAGCAGCAGCGCGCACGTCACGACGCTGGCCTCGAAGCCCTCCCTTCCGTTTGCCGTGGGGTGCGCCTTGCGCAGCCGCTCGACGTAGAACAGGCCGGCGAGCACGCTGGCTGCGGTGATCGGGCGCGTGCTCAGCAGCAGCGCGTGCAGGAACGGCTGCAGCTCCCTGCTGGTCCTCGGCTGCGCCGCGAAGCCGCCCTCGCCGTGGCCGCGCCACACCGAGTCGAAGACGACCGCGGCGAGCTGCGACACATGGCCGAGGAAGCGGTCCTCGGGCGTGCGCCGCGACTCCTCGCCGAGCAGCGTGCGCGAGTCGGCGTCGGGCGAGCGGCGGGCGCGGGCGAGCGAGGCGTACGACAGCTTGGCGGCCGGGGACGGCAGGCCGAACGCGCGGCCGAGCGGGCCGTCGGGCGACGAGCCGGGCGTGCTCACGTAGGTGGCGCCGCGCCGGCGCGACACCGCAAACGCCATCCCGCGGGGGAGTCTGCCAAAGGAGAGGCGACGGTTACGGTTGGCGGCGGGGCGGCGACCGCGCCACCCACCGAGACCCCGGCCGGCGGCTGCCGCGGCGCTGTGGCGAAGCTGCCGCGGCGCTCACGCACTCATAGACCTCGGATCAGCGGGCGGTCGGTGCGCCGCGAGGGGCGGCGGGCGGCGGAACGGAACTCGGCGGAGGCCGGCGGCCGTGGAATCCGGCCCGGTGCGCTCAGCTAAGAGGACCGAGCTCCTGCGCGGCGAAGCACAGGAGGATTCCGCTGCTGCTTGGCTTCACGTCCGGTCGTGAGTCGTGACAAGGGACAGGGTGGGAGCGCCTGAAGAAACAAAAGCGCCATCCCATTGTCACAAGCCAGTCGCCTCTATACCTTTCACCACCGTGCCATGAGCAGCAAGACAATCTATCTAGGTCCAATTTAACTGGTTGGAAGATTTCGAAATCAGCCGTCGGGCCGGTCCGCGGCGGTGATAACCCACGCTTTCGAACACCTTCATGATCTGTTCGTACGTCGTGAAGACTATTGCTCCAGAGAACTGTCGTGGGGATGGCGAAAGTTAGCCTGCTTCAAATGACGGGCGGGGTAGAAGAGCAGGGGAAGGATTGGGAGCGAACGCGCCCTCCAAGGAACGCACCCGCGCCCCACCCGCTCCCAACCCCTTTGGAGCGACACCCACCATCAGCCGGCCTAATCGCGGCGTTGCCCCCTTCCAGAAGGCGAGGATACCCTCCTCCTTGGCCACCATGGCCACGCAGCGCAGCGAGTTGCCGTATTTTTGCTTGCCGTCGAGCGACTGCATCTTCGTCTGCGGTCCGGGCCGTCAGCAGGTGCTGTTGCGGGCGTGGAAGAACGTCAAACCTTGACGACGTCCACCGGCATGGTCGCGTAGACGGTGATAATGCCCGCGACGACGCCTGTTTGAGCGACGCCAAATCAAACACCGAACCGGCCTCCAAACAACCGCAGCACACCGACCGCTCCCGAAACTGACGTACCACGGCGTCACCGGTCTTCCCTTTGCGTCCACCGGGTACCGCTTCGAGATCCAATCCTTGATCGTCCCGTACGCCGAGAACCGAACGGCCTGGTTGGCCCCCTGCCGCGCCATGACCGGCCCCACACCCCGCCAGATGCCCGCGATGCCTTCTTCCCGGAAGATGGTGGCCGTCGCGTGGGTGAGGCCGCGGAAGCGGGGGGAGGGGGAGTTTTGGTCGTGGATCAGCTTGGTCCTGTCCGGGTCGCGCCGTTCCACAAAAGGGGGCACGATCAGAAATCTGCTGCCGTCCAGCACGCCAACGCCAGAGCATTGCCCACTTGATCGTCTCTGTCGGCGTCACCACCAGCGCCGCCTCGGTCATCCCCGCCCCCAGCCCCGCCAGCATCATCCCCCCGCTCGACGCCTTCCCGTCCGGCCCCGCGACGAGCCTCTGGAACTGCTCGTACGCGACGAACCGCACCCCGGCCTTGGCCGAGTTGCCGATGACCATGGCGGACAGCCCCTTGTACAGCCCCGCGATCCCGCGCTCCCGGACCGTCTTGACGACGCAGTCGATCGGGCCCTTGAATTTGGCGCCGGCGCCCTGCTTGCCCTGGAGCTGCATCTGGGTCTTGACGTACCTATGGGATTTGGTCAGGAGGCGAAGTTGGAGGGGACGGCGGGCACCCACTCGGTCGGGTAGGTCAGGGTGGCCTCGACGCCGCCGGCAAAGCCGCCGGCCAGCATCGAGAGCACCGCGCTCGGCTTTTTGCCCTTGGAATCGGCCATGGTCGCGGGTCCGCGGGGCCGGAGCCCGGTGTAAGCAAATCGACGCTACGGTTCGCGAAAAACGGGCACCGGGAGGGAGGTCGGGTGCTGACCGCGTCCGAACGCGCTCCTCCAACACCTGTGCCCCCGCTGCAGCCCGCCATGGCGGGCCGGCCCGTGCGCAATGTGCGCGCGAACCCCAGCAACCCGTACGGCGCGGGCGCCTACGTCAACATCGACGAGGTCGACTTCGACGGCTCCGACAGCGACGACTCGTCGTCCTCGCGGCAGCAGCCCGCCAAGCGCCGCCCCGGCCGCCCGCGCAAGGACGACACGTACGGCGGCACGCCCACGGGGCGGCGCACGTACACGTCCGAGACGAGCGGCATGGCGGGGATCGCGGACCCGTACGACGAGATCAGCGTGACGAGGCCGTTCTCGGGCATGGTGCTGTACAACTCGGAGAAGAAGGCGCGGCTAAAGAACCACCACCTGTACTTGTGGGTTACGGACGCGCCGCCGTTTTTTGCGGCGGGGCTGACGGGCCGCCTGGGGCAGCACGAGGAGCGAGCTCGAGGAGTGCGCGTCGCTCCCGGTCAAGCTGGTCCCCATTCGGATCGACTTTGACATCGACAACTTCCATCTCTCCGATACCTTTCTTTGGAACGTCAACGGTGGGTCGGAGATTGAGGCGGATGTCACTGGGGACGCTGGTTGACCTCTGACCCTCCTCCTTGGCCCACAGAAACCCTCATTACCCCCGAACACTTTGCCCACCTCCTCCTCGCGGACGTCATGGTCCCCGGCCCGCGCGGCCAGCCCCGCCGGGTGATGGAAAAGACCACCATGCATGCGCAGCTGGTGCAGTCCATCGTCGCGCAGATCCGCGCGCAGTGCGCGGCGTACGTGCCCGCGGTGGCGGAGGACCCCGAGGGGGCCGTGGTGCCGGACGAACCGCTGGTGCAGCGGACGGAGCCGGACGAGGAACCGAGCCCGGGGGAGGCGGAGGAGAGGAAGACGGTGGACCATGCTTCGGACACGCTGAGGGTGGTCATTCGGGTTCGTTTGCCTTTGCCGGACCCCGTTTCGCCCAGCTAAAATTCGTCTCATATTCTGCCAGCTCGATTTGATAATCGGCAACACCCACCTGCGCGACAAGTTCGAATACCCCCTCTCGCCTTCCTCGACCAAGGTCACCCCCGAGGTCTTTGCCCGCATCCTCTGCGCCGACATGGCGCTCGGCCCCGAATTCGTCCCCTCCATCGCGCACAGCATCCGCGAGCAGCTGGTCGCCGCGCGGATAGCGTGGGAGGACGAGATGCAGGCTCCCGAGGTCGGGCGGCACGGGTTCCGGATGCGGGAGGACGACTGGGAGCCCATCATCAAGGATCTCACCGACTCGGACCTGGTGAAGCTGACGAGGGAGCGGGATAGGAACCCGAGGTGGGTTTCCCTTTTGGCTTATCGCGCGGGATCTGACGCCCCGGGCCAGGCGGAACCGCCGCGGCGGACGGAGGGGATACGCGCTCTCGGCCGTCCCGTCTGCCACGCCAACATACCCCCTGCCGGTGTACCGGCCGTCGCCGCTGAACCCCGTCCACAAGTTTGGCGGGACGAGGTTTGCGACGCCTCTGTAGTCAATCGATACCATGTTGACGAGCCCGATCTGGCTGCGGCGGCGCTGCCGGGACGTCCACGTCGCGATCGCCCCATGGAATGCTCTGATGACTTGCCTCCGGTGTTAGGCCGCACGGAAAATGGTATTTTGGAGGTCGCACCGTCCCGGCTCTTCGGGGTGGGATCAGCTGATGAGAAACGCCTGCGCAGCTGCGCCCGCAGCGGTTCGTTCCGAGAAACCTCCTTTACTGACCCCCGATGGCCCCTTCTGCCCCTCCTGGCGGCCGCGCTTAGGCAGCCACCTATTCTTTTCGTTTTTCTCTGCCAGTGCCCGGCGGGGGCGTCGGTTTTTCGGGCCGGGGAGCGGGCCCAACCCCCTCCGCACTCGCCGTCCCGTTCAGCGGAGTGCCGCGGGCGTGATTCGTCGCGGGCCGCCCGGCGCCGGATGTGCTGAGGCAGCACTGGCCGCGCGCGACCGCTCGGAGGTGTGCGCGACGTTGTCGTAATAGGGGGAACCCCCTCTCACCTCGCGCAGGCCGGGGTTGCGATGACCACCTCCACCGAAAAGCGCCCGCAGCCGAACGGCACCATGGGCCACGCCGCTCAGAACTCCCGCAAGCGCTCGAGGGACTCGGACTCGAGCGACCTCTCGGACGCCAGCGACTCCGACACCTCGTCCTCTTCTTCCGGCTCCTCCTCCCTCTCGTCGACCTCGTCGGACTCGCGGCCGGCAAAGGCCGACGGCGGGAAGAAGAAGAGCGCCTCGGCCTCCAAGCCCGCCTCGAAGGGCGCCGGCAAACCCCCCGGCTCCGCAAAGGAGAACGCCCGCAGCGAGAGATCCAACTCGGCCGCACCCTCCCGCCCCGGCCACGGCGGCCGCGACGGCGGCGGCTCCTCCAAGGAGCACTCGCCGCGGACGGGCGTCCTTTTCGCCACCAACCCGCCGGGGAAGAAGCGCCGCCCCGTTCAGCTGCAGGCCATCAACGTGCAGGACCGGTCGGGCCAGACCCCCATCTTCCGCTACTGCGAGCACGGCGACCTCGAGGCCGTGCGCCAGCTCATCGACGCCGGCGCGGACGTCAACCTGAAGGACTACGGGGGCTGGACGCCCCTGCACAAGGCGGCCGTGAACGGCCACCTGGAAACGGCCAGCCTGCTGATAAAGTACGGCGCGGACGTCAACGCCACCTGCAACGTGCTCGACACGCCGCTCCACGACGCGGCCGAGAACGGATACGTGGACGTGGTCCAGAAGCTACTGCAGTCGGGCGCGCACCTCAACGCGCGGAACCAGAAGAACCAGACCGCGCTGGACGTCGCCGACGACGCCGAGATGGTCGAGTGCCTGACAAAGTGGGAGGAGATGATCTGCAAGGTCAACGCGGCCGATCCGGAGGGCAGGATCCCCCTGCACGCCGCGGCCGTGGCCGGCGATGTCTCCGAGATCATGACGCAGATTTTCTACGGGGCCAACGTCCGCAGAAAGGACAATTGCGGCTACACTCCGCTCCATTTGGCGTGCCTGTACGGGCACGCCGACGCCGCGCACCACCTGCTGCGGCTTGGTTCCGAGGTGGACTCGGCAAACGACGAGCTGGACACGCCGCTAATCGACGCGGCCACCAACGGGCACTCGGCCGTCGTCGAACTCCTCCTCAAATACGGCGCCGATGCCAGCCTGCGCAACCGCGCGGGCAAGGCCGCGCCGGACGACTGCGAGGACGCCGCGTGCGCGGACCTCTTGCGCCGCCCGGCCGACTCGTGGCGCCCCCATTCCGAACCCGAGTGGATCATGCGCCCCTTCCCCGGCAGCTCTTCCGAGGTCATGGAGCTGAGCGGCAATGGCGACGGCGCCCCCTTCCACCAGCCCAACGGCCACGTGCACCACCACCACGCCACGCACGGCCGCCGCGGCTCCTCGGGCCACGTGCGCGCCGGTTCCGTCGTCTCGGAATCCGCGAGCTCCCACGTCAGCGGCACCGCCAACGGCGGCACGGGCTCCGAAAACGGGCGCTCGGCCAAGGGGCACCACAGCATGGAGCGCGAGGCGTCGCAGCTCGGATGGGGGTTCGCGTGGTTTGATGCGGTCAAGGACGTGGCGGTCACCCGCGAGGAGAGGAAGCTGCAGGCGCTGATGCGGATCATCGAGAAGCAGGAGGGCAAGACGGCGCCCAAGGACCAGCCGCACGAGGGCAAGGCGGCGCCGGCGGAGGAGAAGCAGGCGTCCGCGGCCGAACCGTCAGAGCCGCCCAAGAAGAAGGAGCGCAAGGACAAGGATAAGGGGCATTCCGACCGCGAAGAGGGACCGATGGCCAAGTCCAAGAGCCACAAGAAGAAGGAGAAGGAGCCCAAGGCCGCCGAGGACCCGTCGACGCCGCAGAAGAAGCGCGGCCGGCCGCCCAAGTCCTCGGCGCCGGAGCACGGCTCCCCCGGCCCTTCGCCCGAGACCCGCATGCGCATGGAGGAGGAGGAGCAGCTCGCGATCCTCAGGCGGCAGCTGGAGGAGATCGAGGAAAAGCAGCGAAGCAGCCGGGAAGGCTCGTACGACCTCGACGAGTGGGGCAGCGGGCGCCGCAAAGGCAAGGCCAAGAAGTCCAAGGGCTCCAAAGGGAAGGGCGACGGCGAGAAGGAGCGCAAGTCCAAGAAGGGCAGGCGGAGCGCGAGCCCCGCGGTCAAGGTGGAGCCCGAGTCTTCGGATTCGGACGAGGAGATGGTCGACGGATCGGTTCGGGTCAAGAAGGAACGCGATGGGCGAGGTGCGTTTCTTGCACTGCGATATCTGGTCGCTGGCTTACCGTTCTTTAGACAATGTGCCCAAGCGCGCACGGCGGCGCTCAATGTCGCCGGTGATCGACAGTGCCCCTATCCCGCGCCGCGCCGCGCGGAAATTGGACGCGCTCGCGCAACTCTACGACGAGCCCCACGAACACGGGTCGTCGGCCGAGGACGAGCCGGAGCGGATCCGCAGCCCGATGATTGAGAGCCTGCTCGAGGTTTCGAGGATGGAAGCGGAACGCTTGGCGCACGAGTCGGCCACGGAGGACGTGGTGATGGACGACGCGGCACGATCCGAGGAGGAGGAGGACCGCGAGCGGGACCGACACCGGCGAGATCGCAAGAAGGAGGCGCAGAGGGAAGCTTCGCCTCCCCCGCCGTCAAAGTCGGCGCCGCCAGCGAAGCCAGCCGCAACCAAGCAGGAGAAGGAGAAGCCTCCGGCAAAGACCGCGCCGCCAAAGAAACCCCGGCCGCCACCGAAGCCCGTCAAGCCTCCTCCGGTCAAGGTCGCCGATCTGCCGCTGCCGGACCCTTCGCGCATGAAGCCCAAGAAGAAGAAAACCGGGATTCTGGGAATCAGCGGGTACCAGCGGGTTGGCGCCGGGGCCGACGCGGACGGCGGCGACGGTGCGGCCGCGGACGGACTCATTTCGCCAGGCGCTGCTTCGGCAGCGGAGCAGGACCAGGGTACTGCGATGCAGCAGGTCCCTCCGTTGCCAGAGCACGCCCAACCTGCCTCGGCGGTCGAGACCGTGGCCTCTGTGAGCGTCGCCTCCATCCTCGAGGCGATCGCGGCGCCGTCGGCGCAGGCTTCGGGCCCTCAGGACATGGACGTGGACCCGCAGCCGGAATCAGCTTCCAGTGCGGTGCTCAGCGCGTCGGCCGTGAGCAGGATCAACATCCCCGACGTCGCCATGAAGGCCGAGGTGGACCATGTCGGCGTTGGCGACGTTCACATGGCGGCCGTGCCGACGCAGAGCGAAGCGCCGGCTGGCCGTGCGCAGGCTTTGGCGACGGGTGCAGGAGATGAGGCGCCGGTGGCCACGGAGAAGGCGGTGCCCCCGCCGATCCAGATCCCGCGCATCAGCTTGGACGAAGCAACTGCGCTTGCGGCCCTCACGGCGCTGCACGACCATTCGCTTGTGTCGGCCTCGTCGATCCCCACCGCCGACTCCATCCTCAACCCCGCCGCTACTCCAAACACACCGCCCCTGACGAACCAGTCGTCGTCTTCCAACAGCAGCGAGCAGGCTAAAGCTGCCGGAGGATCGTTCTATGTGCACAAGCTCAAGCGTCTGCCGCCGAACAAAAGGATCGACGGGGCGACCGGCGGACCGGCGTGATGGCCACGAACTCCACATTGTACGATGTCTAGATTGTGAAATTGACTCGTTGAACACGTGCTGGCGCGCTGCAGCCCGTCAAACAACATCTTTATCTTTCTCCTCCCTTCCTTCCACGTGGCGGAGTCCATCGATCCGAACAATCCGGGTCCCTACAGTGTGCAGCCCAGATCACTCCTTCTTGAGCGCGGCCCCGTTGGCATGGCCGTTGGCGCCGTTTGCTTTCGCGCCCTTCTTCGAGTACGACTTCTTTGCGAAGTCGGCAAAGAGCACGACGAGGGCGGCCACGTAGACGATGGTGTAGGTGTCAGACCACCGCTCGTTCCGGTACCACGGGAGGTCGGGGCTGTCGTGCTTGATGCAGCCGGGGATGAGGAGGTACGAGATGGCCAGCGGGTCGCCGACCAGGAACTGGGTGATCTGCGAGTAGGTGATCAGGGACTTGAAGGGGAAGCGGAAGCCGAAGGTCGAGGCGGTGTAGTAGGTGTACATGACTGGAAGAAGCGGTCAGCGCGGCGCCACAAAGCTTCAAAGACGAACTCACTGGTGTGGATGAAGGAGTTGAAGCAGACAAAGATCCACACGGCCGTCGTCTGGGACGCGGTGCACCAGAACATGGAGAGAATGGCACCGGCGTGGTGGAAGGACTGCAGGAGCGAGGTCTTCTTGCCTGGAAATCGCGGTTGAAGGACAGGCAGTGAGCGGTTGCTACAGCGAAGTGCCAAACGTGACAAGCCGACCTTGCAGAAGAATGATCACGGTGTCCAGGATCTCGTAGTACTTCGAAAGGTAGAACAGCCACGACCAGTAGTGCAGGAAAGGATTCCAAAGCTCCGACTTGGCATCGCAGTACTGGATCACACGACACGGGTCAGCAACGGCACCTTTCGGCACCTCGGGCCGAGCTTACCGCGGCCTTGCTGAATCCGCCCTGGTAGAAGAAGTTGAAGACGTGGGGCGCAGCGTTGAGGAACGTCAGGGCCGAGAAGACGGCGAGGAAGACGTCTGGAGTTCGGAGAGGACGGTGGGAGGCAGGATCAGCGCACGGGCCCGGTCGGAGATGGTGCCGAGGCGGGGCAGCCCGGCAGGAATCTGTACGCACTGTGGAGAACGACGAGAGCCTTGAAGATGGGACCGTTGAACACCGCTTTCCGCCCCTCGATGTGGTTTATGTAGTGCACCGTCACGAAGTAGACGGCGCCCGTCAGGATTGGGACCTTGGGGTCCATGAAGAGGTCGTAGTGCCGGCCAAAGGGCCAGTCGGCGATCTTTGCCGGCACGTCGATGCTCAGGAAGCTCATCGTGCGGTAGCTATGGCGAACGGGGGGAGAGCTGTCGGGGGAAAATGGATGTCGGGCCGACTCGGCGGATTCCGGGTCAAGCGCGCACGATGATGCCCCAACCCTTGGTCTTAAAGATTTTTGACGTACCAAAACCTCTAAGCGCCTCACCTGGGAGCGCCTCGACAAACAACTCCCGAATCTGGCACGGAGTGCAGCCCTGTAGGGCCATCCAGCTGCCAGCCAATCTCGAAGGACATGTATTGAACTCCCGCTTGTTGCTCCGTGCCCTTTGAAGCGGCGAAGGACTCGGACGCTTGCCCCTTGTTTGTTTGGCCTTCGCGGAAGCATCCTGCACAAGATTTCGGTCCAAACAGCCGCGATGGAGGTTTCTGCCCCTGCGATGGAAGTGCAAAATGCCGGCAAAGAGTGCTCAGGCCGCGTCAAGCCCCTCATCCAGCACTTTGAGTCGCTGCGCATGGCTTCAGACGCGACGCTGCGGCAGCTGTCTTCGAGCGGCGTCTACGACAAGCCCAGCATCAGCGCTCTCCTGAGCGAAGAGAACCTTTCGGTTTCAGGTGGAATGTCACAGGTCGAAGGAGCAGCCAGTTCCCGGACAGAGTCTCCTCTTCCGCTGGCCCTGGTCATCTCCGAATCTGCTCCCGCGTCTCCCATCGAGGACACCGAACCGGACTCCACGGTATCGTCTTCGATGTGGCTCCACACATTTGCTGGAGCATTTGCACCTGCCATCGTGGAGGAAAGTTTCGCCAAACAGAGCGCTGAACGAAAGCGGAAGCGCGCACTCTGGTTCAAGAGGGCGGCGGCAATCCACATGATGAGAACTCAGTCTGCCGAGGCAGTTGCGGACGTTTATCTCGCTGGCGATGACCATGCTGCCTGTTTGCCCGCACGCGCCATGACCGTGGGGGATCTGGCCAGCTTCTCTGTGCTGGGTGAGCTGCCAGAGAGCGTGCAAGTCGTCCCGGCAAAGCGTACCCGGAGCCGCACGGACACATTTGTTTCGGGCACGCCCCCCGTGCTCTGGATGCGCTCCTTTTCGTCTCTTCACCTCGGATTTGCGGACGAGCCGCCCAATGAGCAGCCGCCTTTCGCCTCGAAGCGCTCTTCCCATCGACCGGCATCTCATGTCTTTGTTACAAGGCGCAAACGCCTCGTGTCTCCAAGGAATTCCGCTGCTGTCTCTCCGGAGTTCTCGCGGAAAGTCGTGGAAATCAAAAGGGAGCAAGCTGCGCGATCGATCCCCTCCGGCACCCATTGGGTCACGCGGCGGTCCGATGGGCACTTGCGAAAGATGCGCAGGAGCTTGGAGCCTGAAGCGACGGAACCGATCGTGCCAGAGAACGAGGATGACTACGACCCGAGCAAAATGAGGTTCATTGCATCCGGGCTGGGCATCTTTGAAGGCCGCGCTGTCTCCGAGGAAGCTTTCGGGGAGACCGAGCAACCCGTTACGATTGAAGAAGGGTTGATCGAGGTGGCCGAGGATGTGCTCTTGACCGTCGATCATACCCCGGAAGCCAAGGGTTGGGGGCTGTGGACTTGGTTCTTCAGCCGCCGCACGAACGAGACGACAAACACACAGGAACAGCGGCCATCCGTCCTTTCGCGACTGTTGAACCGCCTGCGCTACGGCCCACGACGCGACAGCCTCGCGGCACCGCGCTCTTGAATCGGATCTTCGGACGGGTTGTTTGAACTCTGTTACTGAGCTCTTGACATAGTCTATCATTCCTGGGTACGAGAAGAAGCATTGTAAATGATGATATCAATTGATGAAGCCGACAATGTCCACCGATCGAGGATGGTTGTGCTGCGCCTCACGCTTGAACCCACTTCCGCACTTCCGACCCGACCGTTTTGCCGCCCCTCGGATCGCATAAAGAGCGGAGGCCAACGCAACCTGGACCACCCTATCATTCTCCGGCGACAGTCTTCTTCGCGCTTGGCTCCGGCCGCCCACAGTTGCCCACAATTACGAACGCTTTCCGTCTCTCGCTCCTCGCCTGCTCCGCGCTCCTCCTCCTCGCCTTTGTCGACATGGGGTGGGAGGCCTTCCGCGTCGCCACGATTCCGACTTCCCGGAAGCTTGCCTTTGAGAAGATCCTGAACGATGTGCCTCGCTGGCCGCGCTGGGACGTGGACCTTGTGTCCGCGACGATCACGGACGGCTCCACAGTGCCCGCCAAGGGCACCAAGGGCGAAGTATCGATGAAGAACGGGCGTACATTCCCGATGGAGTTCGTCGACGTTCGCCACTCGGAATACGTAGCATACAGGACCATCTTTCCTGGTGCTGCCCTCGATTGGTTCTGGCAATTGGAGAACGAGACCACTTCTGCCGAAGGAAAGCCATCTTTCCAGCTGAAGATGGGCGTCAAGTGCAACGGCTTCCTCTCCTTTGCGTACTCTTTGGCGCTGAAGTCGATGTGCCTCGAGGCCTTCGATAAGTGCCTTCCTGAATTTCAGAAGGTCGCCGCCGAGGTGCAGAAGGAGGCCGAGGGGCAAGCTTGATGGACTATAGAGGCGCCGTTGCGGACATGGATGAACTCCGAGCTGGACCTGGCGGACTTTGATCATGGATGGATCGGAAAGGTGGCTAGCACCGTGTAGAACGTCACTTGACGACATGTAATCCTCGAATCTCCCGTGATACAACTCGTACTGCTGCTACCTTGCTTTTGACCTGCTTGGGTTGTCGTCGGGGATTTCTCCGCGCGCGGGGTAGACTCGGCTCAGCACGCACCGCCCCCCAACCCAGCACGCCTCCAAAACGGATGCGACGCTTTGCTGGGCCCGCTCCAACACGAATCTCGTCGCCAATCGTCTCTTCCGCACCGTAGCGCTGGGCTTGCTGCTTCTTCCGGGGTGAGATCCGCGTTGCGCGCGCGAGATTTCAGGGCGTCCTTGACGCGCCTTCCCCAGCGACCAACATGTCTGGGGCCGTCTTCGTCCGCCTGCGTGGCAGCGAGGCCGACTTTACGCCCCTCGCTGTATCCGACCTGGATCTCGAGGCCATCGTCGTGGAGGTAAGCGGTGCACCAGTCGCACCAGCAACGTCGCACCGACATGTCGTCCCGCCCTCCAGGCGCTCCACCTTCTGGGCGTCGAGAGCGCGTCGCAAGTTTCCATCTTCCTGCTGCTCGACAGCGACGGAAACAAGGTCGAGATAACCAACCAGGACGAGCTTTCCTACCTGGTCGGCTACCTGCAGCGCCAGAACAGGGCCGTCTGCTTCGAGCTCGTTGCCGAAAAGTCGGGCCTGGCCGGCGTGGACGCTATCGTGCTTCAGCATCCTGAACTGCCTTCTGAAGTGCCGGTCGGGGATGTGACGGCGCCTCAGCCGGGCTCGACGCCTCCCATGGTCGCCGACGCTGGGGACCCGCTCGACGACGACGACGATTGGCTGAGCGAGGACGAACAGTCGCCTTCGATTCCTCCGCGTGGGCACACGATGTCGGCCAATCCCTCGACCGAAGACCCCGCCAAGAGGTCGAGCTACCCTCGCGTGCCGGCCATCGACACCGTGCCGCCGAGTCCGGTCGCTTCCTCCGCCCTCAGCGTCCGCAGCAAGGTGTCGGACCCCGAGGCCACCCAGGCCAAGAGCAAGGGGAAGGAGGTTGTGACCGCCGACGTCGAGGTCGAGGTGCTCCTTCCCCCTCGCAAGCACCGGCTCGGGAGCGAGGGCTCGGACCCGAAGGGCACGGCAACTCCCCCCGCACCTGTGCCCGCTGGCTCGACGCAGGCTTCTCCCTACTCCACTACTGCTCATTCGCGCTCGGCTTCGGGGAACACCATCGCCAGCCGCCTCGAAACCGCCAACCGCGGCCTGGTCGGCCACTACCGCACCCTTCAAAGCCTTGCAAACTCGGATCCCAAAGGACCTTTCGGACGCTCCCTGGGTCCCATTGTCGCCGAACTGGGATTCTGCGTCGAGATGATCACGGAGAAGTGCGACGCAGACATCGCGGATGCTCTCCTCAGGCTGGTTCATGAAACGAGCAACTTCATCACCGTGCACCGCAACGGCACCGGGCGTGCAGTCATGAGCCCTGTCGCAGAGGAGCACGTGGTCGAAGGCATCTTTGATCTTCTTCTGGAGGAACCTGCCTCGGCCAAAGAGGCCATCAAGAAGCTGGTGCGGGAGCGCAACGACGCCATTGCTGTTGCGGCAGCTCTCGGCGACGGACCCGCTCCTCCTATGGCTACTACGTCGGCGCTGGTGGCTGACACGAGGGACTCCAAGTCCGGGGCTGCCTCACCTGTCCCCACGCCTTCTCACCAGAGTTCGGAATCATCGTCACCGCTGGCCGCGCCGGCCGTTCCTGCTCCTCGCGACCGCGTGGTTGAGCCCGAAGTGGCCGTCGACGACGACCTTCTGGCAACTCTCTCGGAGGAGCAGCGCCGCCAAATGGCGGAGGAGCAGGACCGCATCCTCCAGATGATTCGCCTCGAGCAGATCCAGCGAGAGCGCGCACAGGAGGTGGCCAGCCCTTCAAACAGGCAGCAGCTTCCGGCTGCCCAGCAGCAGCAGCAGCCTGTTCCGGCTCCCAAGAAGGAGCCCGCCAAGCTGTCCAACCTGTTCAAGCGCGCTCTTGCACCGGCCGCTGGACCTTCGGCCTCGGCTTCAGCGCAGCAGCAGGCATCGCAGTCGCAGACTATGCCGCCACCGCCCCGATCTGCTTCGCAGCAGCCTTCGCACACCTCGCAGCCCGTTGCACGAGCGCCGATGCCTGCAAGCGCCATGTCTCTCGAGCAAGCCCACCAAATCCTCGTCGACATGGGCTTTTCCGACTCGCGCCTGAATGCAGAGGTTCTTCAGCGGTGCGGGGGAGACTTTACACGGGTGGTGGAGGAATTGGTGGCTCGAGATGGGGCGCCGCAGGGCATCATGGCTTAGGTTTCTCATTTCATCCTATACCGAGCACTCTGTATATCTTTCCTAAGTGCTGATACATCATGAGAGCATCTTCTACTCTTCTCCGCGACGCAGATCGTGCCTGTTCGCGGGTGATCATCGGTTGTTGATCAAAGGGGGAGTCGCACGATAAACAGACCGGCTATAACTCCCAGTCAACTAACGGGTACCGTGCGGACTTAACTCCCACTCAACTGGGTTAACTCCCAATCAATTTCAACCGAGTCAGGGATCAAAACACGAGGTGCCAGACCACCGCCGCCGGGCCCCACAGCATGAAGAACGTCTTCGCAGCCGGATTGGAGTTTCCCGGGCCCCTTGGTCGCCAGGAAGGCCCCCGTCGACGCGTTTTCGGAAGCGCGGGATCCGAAGCGCGCGTATCGCGCCTCGATGCCCCGCCAATCCCGCGATTATCCTCGCAAAACGGCAAAAGAAAGAGATAATCTTGGCGCTGGGTGCTATAAGCTCGGTTCCTGGGCGGCTTTGGGACGTCGCCTCGTGAAGTGGACACCCTTCTTCCTTCCGCGGAACCGACTCTGAAAGGACGTCATATTCGCCGCGCCCACTTGGGCTCTGCATGGTGGCAAGCCGTCTGCCGCCGATGGACGGCATGATTAGGCCGAAGAAGGCCAGAACGAGGCAGGGACGGCCCCGCTCGCTGGCTGACCTCGAGGGCCTCTTCTGGCGTTGGCGCGGATCATCGACACCGCGAGGGCCGCTCGGGCGGACAGCGAGGAATCTTGGACCTCCGCTCGGCCTTGACTGTGGCCTCGGGCGGGCTATCTGCCCTTTCGCAGCCTGCCACCCCGAAATCTACATCTTAAGGGCGCGTCGGCGGCGAAGCCGGTCCCGGCGTTAAAGTGTGGGCGGGCTCTACCATTGATCTGTCGAGTCGGGACACTTCTGGGGAGGGAGCCTCAAGCGGCGTCGCCGGCGCTCCCACTGGCGCTCGCGACCTCAATCCTCTGCTTTTGCCAGCGATCGCATCACAAATGTGCACCTTCCGTCGCAGCATAGGCAGCTCAGCTAACGTACTGCTTGCTCCTTGCTTGGAAACAGGGCCACCTTTGCTGTGCTGCGACCCTGGCGCCCAGCAGGTAAGGTCTCAACTCGATCAACCCATTGACGTACTCTCGCTGCAGCGCATCGTGCCGCGAATCATTTGCTGATATCACAGGGCATCATTCGTCGTTAATGGGGGCCTGCACGATGGGGAACCAACCCATCTGAGGACTTCGACCGCCTTCCCCGAGATCGTGCCGCAGAACCGCCCAGGGCGCACTTCGCGGGGGACCAAGCAAGGAGCGTTTGCGGTCTCCGACCATGAATTGGCCGTAGCGCGACCAGCGAAGGCAGCGAATCGCGGCGCGCACCTCAAAGTCGTTTTCAAGTGCAATTGGATCTCGTCAGCGCTCACGCCACCGCCAAGAAGAGGAAGGGAAGGGAGCGGTGCAGGACCTTTCTCGAAAGCGGTGTTCCCGAGCGTGTCTCCAACGCGCAGGACCGCCATGGAGGATGGCCACGCATAATGTTTGACTATAGCATGGCTCCGCAGAAGGCGATCGAGGAAAACGAGGTCGCGGAAACGAGTCGTGAAGATTGAAAGATACATGACGATCGTACGCCTCTTCTCTCTGTTCCCGGTTCCTTCTCCCTCCCTCCTCTTCTTTTCTTCTTCCTTTCCCTTTTCCCTTCTTCTCTCCTTCTTCCTTCCCTCCCCGGGATCAAAACCTTGGGATTTTGGTTTGGTCTGTACATGGTACTAGAGCCTCAAAAAGGGCTCGAGCCCCCCACAATTCCGCGTGCTCCGACCAGCTTTCTTTCTACATTGCCGTCTCTTGGCCCAGCCGATATCAACCGAAGCCGTTGTGCCTGCGATGTGCAGTCTTTGTGGCACGGTTTAGCTCCCTGGACCTCTGTTGACGCGTCGCTTCGGACTGCTCGGTGAGGCTGCCCGAGCAAGCGAACACGAAAGCACCACCTCCCGTTCTACATCGAGTCGCAAATCTACGATGTCGGGTAGACGCGACGCTGCGGGGGCCGTGCCAGTTGGTGCACCAAACTCCGCCCGCAACGCGTCAGAGGACGCGGTGGTTGGGAAACTCTCCGCGAGCTCGGAACTTGGCCGTTCTCCGGAGCCCTTTGAAAAGGGCCAGCGCATTTTGTGGCCCGCGTCTATGCCCCAAACCTCCCTGCCCCCGCTTCCTTCGATCGGCGAGCCCAGGCCAATCACACAACTACTCTCGGAGTTGGAAGCTGCCGCAAGCGCAAGGTCTTTTGGACTTTCGAGTTCTCTTGAGCCCGCTTCGAAATATGGTAAAGGAAGCCTCGAATCGGTGTCGACCGTCGCGAAGCCGGCACAGTCAAGAGCGGGAAACACGTTCGACGGCGGACTCCGGCCTCACCTTCTCATCGGCACTTCGGACAAGCCGTCGAGCCCATCTCTGGATCCCAAAGCAGCCATTGCAAGTCGGATTCCGGGCGCGGTGGTCGCCTTTGACAGTTCCCCTTCGATCGGGACTACACTCGCAATTGGCCCTGAGCAGGCGTCACCCCCCAACCTTGATTCCCCGCCTGCCGCGCAACCTGCTGGAGTCGCAGACCCTGAGACTACTAGGGACTCTGCGTACGCCCTCACGATCAAACGGATCGATTCCGTCGTCGCCGGCGCCTTTGCCGAGTCCGCCGCTTTCCGGGCACTTGATGCCAGCGAGCTCGCCAAGCTACGCTCCGAAATCAGGGACTTGGAGGCGGCCTGTAAAGCTGACCACGGGTCTCTCGCGAAGGAAAAGAAGTACGGTGATTCGTGTTGAGTGGATTGCAGAATCTAATTGCCTCACAGGCTTCTGCACGCGGCGGCTGAGATTGCGCGGCTGCATGCTCGGCAAGGTCTCGGCAAGGAGTCAGCATTGGCGGAGAACGAAGTCGCTCTCTCTCGGGCACGCGTCTCGGAGCTCGTCTCGCGTTTGTACAAGGTAGGCGGGTCTGCTCGCCTGCTCTTGTCCGTATACTGATGCGCTCAATAGTCGACATCCAGGCTGATGAACATGCAGGCTCTGTCTCTCAAGCACATCGGTGCAGTGCTCCGCGAACGGGCGCTCAAGGTGCCCGAGCGCGACGAGATCATCATGAAGCTTCAGGTGGAGATCCATCGCACTCGCAAGATCCTGAAGGAATCCGTGCGGCAGTGCATGCAGAAGGACAACCAGATCGCCGAAGCACGACGGGAGTTTTCCCGGGCACATGCTGATGTGATGGCTTTGCAGCAGCGGCTCCGGGACGCCGAGCACCTTGTCCGCGACGCAGATTCTGCGGACGAAGAGAACAAGGACCAGCAGCTTTCCCGCAGCTCCTCTTCGGCTGTCTCTGTGGGGAAAGCGCGCTTCCAGGACGCAGTCCAAAAGGTCCAAAACGCGAACCGGGTTCTGCGGAAAGGATCTTCAGCGGAGGAAACTACCGGCTCTGACAAGATGGCGTTTGTCGTACTCAGTGCTCAGCTCCAGGACACTCGAAAGGAGCTTTCGGAGAGAAACCGGCAGAAGGTCGACCTGATCATGGAAATGGGGTGGCTGAGGGCAGAGCTGGACGCCCAAGTTGTCGAGCGGGACAAGTGGAAAGCCCGACATGAAGAGCTCGAGCAGATCCTGGAGCAGACCGAGGAGCAGCTCGAGGAGTGCCTCGGCAGATTCCGCGAAGGGCCCGAGGACGAGGAAGAGTCCGATCAACCGCAGGACACCTTTTCTCTGTCGTCATGGGTTCGTCGGTTTGCCGGCATGGCTGATGCCAGCGCGCCTCCCGACTCTTCGAAGTCTCCGAGATCCTCGCCACGGCGGCGTGTGCAGATGTCCACCCCAGAACGGCAGCCGACGCTGCCAACGATCTCGGGTGCCGTGCCGACGATCGATCAAGTCGAACCCGGACAGGAGTGGAAGCGTTCGCTCTCCCGCAGGCCGAGAACTGGGACCAGCGCTGCAGAACGCGTCGAAGAGCTGACATTCACCGCGCAACCCGGGCTGGACATTGGCCCGACCGAGGGTCAGCATCCCCGGGAGCTGGCTGCCGAGAACGCGAGGCTGCAGGGCATGATCGAGGAGCTTCGGGCGAACCTGCTCGAAAAGGAGGATATCGTCGTCCGTGCCAAGGAAAGCGCAACGGCGGAAGCCAACCAGATTCGGCAGCGATTGGTCGAGCTGGAACAGGAGCGGGATCAGGTTACGGATCGGGCCGCCGAATTCCGTGACCAGGTTCGCGTGCTTCAAGATCAGCTTGCAGAGTCGGAAACAAAGCTGCGCATCCGGACCATCCAGTACTCAGCACGCATTGCGGACGCGGAAGCACGGTTGCACGAGGCGGTCCAACAGAGAACGGCGCAAGAAGTTCGCTCCCAGTCATCCTTGGGATCAGCCGCCTCTTCGGAACTCTGCTCGCCGGAAGCCGTCGCCATCTCAGTGAGCGACGTGGCCGGCACCGCCTTCCGCGTCGAGCAGCCTACGGTGGCATCGGTAGCAGGCTCGCTTCACCTGCTTGCTCCGTCGCAGGAATCTTTGCTGCCTAGAACGTACCGCGGCACTGGAAGCGCCGACTCCTTGGTTTCGGCCCCGGGAGCCAAGTCGTCGTCTTCGACCACCAGCCCAATCACCTATGCCGCACAATCATCCTCGGCTCCTGTCTCTCCGACCCAGGCGCAGCCGCCTTTCCTCAACGACGATGCTGCGACAGTCATTGCGAAGTTCAAGTCGCAGCTCGCCATCCGGGACCGCATGGACGCCCATCGGCAGCGCGAGCTCGACAGCATTACCAAGGAGTTTGACAGGGTCTCGCTGCGCCTGGCAGACCTGGAAGCCGAGCGCCGTGGTGCACTGCAGACCTGCGCCGCGATGCAGGCCCGCATCGACGAGCTCGAGGCGGCGCTGGCGAAGGGGTGGGATGCCGACGAGCTGCGGACCTGGGAGGACCTCCGGCGGGCCTTCTCAAGGCGGTTGGAGATCAAGGAGCGGGAAATCGCGAGGCTCAGGGGCGACTTGATGGAGCTGACCCGGCTGCGCGACGAGATGACAGTCGGCAAGGTTGTTTCTTATGGCTTTCGCATCTTTTTCTCTAATGCTCCCTGCGTAGTGCGACGTTGGAACCAGCACATCCGATTGAACTTGCTTCGATTGATTGTCATTATTGACTTTGTCTCCAAAGCTCGACCTGAGTCCAACTCTTCTGCAAAAGATGAAATAGAATATGCATCTTGCTTCTTTCATCGTCGAAATGTACCCGCTTCGCCTTCTCACAACTTTGTGTGCGACTCTGCGCGTCCTTGCGGCTTCCGGCTTCGTGCCGCCCGCGCTGACGTGTCGCAAACAACTAGCAACATGAACAAGTCCGACTTCCCCCCGCTGCAGGTCACGGCCGACCCCATGCAGGCCACCGTCAAGGAGCAGATTGAAAAGGCTTTCACGGAGGAGCAGGCCGAGGTCACGCCCGCCGGCACTCGGTCCGCCGACGCCGCGAAGCCCGGGGGCAAGGACGCGCCTTCCTGGGCTGAGGTCGCCGTGCAGCCGGCCAAGAAGCACGACGATGCACTCAACAACAAGAAAGAGGCCCCAGCTGTGGAGCAGCAGGGAGGCAGACGCCCCGGCGAGGCGAGGGCAGAGGCGGAGCGGATGGTCTCCGACGCCGAGCACAAGGCTCACGAAGCGGCGGTCAGCGCCACGGAGATTGGCAACCAGGCGGTGAAGATCGGCAAGGAGCAGGTCGCCGCTGCGGAAGACAAGGCCGCCGGCGTCGCCTCGGCCGTTTCCTCGGCTGCCGAGGACGCGGGAAGGAAGGCGGCCGAGGTGGCGTCCGAAACCGTCCATGTGGTATCCAGGGCCGGCGAAGCCGCCATGGAGACGGCTCAGAGCGCTGCCCATGTGGTTGCCGAGCGGGCCGGGGAGGCCGGGAGCGCGATCGCGGGAGGCCTCGAGGGCGCTGCGCACGCGGTCGTGGAAACGGCAGAGCACGCCATTACAGCGGTCGAGGAGACCATCGAGGTGGTTGCCGAGCGCGCGCAGGAAAAGGCGGAACGCGGTAGGTTTGGCACGGCCAATCATCCGGGATGATCTGTCTGATCTTCCTCCTTCGATCCAGAATGGCACGAGCACCCCGGTCACCCCGCCATGGCACTCGTTACCGATGCGAAGGCACTGCTAGCGAGCGTTGGCGAAACAATCGCCGAGGCAGTCGGATTGTCCAAGGCGTCGGACGAAGGTAGATCGTCGAATGGAGCAACCGACGGCCGGACAACTTAGATCTGTTCCCTTCCGAGCAGCCGACAAGGATGTTGATACTCTTGCAGACAGATTGAAGCGCCACGGGCTGGATGTGCAGGCCGACCAAGGGACCGTGGCTGGTGAGAGACGTCGCCTTTCGCCTTCTTTTGATGCTGACGGCCCCGGAAACCTACTTTCTTAGTGGAAGACGCGCTCGCGAAGGATCCGGAAGCTGTTCTGACGACGACGGACGTACCGGACGCGGTCGAGGAGCGGTTGCGGAGGCAGCAGATTCGGCTGAATCCAGAGGCACCCAACGCATTCGACGTGCTCAAGAGCGAGACGGACGTGCCGGACAAGGGCAAGGTCGTGTAGTTGGTCTCGATGCAGCTGCATGTAAAGTTTCCCCGATGTCAACCGATGACCAGGTACGAATCGGGCGATCCGGTGATCCAGGTGCGGCGGCCGCCCGCAAAATCGATTGGACCCGCCCCGCCACAAGATCTCGCTCGCCGGGTTCCTCTCGGACAGAGGCCGCGCCGCGTCGTATCGGCCACCGAGCTTACGGTCCGGGCGATGGCCGAGCGCGGCGAGGCCGTGCCGGCGGGACCCTCACCGACTCGGGCATGTTGGCCCTGTAACCTTCGCCGACAATCCTGCGATCGAGTGCAGAGCGGCTGCGCACGCTGCGTGAAGCACGGTTTCCTGTGTGCGTTCCCGACGGACGCGTGGCCGTGGCATGGGGACCCCCGGGCGGGCCCGTCGCCGCCGCTGGCCGATTCCCCGGAGGACTACGAGGATCTCGCCGCCGCGGCGGGTTCGACGTCCCTCCGGCTCGAAAAGACGGCGTGTGTCGCCTGCAAGGCCGGCCGGCGGCGATGCAACGGCCAGCGCCCGTCGTGCGACCGCTGCCAGGAGCGCGGGATTGAGTGCGGCTATCGGGATCGGGTTCTCGGCAAGCGCCCGCCGGCGGGGACAGTGCGACCACGGAACAGGCCTGGGTCTGACCTGGGCCCCAGGGTCGCCCGATCGCCGAGGGTCAAGATCAAGCAGGAGGACGAGGACAGCCCTCGCGGGGCACATTCGCCGTCCGCCACCTCGTCATCAGACACGCCCGATGAGAAAGAGGGCAGCTCCTCATCATCCAGGGCCTCGCTGCATTCGCAGTCATTCGCCGGACCATTGGTACCGGTCGCAGCCACCAGTGCAGTTACATCGGCGGCGTCCCGCGCCGGTGTTTCGCCCCTCGGCACTCGCCCCACAGACCCACTCGCCTTCCCCCCGTCTTTGGATTCCAGCTCCATCAACTGGCTCATTTCGGCCTTCTTCAGGACCTTTTTCCAAAGGGTGACTGGCGTTACTCTACATCGGCCGTCGTTCCTTGCTTCTTTGAGGACCAGCCCAGACAGGGCCATCGTTTCCTTCGTCATGTGGCAGGGAGCAGTGTTTGACGGCACGGTGGATGCGAGAATCACCCGCGTCCTGCAGGCCACTGCGTGGCGGAACATGGTGGCCCTCCGCCAGCGGTTTTGGAACGAGTTTCCCCCCGATTACGAGGTCGGCGCGGCTTACATGCAATGTCTCGTCCTCGGCATCTACGGCTCCTGGAGATCGGTCGGCATCGGCGCGGCACGCCGGTTCCACGAAGAGCTCATCCGCGTGGGCACCCGCCTGGGGATCCAGAAGGCGGGGAGCGGCGGCGAGTCGGGCCTCATGGGACCGCGCGAATGGCTCGTGAGGCAGACCATCCTTTTGTGCTGGTGTAAGTTGGGCGGCTTTTTCTTGAGGCACTTATCTTAGTGTGCCGCCACGATGACAGGGCAAGAGGCGTTTGCGCTTGACGCCACCCTTTCGCAATCCACAGGCACACGGGCCACGCTGGATCCTTTCCAATGGCTGGACCTCGAAGTCCCCATGGATTCCGACGTCTTCCTCTCCGTGAACCCGGACGATAGCGACCTGGACGGCCGCGTGCCGATGGAGCGCCTCTGCGCCGCCGACATTGTGGCCTGGACGATGCTCCCGCAGGGCAGCGAGGAGAGGAACGCCGCTTTGGAGAAGCTGCGGGCACAGAGGACGATCCGTTGGACGTCGGTGCTCACCTTCATGCTTTCTCACATCATTGGCGAGATTGCGCGCCTACAGGACTGGTAAGAGCGACTCCGTGGGACGTCGGACGCGACCAACACCGCACCTTCCGTCCAGGTTGAAGCAGAACTCGCTGGATTTGGCCTACACTCTCGGGGTCGCCGAACCGTGGAGCCCGCTGGTCGAGCTCGGCAGGCAGAGGCGCGAGCACATCCTCGGGCTGCTGGAGGATTGCCGCAAGCTGATCCCGGCAAAACTTGCCGAGTGCGCCTATACGGCTTTGGACGGATACGCGTTCGTGCAGGAAGCGCTGCCGTATGGGGAGGTCGAGCGTACAATTGGCACAGTGGTGAGGATGATTTCTTGCCGGGAATTGGTACGCTGGCGCCTAACATTTCTCTTCCTACAGATCGGGATTGATGCCCTTACCCTGCAGCTGATTAGTCCCCCACCTTTTACCGAGCCGCCGGCCGCGTGGCTCGTTTCGACGGACTTTGCGGACAGCATCGCCTCGGCGATCACGATCACCCGCATCGTCACCGGCGCCCTCGACCACCCCGCCCAGGGCCTGATTCGGCTGAGCACGATCCCCTACGTCGTTCTACACGCCTCGTGGATCCACGTGCTTTCGGTGCGCTGCCTCTTCAAGGCCGTCGCGGACGATCCCACAACGCTCGAGGTGGCCCGGGAAGCTTTCGAGCGCGACCAGCTCGGCATCGTGCACGACCTCGAGCGGTGCATGGACTACATCAGGAAGAACGCGAGCAACGGGTGGACAAACATGGTGTCGGCGGTGCAGCTGATGAAGAGGACGCTGGAGGGCGAGGCGGCGGCCGTGGTTGGGATGGAGTGGAAGCTGGTGTCCAAAATGCCGGCGGCCGAAGATCCGCTGCTGGAGGAGGTGGTGGATGATGCTTGAACTTGGCTTCTCTTTTCTCTGCTGTCTTAAACGAGAGTGCTTGATTTGACGCTGATGAGATGTTCGGGTCGTCGTCCACGGGCTGCACAACCAATCGACCTTCTCCGGTTCCTCCGCGCGCTTCAGCATGGACGCCTTCACAATCCTGCTGGCGCTTGTGGTCGCGATGTGCATCGCGCACGTCGCCAAATCTCTCTCGTCGCCGTTGGCACGCGTGCCAGGAGCGTTCTACTCCATCTTCACTGGGGTTCCCCACCTGGCTTTCTTCTTGAGCGGGCACCACGTGCCGTACATCGTACAACTGAGCCGGCGTTACGGAGGACTCGCTCGCATACGGCCGACCGAGCTGCTGGTGTCCGATCCTGCGCTGGCAGAAGTTGTCACCGTTAGACTCGATCTTCCGAAACCGAGTTTCATTTACAAGATGATGAGAATGCCGTTCGACGATGTTGATTCTGTCCTCACGTTCGAGAACGCGGACAAGGCCGCGGGGTTGCACCGAAAGCGGCGGCGCCTGGTTTTCCCCGCGTTCGCTCCGTCGACGCTGGAGAGAGTGGAGCGTCTAGTCGAATCTCATATTCGGGAGCTTCTGCAGAGGATTGCTCTTGATATTGGCGACAAGGGCGACCATCCCGTAGAGCTCGTCGAAGTCTTCGAGGCCTTGACGCTGGATGTCATCCTCGATCTTGCTTTCGACATGCATCCGCACACGCTTTTGGCTCCTTTGCAGAAGTCTGTCGCGGATGCAGATCCTCTTTCTCCTCCCCGCATTCGCAGGTCCGTCGCTCAGGCGCTCCAGTTCGCCGGACTGCGTGCAGGATTGAGTCTCCTCGGTATTCCCCTCGGGCTTATTTCCTGGATCCCCTACGTCAAGGAGGGCCGAGTCGCGCTTGAACGGGTGCAGAGCTTTGCGGAACGTGTGGTGGCAATACGTCGTTCGGCGGGACCCAACGCGACGCAGCGGGCTGATTTACTCCAAGCATTGGTGGATTCAACGGACGATGACACCGGAACCAAGCTCACTGACCGGGAGGTGGTCACGGAAGCGGCGCTTTTCCTCATCGCCGGGAACGAGACGACATCGGCGGCTTTGGCGTTTGCCTCTGGGTTTCTCATATCGGAAGGTGCTCGGGCATGGAAACGTCTCCAAGCTGAGGTCGATGCAGCCTGGGCAAAAGCTCGTGAAGCCACCGGTTCGGACCACTATCTCGATCACGCTGCCCTCCGAGACCTGCCGTACCTTAATGCCGTGATTGTTGAGACTCTCCGACTGCGACCCATTGCGGCCTTTACGGCCCGAACCTGCGCAAACGATCTCGTGCTGACACATGGCGGCACCCAGTACACCGTGCCGGCCAACACTTTACTGACGGTGTCTGCCCCGGGGTTGTCGACAGACATCGAGTTCTGGGGCCCCGATGTGGACGAGTTTCGGCCGGAGCGCTTCATGCCTCTTGAGCAGGGCGGTCGGAAGGATTGGCTCGACCCAGTTGCCCCAGATGTGAGGCGCAGGCTCGCCGCATTTTCATTCGGATCCAGGAACTGCATCGGCAGCTCGCTGGCTCGAATGCAGATGAGGCTCGCTCTCGCCAACCTTATCCTGAACTTTGACTGCGAGGGATGGAGTGACGGACGTCTTTCCGAAGAGCACTTTCTCAGCTACGCGGGAGCGTCCTACGCTGCGACAATGAAGGTCGCCGGAGGAAAGCTCTTTGGTCGTTTTCGGCCACGAAAACAAGCATGAACTGCGTGTTTCTAAAAATTGTCCGTTTCGGTTCTGCCAATAGGCAAATCACTCAGTTTCAGCAACTCCGTGAGACGCCGCTTTGCCGCCTTCCACCCCTGCGCCCCCTTGCCGATGTAGGGCACCGCCCCTTTCTTGTCCTTGCCCTCCGAGGGCATGCCGGTCGCGTCCAGCAGAGCCTGGAAGTAGGTGCCCCAGCGATCGACGTGCTTCCGGAAGCGAGTGGCTTTCTCAATTGGGATCATCGCAAACTGCGGAAAGAAAGACGGTTGAGACGACATGTCGGCACGGAGACAGTCAGTGGCACCCACCTGTCCGTTGACCCTTCCAACAATGCAGTCCGTCTTCCCCGCCATCGCGACGTGGACGCAGTTCTGCGTCAGGACGGCCGCAAACAAAGCATCCTCGGAATTGGCAACGCCGGCACGGATTGTGTATGATGGGTCTGTAACCGGAGAGGGAGAAGAACGGATCAGCGGTACTGCGATCGGCGGCAGTTCCCGACTACCTATGTAGATGACCCGTCCGTCCTGGAGGAGGCGAGAGGAAATAGGATCAAGTCAGAGAGCACCGAGATAAATGGCAGCTCGATCTTCCAACCTTGAGGCCTCGCTTCTTCAGCCCTTCCTGGATCTCATTCTTGAGCCACGGCCCGTTGTCTTGCAGGACTGCGTTGCCACTGGCGTCGAATTTGCCCGTCGGCGGCAGAATGTCCTGGATGGAGAGGTCAAACCAGGGCGCTATTCCCGCTGAATAAGAATGGCAGACCCACAGTGCCGGCACCCTCAGCAAGCACGATCAGAGCGTGGTCTTTGTCCTTGAACCGTTCCTCCAGATAGTCCAGGATGTCGTCAAGCGTGAACTTGACCTCGGGGATGAGCAGCATGTTGACTTCCCCGCAGGACAGTGAGGCATGGAGGGCAATGAAGCCGGACTCGCGACCCATGAGCTTCACCAGGCCGATCCCGTTCTTGATGGATCTCGCCTCCTCGTGAGCAGCGCGCAGGGCAGGTTGCGCAAGCTCCACAGAAGTCTCGAATCCGAACGTCTTGTCAATGTAGGCAATGTCGTTGTCGATCGATTTCGGTATTCCGATCACGGAGATGGGGATCTTGCGCTCGGCAATCTGCTTGTAGATGGCCGACGCGCCGCGCTGCGTGCCGTCACCGCCTTGGACGATGGGTAAGGTTGTGAAAGCGAGCAGGCTAGCGGCACCACCCACCAATGGTAAAGAGAATGTTGATGCCCAGCTTCACAAGGACGTCGACCATCGTTGCGGGGTCCTGGTTGCCTCTGCAGATTCGGCTCGAAAAGCGCCGAAGCCGGTGCTCCGGGAAGAACATACCTGCTGGTTCCGAGGATCGTACCGCCAAACATGTGGGCATCCTTGACCTTGTTTTCATCGAGCATAACGTAGGTTTCGTTGGCAATTCCCCAATAGCTGCCATCGGATCAGCAACTTGAAAGCAACCCAGCCTGGGGCGGAACGAACCCATATCGGAACCCGTAGATCTTTTCCTTGACATTGTAGCGGTAGCGCAGGCAATGAACAAGCTCGCGAATGACATTGTTCAAGGCCGGGCAAAGCCCGCCGCAGGTCACCATTCCGACCTGACGAGGTCAGACGAGACAGCAGGTGGACCGACGAAAAGAGCTGCACCTTGACCGTCTCGGGATCCCAGTAGATGTGGCTCCTCGGGCCAGCTTTGAGGAGCTGCGCCTGTGTGGTCGAGTTGCAGTTGGGCTGCAACAAAGCAGGTCCGCGTCAGACGCGTCTATCCGACGTAGCTCCCGTGAACATCATACGTCAAGCCAAATCCTGTCGCTCTGAGTGGCCACTGCGTGGTGAGGAAACAGGAGGAGCGCGACAAGGGCAAATATCTCACATCTGTCACAACGTGCACAAAGTCCAGCGGTGTGGGAATCGTGCAGGGCCCCAAAGATGTAATCTCAAAGTCCTCCGACGTCGGCGGCAGCGATGGAGCGGGGGACGGGTAGCGCTCCGGGGGAATCGGGGGACTCAGGCCCCTGGCGATGGCCGGCGGAAGCTGGGGGCTCCCGTTCGCCGATCCCGACATCATGCCTCCGCGAGTGACTGAGAGGCTCAGTAGGAAGGAACAGCAGGGGTTCCGCGGCCACTACCGCGCTCTAGAGGCGGGGCCGGAGACTCGCGAGGTGTGGCGCGCACAAGCACAGTCCCTGAGGACTGCCCTGAAAACCCCGGACCATTCACGTTCGTCGCTCGGCCGTACCTTTCGGTTCAGAGCTATGGAACGCTACTGTATGGTCCGCACCTGGAAGCTTACCGATCGGTTTCCATCCACCATCCACCGGAGCCGAAGAGGAGATCATCTATCCGCCCTTCTATGGAGGGATCAAGGTCCACGTCGCTTCGTACCGAGCACGGACTACAGCATACGACATGCTTCCAAGAAGCCCAGGAAGGCAGTGTTGCCAGTTCTCCAAGATCGCCGTAAAGCTTTGAACAGCTCAATCCGTAATGCTACTTGACGTGACAATTGCCCAGCGTGCAACGATTGCACCGTGAACCGTGTCCTAAACAGAGCGGAGTGGGCTTCCGCGAGGGATCTGTAGCAGCGCCGGGCACATAAGCCTCCATCGGCTTTACGGCAGCGTTGCGGAACTAGGGAATCAAAGATCATGGCTCTTTGGCAGGAGGTCGATTCCAGAATGCTGTAGCGATGCCCAGTCCTCCAAAGCAAGCTCCAACGACGAGTGCTATCCATGCGAAGTTCACGGCGCGGCTTGCAGTCCTCTCCATGTCCTGTCAAATGAATGCACGAGTCAACACCGAATCTCGTGGCCATGTCTTGTACCAACACGCATGCTCGTCGAGAAACTGTTTAGTGCTTTGGCAAGGTCGGCCACGGCGTCATTGAAGTCATCGACGACTAATGCGGGCCCGTCAGTGGCCATCGCTCAACTTGCATGAAAGCAAGAACCTTTTGGTGCCCCAGAAAGCTCTTTCGACACGTTAAATGTCACCGCGATGGGCGGAAGACCCTGCAGCCCGCCCTTGCTGTGAATACTCAATCGTCCGTCTCCAAGAGCTCCACGCGACGAAGGGGACGAACCCAAACAGCTCGGACAAATCGAACGTATCGGCGGCCGACTGAGGCATTTTTCGCGCTGAACGAAGCTAGCTGGCAACGCGCCGAACAACGTCCGAACGTCGATCCGATCGTTTCTCCGCCATCCCTATCCCGATCGCGCGCGACGACACGGATCGCTCCTTCCGCAGGCTGCGAAATAGCCATGACGGTCGGCGGATTCGACTCCGCAAACTCGGTTCTCATCGTCGGAGCCGGAATCTTTGGCCTCGGGACGGCCATCTCGATCAAGAAGAAGTTCCCGACCAAGGAAGTCACCGTCGTCGAGCGGCTCGGCATCCCTGCGCCCGATGCCTCCTCGGTCGATCTGAACAAGGTGGTGCGCTGCGACTACGGTCTGGACTCGCTGCACACGGACCTGGGCAACGATGCCATTCGGAGGTTCCTCGAATGGAACGCCGAGGACGAGAAGCGGGGCAGGGCCTCCGTCTTTCACCCTTGCGGCGTCCTTGTCCTTTCAAAAGACCCGCTTGATGCTCCCTCATCAAAGTACGAGATGGCTTCGCGCGCTGCCATGTTCACGAACGGCCTGGGATCGTACGTCGTGGACGGGGTCGTCGATCCGGCAAACAAGGACGTCCTGCCGCAAGCGTGGCACTCTGCCGTTCACGGGCAAGGCGATTACAAGGGCGGGTATCTGAACAAGTGGTGCGGATTGGGTCTGGCTGAGAAGACGGTCGCCAGGATGGCAGACGAAGCGACCGATCTCGGTGTGCGGCTCCTTCCGAACCATCCCGTTCAGTCCTTCGTCTACGGAGTCGATGGGCGAGTGACGGGCGTCAAGTGCCTCGAGCCTGGTGCAGCAGAACCAAAGATCATCTCTGCGGACTACACGGTCGTTTGTGCTGGAGCTTGGTCGCCGTCCCTACTCCCGGAGCTATCCGCGCTCCTCTTGCCGACCGCGCAGTCTGTCGTTCATTACAGGCTCACGGACCCCCAGGCACACGCCCGATTCACCGAGGCCGGCGGATTCACGGTGTGGTTCGCCGACGTCGTGCGCACTGGATACTACGGATTCCCGGTGCACGACGAGACAGGCCTGGTCAAGATCGCGAACCACTCTCCCGGATACAAGCTGCCCAAACCGGAGACCGGGCCCGCAACCTTTGTCACCGGCGGTACCATTGAGGATGGTCAGGTCCCGGCCGGCAATTCCTTCACGATTCCGCGCAAAGAGCTCCATTTCATCAGGGATTGGGTGCGCAGGAACCTGCCGGAGCTGGAGGAGAAGGGCAAAGTGGAATCGACGCGGATATGCTGGTACACGGACTCGTTCGACGGCCGCTTCCTCATCTGCCCGCACCCGACCGTCGCGGGCCTGCACATCGCCACGGGTGGCTCGGGCCACGCCTTCAAGTTCGCCCCCGTGATCGGCGACGTGATCCTGGATTCGCTCATGGGCGTCTCGAACCAGTACACCGAGGCGTACAAGTGGCGCACGAACCCGGATCCCAACTGGACGGCGAAGTGGCCCGCGCTCGGCGATCTCGCGTCGCCGTCCGAGTTTGAGGGCGAGATCGACGCCGCCAAGGTCGAGGCGCGGAAGCAGTCGGATCTGATCAGGGCCGACAAGAAGAACGAAGTGGGCAGCTCGGGAACGGATATCTGGGGTTTAGACAACAGCTAGGTGGAGGAGAGTAATAGTAGAGCGATCGGGCTGCAAGAACCAGCGAGGCCCACGACGTGAGTTGCAGGCGTCCTTTTGAGACGGCCTTGACTTCCTGGCTTATCCAAACGCCCATTGTTTCAAAAGTAGAGACAAACGAACCTCGAGATTACGTATTGCACCTATTCTTGCCGCGGTTTCCGTCGCGATGCGCCTCCCGCGGCTCGTCGTCTTCGACCTGGACGGCCTTCTGTGGAGTCCAGAAATTTATGAGCTCTGGGGCTCCGGAGGCTCGCCCTTTCGTCTGGATCCGAAATCTCTGGACTGCACGGACCGCAGCGGGACCCACGTGCGGCTCATTGGCCATTCGCGGGCGGCCCTGCTGCAGCTCTCGCGCTTGCGGCCCGATGTGCTGGTGGGCATCTCCAGCAAGACGGACGAACCGTCCTGGGCCCGGGAATGCCTGGCGACGATGGAAGTCGAAAAGGGCGTCAAGGTGGCCGACGTGCTGGAGCCGAAAGCGGTCGTGCTATCGAAGCGCAGCAAAACGGAGCATTTCCAGCACATGAGGGAGACGCTGGGCATACCGTTTTCCGAAATGATCTTCTTCGACAATGGTAGGCGACGCGCGAGCACACGGCAGTCCGCCGTCTGACGCCGCCGAGCAGAATACGGCAACATCCGGGCCGTCTCCCCGCTTGGGGTCCACTGCTTCTACTGCCCAGAGGGACTGACAAAGAAGCACTGGGAAAAGGCGCTGGCAGACTACGCAGCAAAGATGGGCCCCCCGAGGGATCTCTAGAACGCAGACGTCGGGCAATAACTGAGCCTCTCATTCAATGATGACCAAGATTCCACGCCGTACACAGACCGAGTCGATGCAACATGCCCCGCCGCTCATGCCTGCGGCTCCCGCCCCCCGCTCTCGGGATGCTCGTCCGGGTTCGAGACCACCAGCTTCCTCTCCGCCTCGCCCTCGCTCTCGGCCCCGCTGTCGGCCCGCTTCTGCCCCGTCCCCGAACCCCGCACCGGCTGCGACGACGACGTGCCGGTGCGCCGCAGGGGGCGGCTGGGGTTGCTCGGGTTGCTCGTTGCCGAGACCGCCACGGGCGACCCCGAGGAGCCGACGCCCGCGAAGAGGTCGTACGTGAGGATCCGGGTCCCCGGCGGCGCTTTTCGGGGGGCGGGCGCGGCCATCTCCCACGAGGGGAGCGAGTTCTCGATCATCCGCGGCGCGGAGCGCGCGGGGGGCGGCTTGCCGGCCGCCGCGGGGTCGATGAGCGCGGGCTCGCTGGGGGGCGGCTGCGGGGTCGAAAACAGGTCGTAGAGGGTCATGCCCTCGGGGAGGCTGGATGCGTAGTGCACCGGCACGAGCGGCACGGGCGCCGCGGGCGCGGAATCCGCGCTGTCGGGCGACGCCTCGTAGTCCGACTCCGAGTCGTCGGCGGCGGTGGGGAGGCCGCCGACCGAGTGGCGCTTGGACGCCGTGCGGGAGCGCCGGTCGGGCGGGGCCTGCGAGCCGAGAAGGCCCGCGGCGGCGGCGGCGGCGAGGTTGTCCCGCTTGGAGCCCACCGTGACCAGCGAGCGCCGCTCGAACGCCGCGCTGGCGTGCGGGCCCAGTGAGTCGAGGAACTCCTCGTTTGTGTCGGCAGGCGGGGAGGCGGGCGACTGCGGCGCCCTGCTGCCGGTGACCATGGACATGGTGCGGCCCAGGGTCGCCGCGAACCCGGCGACGGAGCGGCGCATGGGGCTGCCGACCTCGTCGTCAACGGGCGAGACCTGATTGCTGGGCGTCGACTTCCACGGTTCGGTGGCGAGCACCTCGCCGGTCCCGAGCACCTGTGATTGAGGCACACAAGAACTGTCAGCAGACTTTCAGCCGAAACACATGTAGGCTTAACCACCTTGGGATTCTTGATGCTCTCCATCTCCCTCTTGCTGCCCTTTCTCCGCAGCTCGTCCTCCTCGTCGTAGCCGACATCGGGGCGCCATATGCGCCCGATGATGGGTATCAACATCCTGCGAACCCGCGAATGGTCAGCGCCGTCCGAACGGTACGCCGCGCCGAGGCCCACCTGTCGGGATCCTTGGCCCCGCCCCTGGCGATGCATCTCCACAGCATTATCGCAAACAGCACCAGCGCGGCTCCCAAGCACGCCGCCGCCACGCCCCACTTCCACCCAGGCTGGTCCCACAGCGACACCTGATCCCCCGGCGACACCGGGGAGGGGTACGAAGCCTCCCAGCCCCACGTGCCGGGGTCCAGCGAGAAGATCGTCGACAGGGCGTACGAGGTGTTGGGCAGCAGCGGCGGCAGCGCGCGGGAGAGGTTCTTGGCGGGGCCGGTGGAGCCGCCCCAGAGGAGCTGCGGCTGCGGCATGCCCGGGGTCTGCACGGGCAGCGGAAGCGGGATCAGCCGGCCGTAGTCCGAACGGGGGCCGGGGCGGTAGCGCTTCGGGTTGGGGTACTGCGGGGTCGGGACCACGGGGATCCACGAGGCGTTGGCGGGCAGGCCCGAGGCGTCGATGGCGAAGAGGTCCTCCATATACTCGGCGCCGTCGTAGCCGCCGTAGCCGAACATGACCGAGTTCTCGTAGGGGATCTTGGTGGAGAAGGAGGAGTACATGCGCGGGCGCGGGGGAGTGCCGGCGAGCACGTTGGCGGGGAGGAGGGTGATGTTGGACGGAAAGGCGCCCGCGATGTCGAGGATGTTGCACGACGGGTCCAGCGGCCGCACGTTCACGCCGGGTGAACCGAAGCAGATGAAGAGGTAGTTGGAGGCGCTGCGGGATGGTCAGCTGCGGAAGCAGGCGGCCGGCGGACGACGCACCCGTTGACGATGTGCATGGTGCTCCCGACGCGGCGCCGCTCCAGACTCTCGCCGCCGATGCGCCGCAGGTCGACCTCCTCCCACCAGCCGTCGTTGACGTCGAGCGTCCACAGCTCGCCGGTCTCCTCCTCGGGGCCGTCTGCCTCCTTCTTGACGCCGCCGAAGACGAAGACGCGGGCGGTCTTGCCGTGGAAGGCGCACGAGTGGTAGTAGCGCGGGGCCGGCGTGATCCAGTCGGCGCCCTCCTGGCGCAGCGGCGTCCACGAGCCGTCGGCGGGGTCGAACCACAGCGGCGGGTACGGCGAGGGGATGCGCGCGCCGTCGGGAGCCACTGTCTGGCCGAACAGCACCAGGATGCGTGGCCCGACGGGCACTGCGCAGTGGTGCACCAGCGGCGGCGGCTTCGTGCCGGCGCCCCCGGGGCCGGCCTGCGGGCCGAGCACGGCGACGGTTGCCGCGGCGTCGACGGCCCACGGCGAGTCCTGCCCGGCCAGCGCGCCCGGCACGTCGAGGAAGTACACCGTCGCCGACAGCGGGTCGGACGCGGCGGGCGCAAACAGCGGCGGCTGCGGGATCGCCCCGCCGATGGCGTACGCGCGCGACGCGATCGCCGGCAGCGTATGGCCGTAAAGAAGCGGCGGCAGCGGGACCGTCTCGAGGGTAGGACCCCTCCGGACCACTGCGCCCATCGCGGTCCCCGCTGCTCCCAGCACTCCCAGCGCGAGCAGCCCCCAGCCCGCTCGCCGGCGGCGGCGCATCGGGCCCGTCCCTGTGAGTCCGGTCGGTGTGTGGGGTGCGCTCAGCAGTGCCGCCGTGGGACCCAAAACGATCAAAAGTCGTTCCCCAATCTGCGCCGCCCACACCGGCCAGCCCACATCAGAACCGGCATCGGAGGCACGGAAATTGGAAATTCAAATCTTCCCCGTCGGTTTCCGGGGTCGGCAGGGCCTCAGTCGTCGGGTTGCCGCACCCATTCTCGCGCTGCTGCAAGCCCCACCAACAAGCCGAGAACATCAAGAGGCGGGAATGCGGTCGACGCAGGACATATGTAGCGAATAGACAGTCGATATATGCGACGCAGGTGCGCGATAGGTTTTTCCCCGCGGGCGATCGGCGGTGGCGCCAGCGCCTCACCGTCCCCCGTCCCTTGTTTCCCTCCCTCCCCGGTTTCCGTCCCCTTCCCCCTTCCACCCACGCCTCAGAACTGCATGTCCCGGACACGCGAGCACCAACCGTCCGCCTCGTACCCCGTGCTCCCCCATACCTCCCTGTGCCTGTCCCCGCACGCCAGGAACGGGTTCCTCCCGCTGCCCTTGGCCACCAGCGCCTCGCAGCACGCCTGCGGCACCCAGATGCAGTTGCGCGAGTCGGTGCTCATGCACGCGCTCTCGCCGTACGAGGTGCGCTTGACGGGCGCGTAGGCGTCGGCGCCCGAGGGGTCGCGGAGGCACTGCCAGCGCGTGCCGCCGTAGTCGGGGCCCGAGTCGGGGATGAGGGGGCAGCCGGAGCCGTCGACGGGTGGGGGGGTGCCGCCGCCGCTGCCGCCTCCGGTGCTGCCGCCGCTGGTGCTGCCTCCGCCGCCGCCGCCGCTCGGCGGCGCGCCGCTCGGAGGGTGCCAGCTGTCGTAGGTACCGTTGTACGGGTGCCACCATCCGCGCTGAAGAGAACATCAGCACTTGAGCCCGTGCGAGCGCCACGTAAACCCACCCAGCACCCGTTGGGAAGCCCCGGCACGGTCGGGAACGACGCCGCAATCGGCTGCCCCGTGAACGGATCGATCGTGCCCGGCTTGAACCCGCAATCAAACAGCTGCTGGTACCCCGGCTGCGGGGGCACGCTGCCGTCGCACCCGCACCTGACCGAGAACCAGTCGATGCTGACCCTGTAGTCGGGCTGCCGCGTGTCCTGGGACCAGTCGGTCGGGCCGCCGGACCACAGCGCGGTGCCGGGGGCGCCGGTGCCGCCGTCCCAGAGGGTCGCGAGGACGACCTTGGCGGGGCGGCCGGGCCAGAGGTCGTTGCAGAGGTCCTGGCGGTCTGTTGTGGAAACGTGGATGAGCGATCGACTCGGGCCGGAGGGATGGGAACCCACAGATGGTGCGTCGGGGGACGTCGTCGATCGACCAGGTGATGTGCGTGCTGCACCTCTCGATGCAGAACGTGTCTGCGGCAACGGTTCGTGATCAGTTCCACCAAACCAAACCAACCCAACCGAGCACCAAAAAAAGATTGACAATGTCCGGCACTGTTTGCCGCAAGGGGCCTGCCCGCCGCCCACGGGGACGGCGGACGTGTCGGCCCCCGCGCCGGTGCGCTGGTTCGATCTCCGCGTTTATCCAGGTAGAGGCCTTTGACGCTCAAAGCCAGGCGTGGGAGTCGCGAGGCCGAGCAACACGTAGGCAGCGTTTTCACCCATCTCCGCACCGCAAAAGATACCCACGGAACTCGCCGTTCAGGTCGCCGGGCGCGTCGTGGAGGCCGGATTGGCAGTAGCTGCGGAGAAGGTCAGCATGCGCGACTTGGAGCCCTGCTCTCGCCCAACTCACTCTCCGTGGTTCTGAGGGAAGAAGTTGCTCTGCCAGTGGAACATGTCTCCGCCGACGACTTCCATCTGCAGGACGGCCAGATCAGCCCCGAACGCCACACTTCGCAGGAGAGGAACCCACGTCGAGCTCATCGTCCACCTGGACGCCGTCCGTGTACGACGACAGCATGAACGCCGTGACCAGCCCGCCGCCGCGGGCGGCCTTCATCCGCACGCAGACTTTGCCCGTGTCGAGGAGGTGCGACCAGGTGACGGTGCCGCCGGCGCCGGTCCAGCGGCCGTAGGAGTTGATGTAGCTGCGGAAGGAGGACGGTGTGAGCACCAAGTGGAACGGGGACGGTCTGAGGCCCCGATCGGAGCGTAGGGCCGGGGGAGACCGGGTCGGTCGTCGCCCGAATCGCCGAGGGATCCCCCCGGCCGACGCCGCGGGCAGCATCCCGGTCCGGCCGCCCCGCACCGCGACGGACGCGTTCCCACGCATCGAAGCGGGATGATCCGCGGCGCAGGTACTCACTTCTTGACCATCCTGATCCGCAGCTCGCCGCCCTCTATCGAGACGCGGTCCGAGCCCTCCTCGTTCACGAAGCTCGCGCCGTTCACGGCCCACGCGGACCCGAGAACGCCGGGGGAATCAAAATTCTCGAAGGTATTGACGCAGCCCGGACGACCGCCGTTGCCCGCGAACCAGTCCTCGGAACCGAGCCTGACGGCCGCGGCCGGGGGGAGCGCGGCGAGGCCGGCGAGCGCGACGCCGGCCGCGATGGGCCACCAGCGGTGTGCTCTGAGCTGCATGGCCATGGCTCCGCGCGGGATCGCGAGGGCCGTCGGTGCTGGAGCCGGTCGACCGGTCGACGGAAAAGAGACGACCGCCACCTCTCACCCGCCCGTTCCGGGCGCGGCCTTTCTTCTTATACTGTCCCCGGCCCCGGGCTCGGATCTCAAGCGAATCCATCAATCTGGAGACAACTAAGGTAGCTACATTACGATATGGATGGATGCGTTGGCCCGACACGGCCGACACAGTGACACATCATCTCGCCCTTTTGTTCCCCATCCTCCTCCTCTCCATCCGGCAAAGCAAGTTCATGAGCAAGACACGGAGATATTGTCCAGGAACGCGAAAGCGGCGGTCGTGGTCACCGTGTACGCGAGCTGCACTGTCGTCGAATCAGAGGTGGCGATGACGGAGTAAGAGTATTGCACGTCTGCAACCCTCTGTGTGCCAACGTTGGCTCCGAAGCCGCTGGATTTGCCCGCCCTGTTGGAGAGGTCCACCGTGAGGCCTGGCCCACCAGTCGAGGAGGCCAAAGTGGCGGGTGCAAAGATTGGCTCGAAATATGCGGTGTCGATTATCGCGCCGCTTGCACCGAGGTAAAGGTGTAGGTCACCCCTGGCACCGTGGTGATGGTCTGGGAGATGGAGCCACTGTTGCTCGTGCTAACGGTGCTGCCGGCCCTCCAGTAACGGGTACCGATGCCCGTGTTTGTCGTGGTGACTCGAACGCCCGATCGGGAGTTGTCTCCCCCAAGGGTCCAATTCGTGGGTGCGGTAGCGCCGTTGGCATCAAGCTCAAAGCCGGGGTTCGCAATGAGGTTTGTTCCGGGGCTCGAGCAGACGTGTGTGTCCCCAATGGGGGTGTACTGGTGGCGGGATCAGCATAGCCGGGGTTGGTGGCAGCAGGACCCACTCTGCGGAACAGTGCGCTCTCGGATGCGTATTCCACGCAGGCAACGTGGTCTTCGGGGGCGCCTGGGTAGCCGTAGTCGCTGCCGGACGGGTCAGCTTCCGAGAAACCCGACGGGCGATGACAGGACCCACCAAAACTCGTTGTCCGCGCACTGCCCGCAGCTGCGCCTGAACACGACCGTGGTACTCACGCCCTCAATCCCGTCCGCACGCTCGACTAGGGTCGACACCGGCACTCTGGCGGGCGGGAGGGAAAGTTAGCCTCGGGAAAGGAAACAGCTACGCGTTAAACGCACCCGAGGGCCGGCGCGGCGAGCGCCACCCCTAGGGCCAAGACGGCAAACAGAAGCTTCATCGTTGCGGCGGGGCGGCGCGGCGGCGGGGCCGAGGGGGAGATTCCGTGGGGCGGCGCGATTCGGTGCGGTTCCGCTGTCGGCGGGCCGCAGAAGGGTCCTTGGGTGCGCAAGTTCGCCGGAAGTTGACGGTTTCTGAGCCTCCCTCCGGGGGATGAATCCGATCCCACGGTAAAGTCGTAGGAAAAGTCCGCTGATCTCGAGGTGCAATCGCGGTTGGGCGAGAATCGGCGGGCTGGACGGAGGATTACCGGGCTGGTGACCGCCGGCCATCATCCATTTTTTGCCCTCGGGGAATCCGGCCGGATCGGGGTTTTGAGGCGACGTCGGGCTGCCTGAGCATCGACAAGGTTTGGGGGAGGCGGAAGCGGACCGCCAGCAGGTGGGATGGGAGTTGACCGGCCAGCGGCGGCAATAATGCGGCCGGCCGCCGCCACTCACACAGCAAACCCCGCCCGGCAAGCTCCTCCCGGTTCCCCGGTTCCTCCAGCTGGCTCACGAAACCAAACGTGGCATAATGGCGTTGGCGTTTGGGAATCCTGGAGTGTCGCTGCCATGTTCTCGTACCGGCACCGAGTCGAGGGCTGCGTCTGCTCGCGTTTTCCACGCTTTTGGACGGTCGCTGATCTTGCGTAGAACCTGGGCCGCAGACCGTGCCGGAGACGAGAACGACGTCTGCGTGCGAGGACCGTGGTCGAGGGAGCGCGCACGCCGTTCCAGCTCCGTCAGGGACTTCGCCGAGGACCTCCCCTTCCCTTTATGACGCGGAAGCTCGGCCGACCGCTCAGCCGTCTTCCAAATAAGGGCCGGCCGCCGGCTCCCTCTTCGACTAAAGATCTGCTTCACGGCCCTCTCGCTCGGGATGCCCCACATGCCACCGCGGATGCCCTCGTCGGCCTTCCCGACCTCCATAAAGTTCCCTCCGCAGCTGGGCTCCGCCGCTCTCGGCCCTTACTTGATCGCTTCCTCGATCTCGAGTTGCGAAACCAGCCCGCAAGCTTCGTTCTTCTTGCCCGTCTTCCTTCCCACACCTTAGTGCGGCCGTCAAGCACTTGCGGTTGTTTCCCTCCGATGGGAATCCGAGTTACGACATTACACCTCCGTGAACTCCCCAGATGATACATTCCCAAGCACAATACGTCCCTACCGAGCCTTTCTCTGCCTCTCCTTCTCCGTGCTAGCCTCAGCGGCCAAGAGCTTCGGCAAGAGCCGCCGGCGGGCGTTTATGAACCAATCGTTCACCTGGCGGAGGTTGAGGCCCGTCTCCTCCATGAGCACGGCCTTCTCGTCCTCGGTCGGGTACGGGTTGGCAGTGTGCGCGGCCATCCAGTCGCTGAGGGTGTCGATGGTCTCCTTCGGATGGTTGGCGCGGTGCCCCATTCGCCCGCTCGGCTGCTGGACTCCGGCCCTCGGAGCGGATCGCAGGTTCCTCTTGGCGGGAGTCGCCGCCGTGCTGGACCGCGAGCCCCTCTTGGAAGCCCGGCGCCCGCCCGAGTCCGAGTCAAAGTCCCTGGAGGCATCGTCCGACTCCTCGTACTTGAGCTGCCGCGCCGTGCTCCGCTTCGGACGGTCGAGCACGGGCTCGTACCCGTAGTCGTACTCTTCGTGGTCGGCGATCGCGATCTCGATGCCGCCGTCGTCGACAAAGGTCACGTCCGGATCGAAGTGTGCGTCCGATGCGCGCTGCGGCCTCTTTTTTCTCGATGCCACATCGTCGACGTCCTCGGTCGTCGCAGTAGCGCGCCGCTTTCCGCGTTTCTCGGCCGGCGAGGGTGACGGTTGCCGTCTTTCCGAGGTGGCGCGCTTGGTCGATGATGGTCGGACGGTCGCGACGTCGGCATCGAACAGCGCCTGGGCGAAGGAGCATGGGAAACGGGGATTCGATTAGCATAGGAGCCGATGAAGATTCCCTCGGATCCATCCGACGCATGGTCGGAGCATCGAAAGGGTGGAAGAGAAGCAAAGTGGCACATGGGAGGCAGATGCCCTCCCCAAATTCCCGCGCCTTCCGCGCCTCGACCCCCGATGCGCGGTGCTCCATCGTATGCTCACCTCGGCGGGTGTTCCGGGGGCCTTATCGGGGCCGGCCGGCTCGGTGTGCCGCGTTGTCCTTTTGTCTGCCATCCCGCCTTGGCGCGCGGCAGCGCAGCCGATTCCGCGTCCACAGCCGGCTACGAGGGAGGGGCGATAGCCGAGGGGTTCCCCGGCGAGATTAAGCCGTCCAAGCGGCGGATGTCGAGGTGGACGATGTGCTCATCGCGTGCTGATTCGCGCTGCCTGCGCGATTGAGCCCTTGATCGCGATGCGTTCCGCTACCATCGCGCGTGTCGGCGATCGACGTCGAACCACTATGAGAGCAACGGCCCGTGTTTTGGCTAGCTTGCATGACCTCCCATTGCGGCGGCTCGCTGCGATGCTCCGGACTCCGGTCTGGCGCGGCCAGGCGCGGGGCAACGCGTCCTCGGCGAGCCCCTTTCCACACTTCCGGGCCCCGTTGCCGCGTCCGCCGAGGTCCTTGCACGCGTGCTGAAGGCGCAGAAGGTGCCGTACGCGATTGTCGGGGCGGTGGCGTGCCACGCGCATGGGCATCGGCGGGCAACTTACGACGTCAACGTGCTGGTCAACCGGCGTCACCTGAACAGGCTGGTGGCCGCCGTCTCGGACCACGGATGGGTGCGGCGCTACGCTGGAGCCATGCGGTCGTTCAAGGACGCGGAGAACGGTGTGCATTTGGACGTGCTGGTCGGCGGAGACCACCACGGTCGCCCGCCACCCCTGTCGACGCCGCGTCCCTCGCGCGGCGCCGCATTCACCGCCGCTCTTTCTCTGCTCATTGGACTCGCAATCGCTGTGCTTGCCCGTGCCGTCGGTGCCCAGGTGGCCCCAGCGCGCCCGGCCGGTCTCATCGCCTCCAAACTTGCAGTCGAACGCAGGTTGTGCCCGCCTCCTGTGCTTTGGATGCCGGAATTGCCGGGTTGGCAGGGGCCCACGCGCCGGAGGTCGCCGCTAAGGTCGCGAGAGACGTTGGATCCGAGCAAGTCGTGCAAGGCGACTCCGGCCTGCTCCCTCCACCTTCTGTGGAGGCTTCAGCAAGAGCAACTTCGCTTGTAGCCCATATTGCCCCCGAGAGTGTAGCAGGAAGCTGGGTTCGTGTGGGTAGCTCAATCGGAGTTTCCGAGGGCGCACGTCGCACGGAACTGGTTTGTCTTTCGCCCCATGGGGCAAAGCAAACGGTCGATAAACTGCATGTTCAATGGCTTTCCATGTGCTACCTACAGTCTTCGCTCTCGCCGGTGCTTCACAGACGCCGTCATGAAGCCGGAGTCCGGGCTCCAACTCCCCTCCCTTGCGTTCGAGTGCTCTTCGGCTTCCAGGAAACGAGGCCGCAATGATAACCGGAGGGAATCGCAGAGCTCTTTTGTAACGCTATTGGAGTATATTCGGGCTCTCGACCGGGGGTGCCGACCAGGGGCGGGCGGCGGGCTCCGAGATCCGAGACGCCACGCCCGATAAACACTGCGAATCCGCGTACCCACCCCAACGATGGGCTCTCTGTGGATGCCGCCTGAATGGGCGCCTCATAAACGCTGCTGGATGGCGTTTCCGTGCCTGAACTCGACTTTCAGCGACGATGAGTTGCTCGCGGCGGCAAGGGACGCGTGGTCGGCCGTTGCCAATGCCATCGCGCGTTACGAGCCCGTGGTCATGCTCGCCAGGGCCGAGGACGTTGAGATTGCCAGGAGCTGCGTGAGCTCCGACGTCACCGTGGTCGCGGCGGAGCTGAACGACAGCTGGATGCGGGACATCGGACCGACCTTCGTTTACGGCCCGGGCATCGTGCCAGAGGAGGGCAATCGGCAGCTCAAGGCCGTCGATTGGATCTTCAACGGCTGGGGACGTGCGACGTGGGCAAATTGGGACAAGGATTCTCTCATCGGGCAGAAGGTTGCCGAACTCGCTCAAGCCGAGCTTATCGCTTCTCAGCTCGTCAATGAAGGAGGCGGTATACACGTCGATGGAGACGGGACGGTCCTGCTTACGGAGACTGTCCAGCTCGATCCGCAACGTAACCCCGGCTGGACCAAGGAGGACGTCGAACGCGAAATTCACGCAAATCTGGGAACAACTAAGGCCATTTGGGTTCCGCGGGGCCTCACGAAGGACTACGATACTTTTGGTACCAAGGGCCACATCGACATTGTCGCCGCCTTTGTCCGGCCCGGAGTTGTCGTGGCCCACTTCCAGCCGAATCCTGAACACCCGGACCACGAAGTCTCGAAGCAGGTTATAGAGCACCTGCGCTCATCGACGGATGCGAAAGGCCGCAAGCTCGAGGTGATCGAGCTGCTAGCGCCGACAGTGCTGCGGGACGAAGATGGCCAGTGGGTCGACTTTAGCTACGTGAACCACTACGTGGGCAACGACTGCGTTATTCTTTGCGCATTTGACGACCCGAGGGATGCGGAAGCCGCGGCTATCTTGAGGGAGCAGTACCCCGACCGAATGGTGGAGCTTCTTCCCGCTCGTAACATATTCGCCTTTGGCGGAGGTAGGTCATTTCAGTCTTGATCCTGGACGCTCCGATGGTCTGACGATGGCTTCGGCAAGGCATTCATTGTATCACCCAGCAAGAGCCCGCATAACATGCTTGTTTTGAGACATATTCCAACGACCAACTACCACGAATGCAATATTCGACATGCGCGATTTCGATAAGTCCTATATCTGAAGCAGGAGCACCAGCATGGAGAGCAGGATCCCCAGCCCCGAGAACAACCGGGTTCCCGAGCTGAGCTCAGGCTCCTGCTTCGTCACAACTCCCGTGTTGGCGGGAGTGCGCTGGGTGTCTGCTGGCGGCGCCGGGGGAAAGTAAAAGAAGAATCCCGTGTTGGTGTTCTTGTACTTGATGCCGTACTCGGTCGTTGACGACCGGACGAGCGGCCGTTTGAGGGTCAGGGTGACGGTGAGCTGAAGACGGCCACGATTAGCCAACACAATAGAGCTTCAGCATAGAAGAACCCCACCATGTCCTTGTCGCTCGGATCGTACTCTGCTCCCAGCACCAGCGGCGCATCGTAGAAGCGCCCCGTGTAGTTTGCAATATCCCAGTCGTAGCTGTTGAGTTTCCGCGTCATCTGCGATCGCAGCTTAAAAGTCACGTTGAAGCCGGTCGGATCGACGATGGCCGGGGTGTTCATGATCGTGTCGGTGTAGATGAGGTTCGTAGCATCGGTTGCATCTCCCTGATTGGGCGTGACATGGTTAGGACCTCGTGGTCAGCATCCTGATTTACCCACGTTCAGGAATGCGCCCGTCATCGGGTTGCCGTCGCTCAGCTTGCGTGTAAGAGCGGTCTCCAAAGGCAGCATCGTCGTCACGTTGACCTCGTAGCCTGCGACGTAGCTGTGCAGTTGCGCTTAGCAGAGTGGTACGCGAGCGTTCGCAAGTCTCACGAATCAAAGTCATCCAGGACAAAGAACCCCCGGGAGCCGGCACGAGTTGCGGCGTTGAAGAACTGAAGGTTGAAAGCAGAGACCTCCTCCGCATTCGAACCGAGGATGGAGCGAATGTAGGCTAGAAAGGAAGACCATCAGCGAGATGCACGAGCATGTCACACTCGTGCAGGAACCCACATGTTCTCTACCAAAGTTCAAGGACCGCGAATGGAATTAAACGCATGGGCGATGGCGGTCCATGACTGAGCGACGTCCTCGAGCGGGGAGCATGCGATGTGCACTCACGTAGAAGAGCCCGCCGTTGTACATGCCCGGCTCCTCGGCGGCCGCCATCGGTGCCGAACCCAGGTGGAGCAGCAGTCCGGCGAAGCACAGGGCCTTTGCCATGGGGCGAGCCCGGCTACGTGCGGAATGACGGGGGGGGAGCATGGTCGGGGAGGGCGGTTCGCTCGAGTCGCTTATCGGCTGGCAATTCCGGTCCGCCCCGTCGTCGCGGCCGAATGCAATGCCCTGCGCTCGATGTCTGAGCCGCGGCTGCTCCGTGCCTGCTCTCCCTGCTCTAGCCTGGGGGGGAATGGAGACCGGTTGCGGGGGACCTGTTGCGGAACGATTTCGTGGAAACCGATAAAGACCTACCCTCATTGCATCGGTGATCGATCCCCCAAGTCCCCAAGTCCCCCGCGCTTCTCCATCCCTTACATCCACGAAAGATGAAGAAGAAGAATGTCATGACCTTCGTCGCAACTAGAATTGGCTGAGAAGAGTTCCACCTTCCTCCATCTCCCCATTCACGACCTACATGCATATCGCCTGATGCAGCTCTATTGTTATTGTCCCGTTCTCCACGCATGCGGCAGTCAAAGCAATGGAAAGGCAACATCCGAGTGCCCGCGATGGACAAATGATTCGGATTGATTGTGAGATCGTCCCGGGGGGTCGTTTGGCTTTCAGGCAGCCCAGATCGATTACGAGGGTGGGTCCATCCGAGATCTCACGCACCCCGCTCTCTCGCTCGCTGCCCGGCGCAAGATGGAGCCGTCGACGTCGTTCAGCGACGCGCCGCCATCTCCGACGACCGTGGCGTCATGGTCGTCGGCGATTGACATTGGGAACGTCCGGGTCCGCGTCGTTCGGTCGGCGGACGACATGCCGCCGGCGGACGGGCCCCCGACTCAGGAAGACCAGGCCTTGAACGACGTATTCTGCGACGGGGACGACGAGACGGAAAAGGCCAGCGAGGACGAGAATGAGGCCGCGCCCGAAGAGGAACTCGTTTGCGTTCTCGGAAGCAAGGAGCACGTCAAGGCGCTCTCGGCCAAGGTTGCGGCGCTGGACCAGCAGCTTTCCCGGTTCAGGAAGGAGCTAGGATCTGCTGAGGCCATCCACCGGCGCCTGACGGACGAGGATATCACCTCGGCGGTCCACGAGCACGCCAAGCACACTTTGGATTCTACCTTTGGGGAGCTCGGCGCGCAGACGCAGTTCATCGAAAAACACACGGATGAGGCCGTCCTTGGGCGGTTCGGCACGACAAAGAAGAAGGCATCCGAAGACCATGTCGAAGGCGAGATCACGGCTGGCGACGTCCTCTTCCAAAGGCCGAGAGTGAAGCAGTACTTCAAGAACGGCGCTCTCCACAGGTCACCGGAGGAAAGAAAGACGAGTTGGCTCGAGCTCTTCTACGATCTCATCTACGTTGCCGTCATCGCGAAACTAGGTGAGCCCGGCGGAAGTGTTTTGCCGCTCCAGACCCTTGACCACCATTCCGTCCGCAAAACAAAGGCCACCACTTTAGCCCAGCGCCCTCTTGGACAACATTGGACGAGTATTTCGTGCTTTTTGGACCAGTGTTGAGGACCTGGTTCGATTGGACGTCCTTCAACAACATTTGGGCGTCGGACGACCTCTTCACATCTGCACTCACCTTTTGGATCGCGACCCTTGTGGTCGGAATGGGTGTTTGCGCGGGACAAGTGTTTACGATGGGCACGGGACGCCTTTTCATTGCGTTCTACCTCGTCAACCGTCTCACCATGTTCTTGCTCCATGCGTTCTACTTCGTGCTCTTTCCAAAGTTCCGCTTCAACCTCTTGGCCAGCATGATCAACGTCGTGCTGCCCTCCCTGGTCTATCTAGGAGCCTGGATCACGTTCCCCACGGATTATTCGTTGACTATGGCCCTTCTGTGGATCGGAATTCTGATGGAGATGTTCCTCTACACCGCCATGGTCTTCATGATTAGATACTGGGACGTTTTTGGCCCTGGCAAGCTTGGGTTCAGCCTGCCTGAATACCGTACGGCCCTGAACATTGAGCACGTCGCGGAGCGGCACGGGCTGTTTGTCATCATCGCGCTCGGAGAGTACGCTGTGGGCGTCATCTACACCCAAATCGAATCCACGCTCGACTGGTTCCGGTTCGGTAAGGCCATCTGCGGTCTTTTGATTGCAATGTGTTTGCGCTGGTGAGCTGCATGCCCTTTTCCTCTCGTCGGCTTTCCTAACGCTCGGCAAACAGGGTCTACTTTGAGGGCATCTCCAAGATCCAGCGTCACGCACTCAGGAGGCATGCGCTCGCAGGCCTGTTTTGGGTCAACCTCCACTTCCCCCTGTTCGGCTTCATCATCCTCTCCGGAGCAGTTTCCGGTGCTTTGGTTGCCGCGAACGACGGGCTGACCTACAACCAGTACTTGTCGTCCAAGCCCAAGCTGATGCCGCGAGCAGGTGACGGAGATAGCCTGCCATACCTCAGCTCCGCCTACGGTAAGATGCCGTTAAAGCTCCTAGTTCCTTGTCGTGTACTGACATTATATCGAAGCATGGGCATTCTGCGGCACGCTCGCGCCGATCCTCTTGCTGCTCACGCTGCTCTCGGTTACGCATGTCTATCCCGCCGACGGTCACACCGTGACGCCGGGATGGGTCAAGAAGGGCGCCGGCATCGCTTCGGCAGTCCTGATCGCCCTCATTCCGCTCGGATACAAGAACCTGAACAGCTTCACGCTCATGGCCATCGTTGCGAGCATCTGCGTGGTCCTTACAGTTTTCGAAATGTTCGCCAGGGTGCGGCGGGGGAAGCACGTCGAGAGGGTTGGTTCCGTCTAGGCTTTTGAGTGGTTCGGTTCGGTGTAGGCTCAGTCCCCGTGGCTTTTCTTCGCGCGAAATGATGTCTTTGGCTGAGAGCTGCATGTAGTTGATTCGCTTTTGTGAATTGACTGGTCTTTTCGCAGCCCTCAGATGGGGGGAAGGTGATGGCGCGTCGCAACGGTTCTCCGGTCCCACGAACTTGACCTCATTCCCGCGCCTTTTCGCGGTGCGTTCTCCGGGTGGAGATGCCGTCCGTCAACGGGTACAAAGCGACGCTGGTCGTGGACGGCGTCGCTGCCCCGGAATACGGCGAGGACGGGGCCGCAACCGCCACTGCGGACGGCTCGCCGTTGAGGACTGTCTACGTCGAGTCCGCCACCGGCAAGTTCTTCGAGATTCATCTCGAAGCGACGCAGGCCACCCGGTTCTCGGAAATCATGGCGCGCCCCTTCATCGACGGCAAAGAAGTCGCCGGTTGGATCTTCTCGGGATTTACGCCTTACGTCCTGAAAGGAGCGGTTCAGAACGACGGGTCGACGCGGCCTTTCAAGTTCGCCTCCGTGAAGCTCGTTACCGACGATGACGAAGGCGCCGAGCAACTTCTAGAAGAACAGAAGAGGAACGGCGTTCCCGGCGGGCAGATGAAGATAGAATTCTGGAGTTACACCAGGATGGGGACGAGGGCCACGGGCACATCGGAGTCGTCGAAAGACCAGCAGGTTTCTATCCATGAGAAAGCCAAGAAGGGAGGTTTCCTGTCGCACACGACATGTGAGTTTCCAGAACGTCGCAACGCAGTTGGATACTGAGTATCGTTCTGCCTAACAGCGTACGGAGATGCACTTCCTGGCAAGCTCACGAGTTTCGTTGTTGGACACAGGGTCGGCAACAGGCCGCTCGCGACCCTCGTGCTTGAATATCGCAGCCGTCCGCTCCTCGAAGCCCTCGGTTTCCATCTACCTGCCGAGGCCAGACAAGCGGGCAACCAAGCTCAGGAACGCCTGGGTGCGCCGCCCGCCGCGGCCACTCAGGCTGGTCCGCGCGTGAAGCGGGAGAACGAGGCGGTTGAGGTCAAGAGCGAGCAGCCGGCGAAGAGATTCAAGTCCAAGGTTGTTGGAGGCGTTCTGACAGTGGACCTCACGGAGGACGATTGATTGTCTCCGGATCGCTGCACTTTTGCATGGTGGCTTCCGCACGGATGGACGTTGCGTTTCGTTGGCTTCTTCTGTTGCCTGGTTGTCAGACCTCCCTGTAGACCTCTGTCTCTTAACACTCCTGCACGGGAGCGGTCCTTTGTTACATCTCCCAAACCTGCTGCGCCTCTTTCAGTCGCGTCCAGACGTCCGCCAAGCCTGCAGCATCCAGGATCCCCTTTTCCGTGACGTAGCCCTTGACGAGGTCGCCCTGAATCTCCTCGAAGTAGTCGTTGACAATCTCCACGGCATCCGGGAGCGGATCCTTGTACGCTGCCGTCAACTCGCTGGCATCGTTCAGCTCCGCCGCCGGATGCGAATCCGACAGCTTGTCCGTCGAAGAGACCACGTACATGTCGAGCTTCCGATGCGGCTGCGTCTGGCGCACATATGCAGCAGCCAATGCCAACGGGGCCGACCCGACCTTGTTGACAGCTGCTCCGGTGGGACGATCGGGAGAAGGTGGAATCAGCTGGTCAGAACCAATGAGTACCAAATCAACAGGTCTGGTCTTCAAAAGCTGCAACACAGAAGCGTCGGTCATGAGAGTGCTGGAGATTCCGGCTTCGGCCAGCCGGCGAGCCAAAGAAACGCCTTCGAAAAGGGGCCGCGACTCGGTGACGCTGACATGTAGCTTCGGGAGAGAAAGGGATCCAAGGTGGAGTAGCGCGCGAAGGATGGTTGAAGACAGCGAATGAGTCGCGATTTCCAGCTTGTCCGAGCCCAAGGATTGGGCAAGATCGGCAAGGTTGGAGGAGATACGGTCCTGAATGCTCCTCCTTTCCTCGACGGTCCGATCAATCAATAATGCTAGCTCCGAAAAGACCAGATCCGGGGCATCCATGGTGTCGAGTCGGTTGCGCAGGTCCGCGAGAATGCTCGAACAGACGGTGGATATGGCAGAGGCCATGCTGGGGCGAGCAGTCTTGATGAGATACGCCATCGAAACGGCATGCGAGAATGCAGATTGCGGATCGTCAATTGGAGCTATTGCCCGGCATCTTTCCACGACGCTCGGCTCGCCGCACGTTTTCAGGAGCAGCAGAGCCGCAACGAGTAGCTCCTGGGCCCCCGAAGTTCGATCCGCCACCAAAGAATCTAGTCCGTGCTCAATCTCTGAAGGAACCCAGACGCGGAGAATAGTCCGAACGAGGTCCGGCACCGTATCGTGCTCCCAAACAGCGTCCAGATCGACCCACTTGTGGTCCTCGTGCTCCCAGTCTAGTTTGACACGATTCCGCGCTCCTTCGGCGAGCCGGAAAAGGAAAGGATGCACGACGAACCGGACGACGCCGTGCTCATCGACGATCCTCTGCGGTCTGCCCGCCCGCACGAGCTGAGCGTCCCGCGGACCCAGCCCCGTCTCCTCCTCGACCTCGGTCGCCGCACGTGCCATAGGCGACGCGTCGCCCGCTTCCATGCTTCCGGAGACGAACGCCCATTTGTGCCTGTAGCTGTTGACGAGCGCCGAGCGCTTCAGCAGCAGAGCTTCCGACGTCGCCGGGTCAAGAAGGATGGCCGTGGTGACTTGCCGCGGAGGACGCGTCGAGGAACTTGAAGCCGGATTCGGACCACGAGTGGCCGGCGCCGCAGCTGACGCCGACGTAGCCATGAAGCGAACACAGGTCGCGCGCAAGCAAAAGGTCTTGAGTTTTATTCACCCCCAGGCCAGCTGTCGTTCTGGGAGCTGCTCAGGCTGACGTCACCGCTGCACGGATCGCGTTCCATCACTGCCTTCCCGACCCTGCACACCCCGCAGCACTTCCCGAAGCAACCGCTCCTTCGGAAACCGTGGGTCGCTTTGCCGCGCGACCGCGGCCGCGCTGATTCCCGCCTCCTTGCCGCCGCCGCGGCCGCAGAAAGAGCCATGTCCAAGACCGACGAGGGCGCCGGCACCGCCCGCGAGGGCACCGAGATGGAAGGCGTCGAGATCAAGGTCGGCGACCGAGTGGAATACCACGCCGTGTATGTATCCGCCGCGGCAATCCGCCCTTGTTCCACCGCTGATCTGGCCTCGTTCCACCAGCGAGGGCGGAACGCAGACATCGACTGGTGTCATCAAGGAGATCGTCACGGAGCCGACGAACGTGACGGGCCGCAACGTCAAGGCCTCAGAAGATGAGCCGCGCTACGTGATCGAGAACGGTGCGTTTCTCGTGCTCGCAGCTTCCCGTCGCCTTCTTACCCGTAGATCTTCCCCTCCTCTTCCGTCTCTTCTGCAGAGAACACCGGCAAAGAAAGGCAAGACAACTGCGCACCGTCGTCCGCAACATCTCCTGATGTCCCGTCCCGCAGTGCGATCTACAAGAAGGCTATTGAGCGCAAGATCGAGTTCCAAGGCGGCGGCTCCAAGCAGCAGAAGGGCTCCTCCGGGGGTGGCCGCAAGAAGGGTGGCCCCAAGAAGAAGCAGGAGGGTGCCCAGGAGGGCGGGGAGGAAGAGGAGGAGGATGAGCTCGAGGAGTGATAGCTTGATGTAGCGTCGAGGCGTTTTCTTTTAGCAGTCTTCGAATCCATCTTCTTTGTTCAGTGACGAAACGAACTTCCAATCGACTTGGTATTGCTCTCCAGAACGGCAACAGGCCTAACCATCCCAGAGTGGCTTCCACTCTCCCCACCCGTCCGCCACCGCCTCCGAAACATCCACGCCCGCCGCCCGCGCCGCCGCGACGTAGTCCCCAGCGACCCTCGCCGCCTCGAGCCCGAACTTCCTCCCCAGGATCGCCAGTACGCCCGCGACGGTCACCACCGCTGCCTGGTACCCCGCGATCCGCTGCGACCGCCGCTCCGTCTCGCCCTCGTCCAGCCCAATGGCGTTGGTCCGCTCCGCCGCCAGCCCGTCCAGCAGGATCTCACCGTTTCGCAGGAGCGGATGCAGCAGCGAGACGTGGGCCCAGGGAAAGCCCGAGTCCAGCTCGGCGAGCTGCGAGAAGAAGCGGGCCTTGCGCTCGGCGCGGTTGGCGGCGGTCGCGACGAAGCCGCCGGCGCCGACGATGTCGGCGATCCGGGCGTCGGCGGCCAGCAGCGGGATGAGCACGCCCCATGCGGCGGCGTCGTTGCCGAGGTGGCGGCGGCAGGAAGAAAGGAAGAGTCCGGCGTCGACCGAGGCCAGGGCGTGGGCGACGTCCGAGGGGATCGCCTCGACCACGGCGCGGTGCAGCGAAGCAAAAGGGGCCGAGATGTAGCGCAGCTGCGCCTGGGGCACGCCCGATCGCTCGACGATGAGGAGGAAGTGGTGCACGAGCACGGAAAACAGGAGCATGTTGAGCGAAGAGCCGCCATGGAAGGGCGCCGAACCGAGCGCTCGGCAGTGAGGGATCGCAGAATTGACGTCCGGGGTGCCAAAGGTGATTGAGGGCGGGCCCGTGGGCGGCCACGCAAAGCGAACAGCCCGGAACGACGCTTCAGGATCGTCCGCGTCGTAGAGAGAGTCCTCGCACGGGATGGGGTACACCTCCTCGGCAAAATAGGCGGCCGACGTCTTGCTCCCCGTGCGGGCAGCAGCAGCGGTGTCGAAGTGGGACAGGACCACCCGGACGCGCACCGTCTGCTCTCGCAGGAGCCACTCTGATGTTGTGGCAGGAGTTGTCCGGGGAAGGGAGCGGTAGAGCGCGTCGCAGGTCCGTGCTGCACGAGCGAGCATGCCATCCCCGCGGGCCGGGGCGCCCGCGGCGGTGTACACCCCGCAGAGGGTGCTCGCAGCCAGGCACGATCCTAGGTCGAGGACGGGCGTCCCGCCAAGCAGCTCCGTTGCGAGGTCCGCAAAGCCTTTTATGGCTGCTCGGCGCAAGGTTTCCGACGGCATGAACGCCGTCAGGGCCCCTTCCGCAGCCATGGCTAGCTGCAGCGACAGTGGCCGCTGCCCGCCAAAGATGGCCGTCGGGAGGCCCGCCGACGCCCTTATGAAGCTTGTCCGGTGCAACGCCGGGAACAATTTGTTCGAGAACGCCACACACTGGTCCACGCAAGGTTGCAGCAGGGCGCGGAGCTCCTCGGGCAGCGATGCGGGCCCCGCCTCGGGCAACGCCGTCGGATGGGCGAGCGGCCGCGGCCGCCCCAGCGGCGCCGGCGCCCCGAACGCGAAGGAAGCCGCCTTGGGCAGCTCCACTTCGCTCCCTGCGGGCCGATCGATCGGCAGCGAGACCGGCTCCGACGCGCCGCGCGCGATCCCGACGGCTCTGCGCGCGGCGGCGGTCCCCACGAGGAACTGCAGAAGCGGCTGGCCCTCGCCGGCCGAGCCGCGGCGCGTGATGATCGGCGCGTCGTCCGGCACGGCGAACGGCGGCCCGGACGCGCGCCGGAGCGCCAGCGGGAACGACGAGTAGCCCGAGTCGGCGGACAGGGGCGGCTCCCCGGTGCGCGCCGCCGGCTGCAGCGACGCCCGGCGGAACGGCTCGGCGGACCCCATGCGGAGGAGGCGGAGCGGAGGAGGCGGAGGGAGGGGGAATGTCAAGTGGCCGGCATCTGAAGGCAGTGCAGATCTGATGAGCCTCGATCAACCAACACCCGGACCCACCCATGCGGCCGGGACCAATGACTTACGCACCTGAAGAGCCCACTCGCTGTGGTTCCAGGCAGGGCAGAGAAGAGGACTCAGTTTGCCGCCGTGGCCGCCGTGGAGATGATGGCCAGATCGATCGTGACAGGGCCTCTCTGTACCCGCAGCGAGCACGTGCATTCGCACCTGGCAGCTATCCATCAAGTGCTTGGGACGCAGCAGCCTTACAGCACTGTGATTGTTTGCCAGGAATCGTGAACGTGCCGACCAGTGTTGGCGAAGCCATCAGGGTCTAGACTGGGGATAGTTGCAGGACCCGCGAACGAATCACCGACAACTCCCGCGTTGCCCTCTGCGCCGAATCCCCGAAATGAGGCTCAATCTCGCGGCGGTTGTGCTCCTTGCGCTTGCTGGGGTCGCCGCGGCGGCCGAGGGCGGCGACCAGGCCGTGGGGCGCTCGCGCGCCAACGCCCTTGCAGGCGGCCACCGCCCGGTCCTCCCGGGACGTCCCCCAATCGCCCCGCGGCCCCCTGTGCCGCGTAGCCCCCCTCTCGAGTGGAATCAGGCAAATGCCGTGTCGCTGGCCGCGTTTGCCGCCGCTTTTGCCAAGGATGTTTACCGCCAAGACCTCTTTACCTCGCGTACCGCCACCTACACGCTCGACTACAGGGCCCCCGACGGTGGCTGCGCCAAAATGACCCTGCGGAGGAAGGAAAAGGGCCTTGGTGGATACGCCACATACTGGGAGGACGGTAACACCCCCCCACGCTGGCGCGTGCTGGCCTTCAAGGGCACCAAGACGCTCAACGATTGGCTCGATGACCTCAACGCGCTCAGGGTGCCGTGCACGACGGGCAAGCCGGACGAGGACTGCGGCAAGGTGCACCGCGGGTTCCAGGGCCGGTTCGAGGAAGCCAGGACGTGGATGGAGGGCTTCCTCAACTTCGACAGCATCGACACGGCGACCACGACGTTTCTCATTTCGGGCCACTCCTTAGGTGGGCATTGCGGCAGCGCTGCATGTGCGGCTACTGACAGTCCGCTCGGCGGATCAGGCGGCGCCATCAGTACGCTCACGGCGCACTGGATCGCATCCAAAGGGTACAAAGTCCATTTGGTCACCTTCGGAAGCCCCCGCGTCGGCAACTCCGACTTTGCCCGCTCCTTCGAGAGTGTGGTCAAGACTTATTTCAGGTTTGTCAATCAAGGTAGCACGAACGACCCCGTCAGCATGGTCCCGCCGCCGCTCCTCTTCAAGCACGTGGGCCAACTGATCCCGCTCGATAACTCGGACGTCCCCGCGAGCAAGCCCATCGACCTGCACAAGGACAACCGGTACTATGCCCGCGTGCTCGACTGGGGCCGGTGCTCCCCGCTGGCCGTGTGCAACAACAAGGCGGGGAAAAAGGTCTCCATCCTGCCGCAGATCATCTCGCAGCGCGTCGCGGGAGGCGGCCTGGTCAGGCAGGCGGCGGTCAAGGACAGGTGCAGGAGGGGGAGGCAGACACCGGAGCCGGCGGATGCGGGCGAGGGGCAGGATCCGGAGGAAGATGCCGCCGGCGGCGGGGAGGAAGGGGACGAGAACAATGGCGGCGACGAAGGGGCGACGGGAGGTGACGGCGACACCCGTTGAGAACTGTGGCTCTGCATGCAGGGCAAAAAGCCGTAACATATGGGGCCGGAATCGCATGTGTAGAGATCGTGAAAAGCCATCCGCAGTCTGCATCAAGAGAAAGATCAGAACATAATCAGAAACAGGGACCGTCGCGCGGTACCGCCTCCAATGGTGGGCTTCCGGCCACCGGGCGGAAAACGTCCGCGCTGGGCACTGCTGACCGCGTCGCCGACCGCGCCACCACCACGCAGCGTCGTCCAGCACCAGGGACCCAACGGTGCGGGGCACTACGTCGCCGACGTACGCCAGGCGGACACGGGCCTCTGGGTGCGGCACGACGACGCCCGCACGTTCCCCGCGCGCCCGTTTGCCGACGTCCTGCGCGGCGCGCTAACGACGGGCTGCATGTTCACGTACGTCAGGGAGGGCGCCGCGGCGGGGGGGCAATAGATGGCCCGCGGGATGTTGATTGTGCCGTCCCCGAGACCGTCCCTGTCCAAAGTCGACGGAGTGTCCCCGACGCTGGCCAAACCCGCGATCCGCGCGGGCGGCAGGTGCTTGGAGTGGGTAAAGCCCGATCCGAGGCAAGCCGGTCGAGGGAAGGTACGGGGAAGAGCCGGGGCGGCGGTCCGAGGGCACGTCGCCGGCCCGCACCCACGGCCCCGCGCCCGCCGCCGCCCGTCCGCGGAAACCCTCCGTTCGCGCAGAAAAATGCCGGAAGATAGCGCCGCCGCGTTGGAAGCAGGCCGGCATCGTGCTCCGGGTGGGGGAAGGCGGCCGCCGGCGAGCATCGGACCCGCCGGCTCCCGCCGCCCATCGCGCGCAGACAGCGCACCGTACGACCCCGCCGGCCGTTCCGACGGCTGCGCGCGATATTTCTGCGGGTTCTGGAGGCCGCGGCGGACCCTCGGGTGCCCTCCGCCGCCCGCCGACCCGGTTGTCCCCGCCCCCCTACCCCGGTCCCCCACTACCAGTGCATTTCCCCGCGGCGTTTATTGCGCCAAATGCATCCGTTCGGATGTCCCGTGCTCCAGCCGGCTCCCGCCGGGCTCCCGTTCGCCCCACGGCGAGGGATGAACGGTTGGCGGAGTTGCCCGCGCCTGTCTATAGGGCCGAGCACAACACAACAACCAAACAAACGCGCTCGCTGACGCTCGGGAGCCGCTCCGCGCGAAGCTAGCAGGGGAGGCAGCGCCGGGTGTACGGGCCTGCGACGGGGAGACAGGGCTGCGGCCGGGGAACGGGCCTGCGGCAGGCAACGTGCCCGCTGACGCGGGGCTCGCTGCCGCTCGCGGGGCCGCTCCGCGGCAAAGCTAGCAAGGGAGCCAGCGGCGGGGACGCGGATCAGACTTCCGCCGCGCGAGTTAGTGTCAGTGTCCGTTCGCGCACCAATGTAGAGTCACAGCGGTGCCAGCTAGCGGGCTCCATTCGCCCCATCCGTCAGCGACCACGTCAGCGACATCCACGCCCCGGGTCCTAGCCAGCTCGACGTAGCCGGCAGCGACCCGCGCCGCCTCCAGACCGAACCTCCTTCCCAGGACCGCCAGCACCCTGGCGATGCTCCGCACGGAGGCCTCGTAGCCTACGATCCGCTGCAGCCTGCGCTCGGTCTCGCCTTCGCTTTCGCCGATCTCATTGGTCCTCTCGGCTGCGAGGCCCTCCAGGAGTATCTCGCCGTCGCGGAGCAGGGGATGCAGCAGCGAGACGTGGGCCCACTTGTAGTCCGGATCGAATGCCGCGACCCCGGCAAAGAAGCGGCCCTTGCGCTCGGCCCGGTTGGCGCTCGTCGCGACGAAGCCCCCGGCGCCGACAATGTCGACGAGGCGGGCGTCGGCGGCGATGACGGAGCAGAAGTGGCCCCATCCCGCCACCTCGCTTCCGAGATGCCGCCGGCAAGACGAGATGTACAGGCCCGGGTCTACCGTATCGAGGGCACGGGCGACGTCCGGAGGTATGGCCTCGTTGACGGCGCGGTGAAGAGAAGCAAAGGGCGCCGAAATATACCGCAGCTGAGCCTGCGGCACGCCAGAGCGTTCGACGAGGAGAAGAAAGTGCTGCACCAGCACGGCAAACAGGAGCGTGTTCAGGACCGAGCAGCCATGAAACGACGCCGAGCCCAGCAGGCGGCAGTGCGTGACCGCTGTATTGACATCCAGGGCGGCAAAGTTGATGCAAGGCGGTCGGCGAGGCAGATTGAAGAGCCCGGAAAGACGTCTCATGATCGTCCGAGTCGTAGATCAAATCCGCGCACGGCATGGGGTAGATTTCGTCCATGAAATAGGCGGCAGACGTCTTGCAGCCTTTGCGGGCGGCAGCGGTGGTATCGTAGAGGGAAAGCAGCACTCGCAGCCGCACCGTCTGCTCGCGCAGGAGCCATTCGCTCGCCGTCGCAGGGGTTGTCCGGGGAAGGGAGCGGTAGAGTGCGTCGCACGTCCGTGCTGCACCGGCCAGCAGATCGTCTCCTCGGGCCGGAGCCCCCGCGGCGGCGTAGACCCCGCAGAGTATGCCCGTGGCCAGGCATGATCCCAAATCGAGCATCGGGGATGCGTCGAGCAAGTCCTTGGCAAAGTCCGCAAATCCCCGAATCGCAGCTCGGCGCAGTGCTTCCGAAGGCATCGGTGCCGTGAAGGCGCCCTCGGCAGCCATTGCCATCTGCAACGAGAGCGGCCAGAGGCCGCCAAAGATGTCCGTCGTTTGTCCCGAACAAGCCCGCAGGAAGCTCGGGCGGTGTACGACAGGAATCAGCCTGTGCGTGAAGGCGAAGAAGCGGTCGACACAGGGTTCCAGCAAGGCATAGAGCTCAGTGGGGAGGGATGCCGGGGCCCGGTCAGGGAGAGACGGGAGAGCGGAGGAGGGGAGCTCAGCGGGAAGGGATGAGGGGGAAGCCGCATTGGTGGAAGCCGGGATCAACGCCCGAGCAGGCCCTTTCAGGGCCGCCGCCGCCGACCCAAATGTGTACGAGACCGTCTTAGGCAGCACCGTTTCGGGCGCCTCGATCCCGCGATTGGCCGGCAACGGGAGCGGAGACGACTGTCCGCGCGCAACCGCGCCGGTGGCCCTCCGCACCGTCGCGGCGCCGACGAGGAACTCCAGGAGCGGCTGGCCCTCGCCGGCCGAGCCACGGCGGAGAACTGGCGGCGCGGGCTCTGGGCTCGTGGCCGCGAGTTCCATTGCGGAATCGCGGCTGCCCGGGGCGGGAAAACCGCGAGCCCAAACCCTGCCAGAGGTGACGCAATGGGGATACACCTAGGTGCGCGGATGCGAGCGGAAATGTCTGTCTGTCATTTGCAATTAACGATGGCTTTGAGGCAAGTGCGGCTCGGGCATCGGAGGGGCGGCGAATGCCTGGGCATGGAGGGATGAGTTGCAAAGCACCTTCCTGGCAGGAACATTCGAATTGGACTCTATTCATCTAGCAAAGGAGTGATCGTCGGCACGTGCTGATATCAGACGCTGCACATCATGGACATGGTCAATCTAGAGGGTCGACAGCCATGTGCGCAGGATGGCGCCGAGGCCGATGAACGGCACGGCAAGGGTAGTGGGGTAGTGTGCGGTAGCGAAAGAGACGATCCCGGGCCCGGGGCACTGCAACAAATTATGCGTTAGCATGCAGGTTCGAACATAACACGTGAGCTGCAGAGACTCACGACGCCGAGCGCTCCCCACGATGCTCCGAACAAGATCGATCCGACGATGAGGTTGCGGTCGATCTTCATGTTGGCTTCGACGGGCCCGTACTTGACGGCCTGGCTAAAGGGGACCGGCTTGCCGTGGGGGCCGTGGAGGATCTGCACGTCGAGCTCGGAGTCGCGCATGAGGCGGAACACGACGAGGTTTGGCAGCACGGCGCCGCCCATGACTGCCATTCGAGGATCAGATGACCTGCCAGATCACGAGCAACACACGAAAGGCCCACCAAACATGAGCGTGGGATCCCACTTTGAGCCGAATCCCAGCGGGTCGAGGAATGACTGCACGCGCTCGGGGTTGCCCATCCCCGAGAAGACGAGGCCGTAGCCGAACATGAAACCCGTGGCGATGGCGATCAGGTGCTGGTTGATGAGCGTGGCGTACTCGGCGGGGGTGCGCTTGTTCTGCGACACGGGTGCGGCGGGCACAGGAGTGCCGGCGGGCTTCTTGCGCAGCTGCGCGGTGCCGTTGGCGGCCGCGACGGCGATCCCTGCCGAGGCTCCGTTGGTGTGCTTCGCGTCCTCCGCCGGGGTCTCCTCTGTCTCGCCGATGTCGGCCACGTCGCTCTCGAAGGGCAGTTCGGGGGCGTATCCTCCCCGCGCCATGTCGGAAGCAACCGACAGGCGGCGCTGTTTGTTCGGGAAAGCCACGTCGCGCACGGTTCCCAGGAAGGGAAAGAGGTCGTAGATCGTGGTCTTCTTGTACTGCAGGTACCAAGCCAGGATGAAGACGTAGAGGACGAAAAGGCCGAGCTGGAATCCCCAAGCGGCGGTGAAGGTTTCGTGCTGAAACTTGTCGCTCTGCAGCGTCCAGTAGGGGTCCTCGGACGCACGGCGGTAAGCCAGCGATGCCACCTTCCCCAGCAAAGAGTCCTCCTTGCCGTGCTCGACGTAGTAGGTCTTCAGGAAGCGGACGATTGACGAGGCGACCATGCCTGCCAGCATGAAGGTGGCCACGGCCGTGGTCGACCGCGGCGACGCCCTCCCTATGCCGCACACGCCGTGCCCCGAAGTGCAGCCGTTGGCCATGGTGGCGCCGAAGCCCATCACCAGGGCCGCCAGGATCGTCAGGCCCTTGGTCGGCACCACCGAGGACGGAGTCAGCGCGCCGTAGTAGTTTGCCATCGTGCTGTCCTCAAGCGCATGCGTCGTCACGCTGGTCCACACGCCGGCGAGGAGCAGCCCGGCGACGAAGCTCGTCTGCCATCCCAGGGTGCCCTGTATCGCGTTGCGGAGGATGCCGCTTATCCCGGCAATCTGTCCGAGCGTGTACATGAGAATCTGGGACGCAACGGCCATGATCTGAGAAAGGCGAAGGATGAAGAGAAAGAGGAATGGAGCCACGGTGAGCGGCCAGCGGAGAGCAGGGACGCAGCGGTGCCCACCAGGCCGCCGACGACGGCGCGCTGAGGCGCGAACCTCTCCCAGTCGATAGCAAGTGCCGGCATCGTTGAGCTGCCAATCGTAGGAGCTCAGGCCTTGTGCAAAACGCGCGGGGGGTCAAGTTTCCGGCTTGAAAGCTTGGGGTCGACCAGGCTGACAAAGCTTTGTCAGCCGACCTTCCCGACGGGCCCCGGGCCCTGGGCACCAGCTCGGATCTTCGGCGTCCATTGCGAATGCAAAGTATCTACAAGAATTCTCCCCGCGTCTTCGTCGCATGCTTCTCGTTCTCCTGATCTCGTTCTCGATCCTCCCGCGCTCCGATCGCAAAATGTATGTCCATGCGCGTCCAAGCCAGTCCAAAAGATCCCCCTCAATGTCCTCGTCCGGGCGCCCCTCGCGCGCCCCGCTCAAAGATTTTTTCGCGCCGCCGGGACGGGGCTCACCTGGCCCCGCCCCGCGACTGGTTGAGCTGCAGCTGCACGGCCGCGGCCGCCTCCGCCGCCTCGGCGGACCAGCCGAAACGCTCCGTGAACAAGCTGACCATGGCATCGTGAGTGCTCTGTGCGTCAAAATGGATGAGGTACGTCAGCTTCGGTAGAGCAGACAGCCAGCGCGTCCAACGCACCTGCAGCAGCGGCCCCTCGGCCTTTGCGGCCTCCGCCGGGGGCGGCACCTCCTCCCTCTCCTCCCTCGGCCCCTCTGTCCCCGCGATGTCGATCCCCAGGCTCGACGGGCGGCGGTGCCTCTTCCACTCGGGCCGCGCGGGCGGCACCGCGGCCACGATGAAGTCGAACTGGCTCCCGCCCCCACCCTGCTGCGCGGGCACCTCGGCCGGCCGTCCCGCCGCGGGGCCGGAGCCCAGCGGGAGCAGCCCCTCGACGATGGCCGACGCCTGGTCCGCCTGGAAACCGGGGTACGACGGCTGCGTGGGGTACGTGTGCGGGAGGAAGCTCGGCCCGGGGCCGGACATGGCGCGCCTGCGGCCGGGCTTGCCGTGGCCGAACCCGTGCCCGTGGAAGAAGGCGTGCGGGCCGACGATGCTCCCCGCCCCCGCGTCGCCGTCGGAAAAGTCGCCCGTGGTCGGGCCGCCCATCAGCGCGCGGTTGCGGCAGTCGTCGCACTCGAGCTGGTGCCGCCGGAAGAGCTCCGCGACCGTGACCGACTGCCGGCGCCGGCGCCGGGGGGCCCCGTCCTCCCCCGCGGGCGCGGCGTCCGGCGCGGGGGATGCGGCGGACTGGCCGAGCTGGATCCACGGCGTGGCCGTCGGCGCCGGAGACGACGCTGCTGAGCTCACGTCGGGCGACTGCGCGCGGGTCGAGCGCCACTGCAGCTCCCCGACCATCACGCTCGCTGCAACGCACCGCACGCATCAGCACCAGGCTCCCAACAGCTCCATTCGCATGAACTCACCCCTCCTCTTGGACGCCGCGGCCCTCATCCCCGCCTGCTGCGGCCCCCCCGACACGATGCTCGGCGATATCCCCCCCGACGCGATCGCCTCGAGCACGTGCTGCTGCTGCCGGTCGTACGGCCGTCCGAACGCCACCGCGCCGACCGAGGAATCCATGGTCCGACTGCGGCCGCGGGTGCCGGCCGACGCCTGCTGGGCGCCGGGGCCGGGCACGTGCACCGTGTTGCGCACGCCCGGCTGCGTGGGGGCCGAGGCGCGCGTGGCGATCAGGGATTGCAGCGCGGATTGCCACTGCTCCGGGGTGCTCTGGTTCGGGGGGCGCGGGAAGGAGAGCGGCGAGGGGGCGGCGGGGGCCGCAGAGAGCGGGCCCCTGCGCGCAGCGGCCGCTGCCGCGGCGCCCTGCTGCTGCATCACCGCCTGTCCGAAATCCGTGGGCTCCGTTGCGGAGCGCTTGATCCGGCGCTTGGGCCCGAACCTGCGACGGGTTGCCCGCACCGGGGCGGGCGCGGTCCAGGGGGAGCGTGGCGGCGCCGGGGAACAGCTGCGCGTGGCCGGCGGTGGGGTACTCGGGTTCCGAGAGGGCGCCGTCGCCGTCGAGGGGGTCGATAAACGGCGGGGGAGGCTGCACGTGCACGGGCCGCGGCGGGGCGGCGGGGCGGCGGTGGCGCGGAGGTGGTGGGCGGCGAGCATGGCCGAGCGGCGGATCTCGTCCTCGGCAGAACCAGCGCGCTGGAACTCGGTGCTGCCGCCGCGTTCCAGGCTGTCCATCGTGGCGCGCAGCTTGCCCACGGCCGAGGTCAGCGCCGCCGACGCGGCTGCGGACTGCCCCTGCGGCCCGGGCCGCCCGGGCTGCGGCGCGCCCTGCTTGGCGACGTTGGGCCGCGGCGCCGGCGACGGCATGGCCTTGACGAAGGCCGGGCGCTGGATGCCCGAGGAGGACGACGAGCCCGTGGCCGAGGTGGCCGACGACATGGACGGCGACGGCGAGGCCGGGTCCGCGCCCGCCGCCTGCGCCGCCCGCGCGGCCTGCGCATGCGCGAGCATCTGGTGCTGCAGCGCGTGCATGGCGGACTGCTGCGGCGGCGCATGCACGGGCGGTTGCAGCGGCTGCACGCCGCCGACGACCTGCGCGTCAAACATGTTGACGAGCGGGCCGCCGCGCTGGGCTTGCGCCCCGGGGTGCCCCTGCGCCTGCTGCTGCTGCTGCGGCGCGAGGAACTGGCGCGCGATGGTCGCCAGGGCCTGGTCGACGGTCATGTCCTGCGGCGCGTCGGGTGCGGCGCCCGGGCTGGGCTCGGAGCCCGAGTGCGGCGAGCCCGGCGACGAGATGTGCGCGCTCTCGAAGCGGCCGGGGAGCGACGCCAGCGACGCGCGGCGCATGGCCACCGAGGTCGCGCCGGCGGCGACGGCGCCCGAGCCCATGCGGGCGACTACGGCGGGGTGCTGGCCCATTACGGCGTCGGCGAGCGAGGGCGCCAGGGTGCCTGCCGACAGCTCGTCCGACGCCGAGGCGAACGAGTACTCTGTCTTGTCCGAGCCGCGGCGCGAGCTGGCCAGCATCTCGCCGGCCAGGTGCAGCGGCGGGTGCGGGGCGAATGCGTCGTCGACGGCCATGTGCGCGTCGCCGGGGTGTGCGGCGTCGAACCACGCCACGTCGGCGTGCCGAGTGGAGGAGGCGGTTGCAGCCGAGTCGCCCGAGCGGGCCGAGCCGCGCGAGTCGAGACTGTCTGCGTTTGAGCGGGGCTTTGCGGCCCAGCCGTTGTCGTCAGCGCCGTAGCGGTCCAGGAAGGCCGACACGATGGTCGCCGTGTCGTCTGGAGTGCCGAGGGCCGCGCCGAAGCCGAGCGCGTCGTCGATGTCGTCGCCGCCCTTGAGCGGGACCCACTCGAACGAGGCGTTGCCGAGCAGCTCGTCACCGTGGTCGTCAGCGTGCAGCAGGCCGTCCATGGCCATCGCGCCGTCGTCCGCCAGTAGGTCCTCCCAGCCGAAGCGGACGTCGCAGGCGGGCCCGGGCGGCGCCGGCTTCGTGTCCGACGGCGGCGAGAGCGGCAGCGGCGCGGGAGGCCGCCCGTCCGTGCCCGCGTGCGCCCCCCGCGGCAGGCTGTGTGCGCGGCCGGGGCCGGCTGCGTTCTCGAGTTCTGAGAGCGGCGAGGGCGCCGGCGAGGGCAGCGAGGCGCGGGGATGCGCGCCCGGCGGGGGTCCCGCGGGGGGGGCCGCGCCGGTGACAAACGGCATCACCCGCTGCGCGGCGCCGCGCCCCGACGCGGCGCTGAGACCGCCGGAGCCAACCGGCGCGGTCGCCGCGGGGCAGGGAGACCCCGGGGCGGCGGGGGCGGAGAGGGCGCAACGGAACTGGCGGGCCGCGGTCGCACCGACCGCCAACCCAAACCTGGCGGCGCCCGCTGATCCGTCCCCTGATCGCCGCAACACCCGTCCTCCCTCCATGCAACCAACCAGCCCCAACGCATCCATCCATCCATCCATCCGCATCATCCCCCCTTCTGCTCCTGCGGCCGCACACACAGGCGCAGGCGGCAATCCCCGCCCGCCCCCCCGCAACCTCGCACCCCCGCCTCCGTAACCCCCCTGTGCACCCGCTCCCTCCCGGAACGGATGGATTCCCGGCCATCTTTCCGCTCCCGGTGCCCCCGCGGCCCGCGATCGTCGCTCCAAGCCCGCCCCTGCGGAAGCGCCCCCCCGCACAGCCCCGCGCTTCTCGCACGCGGTTGCATCCGGACGCGCTCCCATCGCATCATACTGCTTTCCAAAGGCCGCAACTGCCCCCGCGACCGCCCTTTGCACGCTCCCCCTCCCACCCCACCACCCCCTCACCCAGCCACCGCCGACCACACCCCCCTCTCCTCCCCCCCGCTCCACCGCATGCTCCCCCCTCCACCTCCATGCTTCCCCCACCGCCCGATTCGACGATACCCGGCCGGCCCCCCGTACCCCGGCGGGATCGCCGCGATCGACGCACAGCCTCCCCCCCCCCTTGCCCTTGCGCCGGCCGCCCGATCGTCCTCCGCCATAGCGGCCGCCCCGCGCGGCCGCCGCGAAAAAGCGCCGCGATCCGGTCGTTCGGAGCCGCAGGGAGAAGGGGAAACGGGAGGCGGGGATCGCCGGTCGCGGCCGGTCCTGTGGCCGGCCCGGGCTGGTAACGTGCGGGTTTCGGGCCTCGATGCCGCGCCTGAATGCGGGGGCGGTGGCGAAGGCGACGGCGCGGTGCGGCACGCCGGATGCGGAGCGAGGATGGGGATGGTGTGTATTCCGAACACGCGGGGGGAAAGAGGAAGGCGGGGCGGAGTGCCTGATCTAGAGAGGGCCTGGACCCACCTTCGTCCCTCCACCGTCCGTCCGCCCGCCGCTCCTGCCGCCCCCTCCCCCCAAGCGCTCCACGCGACGACCCGTGATCGGCGGCGGTTCCGATCCGCCCCCGGGCCGGGCGGCTGGCGGAGAAGCCCTCACTCGTGGCTTGGTGGGGCAAGGTGGCGCCCGCGCGGATGGGTCCGCAAGGGGGGTGGCTTGCGGGTGTGGCGAGACGGTCCGGTGGAATGGGAGGGGGGGAATGCCGGGGGAGGGGGGGGGTGCTCGTGGGGTGCTGGCGCTGCCGAGGGGAGGCGGCCGGTGAGCAAACGCGGTCCGCGCGCGGCATCCGCGCGAAAAGCAACGGAACGGGGTCCGAAGTGCGAGCAGCTTGTGCCATCCACGTCCTGGTGCGGGATGCGGGCGGGCAGCGAGCGGCTCCGTTGGCGCGTGTCGGGAAGAAGCCATCCACCGCGCAAACGCCTCTTCGACGGAGCGCGGCAGCTTTCGTTGGCGCAGAGCACGGGCAGCGACGATCCGACGAGACGGGCTTCCAGGCTACGGCTTCAGGCGCGGTCTTTTTCAGATCCCTCGGCGGTCAGGCTCCCTTCGATCGGCGGGCCTCAGCATCCGGAATGGGCAACCGATCGAGCGGGCAACGGAACCTCCAAACATGGCGGGCAAGCGGGCATCCAAGGCTACGGTAGAACGGCGCTCGGCTTGCGGTTTCGCGGGAACGGCGCCTCCGTGCTGTGCCGGCTGAATCCTAGATGCTAGAAAATCCATACGTGCGGCGGCGGTGCTACACTGCTATCCACGGCGTCCATCCTTTGCTCCCGTCCTTCAATTCGACATCCGTTGGCGCGCGGCCGTCCTTGTTTCCGTCCGAAAGGTCCTCCGTTCCTGTCCCTGTGCGGATCCTGCTCCCGTGCGCGGGCGGTCCTCTTGCGCGTTGTGCATGTGGTCGGCGGGATCAGTAGGGCCTGGGCGGCATCCTGCGTCGGCGGGCACGTTCAGGTCAGCTTCCGCATTGCCCAACCGCCCGAACTGGGAACACGCACCTGTCCCTGGGGGGCGACGAGTATGCCGGGGGGCTGCGCCTCCTCACCGGCGGGCTCGGGCTCCTGGTGTACTGCCTCGCCGGGCTCCTGGCCACGGGCGGCGGCGACATCCTCCTGGGCGGGCTCCTCGCCGGCCGCATCCCGATGGGCGACCTGCTGCGCGGACGCTCGCTGCGGTATTCCCTGGGCGGCGCGCCGCGCGGCGGGCCGTAGTCGTCGCGGTAGCCGCCGTTGCCGTAGCGGTCGGGCGGGGGGCCGTAGCCGCGGTCGCCCGACATGCCGCGGGGCGGCGAGCGGTCGCGGTACCCGCCGCCGCCCGAGTAGCGAGGCGGCGAGGGGCGGCGGTCGTAACGCGGAGGGCTGCGGTCGCGGTAGTACCCGTCGTCGCGCCCGCGGCCGTACTGCGGGGACGGGGGGCGGCCGTAGCCGTCGCGCCCGCCGCGGTACGGGTCGCCCGAATCACTGCAAGAAATGACCAATCAGCAACGTGCGCACACTTGGGGCAGTCAACGAGAACAACGCACCGGCAATACTTGGCCAGATGGCCGGGCTGGCCGCACTTGAAGCACTTGCCGCTCCTGACGTCGATGCCGGGGTTGGCGCTCCTTGGGCAGTCGCGGGCCCAGTGCCCCGTCTCCTGGCAGACGAAGCAGGTCTCGCCGCCGCCGCCGCCGCCGCGGGGGCCGTCGGGGAACCGCCTGCCGCGGGCAAACTCGACGCGGATCTCCTGGCCGTCGATGACGTAGCCCTTGAGCCTGGCGACGGCGTCTTCGGCGTCGCGGATGTCGCCGAACTCGACGAAGCAGAAGCCGTGCGGCTTCATTTCGACGTTGACGATCTGGCCGCTCCTGTGGGACACGATGAGGCCAGGTCAGCTTTGGAAAAGAGACGAAGCGCAAGTCGAGACCCACTTGCCAAACAGCTCCTCGATGTCCCTCCTCTGGATCGTTTCCCTGAGGTTGCCGACATAAACCTTGGTCGACGGCGGCGCGGGGCCGCCGCGGGACGGGGGACCGCCCATGCCGGGGCCGGGGCCCATGTCGCCGCGCATGTCGCCGCGGTCCTCCGGCATCGGGGGCCGGTCCATGCCCGGGTCCATGTCCATCATCTGCAGAAGAAAAGCGTCAGCATGAGGGAAGAGTGGCGGCGCCGGTGATCTCCGGGTGTCGGCGTGAAAGGGGGAGCCTGGCCGGGGGACCGTCCCTCCCCCGCATCCGAAGCAGATCCGGCGCGTTGCGCACTCCGGCCGGCGTCTTTAGACCAATAAGACGGTCCCGCAAAGGTAGAACGGCACAGTTTCGGCCAGGGGGCGCTGCCAGACCCCTGCCTTCCGAAACGGCACGCGGCCGCGGCGCGCAGCCGTCCCCGGTCGAACCGCCTCCTCCGCGCCGGAATGCGGGGCGCAGCAAAAGAGCAGCGCATCCGAGCGGTCGATGCTCACCTCACACGGGTCTTAAGGGCCTAAACGCGTGGACGAGAAACGACTGAAGTCGAGGCACGCCGCACCCGGCCATCAGTTCGTTCGAGGCGCTTCTTGGTCCCCATGTGGCCGTCCGAAGTAAGCCGCCGTGATCAGAGCGGGCATCTGCTCCAGTCTGATAGATTCACGTATTCGAGAACCATCCAATGGTTTTGGATCTTTGCTCTGTAGGCCGCGTAGGAGAGCTGAACGTCCGAGCTGAAGCCAGATTGTCCATCCATGGTAAACCAAAATCATCTACTTCGACGGCATGTCCAAAGAAGGTCTTCGATCTGTTGATCTTGGTTCCGAAAGAGCTGATCGGTCTGGGGCCCTTTCACCCAGCGCGTGGTCCCTCGCCAACGTGGCCAACGGAGCAACCGTGCCCGAACGCTCGTCCCACTTGTCGCGCGCGACAACCGCGGCGGGCCGCACACGGAGCTGCTTCGCGCTCCTTGAAGGGCCTTGCGTGGACAGGGCCTGCCTCGGCGGGCGCACGCGAGAGCCGCGGCTTCCGCTCATTGGGGAGTCAGAACGGAGTCTGGCGTATCCATCCTTTCCCTTCCTCTCGCGTCCTCGACCTCCACGACTATCGGGAGCGGCTTAGCCACCACCGTTCCGAACCGCCCCGTGGATTCGAGCCCGAACCGGCGCCGCTGGGCCGCGCGACGCCAAGATGAACATCTTCCGCCTGGTGGCGGACCTCATGCACCTCGCGTCGATCGTGATCCTGCTCCTGAAAATCGACAAGACGAAGAGCGCGGCTGGTGAGGTTCTGCTGCCGGCGGCAGGAGGGCGTTTTGGGCGAGCTGGAGCGTCAAAGGGGACACAGTTGGGACGCCGAGTCGGACGTGTCCTTCGGCCGCGGAGCTCCATGTTGCCGAGCCGGGGCGCAATTGCTGTTATCGGGAGACTCATGCCTAGCTTCGTTGCCGCCGCCCGCCAGGCATTTCGTTCAAGTCGCAATGTCTGTACCTGCTCGTCTTCCTCACGCGCTACCTGGACCTCTTCACCTCCTTCATCTCGGTCTACAACACCGTGATGAAGATTTTCTTCATCGCCACGGCCGCGTACGTGGTCTATCTGATGTGGTTCAAGTACAAGACGACGTGGGATCCGGTGGGTTTCCTTCTCGGTAAACAGCCCCAAGTGAAAGCTGACATTTGCCGATTCAAACAGTCGCTTGATACTTTCAGGGTCGAGTACCTGCTGGCGCCCTGCGCCCTTCTTTCGCTGGTCGCGAACTACAAGTTCACGCCGCTGGAGGTGCGCAGACGCTTTCTCGATGCTTGGTCCTTCAACTTGGCTAAACTTTTGTTATTCGCAGATCCTCTGGTCCTTTTCCGTGTTTTTGGAATCCGTCGCTATCCTGCCGCAGCTGTTCCAGCTGACTCGGACGGGCGAGGCGGAAACCATCACCACCCACTACCTCTTTGCGCTGGGGAGCTACCGCGCGCTGTACCTCGTCAACTGGGTATACCGGTGGGTACATTAGATGTCCGAGCTGTTCTACGGGGCTCACGAACAGCACCTCGTAGGTATGTAACGGAGGGCTACGTGGACTGGATCGTCTGGGTGGCGGGTGTCGTGCAGACGGCGCTCTACAGCGACTTCCTCTACGTCTACGTCACAAAGTGGGTCTTCATCCGCCGTTACGTTACAGTACTGACTCTGTCCGAATTTGCAAAAAGAGTCTTGCAGGGCAAGAAATTTGCCCTTCCAACGTGACAGGATCGCCATGTATTGGATTTCCGGTACGGCAGCCAAAGATACCCGAACTGCATCCCGATGTGGAGGTTCCTCCTATTGATTTTCCGTCCGTTGAGCGCCTCATCCATTGCTCCATCCTTTCGAACGTCTACCCGAGATGAGGTCCGCCGCTTCCCGAGTGGTGCCTCGTTTCAAGCACCTGCGTTTCGAGCTCAGCCCTCTCGATCTTCCCGCTCTCTTCGCCCGCCTTCTCTTCCTGCCGGTCGCCGCCAGTCTTCCTGAGCCTTTCCTCGATGACTTCGGCAAACGTTTTCGCGTTCGGACTCAAGTCCATGCTTCCTTTCCTTCGCACGGCTTTTCCCATGAGGTTTTTCCCGGGATCCATGCCCCTTGCAGCTCCGGAAAAGGCGGCATTCTCGTCGAACGGTTCGTACGACGGAGCGCTTTCGTGCGACCCGAGCGGCCTGCGCGGAGAGCCGAGGGACGATGCGGAGTCCAGCTTGGACGTCAAGTCGTTGATTTCGTCGTCAAAGAGCGACCGCGGGTCCGTGGAGACGCGCAGCAGGAAGTAGTCCTTGGATTCCGCGGGCGCGATGTTGGCGGCCGGCCCCGGGACGGTGGCGGGCCTACGGGGAAGACCCGGCCTTTCGCTCTTCGGAGCAATTGTGTGGGCGTCCATGGGCGTGGCCGAGCGCTGGGATTCCATTCTGCTTTGATGTTCGGTTCGGAGAATGATGATGTCAGCGTTTCGCGCGTCGACTCACCAGGCCACGCTATCACCAGGAACGCACCCTCCTGCCGCCCATCGCGCCTAAAGCCGGCGTCCAATCTCTCCGCAAAGGAAATTCGACGATGCAGCAGCAGTCGAGCCCGCAGGAAGGCGGCGGCGGCCGCATTACGAAGGGGGAGCCCCGTATTCACAAGAGCCGCTCCCCAACCATCGAAATCCCCAAGACGGACGTCTGGACCTATCTTTTCGGTGGTTTGAAGGAGTCAGAGAAGGACCTTATCGCGTTCATTGGTTCGTCTGGGCGCCAGGACGGGAAGGAAGCTTTCTAATCGAACTTCGCTTCCACTTCCGTTCTCTCCGATCCAAAATCAAACCCCGACTCGAATTCCGCCTCACGTACGGCGAAGTCGCCGAACGCGTGGACTCGCTTGCCAAGGGCTTGAAGTCGATACTCGGCGTCCGCAAGGGAGACGTGATCGCCGTCTTCTCGCCCAACGCCATCGAGTTCGGCCTGTTGTCGTGTGCGTCATCGATCCCTATTGGTTTCGTTCGTTGCATGAAGCTGACTTCATTTTCAGACGCGGCGCTCAAGATCGGCGCAATCATTGCTCCCTGCAACCCGACTTACAACTCCGACGAGCTCGAGTACCTGGTTGACCTCGTCAAGCCTAAGTTCGTCTTTACGAGGCCGGCGCAGGTTCCCACTGTGGCAGCCATCCTCGAGAACGTGAAACTGGGCAAGGACAAGGTCCTGATGCTCGCCGAGGAGGGATACAAGGTGATCGACGTTATTCTGGTTCGCACTCATGATTACTCTGCTGACAGCTTTTGCAGGAGTATCGTGGGCTTGCGGACGTTTACGAGGACGAGAACGACGTGGATCTCGGACCTCGGCCGGACCCCGAGGACACTGCGTTCATTTGCTTCAGTTCGGGCACCAGCGGAAAGGTAGTTGTCATTGCTTGCTCTTCCTTTCCTTCCTTCTTGACGAACTCTTTGTTCGTAGGCCAAAGGCGTTGAGCTCCGGCACCGGTGAGTTGCTTCGTTCCTGACTTGGCGTTCCTCTGACTTTTGCATAACAGCAACATCGTAGCGAACTCGAGTCAGGTCGTTGCTTTCGAAAGCGGCGAGCTCACTCATCCCGGAGATGTCTTCGACTCCATCTTGCCTTACTCTCATGTTTGTGCGTACGATTTGCTTGATTTCTTGGGCCTGGTTGACATCGTTTTCGTCCACAGACGCCTTGACGTGCATAATCATCAATGCCATGAAGCTTCGGGCCACCGTTCTGAACATCCAGCGCTTCAACTTCGAAAACTGGCTGCGGTACATCCAGGACCACAAGGTCACGTTCTCGCAGGTTGCGCCGCCGATCCTGGTCTCGCTGTCCAAGTCGCTGCTGGTGGACAAGTACGACGTCTCGAGCCTCAAGGTCCTCAACAGCGGCGCTGCTCCGCTGGGTGCCGACACGCAGGATGAGTGCTCCAGGAAGCTCAAGGTGCCTGTGAAGCAGGGCTACGTGAGCACGAGCCATGGTTCGTGGGCAGACATCTATTAACGGCATGACACAGGGCATGACCGAGTCGTCTCCCGTATCCCACGTCACGCACCACACCGAGATCATTGCCGGATCTGTTGGGAAGCTGCTCCCGAACATGGAGGCGCGCCTAATCGTTCCGGACACCATGGAGGACGCGAAGGAGGGCGAAGCTGGCGAACTCTGTGAGATCTTTGGGCGTGCGACATCGCTTTCTCTGATCTTAATTCAGGGATGAGAGGCCCGAACATCATGAAGAGTTACTTCAGGTCCGTAAAGGCAAACGACGTTCTCTCATCTACAGCTGACTGACTGTTCATTTCAAGGGATCAGAATGCGACTGCGAGCACCATCGTCGAGGACGGCTGGCTCCGCACCGGCGACATAGCGAAGGTGGGCCTCGTATTGTTGATTGGCCGAAATTGCTCGTAACCGTCGCGATTTCCTCCAGATTGATGGCGAAGGAAACTACTTCATCGTCGATCGCCTGAAGGAGCTGATCAAGGTTATTCATTGCAGTTGGTTCGATCTTGCCCCAGCTTATAGTTTTCTGCAGTGGAAAGGCTTCCAGGTCCCGCCGGCCGAGCTGGAAGAGCTCATCCTGCAGCACCCGTTCGTGGCCGACTGCGCCGTCATCGGGATACCCGCCGGCGATGTCGGAGAACTGCCCAAGGCGTTCGTCGTGCTGAAGCAAGGTTGTAACGAACTCTTGCTTCGTCCGACCTTCGCTGACCATGTTGCGTCAGATGCCTTCAACGAGGCCGGAAAGCCTGCCATGGAGCGCTCCGCTCGGCGCAAGTCTTCCATTCACCTCACCAGGGACCACGTGGAGGCCGACATTGCCTCGTTCGTGGCCGACAGGACCGCTCACGTGAGGCTTTTCGAAAGCAGATGCGGATGCCCCTTTGACCACCATTTTCAATCAGTACAAACACCTTCGTGGAGGCGTGGAAGTCATTCCCATGATCCCGAAATCAGTGAGTCCCTGGGTGGCACTGTGCTCGCATCGTACGCTTTCTTGACTAGTTCCTTCGTGCAACAGGCTGCCGGCAAGATCCTCCGTCGCGTTTTGCGTCTTCGCGAGCAGGAGATCGCGCAGAGCAAGGCAAAGCAAGACGTCAAGCCCCGCGAGGAAGAGAAGACGACGGAGAGGCTCGGCGCCATGAGGATCGGGGACGACAAGCAGAGCACGGTGTCCGGTGCTGCTTGGAGGACGGAGATTGGATCCATCTTGTGCTAGATCTTTCCATTGCCTCTTCAATCGAGATCTTGATTGATCATGCTCTGACCAATACAAACCGCGCTCGACAGCAATCACAGTTTCGCTTCCCTCCGCGACCGCTCCAGATCCCGAACGGCAACGCCACCGCCATGGCCCAGAAGCAGGGACCCCACCCTGCCGACGAGGCGCCCGCTTCACAAGGAAATACGTCGGCTGCCGGCGAAAGCGCGCAACTTGCAATTGCTGCCGAACAGAACGCGTCGGGCGAGAATCACGAGGACAGCTCGTCGGAACAAGCGTCTACCGCCTCGGTCGCCTCGGTCATTCAGGAGCCTGTGCCGGCCTTCAGTCCTTCTGACCTCGCTTTGCTGGAATACGACGGAGAAACCTCGGCGCGATGCATCAAGACGCGGCTGAACGAGCACCTGGGACCGGCGACGGGAAGAACCTCGGGCGTTGAGGTGGCGCGCGGACCGTGGGCATTTCCATTCCGTCGCGTCATCTTCCAACTACTGACGTCTTGTTGCAAGATGACTTTGCCGGTTACATTTGATGGAAATGTCCGACCTTCTTCGCAATATCCGACTAGGTCCCGTTGTCCCCCTAGCTCAGGCTACCCGATCTCGTCCACCCCGTCCTTCCGCTCCCCCACTAAGGAAGAGGATGCCTCTGGTCAGATGTGTCGATTCTCGCGCGACCGGCAGGAGCAAATGTTAATTCGATCGCGGACCTTCGTGCGCAGCGACGATCCGGCACTGATCGGAGCCCATCGCGAATCATCACCTCACGACCTCCCGATTGTCCAGCTCTGCTGCGTGTCAGCTCTGATACACCGAGAGGAAAGCAAAGCATGTGAGCATCGGTGGCGCGGCATCACGCCCGGGCAACGCAACGGCCCCCGGAGCCGCATTGAAAGCGGCACACGCGCGTCTCTTGACCGGAACCGAGGACGCGTCGGACGCGCCTTGCCGCGGGTTTCTAACTCTGGCTGTTGCAGGAAAGCCGAGCAAGCCTTTATCGCCGTCCTCGCCCCGTCGTTTCGGTGATGCCCAGCCACCTGCCTTTGAAGCGACCGTCGTCGGCGACGTTTTCGAGTGCCAGTAACAAGGTGAGCCGTCTCCCAAGTCCATTCCTACCTGTTGGTTGATCACAGCGGCCCCGCACTGGTCTGTAGTGACCTGCTGGTGGACGTCAGACGAAGTATGCAAAGGTTTCCGACCAGGCAGTAGGGCGGAGCGCGTGGACCAGCGACCGAAGCTGGTCGAGAACTGTGTCGCGAACAAATCGATGCGGATGAGCAACCGGATGCGCTGTACATGGTCGCGGACTAAAATTGCAGACATTCTGCCATGCTTGTTGCATCCTATTCCGCCTCCTTGGCCAGGCGGGCTAGTTGGATCTTGACTTCCTCCCGCTTCTTTTCCAGCTCCTCCTCCTCACGCTCCGCCTCTCGATCCTCTCCCCTCAGGCGCTTCAGCTCTTCCTTAACCTTCTCGATGTCTTCGGCGAGGCGCTTCCGTCGGTCCTTGACTTGCTCGTCCTCTCGATCGATCTCGCCCAGCTTTTCCTGCGCGTCGGCAACAAGTACGAGGATCTCGGGGTTCCGAACGGCGCTGCTGCCACCGCTTTCGCTGCGTTCCCTGGCAGCTCCGGGGGCGCCATCGCCATCGGGATCGCGAACTGTGCCGTCACGGGGGAGCCCCGACGCCGTGCGCAGCGCCTCGCTCTCGCTGAGCAGCGCGGACGCATGTCGCAGGTTTGCCGCCTTGTCCGCAGCTTCCTCTGCAGCCCGCCGCTCCCGCTGCTGCTCGGCGTACTCGGCCTTGGCAGAATCCTTCAGGCGCCGCAGGTCCGCCGCCACCTTGTCGCGGATCTTGAAGTACGCCTTCGAGTACTGGCGATACTCGTCGTCCTCGTTCCGTTTAGAAGCTCGGTTGTCGCAGCGGCAGACCTGCACGAGATGAATCATGGTAGCGAGGGGGTTGGGCACGGGCAGGGTGCGATCGCGGAGAATCATCATATCGATCAGCCCCGTCTTGTGCTGCTCCCACTTCCTGTCTAGGTCCTCGCCCCACTGGATCATCGCAGCTTTGATCAGGGCCTTTTCCGACCGCGCCAGCCGCTTCGTCGCATCTCCTCGAAGCAGTGCGGCGTTGTCGTGCACGACACGGGCATCGTCCAGCATCTTCTGGCCCTTGGTCTGCATGTCCATATCCTCCAGCACCATGCACAGAGGCATCTTGAAAAACTCGAGCCCCGGCGGCACGAATCCTTCGGGGATGAGGCAGGCGATGGAGGATCCGGGTTCGCGGCGGCGGTACTCCAGGAGTGCCAGAGCTGGCTCGGTCAGCTTCGGCACAAAAAAGAGCTTCCCGACGTCGATGGGCTCCTCGGAGGGCTGTTAGGAAGCTTCTGCGGCGGCCTTCGAGGCGGAGTGGGCGCCGTCGGAAGGATCGGGATGCGGGAGCTCCCATTCGTAAACTCGATCGTCCTCTGCTTCCTCCGCGTTCGGGTCGAGGAACCTGCAGGATCGAATGCGTACGATGAGCGTACCGCAGGGATCTTTCCGTTTGTCGGAAACTCGCCTGTCCTCTTCCTCCTCGTCTGCTCCGCGCTCGCGAGCAGCCTGCTCCTCCACCTCCCTCGCAGCCAGGGTTGCCCGACGGAGCCGGTCCTCCCTCTCCGCCACTGTCTCGCGCGGCTCGTCGCCCTCGACCGTGGCGGGGAGCGCGGGACGGATGCGCTTCGGAGCAAAGCTCCTCCACTTGGGGTTGATCACGCCAAGCTCGATCCTCCCCTCCGAGTCGAACCAGTGCTTGCCCGCACCAAAGTGCTTCAGCAGCTTGACGCTCTCGTCGTTCAACCTCGCGAAGTGCTCGGAGAGCGCGAAGGCGAGGAGCGAGAGTTCAATCATGCCGTCCATGAGATAAAAGATGAAGGCGAGCCGGGCGCCGCCACGGCGGAGGAGGAGAGGGGGGTTGCAGTGCCAGAAAAGGTGAAAGGGGCCGGAGACGTGCGTGCCGGGCGCCATCCGGATGACTAGCTTACGTTCCCCTTCGAGGATGACGAGGTCGCCAAGCTCCACCTCGCCTTCGCTGCCGTAGACGACGAACAGGTGACAGATGCTGTTGAGCAGGTTCTTGAAGTCCATGTGGGCGAAGGTGGCGGCGTTGAGGTTGACGTTGACGGCGAGCGCGCAGCGCGGGCCGTAGCTCTCGGCGACGCGGGCGAGCGTCTTCAGCAGGGCGACCAAAGCGAAGTGCCGCTTGGCCTCCGCCGGATCCATTCTCATGAACGACTCGTCGATCATGGCGCTGAGCATACCCATGGCCCCTTTCTCGCTGTTAAGTGACTGTCCGAGGTCAGAAGCCATGTTCTTGGTCGTCCGCAGCTTCCGGCCGTCCGCCAGCGGTGTCTCGTGGAGGCCAAGATTGTAGGTACTCGGCTCCGCGCCCTCGCCAGCGACCTCATGCAATGGCGCAGATTTCCGGTCGTACGATTTCAGGGCCGGGAGAGCCTGCAGGAAGCTGTCCGCGATGAACCCCCACAGCCCGGGGACGGGCTCCTTCAGGCGGCGGACTTTGACCGGGTACGAAAGCTTGGATCCGTCCGGAGTCATGTAGGATACATTTCCATGCTCGTGTTTCTCGAGGATCTCGGCCCCTGGGGGCACTGCATCTAGCGCGTACGCGGGACGCGCGTTTCCGAGCTTGGTCGTCCGCTCCGTGGCCCGGAGACCCTGCAGCGCACCCCGCTTCCTCCGCGCCGACGGTAGCAGCGGAATGCTGATCTGCTTAATCATGTCGGGGACAGACGGTGTTGCGGTGCGGTTCCAATTCGAGAGGGGCTGGCGGGCCGACGGAGGCCCTCGGCGTCGGCGGCTGGTGGTGCCGCCCGCCAGCTGGCAGCCCTCTTCGCACCGTGCGGGTGCCCGGCCGCGCTAGATTGCGGGTCGCCTGCTTCACCGCGGGCGCTCTCCGTCTCGCCCATCGCCGCGCCTGGCCCCGCGAGAACGCCCCGGACACCATTCTGGCGCCGCTCGTCGCCGCGCGCCGCCCGTCGTCATGGCTCCGTGCGCTAGACCGGCCGCATCGCCTCTACCTTATACTTGCGGACGGAGCTCATTCCCTGTGTTCCCGGATGCGCGGCCGCAAAGTTCGAACTACGGCAGCGTCGTTATGCAATCGTCATCGCGTCCAAATGCCGATGCGGGGGCACGAGGCGGCCGTGCCGCCCGCGTGATCTCCAACATTCTCGACTCTAGTTAGACTCTTGCAGCTAGAACCTTGTCTTCGTGCTCCTCCTTCTCGGACGCGGGGCGGACTCGTCGTTCACCCGTGGCATGGGCTCGTTGGCAGCCACCGGCACAACGCCTGCGATCTTGACTTGTGCGACGCGGCCAGCGGCCGCAGGGAGTCGCCATCGCGTTGTCATACTTTGGAATCGAGCTGCGAGTCCAGCGGACGGCGCATGTCCTTGCTTTCCGCATCCTCCATTCTTTGGCGGCTTCGAGGACCAGCCGACGGACGAGGATATCTAGAAGCTCGTGGACGATGTCGGCCACGAGGTCGGCATCGGAGCACCGTTGGAACTCGGTCGCTGGGACCGCCTTCCGGGAGGCGTCGACTGATACGCCCTGTGGGGGGGACTGGAGCGGAACGAAGTCGATCGTGGCGGCGATATCGGGATTCTTTTGGGGGTCGACGACCTGCTGGCCGAGTTTAGCTAGAGCACTTAGACACCAGAACTGTTCATTGAGTTGAAACCTCTTTTCATTGAGTTCGAAAGAAGGGTGATCGAAAGAAAGAACGATTCAACCTCGTGGAAAGGGAGCTAGCAGAAAATGAACATGAGAGATAACGTTGATCTGAAGGTCGGCGAGGAGAGGAGTGGATCGTCCGGCCTGCCGCTCTCTCGATGCTCGTCCGCGGAACGCAGTCCTCTCCCGGATTTTGGTAATCCGAGAGAGCTAGTTGCAATCCAAAAGACCGAATCATGCCTCTGGCATCCCAGTCCTGTCCGAGGGGCACCTTCCGTCGCGCCGTCCAGCTAGGTTCCCCGACTACGCAGAAGCACAGTTCAGGGCGCCACGGGAGCCGTCCACGCCCACCCAGGAACAGAGATGGCGGTAGGAAGCGCCGACAAGGAAACGGTGACCCGCACTCGCGTAGCAGTGACATGTATCGGGGATTGTGCGCGTCCAGCCGCGCGCAGTCACGCCCACTCCGTCGGCCAATCAGGCGAAGTCGCAACCCGCGGCTCCGCTGGCGACTGGCACCGCCCGACGGCTTCCGCACTGACCGATGGCCAACGGGGCGCAGACGGCGGCGCCGTCGGGGATTCGCTCCGGAAGCGTCCCCAGAAGGCGCGCTACCCAGGTACTCGTTTCCGCCGCGCAGATTGTCCCAGCGGAGCGGGTCAGGCGAGATTCCGAGCACGAGCCGCGCGTAGCTGTCGTTATAGTAGGTGAGCTGGCCCGCGGCGACGACGGCCGCCGGCGATGTGGGTTGTGTTGCCCGGGGTCCCGCTCACGTGGCGGGGCCCCTGGCGCGCGGCGCCGAGTCATCGGCCTCGCAGCACCGGCTTGTTTGGCGCTGTTTAGCGCCGCCGGAGAAAGAGCACCGCCAGCTGGCGGTCGCTAAACCGGTCCATTGAACACCGGACGCAACCAACCATGGGAAGATGGCAATGTAAGGCCTCCTCCGTGCTCAATCGCCGCGATGCGCCTCACCTCGTCTTCCCATGCCAGAGATGGCCTGTAGCCCATCCCGATCTCCGTGTGTTCCCGCGACGGCCGCGTCTCGTGCGAGATGCGGCCTCCGCGCCCTCTCCTGCCTCCGAGCGCGTCTGCAGCCCCTCCAGTCCCTTTGGAGGCGTCGTTGGGGGGATTTCGGCGGCGGTGTGCTTGGGAGCCGGCCAGCCCCCTTGCCGTTTGTGCGGTGTGACTGCGCGTGTGGGTCGCGTCGCGCGCTTCCCTCCTCCCACTTTCTTCACTTCGAAGACGGCTCACACCGGACCGCGGAAACCGGCCGGTGGAGGCTCGCGCTCCCCGTTTCGCGTATAGGACGACGATCTTGTCGTTCTCACGGCCACCGCGCGGCCGCGCGGGGCCGTAGTGCGGAAAGCCGCGCGCTTTTCGCAAGGGGCGTCCGTCCCGCGGTCCGCTCTCTGGTGAGCTCGCAGCCATCGCGCAGGCCGGATCTTTCCCGCTAAACTTCAGCAGCTTCGTCTTCTGGTTCCTTTTCAAGATGCCGACTGTGCCTGATGCGACGTGGTTGCGTCCGGTGGCGGACGGCCAGCTCCTGATGCAGAACCTCGCCATCGCGATGGCTATCCCCGAAGATCCTGAGCGCACGGAGCTCATGCGCCGCGTCAAAGAGGACATGTTTCCCGCTCTGAGGATATACGCGCGTCTCGCTGCCGAACACGAGGGCGTCGGGACTCGGAACTCGTGGTACTTCAGTCGCATGCAATCGGAGGACTACTTTGTTACCACGATGTCAACGCTCCGCAACAACAACGAGATCAAGTCGTACCTCCTCGGCGACATCAACTACCTGGAGTTCGGACCAATCGGCAAGCTCCCCCGGTGGCAAGGAAACTACACCGTCCGGGCTTCGCAGGGGCTTGCAGTCCAACTCACCGAAACCGGAAAGCTTCGTGCGGCGACGGACGATGCCGGGCATCTCTTGCGCAACGGTCCATCGAACTTTTACGACGGCGAAACGGGTATGGTCGGCGGTATCGCAGCGCGGCAGACCACAGGTCACGATTCGGACAGTGCACGTGCAAAGACTCCGAAGAAGTTCCTGTATCTCATCGACTCCAAGCACTACGAGTACGCGGCGACCACGCTTCCGCAACGGTTCGACATCCTGCACAAGGATGCTGCCGAGGAGCGGCGGATGTTTCTCGAGGCGACTGGCTTGTTCTTCCGCGACGGATGCAGGAGCGTGTACAGCGTCGCGGCAGTCGAGTTTGCGGGATACCCGGAGCTGAAAGAGCTTTACTCTTCGCCCTTCCAACACGGCCTGAACCAGAGGACGGAAATGGAGAATGGACCAGTGACCGCGGCCTTGCGCTCGGAGTTCGGGAAAGCTCTTGCCGCTTACGTTCATGGGCCGAACGGCATGTTTACCGCGTTCAGAACCCAGTACAACGCGCACTTCGTGACTCTGGCTACTGGCACTCCGAACCAAATCGCGGCACTCGCGACTATGCATCATAAGCGCGGTCTAGAAAGCGCTCTGCGGGATGGCATCCACGCGTTCGCTACCAGCCAGCGATGCTTGGAAGTCACGCTCGTTCAAGCGCGCAAAGCCGTTGCGGACCAGACGGTGCTGCCAGCGGTCCAGGTTTGCGCATGCGCGTTGCATTGCTTCGGCTCTGCTAATCCATGCTATCCGCAGATGGGAGTCCCTAAGGAGGCATGGCTTGGAGCACTGGAGCGGTGGATGGAGACGGACACTTGGAAAATCGCGCTGGAGGAGGAGCAAACAGCACGAGTTGCTGCCCGAGCGCAAGAGAACAACGGCCGTCTGAAGACCCGGGAGGAAATTTGGGACGCGGACGTCTTCATGCGTATGGCCGACCCTCGCGTCATTGTCGAGCTGCTCCCCAGCCAGACGGATGAGTCGCTTTTCGGGAAGGTTCGCCACCGCCTCGCAAACGCGGAACTCTCGGCTGAGGACATCGCGGTGTGCATGCGTCTGAAGTTGGTCTTGTCGTACAAGATGCCGGGAGACGACCCGGACCACGTCGCCGTGATCTTTTCCGGAGAAATGGGGAGGTTCGCCAACGCTGCCGAGAACGTCAAGGCCGTGATCACCTGGATCGAGGGCGACCGGGTCGCGACGACTGCGGACGAATGGAAAAAGCGCGGTGTCACCAAAGAGAACCTGAACATGGCGAAGCAGTTCCCCGACTTTGCGGAGCAATACGGCAGCAAAGGAACGCGCAAGAGGGTGAAGATGGCTAAGGGCTCTGGTAATCTTTGCTTCGGGTTCCGTTTCTCGGCGAAACTGATCTTGGTCTGCAGCCTCCGAACCGCTTCCTCCCCCTTCCCCCGCTGGCTCCGAACCTCTTCTTCCTGCCGCCGTTGGAGCTGCTGAACCCCACGTTCTTCCGGCCGTGAACGTCGTCGATCCCGTGCTCGCGCAAGGGTTTTCAGTGGATCTCGCCGCGGTCGACCCCAACGGCCCGGCGGTGGAGGCCGTCGGAGCGCCGCTCGAGGATCCGACGGTGCCCGCCGCTCCCTCCTCGCCGTTGGGCATGTCGAAGCTGGTGAAGCAGGGCCTGATCCCTACGCTCTCCAACACCAACAAGTCGAACGTGCAGAGCAGCTTCAAGATTGCCTTCTACAACGTTGGGGACTTGACGTTGGGGTTTCCGGCGGATCGTTACCGGAAATGGAAGGAATCAATCGAGTGGGGGCAGCGCCAAGCCGCCATCTCTGAACGCCTGCACAGGGAGCGCGACGAGAAGGAGGCCAAGGCCAATGCACGGCGGAAGGCCGAGAGCAAACCTCCACCGAAGAGCAAGGTTCAAGTCACCCATAGGCATGTTTTCAGGGAGATTGCCGATGTCCGGGTGGACGTCGAGATCCTGCCACAGACCTCCGCGGACTCGTACTTCTACAAGCTGCGCCACGCAATGGCCGTGCTTCCTGGACTTCACACTGCTCAGCGCGATGTGCTGAACCAGCTCAAGCTCACGCTCCGAATGAAGATGCCGGACAACATGCCTCCTGTTACCGTCGCGTGTCGTTACGACGAAGAGCGGATCCGGCTGAAACCCGAAACACTGCAGAGGATTGCCAACATGCTCCTGGATTCACTCGGTATTCCTCTTCCGGCCGCGGCTGCCTCGGCGCCTGCTGCATCGACGGAGACTGCCGCCGCGGCGGTGCCTGCTGCCTCGGTGGCTCCGACCAAACCAGCGGTTGTGGAAGTCTCCGTTGCCATTCCCGCACCGACACGAGCACCCTCTTCCGCCGCACCAAAGTCGCTGCCGACCTCGCAGAACTTCCAACAGCGGAAGCTGTTTGACGCACCATTGGCTGCGACTGCGCCTCCTCGCCCGAAGGCGTCGGCGCAAGCCGCCCCGTCGGCCAAGCCTGCCAAGCAGCAGGTCAAGCTGAGCTTCGCGAAGACGGATGCAGTCTCCAAGAAGGGCCCCAAAACCCCTGAGCCGACCGTTCCGACCAGGACGCAGTATTCGGAGATGCCGCAGACGGCCCCAGCGCTCCACACGAGCAGGTACGCCGCGATTGGTCCTCCAACCCGCCGTCGTTGCTGATGTATATGGGTGCAGCGGCGTGGACCTTGCAACCGAGACGGAATTGGGTCCGGTCAACGAGACCGTTCTGGCGGAGGCAATCAGTGAGTTGTTCGCCCTCGTGAGGGAGGCCTCCTTGACCTGGATCTAGCAGAAGACTACCGGTTCGATGGTGACGAGGCCGCGATGGCTGCCGCCGCGGACGAGATCGAGATGGCGCTCGAAGCGGCGCTTCGGCACGTCGATGATCCGATGATGGTTGACGACTGATTGAATGCAGGTGATTTGTTACACCGTCGTTGTTGCGCTGGCTCAATCTGAAAGACTCGATAGTCGATGGATACCCTGATACCCAAGATCACGCACACCCAAGATCACGCACGTTGCGACATTCCACCTTTACCCCGCGAAAGAGTCATGTAGAGTATTACGATCGTGCCATTCTATGTACTTTACATTGTTGAATAATTGTGATCGTCCCATTCTGACTATCACCTTGACTAGCTCGTCGACGAACTCGATCCCGCCCCGGAGCCGCTTGTAAGGGGCGACTTTCGGCGCAACAAAGTCCGTGATGTCCTTGACAAGCTCCTGCGTCCCTTGCACGCCGGGTTTCAAAACGACGAAGGCCTTGGGGATGTCGCCGCTGACAGGATCGGGGATGCCGATGACCGCTGCCTCCGCCACGGCCCGGTGCTGAATCAACAGCGCTTCCAGCTCAGCAGGAGAGACTTGGTAGCCTGCAAATGTGCATCAGCACATGAAAAGCATCGGCGCCCTCCTCGTGACGAACCGTTGACCTTGAACATCTCCTTGATGCGGTCGGTAATCGTGAGGAATCCGAGTTCGTCGCAGACGCCGATGTCGCCCGTCCGGTACCACTTCCCGTCCGCGTCCTCCAAGATCGCTTCGGCAGTCGCCTTGTCGTTGCCCAAGTAGCCCATGAAGACGGTTGGACCCTTGAGAAGGACCTCGCCTTCCTCGCCCACACCGCACTCCTTGCCCGTCTTCGGATCGACGAGCTTGCAATCCAGGCAGGGAACGGGAGGTCCATTTGAGCCCTTGACGTCCGGTCCGCGCTTGTAGTGGACAAGAAGGGAAAGCGGCGAGTCAGGACGAGAGCGAATGCGCGATTCACGTCTCGTACAGTGAGTGACACACTGCCGGTGGCGAGTGGTCAGCCCAGAGCGAGGCGAACTCTCCAGCACGACGAGCACTCACGGTACATTCGCTCATGCCGTACATCTGACGCATCCGCACCCCAAACGCCTTCGTGATGGCGTCTTCGGTCGAGGCAGGAAGCGTCGCCGTCGCGCAGCTCAAAAATCTGATCGATCGCAAGTCAAACTTGGAGAGGTAGTCCTTGCCCCCCAGCGCGAGGATGTTGACCGCCACCGGAGGCAGTACGGGCAGGAACGAGACCTTGTACTTCTCGACGGCCTTGAGAACGGGCTCGATCTCGAAACGAGGAAGCAATACGCTCTTGACCTTTGACTGGAAACGGGGTAAAAAGGAGCGCAATCATGCGTCAATGATGTGTCAATCATGCAATCATGCGTCAATCTACCTTCAGATACGTGCACATGAAAGTGCCCCCGCCGATGTGAGCTGGCGGGGTTGCCGAAAGCGACACGAAGCGGCCGGGGACGAACTCGTCGGCGTCGACGAATATGCGCTGCTCCGCCTGAGCAACGAGATTGTAATGTGATAAAGCTACGCCTTTGCTCAATCCAGTAGTCCCAGAGCTGAAAGGAACCCAGAGGAGCGTCTTGTCCACCTCGTCCTCGCGCAAGCTGATCCACGGAGCCTTGGTCGCCTTTCGTCTCCCGCTCTGCATCATCTCGCGCAGCGAAGGCAGCTCTTTTGCAAGCCCCGTGCGCGGAGCGATCGTGCCTCCGAGAATGATGTCGTCGAAAACGGCGACCCGCGACTTGTCGATGCCCAACTCCTTCGCAACCGCCATCACGGTGTCCAGCACTTGCGAGTGGACGATCAGGTATTTTGCATTCACCAGGCTGATTGTGTGCTTGAACTCGAACTCCCGGTACAGGTGATTCATAGTCGAGACTACGCCGCCGCAACGGATGATGGCAAAGAACGCGCGGAAGTAGTCCACGTGGTTCGGTGAGATGAGCGCGACGACGTCTCCCCGGTTGACGGTCCACGGTCCTCCTAGGAGCATCCATTCCGAAGCCAGGTCCTCTGCAGCGTCCGCAAAGTCTCCAAAGGTGAGGACCTCCCCCGTTATGCTGTCCTCAACGATGGGCAGGGACCGTTTCTCCAGCTTATCGGCGTCCCCATCGCGGAACAGGTAGTCCTGGACGGACACGCGCGGTATCGGAATGAGGGGTCCCCGGAAGACGACCATCGCGAGGGAAACGGAAAGCTAATCCCGCGGCTAAAAGAAAGCCCGCCGCGCCAGGACCGTGGAGGAACGAGATGGATGGCGATCCAGAGGAATCAGTGTCCGAGTTCGCGCGGGGAGGCCGGAACCAGAGGAAGCTTCGGCTGGGAGACGGCCCGGCGGCGGCGCATGCAGCGCGTGCGCGATCCGCCTGCGCGAGTCAACAAACAGTGCAACAATGAATGATTCCGGACCATCGATGAGCCTGCTGTCCCTCGCGACGCGCATCGGACGCGTGGACAGGGCGTTCTCGCATCGCTACGCGGCGGCGGACGACGAAGGCGTGCCTCCTCCTCCGGCGCTACCAAAGCCTGAGCTTTTTGGAAACCGGACAACATTCGGTTGAGGTGACGCTCGCTCGCACCCTGGCTCCGACGGCGGAAGGCACGCCCAGCTTCGAGAAGTTGCACGACAACGAACTCAGGTTGCGGTTTCACTACTACCGGGACATGGACGTGGACCGTGCAGCGTCGGGCGTGCTGCGCGGACTCGGGAGCTGGCATGCGTGGCCCGATCAAGAGCTGAACGGGGCCTTGGAAGCACTTGGAGTGGCCGGCAACATCGGAGGGCGATCGCGTTTCACGTTCCGGGGTGGAGCATGGTACCTGCAGGAAGGTCAGCTTCGAAAGAACGACTGGTCAAGCTGGAGGATCTTTGCCGTCGACGGAAGGACAAAGAACGCTACAGAGGTTCCCTTCACAACCCACGGAGGCTCGGTCTCTTTCGCCAATCCTGCAGCGTGCAATCTTCCCGACTGCAGGCTGTTTTGCAGCGTTTTTCTCCCGGGAGAAGGCGCGGCCGCTGGCGAGGCGGGCGAGCTCATCTACGTTCTCGATCGCGGATGGGACGCGGATAGCTCTCTCTAGGATGCCTTTCGAATCAAACTTCACGACACCAATTGCAGCGCATTGTACACCAACGAAAGAAGAACAAACGAAATGAAGCCAACGCCTGTACATCCAATCCGCGGCCGCACAACTCCATCAATGCCGCCTTTCGCTGTGATCGTGGCCACCGACCATGAAGCTGAACATCCTTCGCGGCAAGGATGACGACGCCTTCGGTGCTTCGGAGCTGCAACGCAGGGAGCCGTCCGAAAACTCAACCTGCACCCCGCTCCGCCTCCGACGAACGAAGCTCGACGACCTCACGAATTCGTGCGGCGAGACCCAAACGTGCGCCAAGGCCTGCCCTGCAGTCGGCCTCGCATGCGGGTCCGGGTTGAGCAGGTAACGGATGAAGCTCTGCGCCTCGCTCGAGACGTGGCAATGCTCCGGGAAACCAAAGTCCGCATGCAGGATGCGCTTGTACAGGACGTCGAACGAGCCGGCGTCGTGGAAGGGCGACACGCCGCACAGCAGGGTGTAGGCCAGGCAGCCCAGGCCCCAGACGTCGACCTTGGCGGTGTACTCGACTCCCCGCACAAGTTCCGGGGCGATGTAGAAAGGTGTTCCGCCTGCGGGTAGACGCGGTGAGCTGGATCGTGTCGAGGCAGCGTCGAGAACTCACAGATTGTCCTGAGCGCCTCCATGGTGCTGGGCACTGCCGGAATGCCTAGAGATGCGAAGCGGGGCTGTTTGCGGCCGACGGTGAATGCGGAGCCAAAGTCGATGAGGGCGAGGTTGCCCGGATCGTGGGCCGCGTCTCGGAGGATGATGTTCGCCGGCTTCAGGTCTCGGTGCACGATGCCCTTGGAATGCAGGTAGGCGATGGTATACAGAAGGGTGGTGATGATGGGGATTGCTTGCGTTTCCGAGAGGCCGTCGGGATGCTCGCCCAGGAAGGTTTCCAGGTCCTGGGGCCACAGTGAGATAGAGCTCAGGCACAAGGCGAGAGCCTTGCGGTGAACCCACCACTCCCTGACAGTACTCCAGGACGACGTAATACCTGTTCTCCGATTCGAAAAAGTCGTAGAGATGTGGAATATTGGGGTGCCCCGCGGCGTCGCAACCGAGGATTCGGGCCTCGTTGATAACGTTGTCGGCTGCGGTAACGGCCTCGACAGTGGCCTTGTCCACGGGCGACCCCGGCGAACAGGAGAGAGAGAGAGGACAGTCCTTCTTGTCGATGGTTTTCACGGCAACCAGCTTGCCGGTCGGTCGGTGGCGGCCGAGGCGCACGGTCGCCTGCGAGCCGTACCCCAAAGTCGAGAGCTTCACGTAGTCTTCTTTGCGGCCCCGGAAGAAGGGCTCCAATGGCGTGCCCCACGGCTCCGACGCCGACGGCAGGCCGGGTGCAATTGCAGAGGTTGCCATGGGCATGTCTGGCCCGGCGGGGCGAATTGGGTGGGTCGGCGTCCTCCGCCTCCCGCCTGGGGACCCGATAAGTCACGGTCACTTGACCGACCAATCGCGCTCCAGAACCGAAAAAACGGCCCAGGACCTCTCCCCGCCACTCAAGCAGGCACTCCGGACGTCTTCCGGGCCAAACCTCCCCCGCGCCAGGGGTGGCCGCGTGTCGCACAGCCAGACGTCACCACCCGACGATCCTTGAAATTCAACGGGTCCCTTTGAACCCGCTGCGATGTGTCATGGCGGCCCGCTTACCAGGCCGTCGGCCACGAAGAAAGTCATCTCTATGTCCTCGACGTGCACCGTGTTTCTCAACTGTATGTTCCGTTTTGGTCGCGGTAGATGCCCAAGACTCGGCGCTCCCCCACATGCAGATCCGTGGGTTTTCCGGCCGCTTGGGACCGGTGGACCCAGCGCTCTCTCTCCGAGTTGCTAATGAGGTTATAGGCGTCATTGGACTGTGTCCTCTTTTGTTCCAGACCGACCGGAGTCCGCCCCCTTTTCCCTCTCCCCCTTTTCTCCCCCCCCCCCCCTTCTTTTTAGAGCGAGCTTTGGAGGTGACCTCCGTCTACGACGATCGTCGAGCCGTTGATGTAGGAACCCGCGTCCGACGCTAGCAGCAACATCGCCCCGTCGAGCTCCCCTTCCTTGCCGAACCGCCGCATAGGCACCTTCATCCGCATCTGCTCACCGCCCTTGGATTTCAGGTGGTCCGAGTTGAGCTCCGTCGAGAAGTAGCCAGGCGCCAATGAGTTCGTGCGGATGTTGTAACGGGCCAACTCCAGAGCCATGACCCGAGAAAGCTGATCTAACCCGGCTTTCGCTGCAGCATAAGGCGCAACGTGTCCCTGAGCGCGGATTCCGGTAACCGACACCATGTTTATGATTGTGCCGGGTTTCGCGGCCTTGACGAGCCTAGCCGCAGACTCACGGGCGACGCGCCACGCAGCGGTGAGGTTGGTGCCGACCACTGAGTCCCATTCGGCCTCGCCTTGGGCGAGAAAGGGTGCCGACGTTGCAATTCCGGCGCAGTTCAACACGACATCCGCGACGGGTCCGGTTTGCTCGATTTCGTCAAACAAAGCCGTGACGGAGGCCGGAGAGCGCACATCACACTCTACGGCGAGCGCTTGACCGCCGGCTTCCGTGATCTGGCGGACCAAGTCCGCGAGCCGGTCCTTTCGGCGGGCGGCGGCGACGACGGATGCGCCAGCCTTGGCAAACACGAGCGCCGCGCGATGGCCGAGGCCCGACGAAGCACCGGTGACGAGTGCGCGCTTTCCACGGAGGGAGAAAAGGCCAGACGCGTCCGGAACGGTCTCCATGGCCGCGTGGAGTGGGCCAATTGAATGGGCGGCGGCCCGACGTTTTGCCGCCTCATCACGAGGCCCGACTTGGGCCAATCGATCCGGAGCTGGAGAAGCTGTTGAGCTCACAATGCGAATCGCTTGCAGCCACTTGCCTACCAGTTATGTCCTGTTCTTTTGCCCGACGTCGAGCAAGGTTGGCGGCGGACGATCACGCAGCCAACCACGTCATCGGTCAAACGAGACACAATGCTGCGCGTCCTCACCCTCGCTGCTCACCGGCTGCCGAGTGCGAGCAGCGGCGCTCGCAAAGCCTTTGCGTCCTCGGCCTCTGCGGCGTCGCACAAGCCGCACGCTGCGCCGGGGACGCACACGCTGGACCCCATGGGCACGAAGGAGGAAGACGACGCGCTGGGACCGGAATCGGGCGCGCTCGTCGGCGATCCGGCCGATCCCAACATTTGGGCCGAAGGCATCTCGCCCGGCCAGAAGCGAGCCGACGCCTACGCTAGGACGGATGACAAAGAATGGCATGCCGCTACTGTAGACACTCCAGGAGGAATGCCGGCCATCGAGCTCGGCAAGTCGAAGATCCTGACGGCGAAGGAGGACCTCCCCGAGCCGAGCCCTCCCGGAGAGCCCGGCAGCGTCAGGCCGCCGCCGGAAATGCTCGAGAGGGCTACCGCGGCTCTCGGCCACGTGGAGTACACCAACGTGCTCGGGTCCCCCGAGAACATCAGGGCGAACAACAATCAGGGCAAGACCGGTGGCGAGATCGGGGAGGAGATGCACACCAAAGGACCTTGAGTGCGAGACGAAGGAGAAGAGCATCTTGCAGTGGAAAACATCTTGCAGAGCAGAATGATCAGTGTTCAGATTTGACAAAGCACACATTTCCTTCTTCATCTTTGCCCCCCCCCCTTACTGCCTCACCACCATCCACCGCCCGCGCTCGGCGTCGCGACGGCGGTCACTGCCTCCCGCCTTACCGCCCTGGTCGTCGTGCCCGACGCGGTCCTCGCCCCCGTCGCCAGCGTCGTCGTTGCGGGCGTCCTCGTGCGCCTCGCCGTCGTCGTGGCGGAGGTCTCGGTCGCCACGATGGTCTCGCCTTCGAACTCCACGGCCAGCGTTCCCGTGGACTTGGCCGCCGTTCCCGTTCCCGAGTAGGTGATGGTTCCCGTCCTCGTCGAGCCGGTGTAGATGCTCGTTCCCGTGAACCACGCCGTCGTAGTCCGTGCGGCCGTGGTGACCACCTGGGAGTTGACCTGCTCGGGCGCGACAAACTCGAAGCCCGAGCTGTTGACCTTGCTGACGACGATCGCCTGAGCAAACACGACCTGAAGGAAGACGACAAGTTAGTTGGTTGCGTTGCCACTCCACGCCGCGTGCGGATGCCCACCGTGGGATCGGACATGCCCCAGAGGCCGCCCATCATCTCCTTGGCCGACCTGTCCTCCCAGGGGAAGGGCGGGAACGCCATGCTCGAATCCTTCCACGGCAAGCCCCATCCCGTCTCGGACATCCGCACGGTCGTGTTGCCCGCAGTCGACGACAGGATCATCGACACCTGCAGGCCGTCGGGCGGGCAGGGTATGCAGTCCAGGTGGAACCTGCTGAAGGCCGCACTGCCTGCCCCGCCGGCGCCGCTGGTCACGAACCGCTGCGGCGGGCGCGACAGGTCCACTTTGTGGTCCCAAACCTGCAGGCCCACGACGTTGGCGGGCGCGGTGATCTGCACGCTCCAGTGCACCGAGCCGCGCGGGCCGCCGATGAGCAGGGTGAGGTTGCGCTTCGTGGTGTCGGTGTTGTTGTCCGCATAGAGGTCCGAGACTACCCCGACACTGGGCGTTGTCAAGCTCCACAGCGGCGCGTTGGCCTGCAGCGTCTGCCGGCCCTTGACCCGCAATCCGAGCATGCCGCGCCCGTAGTCGAGGTAAGGCGAGGTCTGCACCAGGTGGAACGACTCGGGTGCGATCGGGAACTGCATGAACTGCGCCGTAAAGGGCGTGTAGACGGCCTCGTCCATGCTGAAGAACATGGTCGCGCTGGCGGTGCCGAAGGGCAGCGACGAGTCCATGAGGTAGCCGATCGTCGTCGGCACGGGGTAGGCCCCGTTGCCGTCCACGAACTTGGATGCGCCGAGTAGGCCGGCCAGGAAGCACCCGAGGAAGGCAAAGAAGAAGGCGATGCAAGGAAGCCACCGCAGCCAGGCCCAGTCCTTTTCCACGCCCCGCCCCGTGACCCTGTTTTCGCTCCAGAGCGCCCACAGCGGCACCACGGCAGCAACCGCGATCGCAGCCGCGGCCGAGGGCGCCACGGCGATCCATGGCACGCCGCCGACGGCCAGCGACCACGAGTTCATCGGGTTGGTCGTCGTCTCGACGGCCGTCACGGCGGCCCAGATGGGCGCCAGGGCGAGGAACGGCAAAAAGGCCGTGCGCACGAGCAGGAAGAGCGTCGTGGGGAGGTGGTAGAGGTGCGGGGTGTAGAAGAGCCGGTAGACCTCGGCGTTGGCGATCTCGACGGGCGAGTACTCGACGTACTCCTCGTCCTCCTCGTCCACCGCCTCGGCGTCGTCGGAAGCCGAATGCAGCCTGTCCTGCGAGCCGTGCCCTTCCGGCTGTTCGGCGTCGTAGTACCCCCCCGCCTCGGCCAGCAGCTCGTCCACGAGGTCCGAAAGCACCGCCCCGGCGGACTGCCCCGCCGCGCTCCACTCCGGCACCCCCACCCCTTCCCCGTTGCGCGCGCTCTCCCTCCGCGCCGCGAGCCACTCGGGCACCGCCGCCGCCTCGCGCTCCTTGTCCTCCCGCAGCCGCTCGGCCGACCAGCGCTCCCACTCGGCCAGCTGGCGCGAGTAGTGCCGCCCGTCTTCCTCCCTCACGAGCCACCGCGAGTACTCCTCGCACCAGAACTCGAGCGGGCACCCGATCAGCACGCCGAAGAGCACGGTGAAGGAGAGGAACCAGTTGCTTTCGGGGATCATGGCCGTCCCCGCGATGTTGAGGCAGGCGAGCAGGAACATGGCCGAGGTGTGCAGCGCCGCGATCGTCGACTCGCCCGTCGACACGGCGGACCAGGCCAGCGTGATGGCCGCGGCGAGCAGCGGCAGCGAGGGCGAGGGGATGTACCCGGGGATGCCCAGGGTCTGGTACAGCCTCAGCGATCTGCACGCAACGAACCGAGTCAGCCTTGGCACGCACGCATCCCAGACGGCGCAACCCACGTGCTCGAAAAGCTCGCGATCCACCACACCCCCACCGGCACCGCGGTCCCCACAACCCCCACACCGATCACCCACAGCGCCGAGGCCCAGCACCACGCGCCGAGCTCGGTCCCCCACCCGCTGCCCTCCTCGGTGGCGTACCGCCGCCAGAACGCGAACGCGAGCGCCAGCGTGGCGAGCACCATGTCGATGCCCGCGAACGCCCACGCGCCGGCGAGGGAATAGGAAGCCATGCCCGATGCGAGCGGGTAGTAGTTGGTCCCCGCGTGATCAAGGCCGTAAGCGGCGTCGGCCTCGAGCTGCCCCGGATCCGCCGCGATCCCGCGCAACCAACCCCCCACCGCCTCCAACCCCGCATGCGTCGGCCTGGCCCCCCAGTCCGCCGAGTCGATCGCCCCGCGCGTGTACGCGTGCACGAACCTCGTCCTCTCCCCCTCCCCGGCGTCCATGCTCCTCGCGGAGAGCGCGTCGAACCCGGCGTCCCAAAGCGGCCCCAGGAACGGCGCGTTCCAGGTCACGTTGCTCCGCATCCGCAGGTGCCGCCCGATGCTGCTCCCCGCGCCCCACCTGGGAACGCCCTGGAGGCGGCGCGTGCGCTCCCAGACCTGCCGCCCGCTCCCGTCGCCCGAGGGCTGCCACGACCCGCGCATCTCGGCCGCGTAGTCGACCTCGAGCGCGCCCGGGCCCACGGGGCCGAGCCACACGACGGCGGCGGGGGCGGCGGACTTCCACATCTCCGAGGTGGTGAAGTCCCGGAACCCGGGCTGCATCAGCAGGCCCGTCATGCCCGAGTCAGCGTACCATGCGCTGGTGGGTGCGGAGAGGGTGTAGTGCTGCGTCGGGGCGGAGGTGCCCGAGGTCCAGAGGAGGAGGATGTCGTACGGCAGGGCGGGGGACGTGGGGTTGAGGAGGTGCCGCAGGAGGGCGAGGAGGAGGGCCGGGGGGGTGGAGAGGGTGTTTGGCGGGGGGTCGTTGGGCGCTGCGGGGACAGGATGGGTCAGCCCACGCTGCAAAGCAATGTGCGGTGCGACAAAATGCCCACGTGTGTCCATCCCCGCGACAAACACCGCCGCCTTGCCCCCTTCCGTCCCTGTCGCCTTCACCCTGACCGCCGTCCACCTCAGCCCCGCCGCGACCACTGTCCGCAGCCCCGTCTTGGGGTTCACGTAGTCCCCCGTCTCGCCGTCCACCACGTCCTGCGTGGACTTGTCGTCCCAAGCAAGGATGGGGTCCGAATCCTTGGAGTACATGCGGCCGGGTGCGGAGCGGAGGATCGAGGCGGAGCGGGAGGGTTGGCCGAAGGTCATGGGGGAGGAGGTCAGGTTGTTGATGGCGCGGTCGAGGTACTCGAACGCCGAGTGCAGCGCCGGCCCGCCGTTCCAGCGGGGAACAGCCCTGCCCGCCATCGGCCCGTTCCAGGTGACGACGACGGTCGAGGTGTCGTTGGTCACGCTAAAGTCCGGGATCCCCGTCACGGTGTACCCGGGGAGCACCCAACCCCGAGAGCCCAGGAACGCAGCGCAGGCGTCGGCGGGGGTGTCGTTGCGGGTGCCGTTGGCGCCCGAGGAAACGAACTCGGACCAGGCGGGGAGGAAGGAGGACTGGCCCGTGTTGGTGTTGAGCAGGCCGATGTTGCGGAAGTGCGAGTAGCCGGCAAAGGTGGAGACGTTGTAGATGTCGGTGCCGGCGTGGTCAAAGGCCAGGGTGTGGTTGGCGGCGTCGGCGGAAAACGCGGTGGCGCTGCCCGAGGGGGGAAAGAAGGGGAGGTAGCTGAGGATCACCCAGAGGGCGACCAGGGTGAGGATCCAGGCGCGCGCGCCGACGTTCATGCCCAGGGTGGGGTGGCGCAATTGAAGAAAGGCCGGGAGCGCCGTGACCGGGGGAAAGAGCGGGGCGAGCCACTCGGGGATGCCGCTGGGGGTCGGCGGCGACGGAATCGGAAGGAACATGGGCGCCGGCTCGTCCGGCTCGGGGTCGGGGGGCGGCAGCGGCGAGGCGAAGCGCAGCTCGGGGTCCAGGGCGGCAAAGTCGACCGCGGCGTACTCGAACTCGGGCACGGCGGAGTCCGCGGGCGCGCCGCGGGTTTTGCGGTGCCCGTGGTGGTGGTGATGCGGGTGCGCGTAGTCCTCGTACTGCGGGTAGCCCAGCTCGGGGTCCGCGGGGTCAGCGGGGCCGTCGGCGTGCTCGTCGCCTTCCGCATTGTGGTGCCTCCGGTGCTTCCTGTGCTTCTTGTGGGCGTGTGCGGCACGCTGCTGCGCCTGCAGGTCCGCCACGGCAGCGCTGGCGGCTGCGACGTCGGCCGGCGAGGGGTCCAGCGGGTAGAAGGGGGCCGGCGAGGTGCGTCCAAGGCGCACCTGCACCATCTCGGGCTGCGCCTCCGCGGGGGAGGCGGCGGCCAGCTGCCCGGCCAGCGAGTTGGACAGGCTCTGCAGGCCCACGCGGGCCATCAGGTCGCCCAGCGCCATCGACATGACGGAGCGCTGGCGCGACAGCGGTTCGAGGCCCGCGGCGGCGGCGTCCGTGCCGCCGAGCGGGTAGTGCGCGCGCGTGCGGCCGCGGATCGAGGCGAACGAGGCGCGCGCGAGGTCGGCAAAGGACGGCGGGGCGGCGGCCGGCTGCTCGGCCGCCCGCCGCTTCCTCTTCTTGCGGGGCGCGGGTTGCGCGGGCGGCCCCTCCGTCCCCTCCGCCGGCCCCTCCGCCGGCCCCGCCGCCCTCCTCGCCCTCTCGCTGCGGCGCCGCGGCCGCGGCGCCATCTCGGCGTCGACCGGCAGAGGGCCCTCGTCGAGGTGGGCGTCCGACACCGCGGGCGGCCGCGGCGGCGGCACCCAAGCGGGCGGCTCCGCGCCCGCGGACGGCGGCGTCGGCCGGCGCGCCCGCGGCACGGGATCGTCCGCTGTCATCGTAAGTTGGTATGGGAAAAGTGTTCTGTGCGTGGTTTGCAGGGAGAGGAGGCGAAGCTCGATGACGCGCAGCCGCAAGCGTCCCTCAAAGAGGGCTCGATCCGCGCTAACTCGCGCAAACCCCGTCGGCGCGAGCCTGGATCCATGATGGTGCACCGGTGTGGCTCTCGGAGTCACATGGCGTGCCCAACCCCGGTTCCTATCAGCACCGCAGGAGGAACGGCGCTCGAAAGTTGCTGGCTGACTCAGCACCGACTGGGGTCCCGCCCCACGACCGCGGCGCCCAGAATCCGGGCCGAATGGGCTCTGGTTCATCTCTAGCCCTCGATCTCCGTCCAATCGACCTGCTTGGTGTCCTGAATGGGTGCGAACCGCGGCGATGCCGGTACGCAAGGGCAGGGATCCGAGGACTCCGTCCCTCGATCCTTCGACAGGAAAAGGGGACAGGGATGCAACGAACCCGTCTTTCCCGGAGCGATTCCGCAACGGAGGTGCAGCGGACCGCCCGGGAGAATGCGGCGGGGTATCGGGCTGCATCCCTGGGGCCCGGGTGGGGGGAGATGAATGGGGACGGTGGCAAGATGTTGGAAGAAAGTCAAACATACTTCGATCCTCGCCAACGAATCGATTTCCGTTGCGTGATTCACGTGCTCGCGTCCGAAACCGGTTCCGGTTCCGAGCCGACGAGCACAGTCATGCGGCACCCTTGCCCGACGCCTCAGCAGCAACTTCCAAACAAACGACCGCGGCAATGGCCCCCCTCCGCCCCCTCGCCGGTCTGGCCCTGCTCCTTTCTTTCGTTGCCGCCGCGTCAGCCCAGGACGTGGCGCCGACGTGCCTCGACTACCTCCAGAACAACGGCTCCTTCTTCGTCTTCCTGAGCGTCATCTCCAAGCAGGACGTGCGGCCCCCTCCCCACTCCGTTCCCTCCGATGCTCACCAAACATACTCGCAGGATCTATGGCCCCTCCTTGCCGGCCTCCCTCCCGGAACCCAGGTCACCCCCGAGGCACCGGGGCGCCCCATCGGCGGGGGCGGCGTCTCGCGGCGGGGCTTCCCGCGCCTCCCCGCACTCGAAAGGAGGCAGGCCGAACAACCGGCGGCGCAGGAATTCACCGTTTTTGCCCCCATGGACGAAGGTATGCTCCCTCTGACCGCGGCCGGGGAGAATTGGGCGCTGAGTCACCTTTCCGGCAGCACTGGCCGCGTTCTTCGACTCCGTCCCGCGGATAGCCGTCTTGCAGGAACCATACAGCGCTCCTTTCTGGAGGCTCGTGTCCGCGTACCACGTCGCCAACGGGTCGTTCCCGCCTGCTACCTGGGAGGCAGGGAGGGGGCTTCCGACGCTCACGGGGGCGGAGTGGGTGTTCCGAGCAGCTGATCGCGGGGGATGTGGCTGACGCGCACCCGAAAGGATCAACGCAACGACGGAGCCTTCGAGGGTGAATTCGGCTAGGGTGATTGGGGAGGCCGTGAGGACCGGCAACGGGTTCGTGGTCCCTGTCGACAGGTTCATCTGGCCCGGTACGCCGCGCTCTCGTCCCCCCGGGACCAATCGCTCACTTCTGCTCGCAGGGGACTACACCGAGCTCGCGGGAGGATTCAGGCTGGGCGTGAACGAGGCGGTGTCGCTGGCGGTGGAGACCAACGGGCTCGAGGGCGTCGCGGGGACGGGGTGATTGACGTGTGATGCGGAGGGTGGACGGGATCTAGAGCACATCTTGAGACAATCATGGTGCAGGACATTTAGATTACATCTTTCTTCTGCTCTTCTTCTCTTCCTCCTCGTTGATCGAGAGCAGCGTTCATTTGGGCCGTGCAAGAGCGGCAACTTCGGCAGCGGCTGTGGAGGCTTTTCGGCCGGGACAAAGCGCGACACTAGTAGTCCTTCCGGCCTCCAGCGGTCTCAAAGACACCCAAAAACGCTCGGAACGCACTCAAAACACCTCCCACTTCCACCTCCGCGGCCGGCAACCCGCCCTCGCGCTCCACCGTGCCGCATCGCCATGTCCTCCGACAGGAGCTCCTCCGCCCCCTCCACCTCGCCCTCCCCCCCTTCCGACCCCTCGCTCGCCAAACCGAGGCTCCCGGGCGTCTCGGCATCGGTCCCGGGCGACGGAGCGATCACCGTCGCCCGCGTGGACGTGCCGGAGGAGGAGGTGAAGCGGGCCAAGGCGGAGCAGGAGGCCGAGGAGAAGGGGGCCAAGGTGGTCGGCCGGACGGACTCGGGGAGGAAGCTGGTGGAGGATGTGGGGGCGGAGAAGGTGGCGGGCGAGGAGGGATACGTCAGAATTGAGGAGTGAAGGGGGAACTCGGCCCTGAGTGAGCACGGCCTCGAATGCGTTCTCTCTTTCTCCAGAATGACCACGATGAGACTCAGCAGGATTGATTTCTGATATCGGCGATGCGTGACGAATGAATCGCATGATGCTGTACAAATCTACAACTACAATCAATCGGGATATACTAATGCCACATTGAGGTCAAGCGTCAAAGTCCACACGCCAAGTTCTCCCCATTCTTCCTCCTCCCGTGTAGCAGCATGCCGAAGATGAGCCCCGCGAACCGTGCATCCGTCGAAGGGGCCCGCGTCCTGCCCTAATCGTCCAGAGTGAGGTCGATGGTCAAGCCGCGCTCGATCTTGACCTTCTGCGCGGGATCAGGCTTCACTTTGGGAACCAACGCCGCAGGGGCTGCGACCGCAGGAGCGGCGACGCCAGGCGGCGGTGCGTTCACGCGGGGACCCGAGGGAACGTGCGGCACCGGCAGCTCCTCCGCGGGCGAACCCAGATCGAAACCGAGGGTCTCCAGGATGAGGCGCGAGCGGTATTCGAAGACGAATGTGGCAAGAGGGGCGTCGTCGAGCTTCGTCCATTCCGTTTTCGAGCTCCGGGAGGTCGGTGCGAGGATCGGGTCGCCGTAGCCTGCGGAAACCGTCAGCGAGGCCAAGACCGACGATTTCGAGCACCGACCAGTAGTGTGGGTGAGGAAGGCCTTTTTTGCCTTCTCGTGAATGCGCGTCCGGTGAGGAGCCACTGGCGCCCTTGTGCGGACGGGGCGCTGCTTTGCCGACGGGAAGGCGCGCCAGAATTCTACCATGATCTTGCCGCCCTCGACGCCCTTGGCCAATTGCTCTTCCAGAAGCCTCTCCGCCTCTTCGCCGTCCATGTCGGAGACTAAGCTGACGTTGTTGAAGATGAGCGGGTACCGAGCGCGCTGTCCGAGCATGGGATGAGCAGACGCGTGAAAAATCAAAAGGGGCTACGGGCCCACCATGGCTCCGTCTCCCTCCATGGATCCCTCCTTGATCATCTCCCCGGGGATGTCCTTGAGCTTGCTGTTGTTCAGCTTCCGCCCGTCGACGCGGATGATGATGACCATGCCCTCGTACGTTCCCCTGGGCGCGGAGCAGCGAAAGAGGAGCTTGAACCGCTTGCCCGTCTGGCTCTCGATAAAGGCCGTCCGGCACGGAGATCCGTTGAAAAGCGTGGAGTCTCCCCCGCCCTCCTCGACAAACTCCCGGAGGGGGGATCCGTCCACGAGCACGGAGGCGGCAAAGTGCCCGAACGCAGGCATTCCTGAATGGGTCCTAGTCGCCTTTCGGTTGGTGAAACGCGGAACCGCGGACCGCCGCGGACGATCCGCGAGCCGCTCCTGAGAATCAATAATTGCGCGACCAAAAGGCATTCTGCCGCAGCGCTGACAAAAACCTACCTGGGCCATCGAACGGCTCGGAAACCGCACGATGCGCCTCCGTAGTGTCGCTGCTCCGTTGGCCGGGGCCTTTCCGGTGCCGGTGGGCCCGCAAACGGCATCTCCGCCCCTCCGACCGGCCTTCCGTCGGCCGGCCTCTTCCGCCGCCGCGGCCCACAAATCGAACCCGGATGCCCTTCCGCAGTTTGAGACGATCGAGCAGACGGTCGGCCGCACGCCGCTGGTGAAGCTGCAGAGGTTGCTGCCGCCCAACAGGGGTTCGCACAAGAACGTCGTGCTCGCGAAGCTAGAGGGCAACAACCCGGCAGGGAGCGTCAAAGACAGGTGCGTCATTGGAAGGAAATGGGACGAGATGGCCAAAAATCGGAGGAATGGGAATGCCTTCTCAAGCGAGCCTGGGTTGCACGCCTGTTGAAGCCCCTGTTCCGGTCATTGCTACCGGACTGAGCTCCGCAAGCTCTTCGCCGTGAATTGGTCGTTCTCCTCGTTTGAATTTCCCTGATTGTCGAGTTTCCAGACCTGCCCTTTCCATGATAACACATGCCGAGCGTCGTGGAGTGATCAAGCCCGGCGACAACATCATCGAAGCCACCAGCGGCAACACCGGCATCGCGTTGGCCATGGCAGCTGCCATCAAGGGTAAGGACTGATTGAGTTTCATACTGAAACTGTTTGCTAATTGGTCGCGTGTTGCGCTCAACCGTTATCGTGACCACTTTGCCGGCCTCTCCAGGCTACAAGCTGACTCTGATCATGCCCTCCAACATGTCATCGGAGCGTCGCGCGGCCATGCTGGCTTATGGTGCATCCTACATTTCGGTTCCCCCAGGTGCAATGGAGGCCGCCCGCGACCTCGCGCAGCAGCTCGCCCGGGAGGGAAAGGGCGTCGTCTTGGACCAGTTTTCCAATCTGGACAATCCGGAAGCGCATTACCGGACCACGGGGCCCGAGCTTTGGGAGCAGACGGGCGGAAGGATCACGCATTTTGTCGCTTCCATGGGAACGACCGGGACCGCCATGGGCGTGTCCCGCTTCTTGAAGGAAAAGAACCCGGACATCAAAATCTACGGATTGCAGCCGGCGGAAGGGGCGACAATCCCGGGAATCAGGCGATGGGGTGAGGCATACATGCCAAAGGTCTTTGATCGACACCGCGTCGACGGCATCATCGACATCGAGCAGTGGGAGGCGGAAGAGATGATGAGGTGGGCCGTCCGACTTCTCGCTGCCGCTTTGGTTTGCTGACATTGCTTCGCATTGCCCGCAGGGCCATGGCTCGAACGGAGGGCATCTTCGCGGGAACGTCGTCCGGGGGCTCGATTTCGGCCGCTCTTCGCCTTTCGCACTCCCTTCCCGACGGGCCGCCGGCGGTGATTGCTGCCATTGTTTGCGACCGTGGAGACCGATATCTCTCTACGGGAATGTTTGACGAATCGGCCTCGAAGGATGATCCGAAGCCGGTCAGCTGGAAGTACTGGGCCGGGGCCGCATCGAGATTGATTGCCTATCCGGGACCGAGATTCGTCGCTTTTCTTGGGGCTACTCCGCCGCTCAAGGATGCGGGCGCACCCGAATCCGAAAGGGACGGCCAGTGGTGGGACAGGAAGTCGCGACTGGTTGCCGATGCTGCACGGAAGCTCGTTCGGGAACATGGCGGCACTCTGCTTGAAGTGCGGCTTGGCTCAGAAAGCGAGTGGAAGCAGGGCGTACTCGCCGATGGTCAGCTTGTCGAGCACCCTCTTATCGCCGATCCTGGTGCCCAGCTCCGGGACTCGGCGGGCAAGCCGCTGCTTCCGGTTCTCTGCCGTTGGGAAGATGGCCTGCTCACCGAGCGCGTTGCCGTGGGTTCGGACAGCGTGGACGCCGTGGAGAAGGCGGTCAAGGAGTTCGTCGCGAGGTGACCGAACCCATGTGCGTCTCTCTTGCGCCTGGATGAGGTTTGCAACGGCGCCAGTCAGCTTTGGAGCGCTGTCAGCCACAGTGAAGGCGAATGTTACACGGCAGTCTCCTCCTCTATGCGCACTTGTTTGCCTGAGGTGGAGAGGCATTCGGTCCGGGTTGGGACTGGGGAAGTCCCAAGGTGGCGAGCCAGCGATCTGTTGATGTTCTTTGTCGGCTATAGAGGTCGTCCTAATGTCGATCTGCGTGATCGTTGAGGTTTCAGCGCGGGGTCAGGCGAAGTCAAGTGATGGGAGCTCGCACTGCCCCAGCGCCGAGGTGGGGGGAGCCCGCTGCGCGTCCACACACTTCCACGCCGGCGACATTGATACTCGCACCGGAAACAACTGAATATTATCGTGGACTTTCGTCGCGCCGGTTTCTGAGGCGCTTCCTCGGGGCAACTGCGAGCAGGAGCCATCCGCGTGCGAGCGTCACATGGACATTGTCTTGTAGCCAAATCCGGACTGCGGCGCGTCGAGCCGCCCGGCGGACGGTGCGGACGAATTTGACATCCAGCCTGGACCGGAAAGAGCGGGGCGGATCTCGGTTTTGTGCCCGCGCGGGCGGACGAAGGCGCTCGCCGGTTCCGCCCGCGAATGTCGCAGGACCAGAACGAGACAATGCTGGGACGCGATGGGGACCTCGACGTTCCTACTGCCTCACTGGAGCTTTCTGGATCTGTGCCGGTCATAATGGCAGGCCAAGCGGACGTTTCGGAGACCGACACGGCGCGGGCGCCATTATCCACTGATTTCGTGGACTCCTTGCAGCACAGGGAGCCTGCACCGACAGAAGACGCTCTGCTTGGCGAGAGACCCGTTCTGGCTGTGAAGCGCGTCGAGCTGGGCGCCCATGTTCTGCCGCCGAGTCCAGAGGACGATGCAGATCAGGCCATGCGGCCGGACGAGCCTTTGCACCTTGTTGCGCAGGCGGAACCACCTCCCCCGATGCCAGATGGCGCCCCTGTCTCACCCGAAAGCATGGAAAGTGCTGCCGTGGACGCGGGGGCCTTGGTCGAAGGGCCTCGGGTGGTGGAACCGGTAGCGGGCCCCGACCTGGCCGCCGAATCCTTTTCGGCAGCAGCAGGAGAGAGTTATTCGGTGCTTTTCGGCACCGATCATCAAATGCTGACGTCGGCTGCATTGTCACCGAAACCAGTATCGGAGAAAGGCCATGGCAGCCATTCCAAACACGTAACGCCGCAGCACCACCGCTCTGCGATGGGGTCTCCATCTAAGGATGCGCAAGATTCGCTCGCTCTCCCCAGCGCTGCCCTGGACCAATCCCGCCATGATGCGGCGGACGAGCATTTGCCGGAGGATGCTGCAGCAATTGGACCTCCGTCTCTTGCTGATCACCCTCTCATCGAGGCCGCGCCGCCGGTCACGGAAGAAGAAGCGGCACAAGTCGAGGAACTTTTGGTTGCCGACGGCGTTCTTCAAGACATGGAGTCACATCGCGAAGAAGGTGAGTTTCTGTGGCCATCGGCGCCTGTCCTCTGGATTTGATCAATGCCCTTTTTCCGCAGAAATTCCTTTTTCTCCGGCCTCTCCCGAGCCTGTGCACAATGCCTCGCCGTCTTTTATCGTCGGGCAGCCTCAGCGCGAGAAAATGAGGCGGCCGCGCATCAATTATCGGAACCCGAGTGAATGGACTTCGACGCGCACAACGCGGTTCAAGGCATCACGGCATTCGCTTGGCGACGAGGCGCAGCCCGACGGCGTTGCCCCTCGTCCCAGGACGCGGACTCGAATCCATCACGATGGCGATGGAGAGCCGGCGCCGTTGGCGGGTTCCGCTGAAGTCTCGGCACCCCTGCTCACAGCAAGGAAATCGAGAACGAGAACGACCTCCGAACACTCCGACAATCAATCGTCATCGTCGAAAAAGCGCAGCAGAAGATTGCTGATTGGAGAAGCGGAGGAAGCGAAGCAGGAGTTCCTGCCGACCCTTGGCAACAGCCCCGAGGATCACGCACCTCCTGCTGTTGATCAGGCACTTTTTCCGGCTCCTGCCGAACTTCTCTCCGCAAGCCCGAACTTGCAGATGGCTTTCGCAGAAGAGCAGATGAAGCAGGCGTTCGACGAGACTTCCGTTCCAAACCCAGCACACGAGCAGCTGGGTCTTCCAGCAGCCGCTACCGGCGGTGATGGCGCGTCTGATAGCGAGCTTTCGGCCGTCGTGGATACCAGTGATTCAGATGACGACGCACGAGACACGGCCCCGGATGGCGCCTCATCGATGGGAGAGATGGATGGTGGTTCGGAGTTTTCTGCGGACTACGGGGCTCAGGGACGTCGACGGTCATCGCGTCCCAAGGTTACATACGCCGCTTCTGCGACGGATTCAATGGCCAACGGTTCCGGCCTGGACATTGACGATCTAGAGATGGTCGAGAGTGCGGCGGAAGAGGTCGATGGGCGCGGGCCGGCAAGTCTCTCCGGTGACGCTGCTCCTCGGAAGCGGAAGGGAAAGCAGTCGAAGAAGAAGGCGTCACCAGCCCCTGCCGATTCCGCCAGCAAGCGTAAGCGTGCCGCGGGATCGGCCAGCGATGTTGACGGCGAACGAGCCGCGGGCGATGGGGTTGCCGAGGCCAAGCCAAGCAAGAAGCGCAAGCCGAACCTCACGGATCCGTTCTCGACGACGATTACCACGGGCAGCTCGTATCGCTACTTCGGTGCCTATGTGCCCGCCGGACTGCAGAATCCGTTCCGCCAGATGGAAAGGAGGAGCATGGCCTTCACCACCGCGGAGGATCAAGACATGGATGCGATCAAGCACGACATCACCGTGCAAGAGCAACAGGCTATCGCGACCTCCGAAGTTGGCAACGGCGACGCCGTAGGGGAGAGTACAAGGCGGAGCCATCGCAAGCCCGCCAGCACGTTCGATTCCCGGCTGTTCTCTCCTCCGGCTGTCCGCGACTTGCGTGACTTTTCGGAGCTGGACGATTCAATCAAGGTATCTGGCGAGCGTGTATCAGCAAAGGATCTTCTGGTTCTAACGCGACTTTTCAGAATCAGCTGAACGAGGACTTTTGCGCGGCGTGCGACGTCACATCGGGCCAGCTAATGTGCTGCGATTCGTGTCCGAAATCGTTCCATTTTCTCTGCGCCAACCCGCCGCTGGATCCGCAAAATCTCCCCGAGGGCCTTTGGGAGTGCAGGGCATGCGTGGGCAAGAAGGTACGCGTGCTTTGCTGCGAGAGGTCGCCGTCGGATGGTGGCTGATCCCGTGTGATAGGTGCAAGCGGAGCGACCGAAGGACAAGCAAAAAGATACCATCTTTGGCCCCTTGCTCCGGAATCTGGAGGTCATGAACCCCAAGATGTTCCGGCTGCCGAGCAACATTCGGAGGTCCTTCATCGGGTACGTCAGACACCCCGAAACGGGCGACTATATGGATCTTTCGGAGACGAAGATCACGAGGTCGAGCAAGCCCATGGCGCCAGAAGCGATGGAGCACGTCAGCGCCGTCTGCTTCAAGTGCTGCCGGACCGACACGATGCCCAAGATCATCCAGTGCGATTTCTGCGACCTGTGGTGGCATCTCGATTGCTTGACGCCCCCGCTGGCCATCTCGCCGAATCTCGCTGTCTTGCCCCTGGAGGTGTCTGCGGAAGGTAGCGCGTCGCCTTCCACCACTCCCAAATCCGCCGAGGAGAACGGCAGCATCGTGGAGAACAAGCAGCGCGACGAGGACGAGGAAGCCGAGAAGTTGCTGGCGTCGGGTATGCCTCTGGGGTTGCGGAAGAAGTGGATGTGCCCTTGCCATGCGGATTGGGAGCTCCCCTTCAAGCGACGCAAGGCCCGGGGCGAGACCTTGGTCGATGTCTCGGCGGACGGACCCAGCGTCTCTGAGCCGTGGAATGACGGACACATCCAGGTCGTCCTGGACAGCGCAGATCGCGGTCTTGGCATTCGCGACGCGTTCAACAGCGCCGACAAGGTAGGGGCCGCGATTGTTGGCGGTCCCGGACTCGACGCTCTGCGCAAGTCGGCCGCCGCGCGTTCGGCTCGGCGCGGCAGCCAGGACAGCGATTCCGAGGCCGAGTCGGCATCAAGCGGAACCCGGCTCCGGAAGAATGACAAGGACGTCGTCCGTTTCCGTGCGAACTCGGATTTCCGCGATATGGAGCACAGCTCCATTGTCTACCGGGTTTCGGAGGCGAGGATCAAGCTTGATTTCCTGCACCGTGCCGGCACGAGGAAAGCTTCTCCTTCATTTTTGGGCTCGGAAATGGAGGGCTCCGAGGTCGATGCTGCTCTCGAGGATCCGGGCCATGACGCCGCGGACAAGCTGCTGGCGCTTGCCGAAGCAGCGCTGCAAATGGTTCGTATCCGCACGACGATTGGAACGACGCTGTATTCCTGACGTTGCGCTTCAGCAGGAGCCTGATCCTGGCATTTCGGAGAAGAAGGGCGGTGCTTCGGGAGCATCCACGATTGTCTCGACAGCCGAAAACGAGGACCTGCCTGATGTCATCCGGAAAGGTGACCCTCTTTACGAAGAGTTCCTCGCATGGCGGAAGGCATCCGCTGTGTCTGCCGGCGGCTCCGCTCCATGACGGGGACGTGAACCGGAATCACTCATTGTAACATACCCACTGAAATCCTCTGCTGCGATGTGTACGATACCGGGTTGAGTCTTCGTGTACCAAGATCATTACATCGGTGACCATAGATCTATCTTCCTCGCGCGGGTAGATGATTGAGGACGACAAAGATCTCGCGAAAGGGCCGGCAGAGTTCTCCAACTTCGCGCTCAAGACATTACTGCTGTTCTACCTCCAATGGGATCGGCTCCTTGTCCTCATTCACGCTCGATGCTTGCGGCGAGGCATCAACGTGCACTTTGTCCGAGGTCTGCCTCGCGATATCGTCTGCATACGTCCCACTGACGTAGTACCAGCCCGGAATCTTGTCCATGAGGGCCCCGATCCCGATTCCTTGGACTCCGACGCGCTCGAGCCCCTGTGCCACAAGAATCCAAAGGCCTTGGCAAACCGCCGGGGCCATCATCGCGACGAAGAAGTAGTCCCATTGGTATCCGTTGGCAAACCAGGTGATGTAGGCGCCGTTCGAGAAGGAGCCCGCGACGTCGTTCGGATCCCATGCTCGCCCGATGCCGTAGGCCGTGACGGTGAGCACGCCTCCGAACACGCCGCACACGAAAGACGACTCGGTGGCGATCTCCCTCCCTTTTCCAGTCCGCCAAATGAGGCCCACCAGCAAGGGCGCCATGGCGCATGTGGTGAGCAGGTTGGAGATGAGGAAAAGCTGGAGGACAGAGTAGTTGAGCGTGGCAACGATGATCATGGGAATGTTGATGAGGATGACCGCGAGCCGAGTCCAGTGGACCGAGTAAGTGCGCAGGAAGTGCGACGAAAGCGATCCCATGAGACCGTTCTGGAACGAGTCGACTGGAGCCGGGCATCAGCTTGGTCGGGTCTGACCGGTCGGGTGAAACTCACCCGCTCCTATGTTCATCATCATGGCCAGCAGCACAGCGACGACGCCGATGGCGTTGCCAATCATGCCGTTCTGACCCTGGTAGTTGCCGCCGACGGTGAGGATCTCAAACATGTAGATGTTGTAGTCCGTCTCGGCGGTAACGAGCCCGCTCCAAACGCCGAGGAACCCAAAGAAGCCGAAGACAAAGACGGCGGGAATGACAAGCGCGCAGGCCATCCAAGCACCGCCGAGGACGGCCTTCTTGTCGGCCGAAGCCCAGATACGCTGCCAAAAGGCCTCGGAATAGAGCGTCGCGGCGGTGAACGAAACAGGATAGACAAAGAAGGTGGTCCAACCCAGCAAAGACGGGCCAAGGCACGGCAGCGTCATGGTTTCGCAGCCGGCATCGGGAAGAGGCGTCGGGAGCGGCTCGCGGAACGTGACCGCAACGTAGATGCTGATAACAACGAGCAGGATGATGGACGCGGCACCTTGTATCTGGTCCGTGACGATGCTGGCTTGGAGGCCGCCGACGGCAGTGTACAACAGGGCGAGGAAAGCAACGATGAGCATGATGGGCCAGGCCTGTCCCGCGCCGACGTAGGAGGTGAAGATGGCGCCCATGGTCGTGTACTCGGCAGTCAGACCGATTGCCATGTTGAAAAGGACGATGAGAACGCAAATGGTCTTGGCAACGGCGCCGTATCGCCACCGCATGAAGTCGCCGATGGAGGTCGCCTCGGGCATGTCGCGAAGGAGGTGGTCTCCGGCATAGGCAATGAACAGAATCTGGCGCCGGTGTCAACTTTTCAGTTGGACTTTGGATCAAGGAGCCGTACCGGCAGTCCCGCAGCAATGGCGTACGCAGTCAGCCCGACTATCCCGGCGTAGCTCGCATAGATGGCGGGAGACACCACTAGAGAAGAAGTGGGCTCGCCATAAGCCATGGACGAAGTGTAAAGCCGCGCTTGGGGGAGAGACGAACCTGCCCAGCACCCGACGGCGCCCGCGTAGAACGACCACCCTATTCTCCACCAAGGCTGCGTTCTTCGCGCAGTGATAAAGTTCTCGGTCGTCTTTGGCACCCGCTTCTTGCTGTACAGCGAGTACAGGATCGCGTAGACGGCTGTGGCAACGAGGAGCGCCGTGCCGACGACGTAGCACACGATGACCCAGTCGTTCGGCGTCATCGTGGCGTACGATGCCGCAGAACGACCTGAAGGCGGCGGAAGTCGCCTTTAACGCGCGTTTGGCGCGTCCGGATCGGCAAGTTGACGTTTGTTTGCCGCCTGATCCCGAGCGTCGGCCCGATGGTGGCCGTGCCTCCAGATCTTTCCCGGTTCTTTCCGGCATTGAACGAGACCGGTCTGCTTGGATGGATAAGCACAACCCTACCGGTTGATGAGTAGCTTTCCGCTCTCTCATGATTCCGGGGATCGAATCAATCTGTTTCGATGACCAGTCCGACGGGCTTTCCGCGGCCCCAATCATCCACGAACACACCAACGCAGCAGCTAAGCATCCCGGCTCCCTCACAGAACCCTCTCGAACAGCTCCGCGCCCCTCCGCACCGCCTCCCCGCCCGCCGCATCCCTCAGAACCCCCTTGACGAACGCCCGCACGCCCTCGGCATCGCCTCCCGCGATCCTCACCGTGCACCCCGTAATCCCCAGCCGCCTGCACGTCCGCGGCAGCTCCGACGCGGCCCAGATCATCTCCGGCGCCGCCGGGGCGCGCGCGTACGGGACGGGCGGCACGTACCGGTCCGAGAGGAGCGCCGAGGCCAGCGACGCCAGCATGGGGCCCATGAGCACGAGGGTGGCATGGGTCCGGTACGGTGCCAGCGAGGCGACGTAGGATTTTTGGCCGGCGGAGGGATCCGAGAGCTCCACGTGGTCCCGGAGGAGCAGCGTCCGCTTTTCCGAGCCATTGGCGCCGAGAAACACCTCCACGCGGGAAGAATAGTGGTCCCACATCCACTTTTCGCCGCGCGATGCCCGGCCGTTTGTGAACCAGTCCAGAAGGAGCAGCGAGCCCTTGCCCTCGCCCTCTCCGCCCCGCAGGAGGGTAAAGGACTGCGTCTGCGCGAACCTCGAGCCCGAAAAAGGCACGACGGCTTCGGGAAGCACGAAGAGAATGCCGCCGGGCGCGACGGTTCCGCGGAACTGCTGCGTGGTACCCTGAGTCTGCGTAGGCACTCCCTTCGAAACCAGCAGCGCGTCCAACTGCCGCGTTTCCGACCGAATCTCGTTGTCCGCCGGCTCCGCTGCCGCCCCTGCGCGCCGCACTTTGTAGACCTTCGTGCTCCCCTGCGTGAGCAGGCTCACGGCGGCCCCCGCGCCGACCTCGACTTCAATGTCCACCGCGTCCCCGGAGAGCATCCCGCCACCGTAGCCGAGCACGTAGACGTGCTTGACGCCTGCTGCCGAGCCGGATTCTCCGGGATCTTCGGGGTCCGCGGGCGCGTGGGAGGAGGAAGACGCGTCCAGCGCGAGGAGCTTCAGCGGGTACGCGAAGGCCAGCTCGGGGAGCCGCGTCCGTGCGGGGCGGGAATCCGTGGACAGGGTGGCCACGATGCGGCCCTGGCCGGGGCGGAGGGAGGACTGCGAGGCCGGCATCGCGGCCCGCGTGAAGTCGTGAAGGCAGATAGCGTGCGAGGGCCGCGCGTAAACAGATGGACGATATCGATGGCCTCCGCTCCCAGCTCGTGTGCCGGATTCGCCAGCGGCTGGCGGTTTCTATTCAACGGGGCAACTTTCTCATCTTCTGCAGTTGCGCTGGACGATGGCGGCAAAGGGCAGCAGCAGGGATGAGATAAAAGGGGGTAATCGGGCACACTGCCTGTCCGTGTTCGGTCCCGACGAGGATCTGCAGACGGCAAACGAAACTCGGATCAGGCGACAGTGCTTCTTTTGTCCGCGCGCAACAGGAGATGCCTTGAGCAGGCCGCTGTCGCCGGGACATGAAGATAACCGGACCGGCTCGAGCAACGCCGCCTGCCCGGATCTCCTTCGGCAGGTCGCAGCCACCGCCCAATCCGGTTCCTGCGCCGATTCGGCCGCTGTTCATAGCCAAACCGGGCAATCAACCTTCTTGGGAATTGGGGCGCTGTGTTCTGGAAGCCGCCGACCGGCCAGCTCGGCCACGTTGGCAGGGCGGTCGCGCATCCCGGCGGACGCGAGAGACGACGGGTGCAAAAGGATAGCGCATCCTACCTTTGATTTTCGAGGTATCTACGGCCTGGTGACGGCCCCTGCGGGTTTAATGGAGGGCGTGCTGCGGTGGCACCGATGTCAGCCAAGGGCCGGCGGACCCTTGCTGTGCGGCACTCCGCTCCGCCGCCTTCTCGAAGACCCGCTGCGCCGTCCGCCGAAGCTCTCCGGGCAATAAAGAGGCGACGCCGCCGGCCGCCATGTAAACACATCTTTTCTTCTCCGATACCGCGCATCTCCGATACCGGCATACCCGATACCGGCTCCCACTATGCCCCGCCTCCGCGCCGCGCTCCTCGCGCTCCTCGTCGCGTCCGCGGCTTTCCTCCCGCAGCCCGGGCGCGCCATTCCCGTGCCGCACCCCGGCCCGCTGCGCGGCGGCGTGCGAGTCGCGGCGGCCGCCCCGTCGCGCGCGCCGCCTCCTTCCGCAGTCGCCTACCCGGGCCTCACGACCGTCGCGTGCCAGCACGACACGCCGCAGATCGCGTGCCCGGCGGGCTTCGTGATTGCCGTCGAGTCCGTCTTCTGTAAGTCGCGCGTTCCCCTCCGATCTCACACGCTCACCATAAACAACGCCCTTAGACGGCCGCGACGTGCCGCTCAACTCCGCCGACCCGGCCACCTGCCCCGCCGGACCGGACGCCACGAACGGCGTCACGTGCCAGCTCAGCCCCCACGACACCGCCGCGACCACCCTCCGCTTCGCGCAGCTCTGCGACGGGAAGCAGTCGTGCTCCGGCCCGACCTCGGAGGACATCCTCTCGCTCTTCCCCGACCCCTGCTACGGCACGCTTAAGCTCACCCGGGTGGGCTACTCGTGCCGCTCGGCCGCAGTCGATGCCCCCGCCGCCGCGGTGCAGCCCCCGGCCAACGACAGCCTCCGCCTGGCGAGGCCCGCGACGTTGGCGGCCCCGAAATGCCCCAAGTATTCCGCCGGGGTTCTGTCGGCCAACAACGCCGCCGGGACCTGGTCCGCCCGGGCCGGCGACGGCGCAGTGGCGCTCAAGCTCGCATTTGTCGACCTCGCCATCGCGGACCTGGACAAGCACGTGCGCGACGCCACCGGGGGCGCCTACACCCTCGACACCGTCGCCTCGCTCGACATCACCGCCGTCAACGTCGACTTTGGCAAGGGCACCACCACCATGGTCGGCAAGAGCAACAAGGGCTTCACCAGCGTTACCGTCAAGGCCCTCAACATCCTGTCCGACGGCTCCGCCCTCGACGTCTACTCCTCCTCCCCCGCCGCCGACGGCCACTTCGGCCCCGACATCTCCGTTTCGGCCGGGTCGGTGTACGGCACCCTCGAACTGCGCCAGAACGGCCTGACGGGCCTGCACCCCAACGTCGCCCGCAACTTCATCGACCAGTACGTCACCGTCTGGTCGTGCGGGATGGAGTGCATGTACGGCGACTGCGGGTGCGACGGCATCACGCAGAACGGCGCCAACGTGTGCGACCTCTCGCACCTCGGCGCGTTCGACTGGGCGCAGCAGTTTGGCCTGGGCGGCTGCGACGCGACCAAGTTCCAGCCGGCGTGCTTCGCGGACATCGGGTGCCAGGCGAGCAACAACGGGCGCTGCGACGGGGTCCAGATGGACGTGCAGATCAACGACTACTACGGCGCCGCGATGACGGCGCGGACGCAGAACGACGGGTCTCCGTGGCCGTGGGCCAAGGGCTGGGCGATGGACAGGTTCACCTGGCCGGCCTTTGGGGACGCCAAGGGGAAGGACAATACGTACGGGACGGCCAAGTACCAGCTGGGGGCAATGATGGACAGGCAGGGCAAGAGCTCAGCGGCCGGGACGACATGGCCCATGAACGGTGCAGGGGTGATCTCGACCGCGGACTGTGAGTTTCCTCCTCCTTGCTTGGTGCACCAGACGGCTAACGCCCGCTCCGCATCCAGGGACGCTCAAGATGAACAGGCACCCCGCGGCAGCCTACATGTCCGCGGCCAAGGGGATCGGGGCTTCTCCCGACCCGAACTACTCGGGCTGGTTCGGCTTCATGCGCCAGCCCCCGGACAACTCGCGCGGCAACTCGTGGCAGCACGCGGTGGTGGCGGCCACCTGCCCCGCCGCCGCCGACTCGCCCAACGGTCTCTGGCTCCTCGGCGGGGACGTCGTCTTCAACCCCGCCGCCACCACCGCCTGGACCGCCGACCCGCTGATCGCCCAGCTCGCTGCCTCGTGCGCCGACGAGATGGTCGCCACCGGCCTCTTCTCCGACGCCCAGGCCTTCCTCGCCGACGCCGCCCCGGCCTTCTCCGGCTCCGCCGCCGCGGCCGCCCGCGCGGCCTCGGTGCTCGCCGACCTCCGCATCAGCCGCAAGGCCGCCGGCACCCTCGCCGTCCCGTTCCTCTCCTCGGACGTGATCACCCAGGCCGCAGGCAACTCCCTCGCGGCCCTCCAGTCGATCGAGGCCGAGATCGCGACCGCCGTGCAGCAGGGCACCACGGTCGCGGGCGCCAAGGCCGGGCTCCAGGGCACCCTGGCGATGATGGACCAGGTCTCGGCCGCCGCGACCACGGAGGTGCAGGGCGACATTGCGCACGTTGCGGAGCTGCAGAAGGCCTTCGATGCGATGAATGCGACCTACCAGCAGCGCTACGGTGACATGGGCGCGGCACAGGCGACGTTCAAGGCCGGCGTGCAGGCAGCCCTGAGCGCCGAGATCGCGGAGATCGTCGTCGAGTTCATTGTGGATATTGCAACGGCAGTGGCGACTGAGGGTGCCGGCGCTGCGAGCATGTTTTCGCAGCTGGGCGGCAAGATCAGCGAGCTCACCAACGTGATCAAGGACGTGGAGAAGTTTGCGCAGCTCATCAACACCGTGGCGCAGATGATCTACAACCTCGATTCGCTTATCAACGTGGGTCGCCTGCGGTGTGCACTCGGCGACGGATTCTAATCGTTCGGACCCCGCAGCAACTTATCCCGCTGGTCAACCAGATCGAGGCCCTGCCCAGCGCTCCCAACATCAACCTCCCGCCCGACGCGGTCGCGCAGGCCTCCAACAGCACCAACCTGGCCTCGCTCACGCAGTCGGCCCTCAGCTTCCAGGACCTGCACGACCAGGCGACCATCTACCTCGGCCCGGCGATCAACCAGGGCATCGGCGGCGCCTCCGACTACGCCGCCGCCCTCGCCGGCCTCGCCAACGCCGGCCTGGACATGGTCAACCTGCAGATCCAGCTTCTGGGCGCGCAGAACAAGCTCGTGCAGAGCGGCGTCAAGCTGCAGTCGGCGATCGACCAGAAGGCGCGGATCACCTCGCTGATCAACGCCATCGAGGCCGACGAGCAGGCCGTCGCCGCGGCGGTGATGGAGCTCTCCCTGACGCAGCTCGAGCGCAAGATGCGGGCCGTGGACCTCGTCTACCAGGCCTGCGCGGCGTTCGAGTACGCGCACAACGCGCCCTGCCCCGCGGCCGCCAACATGCCCGACCCCTCCTCGCCCGCGGCGGACTTTGCCAACGCCGTCCGGGACGCCCTCACGGGCCTGGACTCGGTGTTCCAGGTTTCTCAGTGCATGTGCAACGTCTCGTGGATCACCACCGAGCCCTCCTTCATCGGGAACCTCTCCGCCAACGGCCGGGCAACCCTCGACCTGACCAACCTCTCGGACGACCTGCTGAACTACTATTTCGCCTCGACCTGGGACAATGTCCACACTTTCCAGATCAACCTGAAGCCGTATGGTATCAAGCCCAGCGGCTTCACGCCCCCCGGCGCGATCCCCACCCTCCAGCTTCTCATCTCGCCCTCGGGGGAGTACCTCAACACCTTCACACAGGGCGGCACCCGCTACGTGCGCCCCTTCCTCGCGACGCCCTACACCTTCGCCATGGCCGCGCAGCCTTCCAACGGATGGAAAGTTACTGTGCCCGGTGGCCTGACGGACGACGGCGCGGCCAGATTCTACGTGCCAACCCCGTATTCCCGGTTCGACGTCCGGGGGGACCCGAACCAGCCCCAGGACTGGGACTGGACGGGTGTGTGGGGCGTGCAGGTGGAGATCTGGGGCTACGCGACCCACTCCTCGGCGGGGCAGAACACGGGGAGCGGGCCCATCTGCTCCTCGTGCTCGTCGGCATCGCAGGCGGCGATGAAGGCGATCGGGGCACGCTAATCAACTGCATGTATGCCTGCTGCTGTGTCTGTTCACCTAAATATCTAGTTCTCTACAACACTCTCGTTCCTTTTCTCCCTTTTTGGTGTTCCATGCAAGGAGCTGCCCGGCCGGGAGAAGGCCGCACGAAATGCGTCGGAGGCGCCTTCATCCGTCCTCCACGAAAAATGATTCGGACTTGAAATCGATGCTCTACCACCTCGCAATACAAGCACGGACGATACGGCGGATTTGTTCTATCTTGTCCGGCTCAGCGATCGGACAGGACATCCCACGGACGCCAGCGCCGGACAAAACGCGAGTAGGGCGAGTAGATCAAATTGCCTCAGAAACCATGCATTCAGCCCCTCTACGACAAAGCCCGTCCCTCGTCCCCTGCTACAGCCGCATTCCACCGTTTCTCTGATCAACAGGCGAAGAGATCAGACCAGTCCGCACCTTCCGCGACCGATAGCCCACCTTGATCACTTGCCCCTCTTGGGGTTCTCCGGCGCGTTCTTCCAGATCCCTCCGAGGTGCTCCATGGCCTCCTTGTGCGTCCTGCGGGCGGACAACGGTCAGCCGCGCGGACGCAGTCGGCAGACGGCGAGGGAACGGACCATCCGGGATGGGCGGCCTTGATGTCCTTCAGGCGGGACGAGACGAAGTTGTTCCAGGGGCTGGTAGGGAGGGAAAGGGAGGAAGTCAAGAGGGAGAAAGGCGTCAGATCAAGCACGTGCGCGGCGGATGGACGGCGCACGTCGACGGTCGCTTCTCCTTGGGCGCGCCGGACTTGGTGGTGGAGGATTTGGCGGCCTTGGCCTGCGGAGGGGGAGGCGGGGCCGGGCGAAGGGGACGCGCCAAGGGTGCGAGGAGGCGTCGGAGGGCGGGGAAGAGTCCGGGCGGCGGTGCGGCGGGAAAACGCAAGGCAAGAAAAGTACGAATCAGTTCCCGAAAGGGCGGATCACGGTGCAGAAAGGGCGGGGGTCGCGACGGTTTTGGCCGCACGCCGAGAAGCGGAACCGGCACCGCGCAGGCGCGCGCGGGACCGCCCGGCCGGCGTTGCAGCGCTCGATAGCAGCGTACCATTGTTATCGGAAGGCGGGGAAGGAGGGAGAAGGTGGTCTGGTTGGGACGGCGGCGTCGGACGTTTCGGTTGGGGGGGACGAATCATCACTCGAGCAGGGTCGACCTCCAAGGAACAACAACGCGCTACGAAACTCAATGAGAATCGCGAGGCACGACCGTCCGCAGATTGACCGCGAAGGAATGGCAGGAAATGGAACAATGTTCTTCGACTTACCGGAAGCCAAAAGCCACCCTGCTCCGGGACAAGGGGACACACAAAGTCGAGCTTCTTCAGGTCCGTGCCATTCGCCAATAAGTGTACATGAGCTGGGGTAAATAAGCTGATTCTCTGGCCGCGGGCCGGCAGGTCCATGTGCCGCTCCCGCCGCCGTTCTCCGTCTAGATCACCACGGGTTCCCATGAAGGTCCATTTTGGCCAAAGGCAGGTCCGTGCCCAGCACCGCATCGCCCAGCAATCAGTAAAATGCCACCGGCGTGTCCAGCTGCATGCCGGGCATCTGCAACTGAAGCGGCAGCTGCTTTTCCATCTCCTTCCGCCGGCTCTTCATCACAGCGGCGGTAAACTTGTTGTCCGGGACAACCGGGGCAACGGGCACCGCGCCCGACCCCAGGGTCTGCGACGCGGCCCGCAAGAAATGCGCGTGCCCGTTCGGCACGGGCGCAAGGGTCATCGAGAGGGCCATCGGGTGCGTGTGCGGCAGGGCGCCGCCCGCGGGCAGCGACATCATGCCCAGGGAGGAGAACCCGGGCGGTGCCGGTGCGCCGGGCATCGACATCGACGTCGCGCGGCGCAGGGCGTGGGGCGGGGGCGGGCGGGCGTCGAGCGGCCCGGAGCGGACCGAGGCGGAGCGGGCGGGCGATGTTGACCGGGCCCGGCGCTGCTGGCCGGCGTCCACATGGCACCCGTAGCAAAAGGCGTCCAAGTCTCCAGAGTCCGAGTGGCCGCAGGTGGCCACGGAGCGCACCGAGTGGGCGTCGTCGTCGGCCGCTCCGGTTAGGTCGGTCACAGAAAGCGCGACGACGCCGTTCGGCGTCCGCACCACCGGCGGCGGCATGGCCAGCTCGACCAGCGCGGGGGAAGGCGGCTGCGGGGAAACAGGCGACATGCTCATGGTTTTGTCAGGGCAGAGGGGAAACCTGTTTTCGCTGATGATGAAAAGGGTCCGCCCGCGCCGCGGCTAGTCGTGGCCGGCCGACACAGCGCCATTTCCAAACGCCGCCTCCGACGAATTCCGCGGAAGCCCGGCCTGATTCGCGGCGCTACCTAAAGATTGTTCCTTTCGAAGCTGCTCCCGCCGACACCTGGAGCCACTAGGCCTACCTTCGGCCTCCGATTCGCCTCGCCACAGATCGCGAGGGCCGTCCGGCTTCAGCCACCCAGCGCCTAAACTTCGGACCAGCTTCTACCCGGCCGACCGCGCCTCCGCCCTCCGAAACCGCGCGGCCCAACCTTCTATCTCACTGTACCGCTCAGACCGAACCGCTCCGATGGGGCGGCCGGCCGCGCAGGTGTCGCAAACACCTCCGCCCGCCCCCGCCTCCGCGCCGGGGACCCTGAACCTCATGGCGGCCCGCCCGCCTTCACATGCCCCCTCGCTACACATGTCAAAAGCCTCGCGGCACATCCAAATCGGGTCCCGGCGCTCCGGTGCCCGCCGCCCAGGGATCCCCGCCGCGGAGACCGGACCGGCCGGGATTGCTGTGTGCGATCGGCCACACCGGTCGGCCGCCTACAATCGCGGCTTGGCGGCCGGAACATGTTTATACCGGCTTGTTCCCACGCGGCCCGGCTCACTGGCTTCGGACGGGGCGGCCGGCACAGCTTCCTCGTGGTCACGCCGCCGCAATGCCGCCCAAGCGCGCCGCGAGGGCACCGGGCGGGGACGGTCCTTGGCACTGACGGCGACCGCGAAAGAGCGCAAATGAACGAATGGTTTGCATAATGGAATGCAGCCGGAAGAATAGGCATTTTTCGACAGATTATGGCGGGCTGTTGGTTGTTGTCGAGGTGACTCCTCGATCAGAGAGCCCCGTTGGAGCACAAGTTCCGGCGCTCTCGCCGGCTAGCGAGCCTTGCATCCCTCCAAGGAGACAACAGCACAATATCCGACTGATGAACGCTCCTGGATGTTCACCGACTCGTCGCCTTGAGGCCTTGAGGACAGACCCGAAACGGGCTGGGGAGCTCCACTCAAGGCGGGACCCATCCTTCAACCCCCCGCCGCCTCCCGCCCGTCCCGCCCCCGAGGATGGCCCTCCGCGCGGCGCTGATCTGCCTCGCGCTCGTCGTCCTCGCGTGGGCGGCCGCGGCGCGCGCCGACGCGTCGCGAGGGCCTGGCCGGGTCGAACGCGGGAAGAAGGGGCAGGCATCCGCCACAGTCTGCGCGGACGGCGACTTCCTGTTCCTCGACTGCGGCGAGAACTTCGTGGACGTGCAGAAGGTCGCGTTCGCCGCGGGGGACGCGGGATGCAAGGGCGGCAAGTCGCCGGCTGGGGGCGGCGACGGGGGCGGCGACGGGGACGGCGAGGACGAGTCGGAGGACGCGGACGAGGATTCGGAGGAGGACGAGAGCGCGGAGGACGACGAAGAGGGGGACGATGAGGAAGAGTCTTGGGACGATGAGGAGGAGAGACGCCGGATCCGGCGGTTGCGGTCGCGGTACGCCGGACGGCTCTGGCTCCGGCGAATGTGGGGCGGCCCTCGGAGCCCGAACGCGGGCCGCCGTCTCACCAGGAGAAAGGCGGCCGCGAAAAGCAAGGCAACCGCCCCGGGCCCGGCACCAGAGTGCGCCGTGTCGGCTGACGAGATGACGCTCATCACGGACCGCGTCAAGGCCGCCTGCCAAGCGCGGCAATCCTGCGGCGCCGACATCTTCGAGCTTGTATCCTCGGCCGCGGCCTGCACCGGCCAGCAGGCTGCGCTCAAGGTCGACTACCGCTGCGCGCCGTCCAAGCCCGCGCCGCACGTCGGCCTCTTTCTCACCACCATCTGCGGGGACAAGAAGGCCAGCGTCACCTGCCCCAGCAACAAGATATCCGTGCTCAGGGCGACGTGGGGACGGTACCCTGGCTCGGCCAACCTGTGCGGCGGCCAGCCCAAGGCGCCCGGCCCCCTCTGCGGCACGGACAAGAATGCCCTCGTGGAGCTGCAGAAGCGGTGCCAGGGCAAGACAAAGTGCACCGTCACCGCGACACCCAAGCTGGCCGCCGACGGCGAGCCCGAGACGTGCACGGTCAACGACGCCGACGAGGAGCCGTACCTCCGCGTTTGGTACCAATGCGTCGCGAAACCGCCCAAACCCATGACGGCGGAGGAGATTGCGGCCCAGCTCAAGGCCAAGGCGGAGCCCCCGAAGCTGATCGGCGAGCTGGCGGGGTACAGGCCCAATCCGGACGTCCCCGGGGCCGGGCTCGTCGAAGGGTGGGCCTGTCTCACGGGGTCCAGCTCCCCCGTCGTGGTCGCGGTGCAGGCCGCGCCGTACGGGAAGGGCAGCGAGATGGCGACGGGGGTCACCGCCGTGGCCAACACCGATCCGGCGGTGCTGGCAAAGTGCGGCGGGATCGCGGCCGCGACGGTGCGGTTCTCGATCGTGGTTCCGGCGGAGAAGGTCACGGGGGTTATCGGCAAGGCGCTCAAAGCTTTTGCTTTCCCGCCGGGGGCGGATCCCGCCTCGAAGGCAGGGCAGGCGCAGCAGGTGGAGCTGGTGACCAAGGACGCCAAGCCCGTCACCGTCACACGTAAGTGCATGCGATCCAATCCTCGAGCGCGCGCTCATTGATCCGCCACCGCAGCCCCGCAATTTGCCGGGGACCTCGAAAGCTTCGACCTCGACACGGACGCCGGCACCGTCCGCATCGGCGGCTGGGCCTGCGGCGACGGCTCCCCGCTCGCGCTCAAGGACCTCTCCCTCGTGGCCATGACCACCCAGGCCGGCGCCGGCGCCAAACCCGTCAAGTTCTCCGCCAAAGCCGGCTCGTCGGGTTCGAGCAAACCGGATCCGCTGCGGCAGCAGGCCTGCGGTGCGGCCAAGGGGAAGCAGAAGAGCCCGGGACAGTTCGTCCTCACGGCGACCGTGGACGGGGAGCTCGAAGGGATGTACCTCGGGGTGATGGCGGCCAAGGGGCAGAGGATCGCGCCGGGGTACGAGATGCGCGTCGAGGGGCTCGCATCCGAGGAGGAAGATGGCGACGAGGAGGAGGAAGAGGTCGGCGACGACGAAGATTCGAGCGAGGACGACGATTCGGACGGAAAGGATGCGGGCGGGAAGGGCGCCGGTTCGGGCGGCAAGGACCAAGACAAGGACGGCGCGACCTGCGGCGACGCCTCGCCCCCGCGGCCGTCCAAGTTCTGCTCGAAGCAGTGGTTCGAGATCTTCGACGCCAATAGCCTTCTGAACGGGTTCAAGCTCTCCGGGGCGGCGCCGGCGCAGTCGATCGGATCCAAGTTTGCCCTGCTCGTGCCGCCGAATCCGAAAGAGTTTCCGAAACCGCAGTACAAGGTTCTGAGGTGATGTCGGGATCGGAAGCCTTTTGCCATCCGGCTGACACTGCGTCCCACCAGCACCGCGGAAGCCTCGACCCAGATCACCCATTCCGAGCGGGAAACGGCCATGGCGACATCAGGGTTCGTGGATGTCTCCGTTTCGGCCAGTTACGGTTTCGTGTCGGCATCTGCCAGCTACAAGGAGGAAAGGTCGTCGGAGTCCTCTTCGAGCAGCGAGCAGACCCGAGCTGTGGCAAGCTGGAACTACCGGAGGCTCGTCATCACGTGGGACCCCAACAACCCGTCGCCCTTCAAGGTGAACCCAGATTTCGTCGCCGCGGTGCAGGCCGTGGACAAGTCGGCGGCGGCTCCGGACGCCAAGTTCGGGCAGTACCAGGATCTGCTCAAGAGCACGTGGGGCCACGTGATACCGTCCGAGGTCGAGCTCGGGGCCAAGCTGTACTCGAGCTTCGATGCGTCGAGCATGGCGGGCTCCAGCTCGTCGTCGCTGTCGCAGTCGATCAGCGCCGAGGTGTCGGTCAGCCTCGGCAAGGCCGGGGTATCCGTCGGAGCCGGCGGCGGATCCTCGTCCTCGTCCTCGGGGTCGTTCAAGAGCGCCGTGAGCGGCAGCACCTGGACCGCCGTGGGGGGTGCGACGAGCCAGCTCTCGGGAGGGTTCAGACCGGACGGCGACACCAGCTCGTTTGTCGCCTGGGCTGCGTCCGTCGATCAGACCTACGACCAATGGCGGGTGATCAAGATGGATGCCTTCGTCCCCGCGCACAGGTTGCTGCCTGCGGATCTGAAGAAGAAGGTGGAGGAGTGGCAGGCCGCCTACGTGGCGAAGCATCCCGCGGCACCGCCGATGGGGTTCAAGGAATGGGAGGACATGGACGGATGGAGCCTGATCGAGGGGATGGTCCCGGCCGGCGCGGTGCGCGACTGGGGCGACGGCCTCAACGGCCTCAAGACGTACGGCAAGATGGATTCAGCCTCTGCGTGCAAGAGGAGGTGCGAGGCGGATCCGGTCTGCTGGGGCTTCACGTGGGCGCGGGGCGGGGACTCGCAATGCATCGGCAGGGCAGCCTGGACGACGACCTTTTCGTACGCCACCTTCAGCTTGAACGCGATTGCCCAGACCAACAGCCACGTTTCGGGATACAAGCAGTATTTCGACGAGCAGCCCGACAAAATGGTCGAAGTCAAGCCCGGACCCAACAGCCTCAGTTCGTTCATGAGGCTCTATCTGAATCCTGCGGCCCTGATAGGATTGCCGGGCATTTTCTCGACGCTCGCCAACCAGATCAATCGGGAGATCATCATGAGGACCGCGAGTTTCGCTTGCCCATGCAGCGGAGGCTGCCTCTATCTGGGCAAAGTGCCGACGTTCGACATGTGCCGCTCAGCTTGTGCTAGCAGGATCGGCGCGCCGAACTCGCCTAGCCCATGCCGCGCGTTCTCCTGGGACGCAGCAGACCCGAGCCCGAGCGCTCTCACGTCCAGGGACTGCTACATTGCCTCTTGCGACACCGTGAGCGTTGCACCGTTTGCGCAAGTCGGCAAGACGTGGATGTCGGGCTTCGTGAACACCGGCCCGAGGCTCTTCGGCAGGTCTTGGTGTGCGAAGGAGCGGGCAGAGATCCAGTGCGACGCTGGCAAGAAGATCAAGATCGAAACCTTTGCCTACGATCCGGTCGGGTCGGAGGCGTTCCGGGCCGATACGTGCAAAGTGCCCGGGGACAGGGCAGCGGCCACGGACGCGTGCACGGCTGCTTTCGCCGCTGCCAATGTGCAGAGCTCCCTTCAGAACATGTTCAGGAACCCTTTCTCCACGGGTCTCGCACATGTGACAAAGCAGTTGCAAAACCAACAAGCGCCCGGCGCCAGCGAACGTTCCCGCGACGCAAAGGACGCGCTGACCCAGGCCGCCTGCGATGGACGCCAGTCTTGCTCGGGTTTCGCTCTGAACCCCAGCGAGGCGGACTTCTACACGCAGTTCAACTGCGTAAAGTCCTACGTTCTTGTAGTTGCTTGGAGGTGTGTATAGTCAGAGCAACAAGTTGATGGCAAGATGGAAGATACAAGAGCGAGATGTGCCACTTCGAGCGTCCCGAAAGATCCATGCCCCAAAGAGCCTACTTTTTCGCCTGGTACCTCCTCTCGTAGCCATCCCAGGCATCCTTCCACTCCCCGCCCCTCCCTTCCGCCATCTTCCGCGCCATATTGGCCCTCCCGATGATCGCAGGCTGCCTGGCGGCGGCCGCGAGCAGCTTCTTGAAGGTGCCGAGGGCGTCGATCGACTTCACATGGATCGCCTTCATGCAGTCGCTGAGGATGTCGTAGGTAATGGCGGGCGGCATCAGCCAGCCAACCGGAAGGAGCTCGTCGGCGAGGGCCGGAAATCGGAGGGACCGCTTCAGGAGTGAACCCAGCGCCGCGGACGTCTCTGCCCGGTCCACGAGGTCCAGATGCGCACCGACGAGGGCGATGAGGTTGCGTACACGCGAGACGCTGGGGTTGGCCACGATCCACTGGACCAGCTGCTTGATTTCCTCGGCGGTGAACGGGTAGTCACGGATCACAAAGTCGGTGGCGGCCTGCGGCACCGGATCTCCCTGCATAATGGTGCCCTGAAATAGAGAGGAAGCCAACAAGTCAACCCATGTGCCGGAGATTCGACGATTTCTACCTACGATTTCGTCCGCGGTTAACCTCCTTCCTTCGGCGCGCAGCTGGATTGCCTCATCCCTCGCACCGCGGAGGAGGGTGGCGTAAAGATTCGGAGTTGCATCGCAGTGAATCCGCACATAGGGAACGAGAAGGTCTAACAGCGGGACATTCATGCGGTCGAGCAGCTCTTTCTCGGCCTTCCGCAGCGCGGCTCGCCCGGCGTCCGTCGCAAGCCAGCCGTTGGCCTGAAGCTGCTAAAGCAGTACCCGGAAAAAGCTCTCGCTCATAGAGTCCACGCAGGACGCGGAGAGAATGTTCGCGACCCAGAGGACGTCGCGCAGGGAATCCATCATCTCCGACTTGTACCAACTGGCCATAACGTCGACGACCGTGCCTTCGAAATCGCGGCTGTTGAGATTGATGAAGCCGAGGTCGCCGCGGGCGGCTTGATTCTCGACATTGAGCAGGTCCCACATGAGCCGCTCTCCGTTGTCATCCTCAAGATCCTTGCCCTCACCCTTCTCCCTACGCTCCTTGTACCGGCCCAGCGTGCGCCAGAAGAAGGAATCGTCCGCGAGCTGCGGCGAGGCACCGTACCGCATGAGCCGGCGGAGCGCGACCTCGTCCCTCATGTCTCCCGCCTGCTGCAGGAGCGCGTACGAAAGCCTGGCGCCCTCGATTCCAGAGTCCAGGGGCAGGTCGTCCTCGTCCTCCCGGGCCGAGATGGAGGATTTCGCGACGTATGCCATCGTCGCATCGGGACCCAGGCCGTAGACGTTCTTCAACGTGAGCATGGCCGTCAGCGCAGGGTCGTCCGGTGCGGCCCAGCCACCGCTTCGGCCTTCTTCCACCAGTTTCTGCTGCCAGCCATCCAGGGCTTCGCCGTCAAAGAAGGCAAGCTTCTCGAACTCGACGTCGTCCGGCCAATCGGGACAGAATCCGAGGCTTGCGGCCGGCACTCCCGGGCGCCACTCCACCGAGCTGGAGACGGCCGGCGGGGGATAGAGGGCGTCTGACGACACGAGGATGGGGAGATGGAGGTCCGTCCTGAAAGCGTTCGCGCATCGCTGGTAGAGCCGCTGGAGCTGGTAGCGCGGGACGGGATGGCACCTCCTCGCGAGGCCCGACACGACATCTCGGTTGAGCAGTCTCAACCAGAGTCCGGAAGCCTCGAAGGCGCGCGATGTGCCGTACGTCGTCACGAGGAACTCGACGCGCGTAGCCGGCGACCGACCGAGCTCATAAAGCCGGCGGCACGATTGGAGAAGCGCGGAAGGCGTCGCCCGGACGTGTTCGAAGGTCCGACCGCAGAACGAGATGATCTTGGTGAGCAGCTCCGGAGGCAGCGAGAGCGGCGTCGGCGCAGCCTCTTCTGTAGTCGGAGAGTCCATTCTTGCGTTGCCTTTCGAAGCGACCTCCTGCCCCTCCTTACTCGAGACGATGGAGGCGCGAGGATGTCACCGCGGGTCTCAAAAGGTCTCAACTTTCTCAACTCGCGTCGCTCCGCGCGAAGCAAAGGCGAACAATCAGTACTTAGCGCATTATTTCGACGAGCTCTCAAGCTCTTTTCCATCGCGTCGATCGGCATTCCAAGAGAGCCTGCTCCCGTTCCTCTGGAACTGTCTCCCGGACGCGAGATGTCGTCTCCCCACTCTCTTCACGCGTTTCTCTGCAATCGCACCTTTACCACGGGCACCCGCCACGGCCCCTCGATCTCCTTCCGCCCCGCGGGCGAGGACCTCCGCTACACTGCCTCCGGGATCCTGCACAACGACCCCAACGTCCGCACCGGCACCTGCCTATTCGTCGGCCGCGCTGACGGCACCGCGACGCTTGTCTCGGCCGGCCCGGCAGCGGTGTCGAAGGCTGCGGGGATGAACTACGCGATTCGCACGGCGCTGGGGCAGTTTCCGCTGGAAGTGCGGCTGCTCGACGGCGGAAAGGTCGAGTTCGAGTCGGCGTCGCTGGCCGACGACGAGGAGGACAGGAAGGCGGTGCTGGTCGTCTTCGATGCGCCGCCGAAGGCGGTTGCCGACATCGGAAAGGGGGTCCTCACGTCCCCCGATGGAGAGAAGTTCTCACAGCATGTGGCATGGATCACGGAAGGCGAGGGAGTCAAGGACGGCAAGGCCGCCGCGTTCGATGGCAGGCTGGTGGACGACGACACCACGGGCTTGAAGTTCCAGTGGCGCGATGCCGATGGTGCCGCAGGACGGTTCTCGGAAACCGTCTTTGGGCAGACGGCTGGGGCAGGATGGCAACGGGGCGATGGGTCCTCGGATGGAACCACCGTTGCCTTCCAACTTGGTGACAAAACTCTTGAATTCCGCGTTGGTCATGAGAAAGTGACGATCCCGAAAGGATGGGGCCCAACGGAGCTCGAAGTTCCCATCTTGGCCTCTGCGGACGGAAAGATGGCCATTCGGGTGCTCGGGAAGCAGCTCTCGAGACCTGTTATCGAGCAGTATACCACGTGAACTGTTTCTATGAACATGGTATGACGAAGTTGTTGGATGAGGGAGTTCCCCCCCCCCCCCCCCCCCTTCCCTCCTTCCTCTATCCGGCCGGTGCTTGCGCCTCGCGCTCCCGTTCCGCCGCCGCGCACGGGTCCCCGTCCCGCGCCCTCTCCCACGAATCCCACCCATTGCCCCCCTCCGGGCTCCTCGACGGGCTCCTCGAAGGGCCCTCGTCCCACCGTACCCTCTTCCTGCCCCGCTCCTCCTCGTACCGCCGCCGCTCCTCCTCGTGCTTCCGGCGCTCGGCCTCGCGCTCCGCGGCGACGACGGAGCGGTCGACGAGGTCGTCGGGGACCGTCTGGAAGTAGACGTGGATGTGCCAGACGTCGATGGAGCCGATGCCCTGTTTCGTGGGAGTCAGATGAGCGACTTTGATGCGGGGATGGGCAGAAATTCGACCAACCTCGTTCCAGTCAAAGTTCCACCTGACCACTTCTTTCTTCTCCCTCTCGATCCATCCGACGACGAAAGATTCGACCTGTTCCGTGTTCAAATTGCCTACGCTCCACAGAGTCCAATGTTCTATGCCCCTGGGAGTCGTGTACGGGAACGGGTTGGGTTCGAGCACCGTGTGGTCCGTGTGCAGCACCGAGCGCATAATCCAATCCTCGCGCGAACCTTGAATGCGGTCGATGTCGGCCTTACGAAAGAAGGAAGAGAAGAGGTATGAACGGAGAAGAGGAACGAAAAGAGAGTTTCAAACGGGTTAGAGTGCCCACATCAACTGAATGGACGGGCACCGCTCACCAGGTGGGCCTTCTTGCGGACCGTGCACTCTTCCGAGCGCTCCCAGTATTCGAGCACGAGATCACGCTTCACAACAGGGTTGAGGTTCGAGGGCTGGCGCCATTCCTCGCCCGGAGAAGGCGAACGGGGCCGGGGAGGAGACGGGGAGGGGCGCCGGCGCTTGCGCGAGGGCGAAACCGACGGCGTCCTCGGCAAAGGGGATGCCGGAGCCCAGTTGGAGCGACGAGCTTCGCGGGCCAGGCGATCGGGTGAGTCCTCCCGCTGGGGCGAAGGCGAGCGGGCGCGGTCCGGAGCCGGGGCGTCCCGCGGCGACTCTGCTCCCGAGCCGGCGGCGGTGTCGTCGTCCTCCGCGGGCGTGCGTGCCGGGCTGAGCGTCGCCGACGTCGTTGGAGTGCCTGCGCCGGGCCGCGAGGGGTCGCGCTTCTTCGGCGAGCGGGCGGACGACGGAACCGGGGAGGGCCGCCGGGCGGGCAGTGCGGCGTTGCGAGCGGCTTCCATTATGCGTCCAGAGAGGCTACGTAGCGCGGCGGCGTATCCGGAGCCGCGGAGAGCCGTGGGGGTGCTTTCTTCTGCCGGATTCCCTGGCCGTTCCGAGCCCAAGCGCAGCGCCCGCCGGCAGTACGGGGAGGCCGGCGGGCACTGGATCAAGAGAAAAGTGGATTCGTCGTCCGCTCGGGGCCGGCTAGGTCTCTAGGCCGGCGGGACGAGGTGCTGCGCGGCAGTCGGTTGAGGTGAGTTGGCAGCCGACGGCGGCCCGACGCAACGCCGCATTCTCCGTTCAGGGGATCGCAAACTGGATATCAGCATTAGGGTGCCTGGCACCAAAAAGTTGGGCATGCCCAAAGTGGGCATGCCCATGGGCACCAATTGCGGATGCGCTGCCCACCGGGTGCCCAACAGCGAGCCCGTCGAGCGGGCAGGGGAGCCGGCCTAAGGGGTCAGGAGCCAGGGCCAGGACGCGGAATCTATCGCTCACGCCAAGCAAACGTGGATGAATTGATATAGTGATTCAATGAAATCATTCATCCGTAGAGCGGTCTCCGTTCCTTTTCTGCGAGGGTGTCGCGGTCGGCGGGTGGGGGGTGCGTCGCGAGTTCACCGGCTTTGCGAAGTCCTGAACATGGAGGACGAACTCGCGCCCAATGACAGCATCAGCGCAGTCAATGAAGGACGCAGCGACGAGGAGGAGAGCGGATCCGAGCGCGGCTCTGCCTCCTTGCGACCTTCCGTGGAGCGGGGCGATTGGGTGCGCCCGGCACCGGATCTCGACCCGCGATGGGCGGGCTTCCTCGTCAAAAGGAAGGACGGGGTGAACAGGGGCAAACGCGTCACGGCCAAGTGCACTTTCTGCTCGGAGGAAATGGATGGCCGGCCAGAACGGTTGGAGCAGCACATCGTTTCCAAGTGCAAGTCCGTGGGGGAAGAACGCGTCGCGTACCTTCGGCGCCTCAATCAGTACGACGAGGAGCAGAAGAAAAAGTCTGCTGCAGCGCCGCAGAGCAAACGCAGGAAGAGGAACGCGTTTTCTGACGCGTCGTCGACGCCGCCCTCGGCGTGTTCTGCGGCGGGCTCCGCATCTGGCGCTGGAACTCTCCTGGCTCATTTCCATCCCCCTCTGTCTGCTGCCACTGCAAGTGCGGTGGATTTCGCGATCACCAAAGCTTTTGTGACCGGCAACGTCCCGTTTCGATTCGCGTCGAATCCATATTTGCTGCAAGCTCTGGGGATCCTGAGCCCGGCGTACCGGCCCCTGACACGCCACTCTATTGGTGGTATCCTGACCCAGATCACTAGGGACGAAGCCCAGAAGTTGGTCGTGCTTTGTGGGACCGCAAAGTCGTGGACTCTGCAGCTTGACGGATGGGAGGATTCGTCTGGGGCCTCAATCTACGCGATGGTAGCCGTTACACCGGGCATGGAGCGTTTGTTGGACCTCTGGGATGTCACTCAGGATCGCCACAACGCGGAGCTTTTGCACGAGAAGGTGAACATGTCGTGCCGCTCAATTGGCCTCAATCTCGCGGCCCCGGGCCCCGTGAACGCGTTCTGCACGGACAGTCCTTCCGTCATGAAGAAGCTTCGTCGGCTGGTGAGCACGGAGCACCCCCACATCATCGGCATTCGGTGTGTTCTCCACAACCTCAACCTGCTCGTCAAGGACATTGTGAAGCACGACTGGGCCACCTCCGTGATCAAAAAGAACCTCACTCTCGTCAATTGGATTCACAAGGCGCCTATGTGGCGCCGCTTGGCCCAGATTTGGGCCGGCAAGCACGATGTTGCACACTCCCTCGCGACGCATACCGACTCGCGCTGGTACTCTCTCATTACGGTCTGCTTGGGCATTGACGCACATCAGCCGTGGTTCCGTCTTCTCCTCAGCCCGCAACACGCGCACGATGGCCTGGAACCCGGTGTACGGCCGACAGACGTTCCAGATCGGGTGCTGGATGTGGTGAAGGACCCGTATCACTTTGCCCACAATGCGGAGCTGATCCAGATCGTGAGGCCGATTGTGGATGCCCTAGGCCGCCTTGAGCATTCGGACGCGACCCTGGCAGACGTACTGATCGAGTATTCGATGGTTGCTCGGACCTGGCGTGGTGTTAGTCCCGTTGTGGAGGGTGCCAGGGAAACATTCGCTCTGGCTAAGTTGTCGTTAAATGCCAGAGTCAAGGAGTTTGATCATGCGATCTACCTTGTTGCTCTCCACCTTTCCCCTGTTCACCGGAAGTTTTCTGTGACTGGGTGCCAGGTCGACGGCAGGGACAAGAAGCGGTGGCTCGAATGGGAGATTGGCAAGCTGCTGCTTGCTTGGAAGTTCCGACAGGAGGCCAGCTTGTCGGTCCTTGCCCAGCTGGATGACTATTTCTTCGGGCGCAACATGTTCAGCGGGATCGACGGCCAGGTTCGGACGGCAAGGGAGTTCTGGGAGACCTGGGGCTTGGGCACTACGGAACTCGTCTTTGTGCGCGAGTTTGCGCTCATGGTGCTTAGCATTGCGCCGCACAGTGCCGCGACCGAGCGCGTGTTTTCCAGTTTGGGCCTTGCAAAGACAGACTCGCGGAATCGAATGAATTCCGCAACGTTGAAGGAAATAGGGCTGGTCAAGAGCGCATTGAAGCAGGAGATGAAGACCTTAAAGCCAAGGGTGCAATCTGCGGAGGAAAAGCCCTGGAGAACCCACGGAACCGATGACAACCTTGCCGACGTCCTGGATTCCTTGACCTTGGGCTCGGGAGCTCCTATCCGGGCCCTGGACCCGGAAAACGAGCAGCACCGAGATGTTTTCCACGCACTTTGGCCTCGCATTGATGCGGAGGAGGAGGAGTTCGAGGTGGGATTTGGGACAACTTCCGTCTTCCGCGCCGCGACAGGGCCCTATGTCTTGGAGAGTTTCCTCGACATTAATCAACTGCGCACTGCTGAGGAAGCCCAATTGGCTGCTGCTCAACCGCTGCGGGCTTTTGTTGAGGAGGGGGAGGCACAGATAAGCTTGGAAGCACTCTTAGCGCAGCATCGTGCACGTTCCTAATAGACTCTCTTCTACAAGTACATGATGGGCATGCCCATATGGTGCCCATCGGATCAGGTGATGGGCATGCCCGTGGGCACGGTATTTTTTGAGCTTGCCAGGCACCCTAATCAGCATTCATCCACATTCGCACAACAGGTACAGTTAAGGAGCATCCGATTATGGTCTTCAGATAATGATCGGCTTCCGCCTGAGCGTCGTGTACAGGCCAATGATAGCAAGGATGTGGAAGACGCAGAACATCCCCAGCTCAATGAGGATACAGATCCAAGCCGTGGGGTAGGAGACGCCGAACATCTGCAGAGCATCGTCGCCGGTGACGAGGCAGATCGTGCTCTGCCCGATGGTGAGGTCGCACCGGAACTTCTCGCCTTGCAGGACCATCTGGGCCATGGCACGGAAGGCGTAGTTGGCGGGAGAAAGCCATTGGATCCACGAAATCCAGTTGGGCATCTGGTTGGGAGGGTTCAAAGTGAGTTCCTGACCGCGCGAGCGCCCTGCTACCACCCACGAAACCGCTGAACAGGCCGCCAAAGACGATGGCGACGAGCACCACGATTTGCGCGATGCCCGCCCCCGTCTGCGGGTTCTCGATCCACGAACCGATCACCAGGCCGAGCGCCTGCGCGATCCAGGCGAGGACGACCACGGCGACCATGTAGAGGAAGAACCGCTGCGCCGAGTCGACGAAGTTCATCATCCAGTAAGAGATCGAGACGATAACGATCGAAGAGATGGTGGCAATGGGGAATACTATCGCCAGCTTGGCGAGGTAGAACGACGAGGGATCGTACGTGTTGCTGCTGCGCTCGCGAACCAGGATGCGGCGCTCGAGGGCGAAAGCCTGGACGATCGGCAGGAGATTGACGACGAGGGTTACAAAGGTGACAAAGAACTGCGGGACCGAGCAATCAGCAGGGCGAGCGAATGCAGCTCTTGGCTCGGACCTACCAAAGCCAGTAATCGTAGCAGCAAGGCACCGGCACCCTCGGTCATGCCAAAGAACACGATTCCAAGGAACATGGCGATCACCAGGGTCTGCACGACGGTGCTGACCAGGGACCCTCGGTCGCGGACGAACATCTGCCACTGCCTCTTCAGGTTGGCCGAGAACTGCGTCGTCCAGCCCGGCTTCTGGACGCCGGGTCCCGAACCCCTAGTGATCATGACGGGCGCAAAGGTGTTGGGCGGCACGGGCGGCCTGTCTCTGTTCCAGGCCTGCAGCAACGCCTCGAGCTGCTTTCCCTGCTCGGTGCGTGCCTCGGGCGTCAGGCCGCTGATCGTCACCGTGTCCAGGTAGTGGTCCGCGGGGTTGTCCCCCTCGGGGACGGGCAGGCCCATTTTGGTCCAGTGGTCCAGGGCCGCCGCGGGCGGGCCGAAAAAGGCCTCCCTCCCCTTCGACATGATGCAGACCTTGTCGAAAGAGGAGAAGATGGAGGCGCGGGGCTGGTGGATTGTCAGGATGATGATGGAGCCCTCGCGGCGGGCCATCTTTTGCAGGGCCTCGATCAGGATGATGGCGCTCGAGGCGTCGAGGCCAGAGGTGGGTTCGTCGAGGAAGAGGATGTCGGGCTGGTCGACGAGCTCCGAGGCAACTATCAGCCGCTTCCGCTGTCCTCCCTGCAAGTTGTCGAACAAAAGTATCAGATCTCTGATCCGAATGGCTTCGGCGTTCGCGGACAGACCGAAATGCCCTTCTTGACCGAGTTGCCGACCATCACGTTCTCCACCTCCGCCAAACCAAGCTCCGAAAGCAGCATGCGGCAGCGGGAATCAATCTCTGCCTCCGGCGTTCCCTTCGGCAGCCGGAGCTTGGCCGCGAACCGCATCGTCTCCATCACGGTGAGCTCCTCGTAGCTGTCGGAGCGAAACGGTGTCATGGAGGGAGTTAGGAACCGCAGAACGACGCCTACGAACACTACGTCATCCTGTTGGACCATTCCAGTGAGAGAGGGCCAGTCTTTCGGCCTGTGCTGGCCGTTGATGAGGACTGTCCCCGTGACCTGTTGGGAGTCATGAGTCACAACTCGAAGCACCGATACTCCGTGACTCTTGCCTTGCCAGAATACACTCTTGCCGACAGCACGTTCAGCAGCGTCGTCTTGCCGCAACCCGAGGGGCCGAGGACGGCGAGGACCTCCCCAGAGGCCACGGAACCCGATGCTGGTCTCCCCGTCAAGCACCGCCTGCGCAGCCCGGAAACAGATGCCCACCGCCGTCTAGAATCTTCATCGTGCTCTTTTTGTTGTTCCGGTCCGGCACTTCGAGGCAGAGGTCCCTCCATTCGAGGTAGAGTTGGGGGTTCCCTGGCTTGCCCTTTTCCACGTCGACAGCGACGTCCCGCCCGTTGGCCGCCATCGCGGACGTTCCCGATGGTCTTTTGATTGAGCGATTGTGTTGCTCTCCCCGCCCTCCACTCCTGAGACTCCCTCGCGGCCGGGGAAGTTGGGTCGGCTTTTGCGGACTGGGGTCCACATCCGCGCCCAAGTCAAGCCCCGACTAGGCAGCGCACAGCCTCACAAGCAGGTGACTCACAAAGCGGCGTTGCGCACCAGTCGACAACCTCCAATCTCCAGGTAAACAATGCAGATCAACGCAGAGATGAATAACGCTTTATTCGGTGATCGTCGGGCTCGGCTTCTTGCGGCCTGCACGAGAACGGACCATTCTTTCGACCGATCGAGACGCCTCTTAATGTCAGCAGATCCGATCCAAGCTGACCTAATGTGTTTTGATCGATTACCTGAGGGCGAATACTTGCTTGGGGTTGCTCGCAGCCCGTGAAGCTGCCGAAGGTCTTGACCGCAAAACGGTGACCGCGGTCCCTCGCCGTCCCCACACTTCCTGGCCAAGACTTCAGTCCCTGCGCTGTCGGCGCTCCGGACTCGATGCTGGGCTCGAATCCCCCGAGGAGGCGGCAGAAGAGGCCGGATCCGAGTTGGACTTGCGTCCCCTTCTCCTCGACCTCCCTCCCGAATTGCTGGTCCGAATCATCTCGTTCTGTGGACGGAGCCCCTTGAATCTTCGGGCAACTCCTGCGCACTTCTTACAGACGTGTCGGGCGCTGCATTTGCTGGGCTCTGCGGCCTCAACGCGCGCAGACTTCCTCGTCGCAGTCTACGGAAACGCCCGGGCTCTCGAGGGCGCACAGTCTTAGCTGGCGCTCCTCACTCGCGAGGTCGTCGAGGTGCTCGCCCGCAAGTGCGATCCGGTGCCGCGCTACCAGTTCCAGCGTCTCTACCGCCGGTGTTCGAATGCCTCGAGGGCAGATCTCCTACTGCCAATCATGGTTGCCGCGGACGCCCTATATCCTCCACCTGCCGTTTCCACCGTCTCGTGCCTGCGCAAGAAGGTGCCTACCATCGGCCACCTCGGCTTCAACCCGGCGCTCTCCGATTCGAGAGACTTTGAAGGGCTCGTCAATGCGAAATCGGAGAAGCTTGCGCCATACCAAGAGTTCCTCGTGGATCAGGGAAAGCTCGGCGGATGGGCTGTGGAGAACGATCCCGTGCTGACCGCAATGCTGACGCTCAGGAACAAGTACGGCTTCGGGCCCGACGCGACACTGGAGTCCAAAGTGCGCACCACCAAGTACACTGGCATTTTTGGAGATGACGTTGGCGTCGAAGGCATCAGGACGGGCTACTATGTGCTGTTTTGTGCCGTGCACAAGGGGACATTGTCGCCGTCCGCCGTCTGGTGAAATTTGGCGTGTCGCCGGAGCTCCGGGACGGCTCCTTCGTCTGGCACACCGTGCACAGCTTTCTGGCAAGGCTTGAGGAAGAGCTCATTCTGCTCGCGCTCCCAGAGGAGGATACCGAGATGCTCTCGGGTTCGCGAGCCAAGGAAATGCTCAGCGCTCTGCTTGACGTGGATCCAACCCGACATCAATGCGACGGTCGTTTCTCTGCTCTGCAAGGTGTACTGCGTCGACCTTTATGACGGCAAGCTCGACGGGCAGTGGCCAGACGTGCTGAGGTTTGCCGCAGTGGGCCGGGGTGCGGAATCGGACACTGCGGAGGAGGAAGCGTTCCTTCGCTCGCTTCTGGAGGTCCTCGCGGAGCAAGGCTGGCTGGACACCGAAGCGGGGCGTGCTTCCCTGAGCAAGTGCCGGTCGACCTTGCTCGGCAAGATGCAGATGAATCTGTTTCGCCCGATCGACGAATTCGCCCGCATCCACTGCGACATGGCCCCGGATCTGTACGCGTTGATTCTCCAAGGTGCCCGCGAGAGTGCAAATGAACTCGTGGAGAGCGGCAAGAGGTTGACGGAAAAGCAACTCGTATGTCCTTTCCCCCTTCCTCCCCTCCCCTCTCTTTCCCTTTCTTTTCCCCTTTCCCCCTCCCGGCCTTCCGCAAGTGCGTTTCTGTTCGACTACCTCCTCTCGGACTTCTGCCTCGTCAAGCCGACCGTTGGCTACGAGATCTTGAGCGACTGCATGAAGGCCAGCAACGTCAGGTCGTTTGACGCGCTCGGTGCCTTCAGGATGCTACTCGCGGTCGCCGCTCTTCAGCCGATCATCGTCGAGAGGTCGACCATGGCAGGAAAGATGGCGGCCGGGAGGGGAGGAAAGTGGCAAGGGGCGTGGGAGGCGTACGCGGCGGTATACGATGCATAACCGAAGAAGAAGATCAATCTACTTGTCAAACAAACAACAGAGAGAATACATCCATAGACTAAGAAGAGCATCGAAGTGGGTATAGACGACGAATGCATCGTGAGAGTGTCCGAGCTGTACGAGTGGAAAGTGTCCAAAACGCGTGCGAGTCGTGCCAGAGCGATTGTGTTGGGTATCGAGCATCTTGACTCCGAGCGTGAACTCGGAAGTTACTGCGCCCTGGGGCACAGGTAGGCCGTGTGCTGCGAGCCCGCGACGACCTTGATGCACCGAATTTCTGGTACGATCGGCCCGGGGAGCTTGGTCCGCTCCGGCAGCGTGCCCGTCGGGTCGTGCTCCTCCGTCGCGGTAAGCCGGCCGAGGTTGGAGGTTTCGGCGGAGCCCCAGCCCCAGGCCAGGCCGCTCTCGTGCACGCCGACCGTGAACTGGCCACCGCAAGAGATCTGGATCATGCGGTGCGGGATGGGGGTAGGCGTGGTGATGGCGGGGCAGATCGGCAGTCCCAGCTGGCCGTTCTTGTTCATGCCCATGGCATACCAGGTTCCTGAATGCGAGTGTCAGCGCAGACAACGCAGAAGACGCGGCGGGCTCCTACCGTCGTCCAGCTTGAAGAAAGAGTGTGACTCTCCGCAGGCAAGGTCGACGTAGCGACGGCCCTCCGGGAGCTCGAAGTTGATGGGAGTCGGGGTGCCGATCGGGTCTTCAGATGCGTAACCCATGCCACTGTGGGACATCGTCAGCTGCGAAAGCAGTCGGATCCGCGAAAGACTCACAGCTGGCCTGCGTTGTTCACGCCCCAGGCGTAGAGCGTTTGGTGGTCCTTGGAGATTGCGAGTGCGTGGTAACCGTTTGCAGCCACGTCCCCAAACGGCATCCTGCTTGTGTTGATGCCCCGCGGCGCGAGCGACGTGCTCTCGCGGCTGCGGAAGCTGGTTCTGCGGCCGAGCTCTCCGTGGTCTCCAGCGCCGAACGAGTACGCCCGGCCCGTTTCGTCGAGAAGGATGACGAACGAGTACCCGACGGCGACCTTGACGAATTTGCGTCCCCTCGGAAGCCCCGGGATCGGAATGAAAGTATTTGACTGCTCAAATCCAGGCTGGAGGATCCAGTTGCCTCCATCGTCCTGTGAGGCAACGAAAGATAGGAGAGGAGGCTCAGCGCACTGTTTTGCGGCGCAGATGAACAAACAACCTACCCTGAACTTGCCGGTGTAAAAGGCTGTTCCGTCCTGGTCGATGATCACCGCGATGAGCTCCCCGGCATCTCCTTGGATCACGCTGCGCTCGATGCCCTGGACCGGCAGGAAGTTCTGCTCGTCCGACTCTTCGACCACCACGCGACCTGAATACGACGAAAGGGTGAGCGTGTCTTTCTTGAGCCAGACGCCGTGACGCAACGCACCGAGAACTCCTCCATCATCCGCGCCGCAGGAGAGCACGTTGACGGTGCCGTCTTCTTTGCGGATCATGGCAAAAGTCGCCATGCAGCTCCGAAATATGTCGAGGACGTTGTTGTTGCCAAGGTTGACTCTCGTCGGGTCGAGGACCTGGCTGATGTCCTCGTAGTCGGGGCCGCTGAAGCGGGGAGGAGCGCGGTGTCAGAGTCGGCGCGGCAATCGTTAGGCAAGAGACTTACAGGCCGAGCTGGTCAAACTCGTTCGCTCCCCTGGAACATACAGTAGGTGAGGTGAGAAGTAGGGGGACGAACGCGGAGAGCTGCTTACTCACGACATGTAGAGGTCGCCCGGGGCCTGGTTGCCCGGGAGCGGCGGCAGCACGGGTGCGGCCATCGTGGCTGGTTCGCGCGGCGGCAGCGGTGCTCCGAGGCCCCAGTCGGCGTCGCGCTCGGCTCCGACGGGCGAAGTCGTGCGATGCCCCGCGCACACGGTCCTAGCCAGCAACGCCGAGACTCCTTGGCATGAAGAAAGCGCAGACGCGAAGAAAACAGGCGCGGCGGAAAGCGGAGCGCCGGGATGGTGAGATTGGTCAACTCTTCTGGCACCAGGACACCGCGCATCAACACTCACCTCCGCCGAGCACGGGCCGTGTGGCACCGGGGCCGAACTCTTGGGAGCCTGGACGGTCGGAATTGCGGGAACGGAGCCGGGAGTCGCGGTGTGCGAGCAGACGAGACGGATTGCTTTGGAGTCAATTTCGCACGGGTCAGCCCAGACCTTGCGCTTCACGTACTGCTTCAAGTCGCAGTTCACACAGCGCAGAAAGCGAGAGAAAGCGGGAGAACTTCATGGAAAGCAGATGAAGAGATTGGAAGAAAGAATATTGATTCGATACAGCCAAATACTGCTTCATGATTGAATGGTCCTGCAAGGAGAACGTGTTGTCAGCTCTAGCCCCGCTACGAGCTCATCACTCCACGCCGATCGAACGGCTAACTGGTTTCACTGCTTCGGAGGAGGCCTCGGCGGAGGAGCGTACTGCGTCGCGGGAGCCGGCCGGGGCGGCGGAGCATAGGTCTTTGCCGCAGCGGGAGGCGCGGCGGCAGGAGCGGCGAGGCCAGCAGCAGCAGCCGGCGGCGGCCGCGGAGGTGGTGCGTACTTCTTGGGAGAAGCGGCTTCCCCGCCGGCAGGAGCGGCTGGGATCGCGGCCGGAGCGGCGGCAGCAGGAGCCGGCGGCCTTCCGGGCGGGGGAGCGTACTGCGGAGATGATGTAAGAATCGGGCAAGAATTGGGCGGCGACGACAAATACCTTCTTCACGGGGCCTTCGGCAGGGGCTTCGGGTGCCTTGGGAGGTTCCGGAGCGGGCGCGGCAACGGTCGGGCCTTTCTCCGGCAGATCGGTCGGTACGGGATCCGCAGGAGCAGCAACAGAAGCAGCTTCAGGGCCTTTTGCGTCCGGCTTTGCTTCCGGGCCCTTGGCATCGGGGCCTTTGGAGTCGGCCGACGCGGTTTTGGGCCCCTTGGCATCCGGCCCTTTGGCATCGGCTTCCTTGGCCTCCGGTCCCTCGGCGTCCGGTCCTTTGGCATCGGGACCTTTGGCATCGGGCCCTTTGGCATCTCCTTTCGCGTCGGTTTCTGGCCCCTTGGCGTCCGGCCCCTTGGTGTCGACTGCAGATGCTCCGTCCGCGGCCTCGGCCGGCTTCGGCGCGTCTGCCGTGCCGACGTTCAGGTCCGTCGGGATGGTCGACGCCTCGCCGACGTCCTCCCACTCTTCGTCCTTCACGGGCGGGTCGTCGTCTTCCGCCGCCTTGCCCTGCGCGGCGAGCGCGTCCCACGCGTCTTCCGACTTCTTAGCCAGCGGGTCCACGTGCTCAGACTCCATCTTGGCGATGCCTTCTAGATGAGAGACGCGATTTCCGGATAGTGTGCCGGGAGGAAGGCAAGCAGCGTCAGCGCCTGTGATAGAGATCTGATCGAATGCCATCGAATCCTCCCGCGGCCCCGCGCATAACACCTTGTCTAGAACGTCGAATCTATTCGATCTACAGTTTCAGCTTCTTGGTCTTCTGCTTGTACTCCTCTGCAAGCTTCAGCGTCCGATCACGGTAATCAGGGCCATAAACATGGCGCCTCCACTGCTCGACGAGTTCGTCCTGGGTCGTCGGATCCCGAACAAGTTCCAGACCCGATAGTAGGAGCTCGTGGGCCTCCGAGAAAGCTTCGAATTCCCTGAATGGAATAGCAGATCGCCCGCACTGCTTCGTCAGGGAGCTCCCGGCCTTGGCAAAGACAAGGTCGGCATGGCGGGAAGGGAGGATGTCGTTGAGCCCATCTCCAAAATAGACAAAGATTGGCAACGTCGTGCCGGCTCTCGAGTCCGTATAAGTCGCTCGCAGCTTGATTAAGTGCCGCGATTTGTCATGCCCGACCTCGGATTCGTCGACGTGCTGGACCGACCAGCGCAGTCCCTCGGATGCCGGCGAAACGACGTGACCAGAGGCAACGATAGTCAGCTGCGCCGCCAAATCGTTGCCCAACGTGCGTCGCATGACCTCGGCAATGACCTCGCCGAATCCCGAAGAGAGAATCGTGAGCGGGATGGAGCGGTCCGCCAGGGAGCGTACGAACGTCGAGAAAGTCGGATCGACCTTCGAAGCTGGGCAGACAGCATGAGATTCGCGCGAAGGAGAAGGTTCAGAATGTCTTTCCTACCTTTCACCATGACCTCGATGCCCTCGGCCTCTTCCACGCCCTCAATCGCCGACGCAATCATGTCGAATGCCCCTCGATACGACAGCTTCTGCCGAGCGACCTCGATCATGATGCTGCGAGCGTGCGCTGAGGCCGCTTTCTTTCCCCCCATTGCCCGAAAACGGGGGGAATAAGCAACGAGGTCAATGAGCGTGTCCTGTCGGGAAGGCTGGTTGGTACGCGGGGTTTTGGCGCTTCAGGGCGAGCCTGCCTCCGTGATTATCGTTCCGTCAAAGTCCGACAGGCATACGAGCGGCGGCGGCATCGTGGAGAGCGAGGAGGGGGCCGAGGAAGTCATTGTTGTGAGTTGTTCACGCGCAGCTGTGACCGTCTCCCACCCGTACCTCTCCGGCCTCCGCTCTTCAGAATGACGGACTCCCGCCGCGTGATCGTGGTCACCGGTCCCACGGGTCAGCAAGGCGGTGCCACCGCTCGTGCCCTCGTGCAGTACCACTCGGAAGCGTTTCGTGTGCGCTGCATCTGCCGCAATCCGGGCAATGACCTCGCGCGTGCTCTGATTGCGGACCTCGAAGCCCTGGAGAAGAAGCACGTCCGCAAGGAGCTGCAGGGACGGACGTGGGAGGTCGTAAAAGGCGACCTCATGGACAAGTCGAGCCTGCTGAAGCACTTTGAGGGCGCGTACGGGGTCTTCCTCGTCACGACGTGGGCAACGCAGAGCTGGAAGGTGATGAAGGACACAATGGAACCACCGACCTTGGACGGGGTTGCCGTTGAGCGTCAGCAAGGCATCAACGCCATCGATGCTGCCATTGAACGCGAAGTGCCTGCATTTGTCTACACGAGCGTCGGCGGCCTGAAGGATGACTACGTCGCCATCGCCTACTGGAACAGGTGGGCGTTGGTTAAGTCCGGCATGGAAGAGCGTGGACGTTGAGGTGTTCTTAAACAGCAAGCTCGACGTCGAAAGATACTTGAAGTCGAAGGCTCCGCGGGCGGGCATGAAATGGGCAATTCTGTCGCCGTGCATGTTCTACGACAAGTGCGTGATAGGTTGCTCGTGGAATTGGACTTTGCTCATCCGTCGTTCGTAGTTTCAACACTTCGCAGCTGGTCAAGGGCACCGACACGGAGATCAAGAACGGTTACCCCGGGTAAGCTTGCGGCTTCAACAGGTTAGCTTCCAAACTGATCAGCAATGGCAGTCGGACAAGAATGCGCTTCGTTGCCGTCTCGGACATCGGCTGGTTCGGAGCATATCTGTTTGCCAACATCGACCAGTGGACCGGCAAGAAGCTCGAGCTCGCGACCGACATTCTGTCGTATGATGAAGTTGCCGAAAGGTTTGCTAACTACACGGGCAAGCCTTTCAAGCACCGGCGGCTCGCGCCCGCCGAGATACCCAAGGCTGCTGATCCGCCACCGGCGGAAGGATCGTCGAAGAACCTCATCTTCACCGTTCGTTCCCTCACGAACGGAGTCGTGGATTACCATCACTGACTGTTCATTCAGGTCGACATCGATGAAATCCGCAAGATGCACCCCCAGTATGTCACGCTGGATCAGTGGCTTGCAACGACCTGGGTCGGAAGGGATGCGGCGCCGGGGGCAAAGATCTGATGGATCGTCCGGCATCTTGATTACGTAGCCGATGTTGCCATTCTCTATTAGCATAGGGCCAGCAATGCGCCTTGAAACAGTTGTTCAGTGTGGCTGTCCCCCATCACACGCGTCGGCCCGACCGAAGTTCCGTCCATCGCGGCCTTCCCGCACAATGCTCGCCTCGCGCCTCGGCCTCGTTCAGGCCAAGCAGGTCCCGTTCACGGTGACCTCGAAAGATGGCACGAAGCTTTCGGCCCTGCTCGAGCTGAAGCAGAAGGACTCGAACCAATGCGTTATCATCGTCCACGGAGGCCTCGACAACAAACGCGCCCCGATCATCCGCGCGCTGGCAAACGGCATGCCGTACAATTGCGTGACCTTCGATTTCCGCGGGATGGGCGAGTCCGAGGGCGTCACGCGCCAGTCGGGCTACGAGCAGGAGGCGGAGGACCTTGAGGCCGTCGTCAAGGCCGTGAAGGAGCAGCACAAGCTGACTCCGGTCGCCGTTGTTTGCCATTCGCGCGGTGGCACGTCGAGCACCTTCTACTACTCCCGGAACCCCGGACCGAACACGCCGCAGCACCTGGTGTATATCAACCCGTCCTTTGCCATGCTGCCCACACGGAAGGACGCGGTCGAGGCTTACGAGAAGGTCAAAAAGACTGGACAGCCCGAAGGTGGGTCCTCGTTGGGCCGAATGGGACGAATGTTGGCTAATGTCGATGTCGACGGCAGTCCAATCAAAGTACCGCAACCGCGGTAAGCTCGTGGATTACGTCTTGACTCCCGAGGACATTGCCTACCGGGAGAAGCTCGATTTTGAGTCGATTCTCAAGAAGGTGGCCCCGGAGGTTAAGACGCTCGTCGTCCAGGGTTCCAAGGACGAGATCCTGGGCACGACGGACGGCGAAGCCTATGACCGCACCCTGAAGGGGCGCAAGTCCCACCGCTACGTGGTCCTCGATGGCCATGGACACTACTACCGCGATCCTGAGGAACAGCAGCAGCTGGTGCAGGAGATCCGGCGGTGGTTGGTGGACGTTTCTGCTTTCGGCGCCGACAAGCCGGGAGGGGAGGCGAACAAGCTGGGCGGCAAAGTAAAGATTCGGCTGTAGACAACGACAATCTATCGCAGTTACGTGGTATCCTCGGTGAAACTTTTCACAAGCGTCCAGGAGCGCCATAAGTTACGTCACTTCCCTCCCACGTTGGCCCTCCCCTCTACCGCGCTTCGACGGCATTCGCCGCATCCAGCGCCGGTCCGCTCGGTGGCATTGACACGCCGTTCGGAAGGCTTCCGACGGACAGCGCTTTCGTCGGGCTGAGCAGGCCCTTCGGCGGGCTCGTCGGGCTCCTTCCCGGGCTCCCCACCATTCCCGGGCTCGCGGGGCTCACCGGGCCCCTCGGGATCTGCAGAGCTATGGCATCAAGGATGCCAGCAATCTCATGCATCCGGAACGGCTTGGTCAGGAACGAGTCCATGCCCGCCGCGAGGCACTCCTTCCGGGTGGCCTCGAATGCGTTGGCAGTCAAAGCGACGATGGTCTTGGGCTGGCGCTGCACGGGCAGCGTTTGCCGGATCATGCGCGTGGATTCGATGCCAGAACGGATGGGCATGGAGAGGTCCTGAAGGCACGGATCGTCAGGTTGGCTCGAAAGAGAGAGGTTGTACGATGGGCTTACCATAAAGACGATATCAAAAGGCGTCGGCCGGGCAAAGACAACCTCGCAAGCTTCCTCCCCGTTCTCGGCGGTTGTTATGTTTTCGCCCGCGACGCCGAGCCGCGTCAGCACCCTGATCAGAAGGTTGCGGTTGATCTGCCAAACGAGTTTCAGATTGTCAGTTCAAAGTCTTCCACCCCGTGCGCCAATTCTGACCTTGTTGTCCTCGGCGATCAGGATGTGGAGGTGGCTGTAGCTCTCCTTGGCCTCGACCGAGAGCGAGCCCGCCGACTGGTGGCTCTCCCTGTCCATCTCGCGCGTCTTTGCCGGCAGGCCGTCAGAGAATCCGCTCCCCGCGCGGTCCACGGAGCCGCCCGGTGACAGCCCGCCGCCGGTTTGGGCCGAAGGAGACAGCCCGGCCCCGTCCGAAGCCGCTTTCGTGACTTCGAGTCCCGCCTGCTTCGGCGTCCCGGCGACGGAGGTGTCGATCGGCCGCGGGAGCGAGCCGCGGTTGGACCGCGAGAGCGAGCTGTTCTGCCGCGAAAGCGACCCGTTGGCCGACCTGGGCAACGAATCCGTCCCGGACGCCGGCGACTGCCCGCCCGCCTCGGGCCGCCGGTCGCCCGCCGATCCGGGCCTGCCGAGCGTCGCGGCGTTCGACGCCGTATCCGACCTGCCCAGGGTCCCCGTACCCGTCCCCGGCGCCGATCCGGCCCTCGTCGCCGAGGGCGCCTTGCGCCTGTCCAGGCTCCTGTCGAGGCTCCCGTGCTGCGGCTCGCTGCCCGGCGACGCCGGGCGATGCGGCAGCGGCCCGCTCTGCCCCCTCGGCAGCGTGTTGATCCTGCTCCCCGCCCCCGTCCTCGGCGGCGCGCCGAGGTACCCGTCCCTCAGCGTGCCCACGGGGGCCTCCACCATGTCCCCGATCTCGTCGGGCAGTTTGCCTCCCGCACCGGCGCCGGGTGACAGGCTCCCGGACAGCCCCTTGCCCAGCGCCGACACCTCCTCCTCGGGCGCGCCCTCGATGGCCATGATCTCGCGCTCCATGCGCACGCGGTTCGACACGATGGCCTGCTTCTTGCGCTCCAGGCTCTTTTCCCCGCCCTCGAGGTCCTCGGGGCATTTCCGCAGGAAGATGCGGAACGAAAAGACGCTGCCCTTGCCCGGCTCCGAGGTGACCCAGATGGCGCCGTGCATGAGCTCGACGATCTTGCGGCAGATGGCCAGGCCCAGCCCGGTGCCCTGGTACTTGCGTGACATGCTCGAGTCGATCTGCTGGAAGGGCTGGAACAGCTTGCCGATGGCGTCGGCGGGGATGCCGATCCCCGAGTCGCGCACGTCGACCGAGATGCACGCCCACTCGCCGTGCTCCTCGCCCGCGCCGGGGGGCGGGGCGGAGGGGGACGAGCGCACGCGGCATTCGACGGTGCCGCCCTGCTCTGTGAACTTGACGGCGTTGCTGGGGAGCGGCGTCAGCACGATGCGGGCAGCGGGAAAACGACGCCGCGGCCCACCTCAGCAGGTTGATCACCACCTGCCTCAGCCTCTTGCCGTCCCCCACGACCCAATCCGGCACCCCCTCCCCCACGTCCAGCACCATCCTGAGCCTCGGCTCCGCGGTCTTGTACACCGCGAAGCTCGTCCGCATGGTCGTGTGCAGGTCGAACGGCTTGAGGTCCAGCTCGATCTTGTTGGCCGCGATGCGCGACAGGTCGAGGATGTCGTTGACCAGCGAGAGCAGGCCCTCGGAGCACTCGGTCACGGTCTCGAGGTACTCGAGCTGCTGCTCCTCCAGATGGGTTTCGCGGAGGAGGGCGAGGTGCCCGAGGATGCCGTTGAGCGGCGTGCGGATCTCTGGAACGGGGCAGCGCAGCAATCAGCGCCGGCACCGGCAGCCATTCCGTCCACGGAAACGCACCGTGCGACACCATCCCCAAAAAGTCGTCCTTGGCCTTGCTCGCCACCTCGGCCTTGCCCAAGGCCTCGGCCAGCTCCGCGTTCTTTGCCACCAGCTCCTTCTCCTGCTTCCTGTACCTCGTCACGTCCGCCTCGAAGAAGGCGCAGATCGGGTTGCCAGTGATCCGGTTCGTGCCGATGTGCGCGACCGCGGTGCGGAAGTACGAGCTGCGGCCGACGTACCGCAGCGTCGCGGCGGAACGTTCGGCCAAGAGGGCGGGGAAGGCGGGGCCCGAGTGCTCGAACACCTGCGGCTCCCCCGCCGCCAGCGCCGCGCGGTACGGCTCCAGCGCCGCGGGCAGTTCCGCCGGGTCGAGGAGCTCCGACAGCCGCACGCCGCGGACGGCGTCGGGGGTGCGGCGGAAGCGGGCGGCGGCCTTGGCGTTCATTTCGAAGACGACGAGGTCGCGCGGGTCCCGCGCGGCGGAGGGGTCCGGGGAGGAGGGGGGGGGGGAGGAGGGAGGGGGGGTGGAATTCGACCTCGACGAGGCCGATGGCGTCGTTCTGGCAGGGGTTGGTCCAGATCGCTGGATGGGGGTAGGTTGCGATGGTGGGGTGGGCGGTCGATCGTGCGGTGCGGTGATTGGAATGCCGGATAAGGGGCCGAGCACATGCGGAGGGGATCAAGGTCAGCCCACGGCCCCAAAAAAGCGACCAGAAGGAGCAGCAACCCACCGTCATACATCAACCTCCTCTCCCTCTCCATCTCGAGCTGCCTCTCGGCCTCCATCAGCCTGTACCGCAGCCACGCGACCTCGTCCCCCTGCGGCGGCGTGCCGTGCTCCCCGTGCGCCTGGGTGTCCACCGACACCAAGCCGGGCGCCGGCTCGAAACCGGGGGCCGGCTCGAACCCGTTGGACGAAGTCCGCGAGACGAACGAGCCCGAGGCCGTGGGGCGGCCCATCTGCGCCGTGTCGCCCGATGCGGACCGCTCCCGCTCCGTGCGGAGGAGGTCGGGGTGCAGCGAGTCGGGGTCGTGCGCGTGTTCGGCGCCGTCGGCGTGCGGGATCAGCGTCCAGGCGGTGTCGTGGGTGTCGCCGGTGCTCAGCGAGGGCGTGGGTTTGGCGGCCGGGTCGGCGGCCGGGTGGAAGTACTCCGCGTGCGGGGCGTGGTCGGCGGCGTGCAAGGCGGGCGGGTGGCCGAAGTGTGCGTCTGCGGGGTCGTAGGCGATTGCGGAGGCGTGGGCGGGGTCGGGGGTGCCGGCGTCGGGCGAGAGCGACGCGGCGATCTCCATCTCGGCGAGGCTCCAGTCGTACGCGTCCTCCAGGCCGACCTGGAACGCCCACGTGGCGAGCGAGTCCGCGGAGGCGTTCGCGACCGGGGCCCATCCGGGTGCGGCGGGCGATGCGGGCGGCGCGGCGGGGGGTGCGGCAGAGTGGGGCGAGCGCCGTCGCGGGCCGGTCATCCCGGGCATCCCCGGCTCCGGTTTCGCGGCGGGGGGTTTCTGCGCCTTTGTCGGCAGCGGCTGCTTAGGCTGGCGGTCTAGCGACGACGGCGTAAAGGTCAGGGCCGGAGCCTCCAGCGAGGGAGCGTGCTCGGCCTTGTCCCCGAGCAGCCCAAAGACCAGCCGCAGCCGCCGCGCGATGGTCGCCGGGCCGGCCGGCGGCGGCTTGCCCGGCACGGCGGTGGCCATTTCGGCGGCCGGAGGGGCGAGTCTGCCGGTCCGCAGTCGGCACAGCCAAGTGAAAGTGGCAGAGTCCAGAGGATGACGTAGCCTCGAGCCACATATAACGGCCGATCCCTGAAATTGATTCAACGGCATGGTCCCCAGGCTCGGCCGGGTTGTCCAATGGCTCGGACGATGGCAGTCTGACATGAAGGTAGCATATTGGTGGCCTGGAGCCTCCGCACCCGGATGGATCGCACGCCTGCGAGATCGGATCGCACCGGTCCCCCAGCCCCATGCAACACCCGGAATCCCGCTCGATAATCCATCCTGTGATTCGATCCCAGCTACTGAAAGCGTTTTGTAACGGCATTTCACGCGTGCGACCACCGGCTTTGGTTGACGCCCAGTTGGATGCCACCATGGTGTCCTCAGCCCGAGCTGGCCACCAGCACTGTCCCCACTCCGCCCGCCCGCCCCTCCCGGCAGCCCGCCGCCGCGCCCTCGATCCCGTCTCTCAGCGCCCTCCGAGCCCTCTCAGCATGGCCAAGGCGCCCCCGTTCCCCGCCCTCGCCGGCCTCGTCGCGCTGCTCGTCCTTCTGGGCGCCGCGCTCGCCATGCGCGCCGACCGCCACGCCGCCCTCGAGGGTAATCCCGCGCTGCCCGCCACCCGCCCTCCTTCGGCTCACTCCCGCTTGCCCCTCTGCCCCGCCCCGCCCCCCGCACGCGCGTGCCGCCCCCCGCCCCCGCAACCCCTCCCGGTCTCCAGCCACCCTCCGCCCCGCCGCGCCCGCCTTCAAGGACCGCGCCCTCGACGTGCTCGACGACGCCTCGAACGCCGTGTTCTCGTGGGGCAAGGTGGCCGTGGCGAGCAACGGCCGCGCCGTGCAGGTGGGCCGCCGAACGGGGGGGGTTGGGGACACCGGCTGACTCCCCTTTGTCCGCGTGGGGCAGATCGGCGACGCGTGCGTGTGCGTGTGCTGAGCTTGCAAAGAGTGCGGAGAAGGATCCGGGTCGGATCCGGGGAGCGAAGGGGCGGAAGAGGTCGGACGATCCGAGAGCCGGGTGGCGCCAGAGGCGGGATGCGGAGCCGGCCTCCGCGGGGCAAGACGGGTTGGGGAGCTTCGTTCTATCGTATAGATTTGACGTGCTGGACGTGTACATTCTTTCTTGCCTTTAGAGAGCGTATGGGACACCTCGTGGCAGTTCCGGCCGTCGATCCGGCGTCCTGCTTCCGTCGCGCGCTGCAGATCCCACCGGCGTCGATGGATCTCGTTGGCAGGCACCGGATGCGGCGATCGCGGCCGCTTTTTGGCGCGAACGGCGTGCACGGAGTCATGCAAGTGATGGCTGGCCTGCCAGCGCCCTTCGCCGCATGGGGCGCGGCTCAACGCCGGACCGGCCCAACCTCTCCCACCCGTCCCCGCCCGCCCCGCCGAGATGGTCGCCTCCATTATAATCCCGCGGATCATGGAGATCGGTACTTACCCGCCGCCGCCGCCCCGTCGCCCGCCTGACCCCCGCCCGCCCTCCCGCCCCTCCCCTTTCCCCGCCTCTTCCCCAAAGGCGGCGGCGCCGTCTCCCGCCTCCCCGACGTCCTCTCCCGCATCGGCGTCCGTAAACCCCTCGTCGTCACCGACTCGTTCCTCCGCTCCTCCGGCACCCTCGACCGCGTGCTGAAACCCCTCGCCGACAAGGGGGTCAAGTACGGCGTGTTCGACGGCACCGTGCCCGACCCCACCGTCGAGGTCGTCGAGGCCGGCGTGCGGGCACTGCAGGCCGCGGACTACGACTCGATGATCGCCATCGGCGGCGGGAGCCCCATCGATACCGCAAAGGCCGTCGGGATCCTCGCCGCAAACGGGGGGGCCATGCGGCAGTACAAGGTGCCCAACCCCATCCCCAAACCCGGCCCGCCCCTCATCGCCGTCCCTACGACGGCGGGAACCGGCTCGGAGGTGACCAAGTTCACCATCATCACCGACACGGCGACGGACGAGAAGATGCTCATCTCCGGGTCGGACGTCGTCGCCGCCGCCGCCGTCGTGGACTGGGAGCTCACCGTGTCGTGCCCGCTGCGGCTGACGGCGGACACGGGGATCGACTCGCTGACGCACGCGATGGAGGCGTACGTGAGCAAGAAGGCCAACCCGTTCTCCGACTCTGTCGGTGCGTATCCCCCCTTTCCCTCCCCGGACGCCGCTGACACCCCGCCCTGCCAGCCCTCTCGGCCATGTCCCGCATCGCCCGCAACATCCGCACCGCCTGCTTCGACCCCAAGAACCCCAAGGCCCGCGAGGAGATGATGCTCGGCGCGACCCTCGGCGGCCTCGCCTTCTCCAACGCCTCGGTCGCCCTCGTGCACGGCATGTCGCGGCCCATCGGCGCGCACTTCCACGTCCCGCACGGGCTCTCCAACGCCATGCTGCTCCCGGCCGTGACGCGCTACTCGATCCCCGCCGCGGCGTCGAGGTACGCCGACTGCGCGAGGGCGATGGGGGTGGTACCCAGCACGGCGCCGGACGACGAGGCGCTGGACGCGCTGATGGAGGAGCTGGTGGCGCTCAACAGGGACCTGGACGTGCCGACGCCCAAGAAGGTACCGTGCCCCCCCGCGCGGCGCGCCCCGCGGACGGAAGCTGACGGTTCCCCCCGGGGGGTCAGTACGGCATCGGCAAGGAAAAGTACCACTCCCTCCTGCAGGTCATGGCGGAGCAGGCGATCGCCTCGGGCAGCCCGGGGAACAACCCGAGGGTGCCGACGCACCCCGAGATCGTGGAGCTGTACAAGGAGGTCTGGGTGGACTGAGCGCGCGGGGGAGGAGGGGGGGCTGGGACATGGGGGAGGTGCGGGAAGGTGCGGCGTATGGCGGGAGTTCGAATTGATCGTCGGGATGTGCTCCTCCGCTTTCCGGGGCCTACGCATTCCAGTCGGCCGCGAAGCACACCGCCTTGTGGGCCGGCCAGTCCGCACTCTGGCACCCGACCGAGCAGTACCACGCCACCCTGCACCGAGAGCACTTCTTCAGCCCCCCCGCTGCCGCCGCCCCGTCCGGCACGGCGAACGAGCACCCCTCCCTGTCGCAACCGTCGTTTCCCGGGTACATCCTGCACCAGCAATCCAGCGCCTCGGCGTGGGTCCCGAACATGTCCGCCAGCGGGTCGCCCAGCTCGCGGCGCACCCGCGCCACCGTGGATCCGAGTTCGTGCTCCCAGGACAGGCAGACGAGCTGCATGACGCAGGCCAGCAGCGCCATCGTCTGGACCCCGTCCTCGGGGCGGTAATCCGGGTGCGCGTTGGCCATGTCCACCGCGGCGACGAACAGGCTGCCCCTGTAGACCGTGCTCGACAGCGAGTTCAGGTCGAGCAGGGCGCTGCTGGGGCAGGACGGGCCCGACACGTGGCGGCGCCAGCGCGCGGGGCGCTCCGAAGCCGCCTTGAGCGCGAGCTTGACGGCCGCGGCCGCGCCGCTGAAGAACATGTTGGCGTACACGACCGTCATGGATCCCTGCCTGTGGAGGTGGACGAACGCCGAGGCGAGGTCGAAGGCGAGCTGCACGACCGCGTCGAGGAAGTCCAGGTCGCGCGCCAGGCGGCGCCTCACGGGGGGGAACTTGGCGAGCGAGTGCAGCATGTCCATCAGGCGCAAAATGACACAAGAACGTCCCTGACCTCGGGAGGAGTGCGCGTCTCGTATCCATTCACCCAGGTGGACAGCATTGCGCTCTGCAATGGACGAGCCACGCGATCCTTCGTGTATTCAACCCCGGTTGCTGCCTCGGAACGCAGACAACGCGGCCGCGATATGCCGCGGGCTGAAGAAGTGCTCGCGGCGCAAGGCGCATGGACCTGGTGCGGCTCTGCAGAGTGCCAGCGAACAGATTGGGCCGTACACAAGGCCGTGTGCTTCAAAGCCAATGGATTGACGTGGGGGTGTGGTCGAACCTCGTGGTTTGGGGCTTTCATTGCGGTTCGTTGCCGGCGAGACACTTACGCGGATCTGCCGCCAGATTGTTCTTTGAAGTCATTGCCGGAGTCGAATGCGGCGCACGTTGGGCAACGATTTGGTGTGGCAGCTGGCCACTTTTGCCTGTGATCAGCCTTGGGCCGCCTCCCGTCCGACCAGCGGGACTCCACGCTCGATACCCACGAACCGGCCTCGCGCGCGTCCGCACTACGCGCAAAGGCGCAAAACGCACGATGTCCTTCTCCGTGCCCGCGCGTTCGCTGGGGCTGGGCGCCAAACCCCTTCGGGAGCCGGACGCCCCCTCGCCCGCGCCGTCGCGGGTGCCCTCGGAGCGCGGCGACGCGAGCGCGGGAAGCACAGGGTCGGGAAAGGACGATGGGGAGGTGCGTTTCCTCGCGTTTCGGCGGCGGATGGCGTTTGACGCCGGCGCAGGTTCCTTCGGTGCGGAAAGGGCGTACGGGGCGCGAGGAGGCCGGTGCGGGAGATCACGGGCCGTCTGCGCATGCGCCTTTTGCGGAGAAGGGAAACGAGGCGGTGCGGCACAATGGGGAGGAGAGCTCGGGGCCGGCGACCGCTGAGCTGGCGGTCGAGGTCGCAGAGGGCGGCGGCGCGTCCGCGGGGGAGATTCCCGGGGATGCTTCGCAGCCGGACTACGGAAAGAGTTCGCAAGTTGCGGAAGGGCCGGACCGTGCGGCTGGAGAGACATCTGGAGGGGCCGGAGAAGGATACAGGGAGCGCGACGCCTCCCGGGCTTCGACTCCGATCGGTGCCGTGCCGCGCAACGAGGAGCCCGCCAAGGTCGACAGCGCGCAGGAAAAACTCGAAGAGCAACCGACGACGGGTGGTTCGGCCCCCCCGGCCGCGGATCGCGACGGATCGGACGGGGCGCAGATCGCGCGCGGGCCTTCCGAGCTCGACGAGCCTTCTGCGGACCCCGGGATCGTCCCCGAGCACATTGCTGAAGAGATTTCGGAGCACCAGAAGGAGCAGCCGGGGTCGTCGGGCAAGATGGACTCGATCGGAGCGCGAGAGGAGGGAGGGAAGCCGGCGGACCCGGAGTCTGGACCTGCGCCGTCGGATGGCATGGTTTCGGACATGAACGAGGGCCTTGCCGCGTGCGAGGAGACCCGCAAGACGGGAAACGATGAGCAGCAGGAAGATGGAGGCACGAAGGATGTGGAAATGGCCGAGGTGGGCTTCTCGTGATCCCGCGGCGTCGCTTAGCTGATCCGAACCCGATCTTTGCAGGCTGCCGCAGAACTGCAAGGCACTCAATCAAGCCCAGCAGACGACAAGGATGCACCTCAGCTCCCGGACGCCGAGGAGCCTGATGCTGAAGATGGTGCAGGTGCCCGATCCGGAGATGGCGACAAATCTCATCGAGAGGAACCTTCGATGCCGGCCGGGCCGGAAGCGGATGGAGAGCACCAGAAGGCGATGCTTGCTTCGGACGAGAAGATGGGGCCGTCCGCCAACGAAGCGCGGACCGAGGAGGTGCCCGTGGCGGACGAGGTGATCCATCCTCGCGATTCTCGACGGGTTAGCCTTGCTCACGAATCGGTCACCGTCAGGCCGAATCCGACGCGGCCGTAGCTTCCACCATCGACGACATGCTGCGACAAGTGGAGCAGGCCGGGACCGGAGACCCTGTCGGGAAGCTGCGGGCCGCGCCCGAGCTCGATCGGGACCGGGAAGCCGAGCCGGCCGCCGAACAGCCCGCCGCCGTGCCGGAAGCGGAATCGGAGGAAGAGCGCCCGTCTGGGATTGCAGAGATGGGCTCGTTTGCGGACGAGGGGGAGCCACCGCTGGAAAGCAAGAAGCCGGAAGAGGCCGTGGAGCTGGCTGCGGAGAACGAGCAGATGCCCGAGGACGACCCGATGGCCGAAGACGGACCGGCCAGCGAGAACCCGATCGAGCTGGCCGGAGAGGACCAGCAGATGCCCGCGGAAGCCGAGCTCGAGCAGTCAGCTGACGGGGAGCAGGACGTTGGCGCGGCTGACGGCTGCTCGGCCGGGACGCCGGATGCGGAAATGACGGACGCTGCCGAACACGAATCCGGCGACAGAACCGAGGTACCGCGGCCAGAGTCGCTCTCATTGTTTATCGCTGATTCATTTTCTCGTCCCAGGTCGAGGCCATGTCGGACGGAGCACCTCAGGAACAGTCGTTGCTGGTGCGATCGAGAGCTCTTCAAGAATGAATTCCTCTCACCATTTCCTTTATGCAGAATCCGCAAGAGCAACTTGTGCTGCCGAGCGACGCCCCTTCTACCTGTACGAATACGAGCCTGCAAGCAGCTGCAACCGCGGAGGAGCCTGGCGACGATCATGAGCAAGTCGCCTCGAAGCTCACCCCGAACGTCACCCCGAACGCCAAGGCGCGGCGGCCTCTGCTTCTGCGTACTATTCGGACTCCGCCGAAGCCTCCCAAGAACGTAAGATCATTTCGTCGACAGTACTTCGTTGTTCTTGTGTCCACCTTTGACACCTGCGCTCCATACAGATACAGCCGCGCAGCGAATCGAGTTCGGATTCCAGCAAGCACGACGAACCGGCACAGCTCAGCGATCACAAGCTACCCGAAGTTGTCGTGACGGCTCTCCATCAGACCGTGCAGAAGCGACCGGCAACGGGAGCTCTGCTCGCTACGCCCAAGAAGCCGCGGCTTTTCAAGTCTCCACTCGCTCCCCCTATCGGCTGCTCCCCCGCTACCCCGACGCACAAGCTGTTCGCGCCTCCCAACACCCCGCACAAGCCAAAAGGCGGACCGTACCTGCCCCCGCTCTCGTACCTGGTCCGCGAGGCGGAGGGCGCCAACGTGCGCGCAGCGCTGCTTCTCGGCCGCGTCTTCGAAGGGGTTCACGACCTCGAGGACCTGCCCCTGTTCCCCGAGGAAGACGGCGGGGGCCCGGGCAGCTCGTCCAAGCCCGCGATCGACTTGGGCAAGTCTCTCTGCTTTTACGAGATCGCGGCGGGCGAGGACAGCGAGGAAGGGATCCTAGGCGTCGGGAGGCTCCTTCTGCAGAGCTTGGAAGGGGACGGCGACGTGTTCCGCGATCGCGGGGACGGCGACGGACCGGATGGCGGGGACGAAGCTCTGCGCGCCCAAGGAAGGAGGGAAGCCGCCCGGAGGATGCTGGTCGACCTCGCCGAGAACCGCAGGAACTTGGAAGCCATGAAGCTGCTCTCGGAACTGGACAAGAAGCGGGAGGAAGAGGAAGGCCAGGGCGGCGATGAGGAGACTGCGGACGTCTTTTCGCACGCAAAGGCGACGATCAACCTGAAGTGGCTGCAGGAGACTCTGCTGGAGACCGGCTGGGACGACGATCTGGAAAACTCGGCCGGCACAGGAAGCTCGACAACGAACCCTGCTTTAGCTGTCGACAGCCACGGCGTTCCGCCGCTGCCCAAAGCCGTCGAATCGTCAGCAGCCACAACCACGATCACGCCGGACCAGCTGCTGCACCTCCTTCGCAACCCGCCGGACTCTGGCCCCCTTCCGCGCCCCCTGCCTCGGCTCAAGTACCTCGTGCAGGCCTACACGGAGCACCGCCACCTGCCGTCGCTGATGCAGGCGCTCCCGGCCTTGCTCACCGTCAGTCCCGAGCTGGGTCTCCGCTACCTCGAGGCCGAGAAGAGGGCCGACGCTGCCTGCTGCCGCTACCTCGCACGGTTGCTCCTGCTGCGCTACAGCGATCCGATCGGAGCGTTCGAAGCCTACAAACTGCTAGTGGAAGAGCACGGGTTCGGGACGGACGGCGAATGCCTCGACGTGCTCTGCGGCATCCTCATCCGCGGCGGACGCATTCGGGGCACCGTTCGCAGCATCGACAGCGACATGGATGCCGTCAAGCGGTACCTGCTTCAACCTGCGACTCCGCCCGAAGTCAAGGATCGCTACGCCGATCTGCTATGCGCTGGAGACGGCGCGAATCAGGTTCTGCTTCCGTCGGGTGCCGTGTGGGAGCTGGGCAAAGTGGAGCCAAATGTCGACGCCGCCGTCTCTCTCTGGGAAAGCATCGGAGCTCCGTGGACGTGGTTCAAAGCTGCAAGCGCGCTCGAAGCCGGAGGCTCCGGGCTCGTCGGTTCCGAGGTAGGCTTCTTCTCGTCGCCTTATCCTACGTGTCTCCAAGTGTTTTAACTTCTCTTCCCTGCAGGATCTCGAAGCTCGATCGAGAGCATTCCGATTCTTCATGCTCGCAGCCACGACCGAGTCCGCGGATCACTCGCACGATTCGTTCCAATCCAACAACGGCCAGCACCATCCAACAAGCCTTCGGCAACAGGCGTGCTTGCGAGTGTCGGAGTGCTTCGAATCCGGATTCGGGGTCGAGGCGGACATGGCGAAAGCTGACGAGTGGAGGAGGATGGCGAAGCTGCTTGCGCACGCGCAGGGGTCTGATGAAGGCCCGAGGGGCATGAATCATGTATGATTACGGTATGATCCACGGAAGCGCCCACTGCTTGTTAATTGGTGGTTGATCTCGGTGCAATGCGAGACTTGTGCGAGACCGATTCGTGAACTCATGCAGCGCTCCAAAACTTTGATTCGTACAGCTGCAAGAGGGCCTTGCGGCATTCTAGGCTATCGGAGTGTCTTCTCTCGAACGTGGCCCTGCGTCGCCTCCCATGGAGCAGCGCGATGCGCAGCTGAAGGGACGGAGGAAGCTTCTTCAACTCGCCCTCGAATCTAGCGGCATCGCAGGCGATCCCGACGCGTCAAGCCTCACGTACCACGCGTTCTTCGAGCTCCTCATGGCTTGCATCGTCTCTTTTGTTTCCGCGAGGGTGGAGGCGGGCTCCGTGATCCCGCCTTTCCATGCCGCTGTCCCATCTCGGCTCTCCTTCACGAACCCGGAATCGGAGGACAACGACGTGCTTCGGACATTCAACGACCTCGCGACAAACGGCGTCATTTACCCCTCGGCAACAACGGCCGCGGGCTCCTTTGCCAGATTGCTCTGTTGCGCGGTCTATTCCTTTGCTCTTCCAAACGAGCGGGCGCTAGAATGCATACTCAGGCACTGCCATGAGCTGCGACAGTCCGATCCGAGAGCCAAATTGGTGGAGATAGGTGCGGGAAGCGGCTACTGGTGCTGGTTGCTCGCCCGGCGGGATCCCGAATTCCGGTTCAAGTGCTACGACATGCACCCGCCGCTTGATTGCCTGGAACAAGAAACACAACACCCTCCACCAGATGAAGAAGATGAGCAGGAAACTCTTGGGCTGGAAGTCTCTTTCGTCACGGTCCGCCGTGGAGCGCCCGTTTCCGTGTTCGCCGAGTCGGAGGAGGGAAACAGCGACATGTTGCTCCTCGTTTGGCCGCCGCCAGCACCCAACGAGATGGGTTTCGAGGCACTCCGGCTTTTCCAGGGCGCTTTGGTCGCCTTTGTCGGTGACTTCAAGGCCGGCTTCGCCGCCGATGATGCCCCAGTGACAGGCACCGCACAGCTTCACGATGCGCTCAGGCGAGATTGGAAGCTGGTTGAGCATGTAGCGATACCGCGATGGCTCGACGAGATGGGCGACGCGCTCCACATCTTTGCCCGAAAGTGATCGACATGGTATGTCGTGCAGATCACGAAGAAAACAGCCGCGAATAGAGTCTGTCGTGGAGCCCCTGTGCCAGATCAAACAAAGGCGCCGTCTGCCGCGCCTCTTCCGGAAGGAGGTCCCGGTAGCGCGCCCAGGCGTTTACCGCATCGGCCTGGCACTCGGACAGCACGCGCTGCGCAAGGTACGGCCCAATGGCATTCAAGCGCACGGCTGCATTGACGATGGAACGGGCGAAGAGGAAGAGAAACATCCGTTGGCAGTGTTCTGCGATCGTTGAGATGAGATAAGGCGTCGTAGGTGAGAGGAGGAGCGAAACTCACCCAAAGACACGTCGAGGTATCCGCAGAGAAGACCGAAGCAGATAGGAATGTGTCCGGCGGCGTCTTGGCTCCGCATTGCAGCCTTGAAGCCGTCCAGCAGGGCGGTGAGCGACCTCTGCCTGTCCAAGGGCGAGTGCCCGTTCATGGCACCGGGTTCGTGATCGACGGCGCGGAAACTCTTGCTGTAGAGCGATAGAATGGCGCCGCCCTGCGCAGCGGACGCCCTCCTGGTGACCGCATTTGCCGTCGTTGATTCGAAGAGCTCGTCAAGCTCCAGGACGCGCTCGAGAGCCTGTCCTTCGTCCGCGTCCTCATTCAGGCCGACTGAAGCACAAATCTTGTACACGGCAGTCACGAACGGTAACGCCGAGCCCGCGTAGGACGCGACGCTTTGGGCGACAAAGCTCCTGACGGCCTCTGGTTTCGAGTCGACGAGGCCCGTCTGCAGGGCTGCTTCGAGGCCGGAGGAGGCCACAAATCCACCCGTGGGCAGTCCAGAGTCGGCCAACTGCCACAAGAGCCAATCATCGTCGGCCGCCATGGGCGATTTGCTCGTCAGGGAGGTGTTGTTTGGAAGGTCGCGTTCGCAAGCGTCACCTGAGTTTCCCATTTTCCTTTCCTTGACTTTCACCGGGCGACTCGCCCTGCACTTGGCAACCCGTCTTCCTTCGAGCGGAGACTGCCGGGCGCCTCGATGCGCTTCATAGCGCCCGGCGCCCACGAGGCGTACGCTTCGGACGCGCGCAAACACGGGTTCAAGCGGTCCCTCGCGAACCGGCCTCCTCGGCCCGACACCGAAGTCTCCGACGACGGCAACCGCGGGCATGGCAAGGCGAGCGACGGGAAACAGCGCGTGCGGCTCGAGTCCATGGCAGACGAGGGCGAAATCTACGAGGAGGAGGGGATCTCGGCGCCCGCGACCAAGCGGAGGACGCTGTCGACGTCGGAGCCCCTGGGAACCGTCTCGTCGGCCTCATCTTCGGGTCTTGCCGGGCGTATGCTGCCCTCGATGGTGGACGAACCGATCGGAGACGCCGATGTGCCCCGGCATCACTCGGAGACCAACCCGGGGGACGTGTCTGCCGCGAGGAGGCAAAGCGGGGACGGGGCGACCGAAGTCGGCTACTCGGACGATGACGGCGGATCGCAAGGCACGGATAACGAGGAAGTGGGCGCGAAGCGATTGAAGAGCCACGTCTGCGAGGTCGCGGGATGCCACAAGGCGTACAAGGACCTGAGCGGGCTCCGATACCACCAGGTGAGGCCGATCGGCCTGCTTACGCTTTACATTCTAACATGTTGCGTCGCGCCTGCAGAGAAACGCCCACCAGATCGAGCACTATCGGCGCCGCGCGAACATCGACAAGAGCAAGTACCCCTGCATGGTCCCGAACTGCACCAAGACCTACGGTACGCTGGCGGGGCGAAGATATCACTACAACCAGCACCACACCTACCAGGAGGTTGAAGCGGCCACGTTGCTCGAGGGACCGAAGAGGAAGGGAGGCAAGCGCTATCGGCACCCCGAGGAGCGCCACTTCAGTGACAATTTGGACACTCGCTTCGCCAGCAAACGTGCGGTCTTTGCGTAGTGAACTGAGTCTTCGTCTTGAACTCTGGCATGTGCTAGCTCTTGGTCGAAGTAGTGTTTCTAACGCACGGGGGAGTTGTAGGCAGCAGGGTGAAGTCGTAGGTAATCTTACTTTCTGGAAATTGCGAGGAATTGTGCCGCAGTCTCACTTAGCCACGGTCGAAGGGGGGGTGAGGAGGTGTTCGGAGGACCCCCAGTGGCGGTGGTGCTGTCGGGCTTCAAATCCCCCTTCAAATCTTACCCCATCGGCCCGAAGGAACATCGCCGAGGACCCCGCTGACCGGCAGCGAGCATTTACATCGTGCCATCGGCGAGGTCACCGGCCCCCTGGAGCCGAAGCGCGCGGGCTGATCGGGGTCTGCGCGACGCCGGCCTGTAAACAAGGCCTCGCGCGGGTCCTCACCGAGCCGGCCGCGCGGTCACAGAACAGTGCCGAATGGCGTGAGCTTGCTGAGGCGGCCGAGAGAAGACAGCCGGCTGCTGCGACCGAGGCTTGCGCGGGAGCTGCGCCGGCCGAGAGACCGCGGCCACGGGCTGGGCTGGCCCCACCGACAACACAGACTGCGCTCCGTGCATACCTGCATCGCTCTGGGATGGACTCTAAAATGCTCTCGACGATGAGCATCGCCGCCGAAAAGGCCGGCGAGAGCCCCGAGCCAGCCCCAACCGCCAGCTCTGCGCAGCAGGCCCCCGGGCGCCCGGGTCTCCCCGAAATCGCCCTCTACGTGCACACGGCCAAGGACACCCACTTGCCGTCGATGGGCCCGCCGTCGGCCAACTCGGATGTGCAGTCACCGCACCACATGATGACGGCCGTCAGCACCGGCAGCGCGTTCGGCTCCATGATGATGCTCGACCCCTCCCGCAACTTCCTGCAGGGCTTCCGCTGCTGCAACAGGACTTTCGACGACCTGTTTCAACTGTTGAGCCACCAGGCGGCCGGAAACTGCGCTTCGGACAAGATGTCTGTCGGAGACCCGGAGAGCACGGTGGAGCCTCGCGGCGAGACTTCCTTCGCCACTCAGTCTTCCCAGGAAGGCTCGAGCACTATGGGCTCGCTTTCGTCCTTCGTTGCCGTGGACTCGGTTACCCCGAAAGTGGAGGCTGCGGAGGAGTTTGAGCCGCCGATCGAGGCTCCGCAGGAGCAGAGTGCGCCCGACCTCCAACTCCAGGAACACGGACACATTCCGGCCGCGACGCACGTCCAGCACCATGTGCCTGCTGCGCATGCGCTCCCGATAGCCGCACCTGCCATCGTGAGCCACCCGCCGATGCTGCTTGCGACGCTGCCGGATGGCCGGAGCGTCCTTGTTCCTGTCGGGCCCGGAGGGCAGATCCCGACCATCGCCGGCACCCTTCCCATGCCCATGGCCGCTGATGGACACGGATCCTACGCGCACTCCCCTTTCTCGAACCACTCGTCAACCGGAATGAGCCCTCTTTACGAGGAAGACGGACGAGAGGCCGGCCATGTGAGTTCTCGTCTCTCTTCCGTTTCTGCTGATCTACAATGCTAATTTCATGAAACAGGGCAGCACTCTCCATGTGCCAAGAGCTCGTGCTCCTCATTACCGACGACGCTCGGCTTCCATCGAACGTCAATCGAACTCTCCCTCCCCGTCGACCATCCTGCAGAACCAGGTTCTCCAACAGCAGCGCGAGCATTTTGGGCAGACTCAAGGCTACCGATCCCTCCCCCGTTCATACACCGAGGGTGACGGACGCTTCACCTTTGCCAGCGCCGACGCGCAGTTCGACTTTTCGTACGGTTACCGCGCCACCTCGCCTGGGCAAACCTCCTCCAGCATACCTCCTGCATCTCCCGGCAGCGATCTTTCCGGCGGTCTCACCCCCGGGCTCTACTCGACGACCTACGAAGAGCTTCACCTCGGAAGCCACGCGAACGGTTCGACGAAAGCGACGCCGTACCTCGCCGGCCTGGACATCAAATCCGACGTGGACTCTGTGCATCAGGTGCACGGGGCGTCTCACGGGGTCGCGGCTCTCGGGCTCATGGGGATCCCGCCGCTCCCGGGAGCCGCGGAAGTGCAGGTGTTCCACGTGCAGGAGGGCTACGGGCAGCATGGGGCCGCGTCGGGCAACCACTACGGACTGCCCCTGGCCTATCCCATGACATCGGCATCCATCGACCCCAGCAAGCTCTTTGGCAGCTCCGACCCGCTCCAGGGCTCCCGCTCGGCCGAGTCGTCACCGCCGCGAAAGCGCGTACAGCTTCCGGACCAGCCGGCCACCCAGCCCGCGAGCCCCGTGCTGCCCAAGGTGGAGGACTTTGCCAGGCCCTCGAAGCGCAAGTCGACGGGCCCCGTGGGCCCCGGCGAGCTCGAGACGGAGGCACAGAAGCTGGTGCTCAGGGAGAAGGACCACTTTACGGCCTCGCCGACGTCGTCGCCCTCGCTGACCGGGAAAAAGGTGCTTTCGCGGACCGGGTCCCTCGCCTCCCTCCCCGGAAGCCCGATCGGAAGCCCCGCGCTCGGAGGCACGCCCAAGAAGAAGAAGCCGAACGAGGCGGAATCGGTGGACTCCAAGGACGGCCAGCGAAAGACGTCCGTGCGCGGGTTCACCGGCGCCGTCAACCTCTTCTCGCTCGGCAACGTCGGTACCGCGCCGGAAGCACTGATGGGCAAGACAGCGGTCTTCACGGTGCATCCGCCACTGCCGGTCGCTCCCCTGCAGGCCGGTCAGGGCATCAACCTGGTGCAGCCGGTTCCGCAGCCCGATCAGCGGCCGGGGGACAGGCCCAACCCGGACTTCTCTAGGGCGGCGGTGCCGGCGAGGCCCGCCGGCCCCGCCATGGACGGAGAACCGGGAGAGAAGGTGCGGAGGAAGAGGCCCAAGAAGAGGTACATCTGCACGGTGGACAACTGCGGAAAGGAGTACAAGAACCTGGGCGGCCTGAAGTACCACAAGGTGAGCTGCATGGTGCCGACCAATGGGTTGCATGACGCTAATTGTTCGACGTTTCCAGGTGCACTTCCACAAGATCCCGCTGATCCGGCGCTCCGAGATGCCCGAGGACGACAAGCCGTACCAGTGCCCGGTCTCCACCTGCCCCCGCGGCTACGGCTCGGCCGGCGGACTCAAGTACCACATGGCCCACGCCCATTCGCCCGAGGAGGTCGAGGAGGCGGTGCGGAACGCACCCAAGCGGCCGGCGAGGTTGAGGCACGCCAGCACGGCTTCCGAGGGCAGCAGGGCGAGCGGCGAGTGGGACGACGACGAGGAGGAGGACGAGGACGAAGACGGCGTGGAGGAGTACTCGGAGGAGAGCAGCCCCGGCCGGTGAAACCGAAGGGCCTTCCTTGGACTTGAGATCCGTTAGTTGAGATGTTCATCGACTAGTTGAATGATTCTGTTGTCCTTCTCTCGGGATGAGGCGCTCTCTTCCGCAAACATTACACGACGCCAAGTGTGCGGAGATTCACGTCCAATACCAACTAGTGCTATGCATATGAAGCAAGTGGGACAAGCTGTACACCGCCGTGCGGGCCTCCGCGAATGAATCAGCCAGGAATCCGCAGCAGCTCGTTAGGTGATCGGGCCTTCAGGGAGTAGTCGGCGAGCTTCCCGAGCTCCCCCGCCGACGAGAGTTCCAGGGCCTCGAGGGCATGCAGCGTCCTCGAGCCCTCGTCAAAGTACACGGGCACGCCCGACACGCTGCGCGCATGGTCCTGCCTTTGCGCCAGCAACCACGCATCCCCGAGCGCCTCGATCGCGGTCGGCCTGGCCGCCGGATCCCCTCGCAGGAGCCGGCGGAGGAAAGCGAGCGCGGCGTCCGAGACGCCGGGCGCGCTGTCGGGGATGCCGACCTCCCCAGCAGCGATGCGGGCGTAGAGCTCCATGAAGTTGGGGGCGTCCTCAAAGGGGGTGCGGCCAAAGAGGAGGTTGTAGGCCGTGCAGCCCGCGCCCCAGATGTCGCACTTGCTGCTGTACGGGATGCCCAGCACCACCTCAGGGGACAGGAAGAAGGGAGTGCCTGTGGAATGTGGACTAGGTGAGCCTGCTTCTGAACTGGGGCGGAGCGCGCCTCGGACGCACCGGTAAAGGTCCGCATCGGCGAGTGCTCGACGGCCTCGGGCTGCCCCGACAGCGACCCCGAGCGCCGCAACGTGGAGTTGGACGAATCGCTCCCCGACGGGCTCGAGTACCCCTCGGGGCCCCCGGTCGCTTCCACGGCCGCATCCGGCAGGTCCAGCTTGAAGTAGACGGGGCCCCGCTGCTCCTCGGGTCTTTCTTCCACGAAGCAGCCGGAAAAGTCGGCCAGGCAGAGGCTGCTCAGGTCGCCCGAGCGCCGAAGGAGGATGTTGCTCGGCTTCACGTCCCGGTGCGTTATCCCGTGCGCGTGGAGGTGCGCGAGGGCGTCGAGCAGCAGGCGGGTGACCAGGGCTGTCTGGGCTTCCGAAAGGGTGCCTCCGCAGTCGCTGGCGTACGCGGAGAGGTCCTGATTGGGCGAAGATAAGCAACCTACGTGCAGCTGCGGGAGGCAAGGCAACCAACCCCGCCGTGGAAGACTTCGAGCAGGTAGTACCACTTGTCGCGGGTTTCGAAGAACTCGAAGTACCTGGCGGCGGGTCAGAGATAAGGCGCGAGTCTCCAGTGGAGCGCCTCGAGCCCGCCGCACCTCGGAAGGTTGGCGTGGGTCAGCGCCACCGGGCACACGGCGTTGAACCGGCGCCGGGCCTCGTGCTCGATGACGGCCCGCTCGTGGTCCGCCCTCGCGCCGCGACCAAAGTTCGGCTTGCCGGCTATCTTCAGCGCTGCGGGCCCGGGTAAGTCGCTGCGAGGAGTTTGCCCCCCGAGGCACGCACCGTAGCGCCGCCCGGACTCGACCTCGTCGACGAGCTTGATCCGCGCCTCGGACCCCGCCCCGCTGCGGAACATCAGCGACGTCGCGCCCCGACGGTGCAGGGCACCCACAGCAGCTCGATGTCGCGGAAGGAGCGCCGGCGCTTCTTGCCGCGCACGTAGAGCGCCCTGCAGTCGTCCCCCGCGCCGCCCGCGGCCGCCGCCGTCGGCGCCGCCTCCCGCGGCTGGGAGAACAGGACCGGCGGCACGAAGGCCATGGCGTCCGGAGGGGCGGGTCTCCCGCGCTGACGGATGAGTGCCTGTGGCGGAGGTGACGACCACAGGCGTGACGTCGCCAGAGTCCGCGAGCGATCCAGACCAACAAAAGTAGCCCCGCCAACCGGTGCAGTGCGCGCCGCAGGTCGGAAAGAGCGCCGACTTGGTCGGCTACGCCCGATGGAGAACAATCGCCCTTAACTTTGTCCAGATGCTGCAAGAAATACGTGGGCCACACCGCCTGCCGGATTTGGCTTTGCTTTGAGGATTTGGACCGGCCATCCGAGCTGTGCGGTTCCCGCTCGTCGCCAAGAGCGCCAGGCAAAACAGAAGCGCGAGACAAAGCTGCCGCCGTGGTCCGACGCCGAAGTGGTCGTGAAGAGTGCGACGGGGCGACCACCGACCGGATCGGTTGAGTCACCACGGATGTTCAGGGATCCGGTCCCGCAGATCGCGGTTGAGCAACGATCCGATCGCAGAGTCCTAATCTGCATGGGCGTGCTCCGGAGGAGCTGTCCGCCCCGCAGCCAGAGCCGTTGAGCAGGTGGGCTGCAGGTTGCACGAGTGCGGTCGTGGTGGAGTCGGAGAAACCGTCTGCCCTGGGAAGGATCCGTGGCCGCACCGCAACAGACTCTTTGCGATGGGACGGAGCCCGCCGCACTCGACATTACGAAGCCGGCCAGAAGTTGGTCCCTCGGTTCTTCCGAAGTGTCCCGGCGAGGCGGGGACCGATTCCCGGCCCGACCGGCCGACCGACCCGGCCGCAGGCCACCGCCTCCTCGACACAGACAGCAAAACCGAACGTTTAGATGGAGACCGAATCAGAACGGCGGGCTCGTCTTGTTCTGGAGTGCCCGTTGCACGGTCTGCGGCCGGAAGATCATTGGCAATCCCTTGGCTACAAGCGCCACTCGCCGAGGGATACATCACGAGATTCCTAAAGGAGTTCTGCTCCGAAGAAAATGGCCCCTCCCGTTCAGACCGATGATAGCCCCCCGGCCGCGCCCGCGGTTCCGCCGGCGGACCTCGCCGTGGTCGACCTGGCCTCGTTTGACCGGTCGGCCCCGCACCGGAGCCAGGCGCTGGCGGATCTCCTCGTCTCGACCATGCGCGACGTCGGGTTCGCGTACGTCGTGAACCACGGGATTCCCGGCGACAGGGTGAAGTGGGCCTTCGACACCGCGAAGGGGCTGTTTGAGGAGCGGCAGGACGAGAAGGACAGCTACATAATGGGACCAGACTACATCGGTTATTGCGCGGTCGGCAAACAGGGTTGGTGCTGTCGCTCTTGCTCGCGGAGGCCGGGCGGCGATTGACGATTCCTGGTTTCGACGGGCAGTCCTGGATCCTTCGGGCATCCCGGACAAGAAAGAGATGTGGAACCTGGCGAAATTCGGCAAACAGCACCCCGGCTACGACCGCGGACATCCGGACTACCTCGCTAAGCGGTGGACGGAGCTGGAAGACTTCTCGCGGGTTGGTCGCCCTTTCGTCCCGAGCTGGGCTGCAGCTCACCGCTCGGTCTTGCCAGCGGTGCCACACCCTCTCCCTCGACATCCTCCGCCTCCTCTCCCTCGGCCTCCGCATCCCCTCCGCCACCACCGAAGGCGCCTTCGACCCCGATTACCTCCCGAACTTCCACGCCTACGACGCCCCCAGCGGCGACACCCTCCGTTTCGTCCGCTATCCCGCTCCCCGCCCCGAATGGACCCCCGAGGAAGCCGGCGTCCGCATCGGCGCCCACACGGACTTTGGCTCCGTCTCCCTTGTCTTTTCCGACCCCACGGGCGGCCTGCAGATCCTCGACCCGCGCAGTGGGTCGTGGCGGGACGTACCCCCGGTGCAGGGCGCGGTGATCATCAATCTCGGCGACTGCCTGCAGTTCTGGACGGGGTCGGGGCTCAGGTCCACGCTGCACCGCGTGGTGCCGTCGCCGATCCCGGGGATGGCGGGGAAAGAGAGGCTGGCGGTGGCGTACTTTTGCAGGCCGGGGTTCGAGACGCCGCTGGACCCGATACCGTCGCCGCTGCTGGGGGATGGGAGGGGAGAGACGGCGGACCCGGCGGCGCCGGAGGCGAGGAGGGTGACGGCCGGGGAGTGGCTGCGGGCGAGGGTGGCCAAGTCCGTGGCGACGGCGGGGGCAATGCCCAACGGATACTAGGCGGCAAGGGGAAGGGTGCTCTCGGAGTGATTGTGCGCGCATTATCGATTGTTCTTGATGCGGTTCCGTGCCTACACACGCCCGCCGGCAACCTCGATCCACAACCACAAATCACCCACTCTCGTCCGACCGCTAGTGCAAGGTGGAGGTGCTCTTTATCACCTCCCAGTTCATGGCCGTTATCATGGGGCCAAATATGTCCAACCCGTCCGGGGGCAAGTCCATCGAATCTCCATCCATGGGCGGCCGCAACATCGGCTCCAGCGCGCCGTCCACAGTGAACGACACCATCGTCCCCGACTTTGCCCTGTTGCCGACCGCCGAGAACCCGCCGACCTGCAGCCCGAGGTCGGCGGTGAACGCCACCAGCATCCCTGACTCGCCCCTGGCAGCCTGGATGTCCCCACTGCGGGCCGCGTGCAGTGGTGCGATCCACGGATGCGCCAAGGCCGCGCCCGCGGTCGGCCTTTCGGCGGCCTCGGGCCGGAGAAGGGAGCCGACAAAGTCCCTCGCCTGGGGCGACGCGGTGCAGCCCTCCGGGAAGGAGAAATCACCGTCCAGTATGCGCTCGTACAGCCGGGCGAATGAGGCCGACCCCTCAAAAGGGGACGCCCCGCAGAGAAGCTGGAAGGCGATGCAGCCGAGCGACCACATGTCCACGCGGGAGTTGTAGCCCAACCCCTTGACAATCTCGGGGGGGAGGTAGTACGGCGTCCCGCGGATGGTGAGCATGCTCTCGAAGGAGGAGCTGGAGGTGCTCCGTCCGCACGCCTTCGCGGCCATCGGATCGGGGAGGTTGACGTCCGCGCTGTCCGCGGCGGCAAAGGCCGAGCCAAAGTCCACCAGCACGACCGAGCCGGGGTCTTCCGCGTCCCGCAGAACGATATTTGCCGGTTTGAGGTCGCGGTGCACGATGCCGTTGGCGTGGAGGTGCACCAGGGCGTGCAGCACCCCCGAGACCACGGCTGCGGCGTCCTTCTCCGGCAGCCTGGCGCCGGGCTTGCGCTGCAGCAGCTCCTGCAGGTTCGGCCCGGCGATGTGCTCCATGGCGATGAGCCAGTGCGAAGAAGTCTCCCCAAAATCGAGCAGCGCCGGCGTGTGCCTGCCCCCGCCCGCGCCGGCCAGCGCCAGCGAGCGCACCTCGGCCAGCACGGCCTCCAGCGCCGCCGCGAACGCCTTCTTGTCGGCGGTGCGCGGCTTCGGGCAGCTCTTCACGGCGGCCTTTGCGCCGGTGCCGCGGTGCCGGGCGAGCTTCACCGTGCCCTGAGTGCCCGAGCCCAGCAGCGCCACGCTGTCGAACGGCCAGCGCCGCGGGGCTCTGCCGGAGCCGGGGCCCCGGCTCATCGTCATTGGGGGGGAGAGAAGGGACGGCGATCGGCGGGCCGGTTGTGCCGACGACTGGATTGCGCCAGCCAAGGGTCCGGCACCTGGGGACCTGGAGGGACGCACCGCTTCGTGGGTCTCTGGCCGCAGAAAGCGTCCACAGAGCAGCGCACTAAGCAGTCACCATCGCGTTTTTGTTGCCCTCTAGGGTTTTCTGTGGTTCCCTCCGCGATGTCCGCCTCGGAAAGACTGGCGGTCGGCAAGCGGTCGGCCGGTCCAGGCCCGCCGCCCGATCCCCGGATCCACCGTTTCCTGGCCGCGGACAAAACGGTCCTTGGAGGCCGTTCGGTGCCTCCCTTCGAATAGAGCGTAGACCGGCAAGTCAATGGCACTCCGACCCCTGCGGAACCTCCCGAGTGCGTGGCTTTCTTAGGGGACTCCGGAGGGCGCCTCGCCGCAGCCCTGTATTGCCACCGATCGGGCCGGCGATTACAAATCAGGCAATCGCCCGTCCACCGCGCATCAAGCCATGTCAGAGGTGCCGGTCCGACCTAGGCCACCACCGCGCCCGGCGCGACCCTCCCCGGATCGGCTCCGGGCGGCGCGACCATCGGATCCCACTCCGCACCGGGCATCCGCAGCACCCGCAGTCCCTCCTCGGCGCAGTAAACCACCGCCGCCCCCGCACCTTGCCCCACCTGCGCGAGGGCCGGCGGGCAAAGCCAGGGATGCACCAGCGCCTTCCCGGCATCGGGGCGGCTCCGTGGGTCTGGATGCAGGAGGAAGCGGATGAAGTCCCTCGCGGCAGGGGAGGCGCGGCATCCATCAGTGAAGGAGAAGCTCGACGCGACGACGCGGAGGCTTAGATTGGCGAGGGAGGAGGAGTCGGCGAAGGGGGTTGTGCCCGTGAGGAGCTGGAAGGTCAGGCAGCCGAGGCTCCAGATGTCCGTCTTTTCCGAGCACCGTTCACCCGCGAAGGCTTCGGGGGGGAGGAAGAAAGGGGTCCCCGCGACCTTTGCCGGGGACCGGCGTGCGCACGCCTCCGGGTCCGCGGTCGCGGGGTCGGCACACGCCGAGCCGAAATCGATGAGCACCGCCGACGACGGGTCCTCCGCGTCCCGCAGGACGATGTTGGCAGGTTTGACGTCCCTGTGCACGACGCCCTTGGCGTGGAGGAAGGCCAGGGTGCCCAGGATGGTGCCGACGAGGAGCCTGACGTCGTCTTCGGGCATCGTTCTCCCGAGCCGATCTAGGTGGGATTGCAGGTTCTGGCGTTCGGGACGGAAGTCAGCACGAGCGCACTATCCGGAGGCCTACAGCACCTACCGGGCCGGCAACATATTCCATGCAGACGTAGAGGCGCGACTTCGACTCGAAATAGTCGCAGAGCCTCGGAAGGTGCGGATGCCCCTCCCCCGCTCTTAGCGCCCACGCCTCCGCCTCTGCGGCGCCCCGCACTGCCGCCTCGGCGTCGAGCTCGCCGCTTCGGACGGGCTTAGCGTACCCCTTGACCGCCAGCAACTCCCCGTCTCCCCGACGGGCGAGCCGCACGCAGGCTTGGGAGCCGTGCCCGAGGGTGCCCAGGACGTGCAGGCCCCTGCGCGGGGCGGAGAGCTCCGAGGTCGCGGGGGAGGGCGACGGCGGCGGGTCGGCCGGGGAGGGCGCCGGCAGCGGTGCGGCCGCGGAGGCGAAGGGTGCGGCCGCCGAGGGCGGCGCCGGCGCGGCGTGGAGCGGCCCGCCGGGCCCGGGAATAGCGGGCTCCGAGCCCGCGGAAGGTGTGAATGGGGGCGACATGGTGGAATCGGTCGCCATTGTGTGTCTCGTGGTTGTTGTTCGCGGTGTCGGGATGGATCGGCGCGGTGGCTGACGGAAGTCTCCCAGTTCCCTGACCCCGGTCCTTGGGCTCACCCAAATCGAGATCCAGCGCGATCCGCGCATCGCAAACAAGCCCGGACGGGCGGAGTATGGGAAGTCTCCGCAGGCGCGTCCACATGCAGCGAGCATCCGGCTCCTTGTGCGTCTCCGGGCGGCGTTTGGTTGAGCCAACTTGCCACGCTGCCGACGCCGGAACTTTATCCACCGCGCACGAAGGCACGAAAGTTTTCGCATATTGACCTGTGATAGACACTTACATATACACATAACCTACCAAGCTAAGCGTGGGCTAGATACGACGCCGCCCAGTCAAGTTTCCCCGTGCATCCTGTCGTAGACATCCAAACACGCTTCCAACAGCCTCGCAGACCTGAAATCGCCGTACGGGGCGAGCTGCAGACCGGTTGGGCAGCTGCAAAGGGTGGCAGTGTCAGACAATAGGCTGAATTCGCACGCGCAACCCACTATCCGAAGGCGATGTTCCTCTTGGGCTCGAACTGCATCATGGAGCCGCCGAAGCCCGCCCAACCGCACCATGACCACCCGGGCTTCTTCCACGCAGCCTCTGACGGCCTTTGCGGGTACCGGACGTCCCCGTGGATGCCCCATCCCGCGTTGGTGAATGTCCCCGGGAACGCGAGGATCAGGTCCTCCTCGACCCACGGATCCGCCTCGACGCAGTGCGCCACCGTCTGCGCGTCGATCACCTCGGCCCCGTCCAGCGTGCCCCCGTTGCACACGACCGCAGCGAGCCGCGCCATGGCCCGCGCCGAGGTCACCACGCCGAAGCTGGTGTGCTCCCCCCTGCGGATGCTCCACGTGTCGATCAGCTTCAGAAGGTCCTTTTCCGGGCGCGCGCCCGTGACGGGGTCGGGGCGGGTCATGACCGGCACGGTGGTGGTCATCTTGGCGAGGTACGGGTTGGGCTTCTTGCTCCGTTCGATGTAGACCTGGGGGATCGGCTCGGGGTTCATGAATCGTGGCAGGAAGAAGCGGAGCAGCGTGCGGGCGGTCGGGTAGGTGTGCAGGGTCCGGAGGCGCGCCATCGCTTCCGGCGTTTCGGGAACCGAGACGTACACCGGGAGCCCGAACGGATCGTCGGGCTCCTGGAGGAGCGGCATGATCTCCTCGTCCAGGATCTGCCGCGCGGAGTAGCCTTTGGGGTGGGTCCGGCGCAGCACCTCGTTGATGAACCAGCCCCGCGTGAGCCCGTGGTACATCTGAGTCTTTTTCCCGCCAAAGTTGTGCGGCTGCGGCGCGATCTTGGCCGCCAGCACGTCCAGGTCCCACGACTCCTCGGCGGTGGGGCAATGCTCCGGATTGAGCCACGCCAAACCGCCGCGGCTTTGGAGGATGTCCTTGACGAGCACATTTTCCTTGTTCCCGGCAGCAAATTCAGGCCAGACCGTCGCAACACGATCCTCCAGCTTCAGGTAGCCCTTGGACACGCAGAAGGCGACGACGACAGACATTACCGCCTTCCCCGACGACATGACCACGTTGGCCGACGACCGATCGTACTCCTTGCCGCCCACGAGGCGCCCCCCGGCGAGGTCCACAACCTTCTTGCCCTCGACGTAGAGGCAGAACCCGGCGCCGACTTCGTGCCCCTCGACGATGTTACGCACGAACACGTCGACCGCCTCGGCGTACGCCGCGTCCGCGGTGCCCCGCACGACGAATCCCGCCGCCTCGATGTCGACCGAAACCTCCTCGCCGGGCTGCTTGCCCGCGGCCAGCTTCCCAGAGGGCGACGGGGCGGCGGGCACGCCGAGGAAAACGTCCCGCCAGGGCGAAAAGGCGCCGACGCAGAGGACGCGGTAGGCGAGCGCCAGCCCGGCGGCGGCGGAGGCGGCCACCGCGAGGGCGGCGGCGGCGCCGGGATTCACTGGCATCTCGGTGGAGTGGGGATGCGATGGGGACGTGGCTGTCTCCCGCCACCACGGCGCCTCGCTAACCGTCACCGACTTCCCTCTATCGCCACGATACGATCGCCTCCGAGAAGCCATTCATATTGGTCCGATCACACATGGGATCTGCTTGGACGCTCAGGCATCCGCGGGCTTCAGCACGGCGCGGCCGACGATCTTGCCGGCCTTGAGGTCGTCGAGGACCTTGTTGGCGTCCGAAAGCGGGTGCTTGACGATTGCGATCTCCTCAACCTTGCCGGCCGACTGCAAGGAGCGCGGGAAGACGGAGTCAGTGTGGATCGAGCCATGGAGCAGACAAGGCAACCCACAGCGAGCTCGGCGAGCTCCTTCATGTCCTGCGGCGTGCCGACGTACGATCCCTGGACCTTCCAGGCGCGGAGCGGGAGCATGGCGGTGGAGAGCGGGAAGGCTCCGCCGAAAAGGCCGACGACAATGAGGTTGCCGCCGCGGCGGAGGAGGGCGGTGGCGCCCTGCACGGTCGCGCCGGCACCGACAAAGTCGATGATGGCGGCGAAGCCTCCCTGGCCGGTCTGCGCGGAAGCATAGCGTCAGCAATCAGAGCTCAAGCTACGGGAGCTATCCACGCACCATGGCGCCCATGGCGATGGGGCCGGTCTGCTCCGGGTTGGCGGGGTCGATCGCCTCGGCAGCGCCGGCGGCCAGCGCGGCCTCGCGCTTCTTGGGGTCGATGTCGGCCACCGAGGGCTTGTAGTTCGGGTACAGCGCGCGGCAGATCTTGATCCCCTGCATCCCGAGGCCGCCGGCGCCCATGATCAGGAGCTTGTCCTGCTCGTTGAACCCGTTGCCGAGGCCCTGGAGGGCCTTCTGGATCGCCGAGTAGGCCGTGATGCCCGAGCAGGACAGGGTGGCGGCGAACTCCTCCGAGATGCCCGAGAAGGGCACGCAGTACTTGGCATCGGGCACGAGGATGTGCGTGGAGTAGCCGCCGTCCGAGGCGACGCCGAGGCCCTTGCGGGAGAAGGAGCAGATGTTCTCGTTGCCGGACTTGCAGACGCCGCACTCGCCGCACCCGATCCAGGGGTAGCAAATGAACCTCTTTCCGATCTCGACCTTGCCCTCGGCGTCGGGGCCGACCGCGACGACCTCGCCAACGGTCTCGTGGCCTGGGAAATGAGGAGGAGGAGGAGGAGGAGTGAGTCCTCGAGGTACCAAGTCCGCGCAAAGACGGACGAACCCATCACGATGGGAAGCTGGATGCCGGCAGCGGCAATGTCGAGCTTGGCACCGCCACCAAGGTCAAAGTGGCCATCCTGGAGGGGGGACGTCAGCCGGGTCCTGATCAGGGTAGCCGGAACCGCGGACCTGGATGTGGAGGTCCTGATTCGGCAACGCAAACTATCAGAAAGAGTCCGATCAGCGCGGCAGCGCCGGCGACTCACGCTGTGGCACACTCCGGCGGAGGTGACCTTGAGCAGGACCTCGCCGCCCTTGGGGGTGGGCGCGGGCTCCTCGACCTTCTCGAGGGGCTTGCCAAACTGCGCGGTCGAATGGTTCGAGAGATGGCGGCGTATTGATGGTCATCGGAGGGAGAGATTGAGGGAGAAAGGGGGACAGCAGTGAGTTGGCCCGCCGCGGGAGACAGAGTGAAGCGGCCGGGAAGAACAGCTCGCCGGCGGAATCCAGCGCCGGAGACATCCGCAGCACATCGTGAAGAGGATAAAACAGGACGAGACCGATTCCGCTCCGTCGCGCCTCGCGCGCGGCGTTCCGCTGACGCTCCGTCCCACGTGTCCGGGAACCGTGTCCGTTTCCTCGCGCCCACGCAGCCGAAACTCACGCCAGTAAGCTTCTGCGAGACACGGGTGGCGGCCATCTTGCGAGGATGAGGGAGAGGCGGCGAGACGCTGGCGGGGGCGGGGGAGGTCCTTTGTTTCCGTTGCGGCGGCAAGGTGGGAGCGCCAGCTGGCGGTGAGCTGGCGGCAAAGTCCGAGAGCCTAAACGAACGAACGGCTGACGACCTTGCCGCATGGGATGACGCGGCTATCCATCATGTCCGCGCTTCAGTTTAGTAACGCCGACATTACACTTGTTTGATGGACCACCTCCGGAGACCCCGGACGCAGCTTCGGCTGTTGATCTTCCGGCGACTCAACCATCAAGACTTGCCGGCCTGGAAGAGTTAAACATGTATGGAGGTAGTGAAGCAGAGATACCTCGTGAGGAAAGGGAAGGGAGAAAAGAGGGCACGGTGGCACGTACCTGTGTCAGGTAAATGCCGGGTTCTTTTATCCGGCGTTGCGGAGGGCGGCAGGGTGGGTGAACCTGTATGCCGGCCTCGAGCCCGTCGAGAGAATGTGCAGAAAGATCCGTAGCAGGCACAGGGTCGCCGAACGGTTCTTGTTGAGCACGAGCTTGCCCAGGATCTCGCCCTTGTCCGAATGTCCCCTGCAGTTTGGGCACACCTTGTGCTCGACATCCCCGCTCTCGAGAGGGTACGGCTTGAGCTCGGCCAGGCACGTCGGGCAGATCTGCGACGTCGTGTACTCGCCCAGCATGACGACGAGAAAGTGCCTCGCCAGGAACTGGGCGATCCCGCCGTGGTACGGCATCCGCGAGCTGGACCCCTGGCCTGCACCGCACAACACGATGGGGTTGGGGATCTCGGCGATGGCGGCGACGGCCGCGTTGCCTCGCGCGTGGGCCTCGTCCCGGATCTTGGACAGCCGCTCCTTGCTCGGCGCGTTGCCCTCCCAGTCCACCTGCGCGTTGTCGACGGCCTTGTTGTAGGCCTCTATGTACGTCTTGCGGCGCCACAGGGCGTCGCACGACGCCAGGATCCAGTTCACGATGCTGTCCTTCCGCGCCTGCCCCGCGCGCGCGAGCCGCTCCTTGGCCATCCGCGCGCTGCGGCTCTGGGAGCGACTGTACAGTACGCCGGCGTTGTCGAGGAAGGTCGCCGCTGGGTGCCAGATATGGGGATCAGGAACGCGCCGAGTTATAGGTGCGCGAACACCCACCAGCGAGCTGGCCGTCGAACGGATACGGCGAGCGCGACACGCCCTTCATGCCCTCCGAGAACCGCTCGTGCGCGGCCCACCATTCGGCCGACCGCTCGCTCTCGTCCTGCGCGCCGAACTCCTTGGTCGACAGCGGCGCGAACTTCTTGTGGACCGTCAGCTGCTCGAGCTTGCCGCCCTGCTCCCGGCTCTCGATGAAGGCCGTGACGGTGAAGGTGTAGCCCGCGGTGCCCGGGTCCATGCTGACGAAGATTCCGCGCAGTGCGGCGCCCTTGGCGGCGCCCTCCGAGTGCTCGTGGTTGAAAAAGTAGATGCTCGGCTTGCCGCCCTTATCGGCCTTTTGCACGCCCGGCTGGCCGGCCATCGCGCTCCCGGGCTTGCTGCACAGCTCCCCTTCCGTCACGACGATGCGGGCAAACTTGCTCGTGCGCGCGGCGCCCGGCGTGGGCCTGCCGGGCTCGACCTTGCAGCTCCCCGCGAGCTTGAGCAGTTCGCGCTCGAACCGGCCCGCGGTGACGTCGTGGAACTCAGCGGGGCTCGTTACGTTCTCCCAGGTGCAACCGTTGTTGCCATCGCGCTCGCAGAAGCTGTGGTGGGCGGTGCAGGGAAGCGGACGTCAGTTTCGGGGACGCGGACCCCGAGCGAGTGGCGAAGCAAGGGACGCTCACCCGCACTGCGGCATGACGCCGTCGCACACCCTGTTCTTCTTCTGGCACTGCTCGCATGACGCGGTGCTGTAGACGCAGGACCGGCCTTTGTCCTTGCACGACCTGGGGAGGGACCAAACGTTAGGAAGCTGAAGCCGTCGGGCGCGAGGGTGCTGAACACGCACGAGCACGCCGGGAACGCTCGGTCGCACTCGTCGTTGCCGTCGGTCTCGCAGTTCTTGCAGTAACTGTGCCATTTCCAGTGCTTCGGGGTCTCCTGCGTGGGAAAGGCAGTGTCAGGTGCGCAGATGGTCTGCCTCGACGAGGTGCAGACAGCGTACCTTGGCGTGCGTGCGAACGCCGCCAAGTCGGTCGAATCCGTAAGGGCGGTGCTGCTTGTGGTAGGTAATGCGCGTCGCGTGCCCGTTGCTGAGGAAGCCGTTCGCGCTTCGGAGTAGGAGGCGGTCTCGGGGGGTGGTCGGCGCCGTGGCGGCGGGATCGGGCGGATCAGCTGAAGGTCCTGCATGCGCCTGACCGGCACCAACGCCCGCCCCTTGCGGCGCGCGATCCGGCTCGGGGGTGGTGGAAATCGAGACGGCAGGTTGAGTGTCCGATCGTGGCCGGCCCTTGGCGAGTTCCTCGATGCCGTGGAGGAGCTTCCTCAGTAGAATGCGCGTCTCGGAAACTGGGTAGCTATACCCGATGGAGGTCTTGCGCTGATCGACTGCTCCGGCTAGTTCATGCAGATCCCATCGCTGGAGGAGGTCGTGGAGCGCGAGTTGATCCTGCTTGGCAGGCTTCGTGGTCTCCACCACGTGCCCAACGTAGGCTGCGACCACCTTGGAAAAGATGGTGCTGTTCACCGGCACGAACCGATCGCCCGTGTGCAGCCGGGGGATGATGCGCTGGCGCACGCTCCCGTCCGCCACGGCCTGGCGCACGAGGAGCAGTGGCTCGAGGTCCTTCGGCTCGAACTCGGAGCCCGTGCTGCCTATGGTGGCCCGGATGGCGTCGATGGTGCGCAGGCGGGGCTCGTCTACCTCGGCCGAGATCAGGATGGCCTCAAATTTGGCGATGAGCTGCAGCGCGTCGTCCGAATCCGCGTGGAGCGCCCGAAGACCGGCAATGTCCTGCTGGATAGGCTCCAGCTCAAGTGGCGCGCAGTAGATCTTGGAGAGGGTGTCGCGGTCATCCCTGGCCGCGGCCTCGCCGTCTCCCTCGTCGTCGGAGCCCTCATCATCCGACTCGTCCTCCCCGGCCTCGGCGGTGCGCGGGTTGGAGACGATGGCGAGACGATATGTCAGGGATCGGAGGGCACGAGCTGCCCTGTTGGTGCCACTGGGTTCCGCGCCTGTGGCCTGGCCAGTCAGCGCGGCGGAAGCTTTGGCCTTGGCCAGGGCCTTGACGCCGTTCTTGACGTTGCGCAGGGTCAGGCTGGAGACCGCGGCGAAATGATCACCAGCAAAGTCCTTAAACAGCGCCGCAGAACTGTCTCTGGTAGCCAAGGAAATCAGGTCCTCGGGCACATCGGCGCGGCGGCCTGCAGCCAGAACAATGTCCGCCTTCATAGGCAGCCCCGTTGTGCACGCGTCGACCAGCACGTTGTCCACGGCACGGGAGGCGGCGGAGCGGATGCGAGAAGAGAGGTCGGGTCGAGCCGCGCCGGTGGCATCGTGGCCGGCGGCTGCGTGCGGGCGCGGCTCGGGGATGAGTGCGAGGGCGGTCAGCGAGTCGACGAGGTGCGAGGGGATCTTGACGCCGGCGACCGGGTGGGGGGCAAAGATGGCCTCGAAGTCGACGACGGCGCCGGCGCTGTCGCGCATCCTGACTTGCGCCACGCCGCCGGTTGCGAACCCGAGAGGATGCAGGCGCAGTTCCTGCTGATTGCCGCCGACGGCCGTGAGCAGCCGGCGGAGGTTGCGGCCGAGGCCGATCACGGTCCCCGGCTTGAATGCACGCAGGTCATGTCGGAGGAGCTCAAGTTGCAGGAGCCGGTGGATGTCCATGATGCGGCGGCGGCGGTCGTTCTCGGCTGCGTCGCTGGGGTCCGCGGGGGGCAGAAATGCCCGGCAGCAGTCATCACAGCAGCAGTCGTCGGTGTCGTCGCTGCCGTTGTCAGAGCCGTTGTTGGAGCCGCCGCCGGCGGATGCGCCTGGGTCCTTTGCTCTCTGTTGCGGCAAGTAAAAGTCAGCCAAACGCCGCCCAAGGATCCGTTGCTGTGTCTCACAAAGATGTTCGGGCAGAGCTTCTGCACGTCGGAAAAGACGATGTTGCCGAGCACGCGCTTGCGAGCTCGTTGGGCGGCGTCCCAGCGCGCATCGCCGGTCGGGGCGACCGTGTTTCCCTCCTTGAGGATCGTCATCTCGGCCTCGATGTCCTCGATCGCCTTCTTCAACGCCGCAACTTCGGCCTGCAGACCCGCATCCTCGCCGTCGCGCTGTCGACGGAGAGCTTGCGCGTCAGCAACCTGCTGCCGGGCAGGCAGCCTCGAGAGACTCACGCTCCGGCGGCTCTCGGCCTCGTCGAGTCGGACGCGCAGCCGATCCAGGGCCACTGCGTTGACGGACGCCACGAGCATCCTGTTGGTCGGGTTCTCCAAGTGGAATCTCGTGCCGAGGATCACGGAGACCTTGGGGCAGTTGCACAGGATCAATGTTGTTGGTAGATCGGGGTCGAATGTCGACAGATCGCCGTACAGCCAGTGCCGCTTGTCGTCGAGAGGGTTGCCTCTGACCTTTGGCTCGATGCCGGCAAGGTGCTGGCGGACCCCTTGTTCCACGGAATCAACAAAGTCCTCGCCGTGGAGACCAGCGGCGCCGCCAACAATCCCCAGCACGGCCAGCACCGAGGGTGCGAAGGCGGAACTGCCGAGGGAAGTGCGGTACCACATTTTGTCGTCGTCCACGAGCGACGCAACGCCGGTCAGATCGTACGGCACTGGGGGGCCGATCGGGTTTGGGGCGGGGGGCCGGATGTCGGCCACGGTCACGTCCTCTTCCTGGTTGCCGGTTCGGGGGGTGACGAAGGAGGAGAAGGGCGCGAGCAGGAGGATGCTGCGCAGATGCCAGCTTTTGATCTCGGGGGCTTTTGGATTGGGTAGGGGGCCCGGGAAAAGCCTGGTGCCGAGGTCGTGGAAGGCTGCACTCAGAGTGCTCAGGGACCCGGCCAGTTGGGTCCGTTGGGCATTGGATGTGGATTTCTCGGCCGCGGCAGTAAGCCTAGAGACGATGTCGGGGGGATCCAGATGTGCGGCTTCCAGTAGCTTGAGCTGGCGGTCCAGGCCCAGAAGAAAGTGGCGGATCTTTACCCCTGCATCATCCTTGGTCTGCGCTAGCGCATCCGGTGGCACGCGCAGCGCCAGGGCCACGGCTTCGAGCGTACGATAGATCACGCCAACTTTGCCAAAGACCGGCAGCTCGTCTACGCCGGGTTGTGGAAACCATGCCGCGCGGTTGTTGCTACCCATGGCCAGGTACGGATCCAGAACCACGCGCAGCGTGGCGTAGCAGAGCATGAGGGCCCGCTGCGTCGTCGTGCAGGCCGTGTCGAGGAAGCCGATGAGGTTGCCCCGCTCAAGCAGCTCGGCCTCGTCGGGGAGCCTGCCGTCCATGAACTGGGCGACCTCGGCCGCCGAAGGCTCGCCGCCCGCCCGGATCAGGCGCCGAAAGTGGGTCATCCCCTCGACCCATCCGTCCGTCCCGAGGTTGGCGAGCAGGGGCCCGGGCACGGTGACGATGGCGGCGCCGACCGGCGTCGGTTCCTTGTTGGTTGTACCGCGGGTTGCCTCCTCGTCGTCCTTTTCGGATTCCTCCGACTCGCTGCGGTCCTTGGCCGTGGTCCTGAAGGCAAGATCCTTCCCCTTCCTCTTCCTGCTCACGGGTTTCTTCTTGATCGGGGCCTCCTCGTCGGCCATCTCGACGTCCGCAACAGGTGTCGGCGGCGCGTCCTGCGCGGGCGGCGGCGGCGGTGCAGGAGCGGGCGGCTGCGCCGGACCGCGCACGAGCACGTCGATGGGCGCCTTGCCGGCGAGGTAGATCTTGCCAGACGTTGTATCCGTGAACGTCTTTGTGGCTGAACGGGCGTGGTTCTCGGCGGCCTCCTCGCGCTCCTCGCGGATCTTGAAGCCGGCCTTGCAGCGCTTGGCCACGCCCTGCAGGCCGGCGTGCATGCGCTGCTTGATGGCCTCGCGCGCAGTCGCCGGCCGGGGCTGGGAATCCGGGACGGCGGGCACAGCAGCAGTCAAGGAGTCCTGCGGGCGACAGTGGCGCGTCAGAAACCGATCATCATCTGTGGGCTGCGTCGGTCCGACGACACCACGCACCTTGAGCGTGGAGTACTTCTTCCAAAGCCCGTACCGACCCCGTTGCTCGGCAATGATCCCGCGCAGCTCGGTCCGCTCTCTCTCGAGGCGCTCCATCTCCCTTGTGGCACCGCCGGCCTCGATCTTGTCATCGAGCTTGTCAATCTCCCGCCGGAGGCGATCCATCGTCTTGCTGGTCATCCCCACGCCGGCAAAGGCCTCGGCGAGCGGCACGCCCTGCCCGTTGACCTTTGGAAACAGCGTGCCGGGCGGGGGGCGGAAGGGTCCAACAGGCACTCTAAGCCGGATGAGCGGTTGGCCGGCGGGATCGAGGCCCTCCGTCTCGTTGTAGGCCCGCACCAGCTCGGTCCGGTGCGCGCTGCCGTCGGCCAGCACCTCCCTGGTGCGCTTGGAGACCTCCTTGGCCGGTCGGGCGTGCAGGTACTTGATGGCCGCGATCATGTAGTTGTCCTCGGCGCCGCGGTCGGGCATGCCGGCCTTGAGGAGGTCGCGCACCTTGACGGCACCCTGGAGAGGACCATCAAGGGTCAGAATCCGAGAACACCAACCGCGCGCGGCACGGAGGGACCCACAATGAAGCTCCCGGTCGTGTTGTGCGAGCCCGAGATGAGCACGCTCGCCTTGAGCTGCTCGGCGGTAACCCCCAGCGACTTCAGCACGTCCGGTTTCCAGTACAGGCCCTTGGCCGGCGGGATGGTCCGCCCCTTGCGGCGCTTGGGGCCGTCAAACAGGTCCAGGAGGCCGTTGATGCCGGTGGCCTCGGTCGACATGTAGAGCAGGTCCCTGTCGGAAGAGACCGCAACGCGGACGACTGTGTCGTTGCCCTGCGCTTGGCGGGCGTCCTCGGCCGCGTCCGCGATGATGTGACCGTCGGCCTCGCCGAGGACGAGGCGAACTTCGACGGCATCCTGATGGCCTTGAAGGCGGACCCGGACCAGCTCCGCAAGCCTGGCGAGCATGCCGACCGTCAGGCGCAGAGTGCTGGCCACGTGCCCGGCCTTTTTCTCCGCCAATACTGCGGGATTGCGGCGCCGACATCAGCGGGGATGGAAGCGACATGTGCAGCGGGACGACCACCGACCATTGGAGGTTCCTCCGAATGCGATCCGCCGTCCGTCCGGCTCCACCTTTCCCGCAAACCTGATAAAGTCGCGCAGGGTCTGGTTGGTCGTCTTGGCCGCGCCCTTGGCACGCCGATCGACCTCGAAGCGTTGCTTTTGGAGCAAGTAGACGGCGTCCCTGGCCGTGCCGCCAAAGTTTGGCGCCGCGAGGTTGCTCGTGATCGGGGTGATCTGGTCCGCCCTCGGTGCGGCCTGCTCCCAAGGCGCGGCGACGGGTTGACCCGCGCCGCCGAGGTTCGAGGTGTTCGACTCCAAATAGATGAGGAGGCGATCGCGGTTCAGACCGTGGCGCTGGACCGAAGCAGGCGTCGGCCGGAGCAGGTCCTTGACCCTGGCCACGAACTCGTCGGCGAGCGCGGCCAGCGAATCGTCCACCAGCCGCGCCAGAGCGGCGTTGTCCGCCGGCAGGCTCATGTTCCTGCGCTCCCCAAAGAGCAGCGGCGCCATGGCCTGCCTCGCCCGCACCGCCTCGGGCCGGTCACTGCCCACGATCTGGTACAGGACGACGGGGCCGTCAACGTAGTAGTCGACGCGGTCGTAGGCCACGCGGCGGCGTGCGAGCGCGTCCTCGAACTGCTGCCTGTAGCTTGCCCCGCTGTGGAAGCGGACGACGGTGGGCCGGATGGTGGCGTTGGTGTCGGCCTTGCCGGCGCCGCCCTTGCCGCCAATGTTGCTGACCTCGCCCTCGGTAAGGCCCCCGAGGCTCCGTCTGCCGTCCGCCTTGCCCCTGCGGGCCACCTCGGCCCCCTTGGTGCCCAGCTCCGGCAACTTGACTCTGGCCTCGCCCCTCGGGCTGGAGTTCCGAGGCCGAGCGCGTGCCTCGGCGGCGGCGGCCTGCTGCTCCGCCTCCTCCACGCGAGCCCGGGCCCTGGTGCGTCGCCCGCCGCTGCTTGCGGGCGGAGACGCGGGTGCGGGTTGAGGTGCCACGGGAGGTGCGCCCGAAGGTCCGGCGGCCGGCATGGCATCGTCGTCGTTGGCCTCGTCGCCGGGGGCGACCCTCTGCTTCTTCCTGGGGGCGCCGCCGAGCAGCCTGGCGCAGGCGTCGAGCTCCGCGCCCCGCCCGAGGAGGCCGCGCAGCGAGAGATCGTCCGCAAGGATTCGACCGCCCTTGATCCGCATGTAGAATGCGCCCGGGGAGACGCCGATGCGGCCGGCGATCTTGGTCTGCAGGAAAAGGGCTCGTCAGCGGCGTGCATGCCCAGATCACGAAGCCAACAGACCTTGACGTCGGCGACATGGTCGTCCGCGGTGACCGAGACGGAAACGAGCTTCGAGACCTCGTACTTGCCGTCCGTGCAGGTGACGGGGAAAGTCCGCACAAGCACATCGTACGGCCGCGGCGATGCAGGACCCCGCTCGGGAGGCGGGCCGCGCCTTGCGTGCAGCACCGAGCCGGAGGTGATGCCGTGCTGTTCCAAGGAAGCCGAGTCCACGAGCTCGGAATGGCACCGCGGTTCGGAGAAGAGGGCGAGGGTAGACACGCGTGCCTTCCACCGATGCGCAATAAGGACCTGTTGGGTAGAGAGGAGAAGTGTCAGCTGCAATCCGATGCGGCATTCCGGATCTGCTGACCTTGACGTCCGCCAGGGTATCATTTGGCCGCACGGCGAGGCGCAGGGGAGGTGCGCGCTCGTCCGACGGCGGCACGATGTCGATCTCGAAGACGTCGTCGTCCTCCAGGCGCGGGAGGGGTCCGTCCAGGTTGTGCTCGGGACGCGGGAGAGGAGGATCGGGTGCACGCGGGCGGTGCGGTTGGCGGGGCGCCGGGCGGCCAAAGTCGGGCTTGATCCGCTGGTTCCGGCGCCTTGGGCGCGGGTTCGTCGGAGATACGCACCCGGCGAGCCACTCGTCCGCGCGCGCCGCTTCCAGGTCGGCCTTGTGGGTACAGCCGTGGTCGTTGCCGCAGCCGTGGTCGCTGCAGCCGTAGCCAGGAGGGTGCCCGGCGCGAGCAGGGTGACTCTCGATGGAGAAAAGACGACGGTCGAGACGGAGTCCAGCAGCGGCGAGCACGAAGAATATGCGTTCCTCGCCTGCAGCGAGTCGAGCAAGTCAGATGCTATCAACAGCGGACCCCGAGGTCTGGGTGTGTCAGTGGGAACCCACGAGTCAACCAGTCCCCCAAGCTCGCAGGGGGCGCGTCGATCAGGCCGAGCAGCTCGAAGGGGTTGGGCGAGGGCGGGCTCGGAGATGGAGTCTGCGGCGGCGAAAGGGAGGATTCGCGGGGCGGTGGAGACTTTAACGAGTCAGTTTCCGGTTGACGGCGCAGCACAGCAACGCAGCTCACCGGTGGAGAGGCCAACGGAGTTGTGGGTGCCGGCGGCCGCGAGCTGGGCACGAAGAAGCCGGCGTGCTGTCGTCCAGAGTGGGTGATGACGTCGAGGAGGCCGAATACGCCGAGGCAGACGGCAAAAATGAGCATGGCCGGGAGTGCGGCGAGGAGGAGCTTCCAGGCCGACTTGGCGGCGCCCGCGACGGGGGTCCAGTCCACGCGCTGCAGCAAGACGGCGCCGAGGATCACGAGGGTGCAGGCGACGGCCGCGGCCGCGACGTTTCCAGCTGCACGACACGCCCCGTCGCGGGCCGCCCAGCAGTGGCCCCGCCAACGCGCTCGCGCCCGCTCGCCGGCCGCAAACCCCGCGCGGTCCTTCAAGTAGGGCAGCCAGGCGTCCGCGTCGGCCTGCATCGCGTCGACCTCGTCCCCGGCGACTCCCTCTACTCCCCTGCGACTGGCATCGAGCTTCTCCAGCCGCGCCTGCCTCGCGGCCTCGCGGCGCTCGCGCTCGACGGCCTTGCGCCACTTGTCGCGCCGTACGCGAAGCTGCCGCCTGAGAAGGTCGATGCACGTCGTCGCGTAGGCCGTTTCAAGTTCCTGCATGCGACTGGGCGCAGTGCCGGCAACAACAGCCGCGAAACAGTCCTTGTTGACCACCTCCGACTGGGCCGACTGCTCGGCGGCAGCCACCATGGCGCGCTGCAGGTCGCGGGACACGAGGCGCCTCCTGGGCCTTCTCGCCTCGCCGGGCACCAACTGCCCGAAGTCGGCGAGCACCTTGGTCCAATCGCGACGCCCGTTGCGATGTTCGCGGCAGTCACTGAGCACCTCTCGCACAGTCAGAGGCCGTAACCTTTGTCCCTCGGCGTCCACGGCGCCGGCGTGCGCAGGGAGAGCAGCGGCCGGCCCGACGACGGGCACCGAGGCCGCGGCCCCTCCGCCGACCACGGGCGGCGCTTGGGCATCGCCCGACGCCATCGGAACGGTGTCGGAAGACCACTTGAAATCGATTCGGAGCAAAAACCTGCGGCGGCGGCGGCGGGTGAGCACGATGCAATGGGGGTCCCCGGAGCGGCCATGCGGACGAGCCGGCGCTCCCGCCGAGGCGCCGCGGAAACAAGCCCCAAAAGGCCCTCCCCGAGGCAAGCTGAGCACGCCGCGCCCAATCCGACGGGCAGGCAGGCGACAACTCGCGCCAGCGGCGTGCAGCGGGGCCGGCCGACGTCCACGACGGAGGCACCCGGCGGCGCCCCGAAACCCCGGCAAGCGATGGCACGGCGCAGCCGACGGCATCGCCGACGCTATGAAGCACCCGGCACTCACGTCCGCCGTCGATCCGATGCGCGGCGGGTGGGAATGGGCTCGTTGTGTCAGATTGGGTCCCCGCGGCGGCGCCGCCGAGCCTCGCGGTTGTCGATCTGACTCGTGTGTACATTCGCCATCCAACTGAAAACACTATGAAAGGAACTTCTTCCTGTTGCGCGCGGATTAAAGAAGACTGTTTCTCGTAGACTTGCCGGCCTTGCGGTCGAAAAACACCTTCTGGATGTACTTCTGCGGCTCGTCCGTGCCGTAGGCTTCCACGAACGCCCCGATTCCCGCCTCGATGGCCTCGTCCGCCCCGAAGGACGCCTCCCACTGGCCCAGGAGCCTTTTCTGGTTGGCCACGGCCTGGGGCGCTGATTCCAGGACCGCTTCGAGGAACTTGGCCTCCTCCTCCCTCAGTCCGTCGGCGTCCTCCACCAGCGCGTCCAGGAAACCCCAGCGCTCCACCGCCTCGGCGCTGACGACCTCGCCCGTCAGCAGCAGCCTCCTCGTCCTCCCCCACCCGATCAGCCCGGGCAGCAGCGCTGCTTCGACGACGCTCGGCACGCCCACGCGCACCTCGGGCATGGCAAAGTTCGAGCGCCTGGTGGCGACGCGGGAATCGCACGCCGCCGCCAGCTCCATCCCCGCCCCGATGCAGGGCCCGTCGATCGAGGCCAGGACCGGCAGCGGGATGGTGCGGATCAGCTTGCAGGCCCGGTGGATCGAGGTGATGAAGGTGCGGGCGGTGCCGGCGTCGAGGGAGGAGAGCACCGGCAGGAAGGCGCCGGCGCAGAAGGACGGCGACTCGCCCCGCAGCACGACCGCTCGGAGGGACGAGTCCGTGCCGATGGATTCGAGGTGCGAAGAGAGGGCGGCCAGCATCCCCGGCGTCACGGCGTTGCGCTTGCGGGGGTTCGAGAGGGTGAGCACCGCGACGCGGCCGCCGAAGGAGCGCGAGACGGTGGTCGTCGCGCAAGGTTCTTCGGCGGGCGGCGGGTGACGCGTGGCAAAGCTGCCCGCGGAGCCGGGAAGGCGCGGTGGGGCGGGGAGACACTGGCCGGGAACACACTGGAGACGCGGCAGAGGGGCGAGCAGAGCTCGATGCGCGAAGCGCGACGCGTTAAGAAGATTCGGAGCCATGATGGTAGGGAAATGGACGTCCGGGGCCGAAGTCACGAGGCGATTTCGTTCTGCGGATTGCGGGAACGATCAAGAACTGACAACTTTTGTAAACAGAGGCGCTGCGCGACATGCTGGGCGCCAGAGGCCTTCCGCGGGGCTCCAGCACACTCCTCGCTACCGCCACACGCGTTTTGAACGAGGCCTGGGCGGCCGTTGGGGCATGGGACCTGCCCCGGCTTCATCTGGCTCCCTTGACTGGAAGCTCTTGCGCCGGACCACCCGGATCGTGCCGGCCGCAGGCACCGCTCCGCCCGTTCTCGGAAAAAGCTTCTGAACGCTCGGACGACGCGAGGCATGGTCGCATGGGCAGCGACAGTGGCCCCGCAGACCGTACCGCCGCGCTGGCGCGCTTCCGCGAACCCGTGGAAACCATCAAACGGGGCAAAGCGTCCGGGGTAACCCTCGCAACCCTTACGTCGGACGTTTGGGAGAGTTTCTGTGCGCTGGGCTCTGCAGAGGGGCTCACCGAATAGGAGGTCGACCACGTGGTCTTCGTGGTCACCCACTTCGTGAGCCAGAGCGTCTCTGCAGAGTTCAAGGCGAAGGGGCACCTGTCGCCCTGGCTACGCAATCGAGCGAGAAATGTTGCCCGGCGGGCGGAACAGGTCATGAGAGCCGCCGCCGAAGCCGGCATCCGGCCGGGCGAAGGCGCCGTGAAATCGTACCTGCTCATCAGATGGGAGGTCAAGTGGGTACGGCCGCGGGAATCAATATTCATCTCTTCTAGCGTTCGCCGGACCAGTGATCATGCGGAATGTGTCAGAGGGATCGATTTCGTGCATTCCTCTGGCGGGTCAGTTGCGTCATCACTGTTCCTCCTGCTGGACAACATTGCCAGGACCGGCAACTACACGGCGTTCTTGGGCGTGCTTTATCACGCCACGACCCGCGAGGCGAACACGACATTGCCGCCCTTGGTTGTCTCGTGGTTTGTCAATGTTATCCGGGCGGCCACCCGTTCTTCTTGCGAAGACCTTGAAGGCTACCCGGCAACCAGGCTTTTCGCCGCGGACATGCGTCTGTATGCGCCAGATTCGACGGATTTGTTGGAACGTGCCGACGATTCCGCTGCAGCCCTATATTGTTCGCCCTCGTGCATAACCGACACTCGCGCTTGGCAGAGCTGCTTTCGATATGTTGCGTGCGGAGCCGGCTTTTCTCCGCAACCCGCCCTCCCTGAGCCACTCGTACGCCGCGCTCATGAAAGACGCTTTCTTGCGCGATGACATGGAGACGATCCACGCTCTGGAGACCGACATGGCTGCACGAGGCGTGGAACTAAATGAGCACCATAGGATGCCTCTCATGCGGGCCCAAGCGACGTGGGGTCGCGCGGACCTTGCCACGGGGCACTTTGCGGCCCTGAAGGAGCTGGGAAAGCACACCGACCGGCGCGTTTTGCTCACTCTGTTTGCTTCCATCGTCGGCCCGGACTCGACCACCCAGGAGGCCAAGGACGTCATACAAAAGATCTCGGAAATGGGGGTACAATAATTTCCTGCCATGTGGTCGAGGACGCTGAAACTCGCCGCCAAGCGCGGCGACGCGGCTGCGGTGGCCGAGCTGTGGTCGGCGGTGCCAGAGGCAGGAAACACCGGACAGAATCAAGCTACGCCCCATCCTGACCGAGTTGTTCCAGACGAGGAAGTCGCTGGCGAGCATGCTCGACGCCGTCGAAAGGCTACCGCCTAGTCTGCTCGAGATGCCGTGGGCGTGGGCATCGCTCATGCGGGTCCTCAACCGCCGGCTGAGTGCTTGGTCCTCGGCACCTACCCGTGGAACCCTTGGTCCCCATCATCAAGGCCTTCTTAACCGCAACTGCTCTCGAGGACTCCCCTCCCATCTGCCGCCGCAGATGGCAACGAAAGCCTTGGTGGGGATCAGGCCGCCGGAACGCCGGCGGACGGACAACGCCTTTCTCCACGGCTATCTCCATGCCCTGTGCATCATTCGCGCAGCTTCCGGATGGGGCGAGGCAGGAGATGGAAGACCTGGCCCGGCAGGGAATGGCTGGCATGGATTTCGAGGTGTCCGGGTTGGGGGTGACGGATATGCAGGATGTCCTCGCAGCCAACGGCCGCAGGAGCGCGGGCGCACCGACGAATCGCGGAGGCTGGCGTCAATCCGGGCACAATGTGTTGGAAGAATAGGGTCCCAGCATGGACTGATGATGGCGGTTGTGCGGGCGACTTGAGGCGTTGTAGAGTCGCTCGCGAGGGACGAGACCCTGCACCAGTGGCGCCTTCATAACGTGGAGCATCGGGGTGCTTGATCCTTTTACCCTACCGCCCAGACTTCTGATCTACCTAGGTGTTCGCGTGTCCGGAAGAGGCGGCCTTGCCTTCGTCTCTTCGTCTGACGAAGGCGGACAACCAAACATCACGACTCGGCGGTGGCCCATGCAGCCCTGCCAGCGGGTTCCGGGCCGCGGTTTCCGGCGAGTCGCTTCCGAAAATGGCCGACGGCGAGCCCAGGCGGCGGCGGCAGCGGATCTTTCCCCGCCACGACGCGCCGCCGCCGCGCCTTCCGGCTCCGCGCGTCCCGCCGGCGCAGCGGATCGCAGCTGTGCTGGCCGCGGTTTTTGCCGCGAAACTAGCTGCAATGGCACTCGTCGGCCCGTCGAGGCGGAGGCGGAGGGCGGACTGATTTCTCGTCGCCTTCAGGCGCGACGCGGGATCGCCTCGCTGGCGTCACGGACACGGTTGCCCGGGCAGAGCCACTGCTTTTCTCTTGTTGCCGCGCGGAGAACACCCTTTCCAGACCCGCACTCGGGATCACGGCACAGTCTTGTCGTCGGTTCGCGTTGCCTTTCGTCGTTCCCGAGGTGGCCGGACCCGGTCGAGACAGACGGGGCCAGCCGGCGGACGTCGGATCGATTTCCGGCGGACGGTGACGGTGCCGGAGAGGATTTTGTTGTCGATGTCGCCGACTCTGAGGCATCGTCGCCCTCGTGGCCGCCCGAGTACTCGGGGTCCGACGGCGTCGTCGCTCTGGAAAAGCACCTGAACACTGTTGCCGCCGCCACTGCCTTGCCTTCGACGGGATCTGCCGTCGTCCCGATACGGACGTTGGGCGGCCGGACGCCATTCGCGCTTTACGTCGCGCTCTTCACTTCGGCGCCACAGCTCTTTACCCACTCGCTGCTCCTCAAGTGCCTCTCGTTCCTGCCCCTTACCGCAGCTCCCGGGCGGCTTCGTTCCGAGGCCTCGCGCCGTGTACTGGAAGACGTCCTCGCTATCGGCTTGAAGCCCTCACTTGCCGATCTCAATGGTGTCATCGCTCACGGCTGCTCGGCCAGGGACCCGCAGACCATGTTCGCCGCTCTTGAGGCTTGCAAAGTGCTCGGCTACAACGTGGATGACCTAGACCGCGGCCCAGCGCAGAAGCTGGCCTCCGATCTCGGCCTATTAGGCGTGCCTGCTGCCGACCGGGATATCCTTCTCTTCGCCACCTTCTACCTCGCCGCGCTCCGCAACAACGGCGCCCTTTTCGCTCGCGCCGCCGCCACCTTCGACCCCCGCGTCCGCCTCTTTTCCGACGCCGGCATCCTCCTGCAGCTCCGCCGGGGCCTCTCCAACGCCGCCGTCAACCGCTTCCACGACCTGCGGCTCGATCCCAAGCACGTCTACTGGCCTTTGGCCGCACGTTTCGCGCTCCTGGCCGCCGCGGAGCTCGGCTCCCCCGTCTCGGCAAGGACAGTCCGGACGCGGGCCCCGCCGGGTGACGGGCTTCCCGGCGGCAGGGCGGCCGATGCCTCGCTCGAGCTGCGCTCCCTCGCCATGGCGGGCTGGGTCCACGGGGCCAAGCAGGTGCTGCTCGGGCTCGAGTCGCCCGTCGGCGAGGACCTGGCAGAGATGTTCCTCGCGTACGCTCGCGAGGGCAGGATGAAGCCAGCGCTGGACTACTGCGAGGTCCTGGCGGGCGACCAGTCCGCGGGCGAGGCTTGGATGGCGCCCCTGGCGGCGATGCTGGCGCTGCACGCGCCGCGGGTGCGGTACCCGGATCCGGACAGCATGCGGGCCGACGCGCCGACGCTGCTCGGGGCGCTGTGCGGTGCGGCGGGGGAGGAGCCCAGGGACTGGACGGCGCTGGCGATGCTACTCGCCCGGAAGGAAAAGGGGCCCGTGCCGGCGGACACGAGCGCGCGGATGGTGCAGGCGTTCCTGGAGGAGCGGAACGGGGCGGGGCTGACCAAGTGGGTGGCCTTCTGCGAGGCCCGGGCGCGCGGGACCGATCCCGACGTGCTCTCGACCGTTGCCGCAGCGCGGCCACCGGTGCGGATACCCGACACGGAAGGCTGGAATTTGGCCCTGCGGTTCGCCATCTGGGACCAAGCCGGAGACACCTACGATCGCACGGTGGCGGCGATGGACCGCAGGGGCGTGCAGTGGGACCAGCGGACGACGTCGCTGCTCATCCAGACCCATGCCCAGACGAGGCTCGCCGGGGACGCCAGGAAAGCGTACGCGGCGGCGATGGAGCGCGGGGGCGTCTCGCTGCCGAACAGCAAGGCCACATCCGCGGTTCTGAGGTTGGCCGTGGAGGACGCAAGGAGGACTGGACGGTGGGAGGTAGCCGGGCGTTGGTGGCGCGAAGTGGCGAGGCAGGGGCACCTCTTCAACGCCGAGGAGCTGGCCAGGCTCGCCGAAGGGATCGAGGAGATCGTCACCGGCAGGCGGCCGGACGATTTCGAGCGGCCCGGGGCCGGCGGGGACGGCGGCGGCCGTGCCCTGACCCGGCCCCGCCGCGGAAACTTCTCCGCCCTCGGCGACCCGGGCGCCGTCTCACCCAGCGTGCCTCCCCCGACCCCGACGCGCAGCCTGACGGCCACCGAGACCCTCTTCACCTCCATCCTCTCAATCGTCAGCCCCACCTTCCCCGACTCTCTCCCCGACGTGCTGGACACCCTCGGCAACGCCGTGCTGGGCGCGTACCGCGGCACCCCGCAGGAGGACAACTCGCGCCGCTTCCTCGCCTCCCTGGACCGCATCACCCGCTGGGTCCGCGAGGGGCCCAAGGTCGGCGATCCCTTCCAGGTGCGCACCGAGGCGTGGAAGCGGGACTGGGTCGTGCGCACGCTGGTGCCCGCCATCCTGGACGGGCTGGGTCTGAACGCGAGGTTCGCGATCCCGGGGAAGGAGGCGCCCTCGGGAGGCGGGTACCGGATCGCGGACGGAGTCGCCGAGGCTTGGAGGGCTGTGTCTTCGGACCCGAGCGTGATGCGGTGGGACGTGCGCGAGTTCTACCGCTCCAAGAGGGACCTGGACGCGTGGCGGGAGCACTCCGCGGGGAAGGAGACCGGGGAGACGGCCGCCACCCGGGTGAGGGAGGCCTACGCGCGGCTGCTCGTGCACCGCCGGCGGTACGACGAGGCCAGGGCGCTGCTTGCCGACGGCGCGGCCGACCCGGCGCAGCTGCGGCGCGAGCGGGCGCTCTATTGGCACTTCCTCTCGCGGGCGCGGGACCACACCGTGCTTGCCGTGGCGGCCACGGCCGACCGGCTCATGCCCACCACCAAGGGCCACGGCATCCCGCGCGGCCTGCGACCGCTCGCCGCGACGTCGCAGCCGCACGAGGACGCGCTGGCGAGGGAGTGGTGCGCGGCGGGGGAGGCGCTGGGGTGGCAGGGGCGCGTGCTGGGGGTGCTGGGGAGGCCGGCGGTGGACAGGGCGAGGGGGGAGGAGTGGATCCTGGCGCCGGCGCATGATGGGGACTTCAGGGGTGTGTTTGCGCTCGTGCCCAAGTAGCCCGTGGAGGCGTCGCGGCGATGATGGCAGTCTAATGATACGGCTGTCTAACGATACGGCGTCCGCAAAGCACCGGCTACCTCTTCCCAGGGTATAGTCCGCAAAAAGGCACACTCTAGCACACCCACGGCCCGGCGGTCCGCTCCACCGACGCCACCATCTCCACGAACGAACGCTCCGGGTCCCCGTCGTCCCACTCCTGCACCGCCGTACGCATGCCGCCCCGCGAGGGGGGCACGGCGCCCTCGACGTCGCCGGCGGGGGCGGGGGTGGGCAGAACGTTGGGTATGCCGGCGAGGGACATGGCGCGGCGGAAATTGTTGGCGATCTTGCGGGCTAAGGGCGGAGGGTAAGACCTGCGCGATCGGGGTGATGTGTGCGCGGGAGGTACCCACCGAGGACTCCGAACCGCCGGCCGTACGCATCCAGGCATTTCGCCACCGCCCACGCGTCCTCCACGAACCCCCCCGCGCCCTCCCCACCTCCCCCTCCAGCCTCGCCACGAGCTTGACCCCCGCGAGCGCCACCGCGCCCGCCTTGAGCGCCGGCGGTACCAGCAGGGGCTGCACCCACTCCAGCCCGGGGTCCGCGGCGAGGCGGCACTGCAGCAGCCTGACGAAGGAGAGGGTGCACGCGAGGGCGGCGGCGAAGGCGGGGGAGCGGAAGAGCAGGGGTGCGGGGGCGGCGGATGCGGGCTGGGGGAGGTACAGATCCACGGGCAGGGCGAGAGAGGAGGAGACGGCGTCCAGGACGGCGTGCGCGTGCGCGGGGTGGGAAAAGTAGGTGCCGGCCGAGGCGAGGTACTCGGAGGCGTCGCCGTGGGTGAGCGCCGGGAGGTAGTGCGCCGGGAAGGAGAGCGTGGCGCGGTCGCCGAGGCGGCGAAGGAGGTGCGTGCGGGAGAGGTAGAAGGATTCGCCCTGGGAGAGGGACTTGGGGTCCTTGGCGGCCGCGGTTGGGGGGTCCACGCCGTGCTGCTTTGCAAAGTCGCGGAGCTGGTGGCGGACGAGGCAGAAGAGGTTTCGAAGGTGCTGCGCCGAGAGAATGGAGGCGCGGTACCGGAACATGGGGTCGATCATGTCCCGCACGACGGTTTCGCCGGCGTCCTCCGTCGGGTGCTCGAGAAAGTCGCGCAGGTCGACGACGGCGCGGGACATGCGGTCGCTGCCGACGGTTCCACGGAAGATCAGCTCGAAAGCGCGCTCGGGCTCTTCCATGTTGAAGAAGAACTCGTGGCACGGTAGCGGGAACCTGTGCAAGAGAGAAGGGGAGGAATCAGGCTGCCCCTCCAACGGTTCGCGCCCCAAACTACAACCCACCACTCGGGCTTGAAGTAGGAGCCCAAGGGTTCGCGCCCGACGAGGTTGGCATAGGTGCTGCGAGCGCAGGGAAGTTGATCAGCTTGCAAATAACTCGCCATGCGGCAGGGCGACCCACCAATCGATGGTCGCGAACGAGATCCAGCACCGCAGCAACATCTCGTTGTACACCCACTCCGCGGCGCTCGACGCCCCCGCGAGCCCAGCGAACCGCGACCCCTGCACCCCCCCGCTGTGCGGCACCAGCTCCTGGAGCAGCTCCACCCCGCTCCCCAGCAGGTCCCCAGCCGACCCGGCCTCGCCCAGCGGGACCATGGCCCAGAACAGGAGCATGATGGCCTGTGCGGCCTCGAGCTTGGTGCGCAAGGGGGAGGCGTCGGCGAGCAGGCGTCGGCATGCGCCGGCGTAGGCGCGGGCGTGGCCGAAGCGCTCCGATTCGGAGAGGCCGCGGACGTCCGAGACGGCGCCGCATGCGGCCATGGCGAACACGAGGGCCATCGGGGGGCCCAGGTACGGCGAGGGGCGGCCGGCGAGGGCGGCCTCGAGGGTGGGGCGGTGCAGCGCGGGGCGGAGGGCGTGGTAGTGCGACCAGAAGGCGGCCAGGCAGGCGGCGAGGGGATCTTCGATCCGACGAAATGGGCGAAAGTGAACGGAGGACAAGTTAAGTGGAGGGAGTTAGCTATATGGAGGGCCGGGGAAGCGGCAGGTGAACCCACCAGTGGGCGCGGGCTCCGGCGACGTGCGTGGCAGCGGCGGCGCCGGCACGCCCTCGCTCGGCATCTCCCCCGACGACGCCCTCCCCGCCGAGCTCCCCGACGCCGACCCCGTCGACGGCGTCGGCGGCGACTCGCTGCCGCCGCCCCGCGCGCCCCGCTTCGGTTTCCGCTTGACGCACGGCCGGCCGACGCGCGAGCACCGCTCGCAGCTGCGCAGCTCGCGCACGTAGCGGCACGACTTGCGCTGCTCGTGGCATGTCAGGCTGTGGGCGGGGCAGGAATTGGCGGTGGGGAACGGTGGCGGAAGCAGGGACGCACCAGCTCGAGTGCATGGTGGCCATCGCGAGCTCTCTTCAGAACCTGTCAAACGAGCGCCTTCGGGCGCTTTGCGGGCGCCATTCGCTCGCCCATATCCGGTTTCGGCAGGCAGGCCCGCGGCGAGGCGCGAAAGCTAGCTGGCGGGAACCTCCGAGGCGGCAACCGGGAAACCCGGCCGAACGGCCGAACGGGAATCATCCGCCGCGCACGCGCCGCGCATCACGCTGCCGGCAACAGCGGTTGGATGACCCCTGGGCGGATGCCCCGTGGCTCCGGGGCACTGCGTCCCCGGGGATCCGCGGGGACGCTGGGAGGAATCGAGGGATCCCGCGAGAGGGCCTTCGGGTTCTTGGTCGATTTCGAGACCGGTGGTTTTCCGGCCAGGGCCACCCGATAGTGGCGAGCGGCGCGGATGGAAATACGTTCGATGATCTGCAGATGTGGGCGAGCGGGCGGGGCATCCGCCGAGTCGTCCAAGGGGGCAGGCGGGGAACGGAGGAGGAGGCGGGAACCACGGGGGCGAAGCAGGATTCCCGGAGTTTTTGAATAAGCCTGCGTCCCTCCCGTGCGCCCGAAATCACTCCGAACTATGCGTATTCCCTCTTCGTCCTCGACCCGATGCGAAACCGTGCGTCCGGACGCCGGGAAGCAATCCCGGCCGCAGAAGGGTCCAGCGGATTCCTAGGTCCAAACCACCGCCGCCCGGTGGCGGGCTTCAACGAACCACCGCTCCGGCACTTCGGCGCGTCGGATAACAGGAATTGCAGGCGCAGCAGCGTCCGTCGGAACCGTCTGCGGTCCGACCGTGGCCCATTCTCACGGCGGGTCATGGTCCCCGCGGCGGAGAATGGCCACCGGGAGGCGGAAACCTCCCTCCTTCTTCGCACACGGCGCCACGACGCTCCAGAATACATTCAATGGAGTCACATAGATACCGGCATCGGAGTGAGACATGTTGGAAGTGCAGTTTAGGGTTGTGCATTCTATCATTCAGCCTCGTTAATCCAAATGCCTCTTTTCAGTAGACCAGAACAAGGAGCAGCAAACACGCTCAAATGACCAGCCATCAGACAATGCCATCCACCCCACATTGCCGCCTCACGCCGCCGGCCAAACCGGCATCTCCACCATCTCACCGACAACCAGCGTCCCCGTCGCCGCCACGAAATCCACGCGCTGCCCCCCCTCCGCCCCCCAGGGCTCCCCGGGTGCCGCCACCGGCGACGGCGGCGAGATCCAAGGGTCCGCGAGCGCCTCCCCCGCCGTCGGCCTTGCCGCGGGGTCCGCGCGCAGGAGGGAGCGGACGAACCGTTCCGCGGCCGGCGACATCCGGCCGGCGGGGGAGGAAATGCGGGCGCCGGCGATGCGGTCGTACAGGTCGAACATGCTCGCGGCATCGTGGAACGGCGACCGCCCGCAGAGCAGCTCGTACGCGACGCAGCCGACGCCCCAGAGGTCGCACTTTTCCGAGGCCGGCTCGCCGCGGACAAGCTCGGGGGAGAAGTACAGCGGGGTGCCGACGAGCGTCCGCAGGCCGGCGGTGCGGGTGGAGGCGCAGCCAAAGTCCACCAGCACAGCGGAGGAGGGGTCGTGCCGGTCGCGAAGGACGACGTTGGCGGGCTTGATGTCGCGGTGGGCGATGCCGCGGGCGTGGAGGTGGGCGAGGGAGTAGAGGAGGGAGGAGACGATGGCGACGACGGTGTGCTCGGGGAGAGGGCCGCACTCTTCCGAGTAGGTCTGCAGGTTCTGTGAAGGGGGGTTGGGTCAGGCGGGATTCGATTTCCTGCTGCGTGGGGGAACGCACCGGGCCTTCGATGTACTCGAGCACCAGCGTGAACCGCGACTCTGTCTCGAACGAGTCGAGCAGTTTGGGGAACCCGGGGTGCCCGGCGGCGGCCTCGAGCGCCGCGGCCTCGACGGCCCACCGCGCCCGGGCGGCGTCGCGCTCGGCTCCGGGCGGCGGCTTCCGCACGGTCTTGAGCGCTACCAGAGCGCCGGTGGCGCGATGCCGCGCGAGCCGCACGGTCGCGTGGCTGCCGGCACCGAGCAGCGACAGCGGCTCGTAGTCGCCGCGGGGTCGGCGCGGCGCACGGGCCGACGCCATAGGAGGCGGGGGCGGGGCGGCGAGGAGCGTCTTGCAGGTCATTGGCGGTGAGCGAAGCGTTCGTCGAGACGAGAGGAGGTGCGGAAAACCCGGGGAGGTTCCCGCGGCGGCGATCGATTAGGGACCCGCCCAAAGCCTATCCCTCGTGCACCGCCTCACCGGCGGACACCATCCAACAGCAAGCCACAAACCGGGGAGCACTCTCCCATTACGGGTTGGTTGCAAGTGCGTTGCAAAAGCTCCGAGCACCCACCGGGCGCCGATTCCCCTGCTCCGGTAAGCCCTCAACCGACGTCAGAAAACCACTGCACCAGCCCGTCCCTTCGATCTCCGCCTGTTGCCACAGTGACTCGAGTCGGCCCCGAAACGAACTTTGGAGGACCCGTGTGCATTGGAGGCAGCAATTAGGTTACGGAACAGTCTAGGGGGAGTGGGCCGGAGGGAATGGTGCATCGGGGGCGGGGGCGGTGCTAGTCGTTGGAGCTTCCGAATACTCCGCTTCCAAACTCTCGAAGAGCTTCGTTTTGCGGACCTCCCAGTCCGGTCATAGATCGCATAGATCACATGCCATTGCGGGAGAGCATGCTTCGTTCTCCAGGGCTCCGGGGCACTTGGAAGCGGTTCGCTCTCTCCCCTCGGCCCGCCCGATCTCGCATGCCACATACACGAAAGGAACATCAATGCCGGCAGCACATCACATGTTTGGGACCAGATATACGACGGTGCGTCCAACCCCATCCTCGCAAAACGTAGCCACCAACAACCCCCATCTCCTGTCCGCCCGCAGGCGAGCCGGCCATTGACTTGGCACGGGCTTGACGATCCCGCGCGCGGTTCAACCCACCCAATCGGATCCTGAACATCGGATCCATGCGCACAACGGCCGAGGTTTTGGTACAGTGGGTGTCGCCAGCAAAGAAGGACGGACCCTGCGCTGCCCCGCTGCGCAGGCCGATCGGGTCACATCACAAGAGGCCGTTCCGTAACCTCACAAGTGGAGGCAAGCAACGGACCAAGTCCGAGGGGTGTCTTTGGCCGTGCGAAATCCAGTCAGCTGAGGCGGGCGGGGAACGTCAGAGAAGGGACGGGCTGGTGTCCGGTGGTTCGAATCCAAAAGTTGAACTGCAGACTACGCCCGGCCGCTGCCGTGGACCGAGTGCACGCTTGCCTTTGGATCTTCAGGCCGGTTGTGCCTCACGGCTCCTGGTTCGTGGTGGATCGGATGATGTCAGAGCCTCCAGACCGGATAGACTTCCGGCCCGCTCAGCCAATGACCGCCCCGGACGAACCACCGCCGCCCATTTAGGGGCGAACCTCCCCGCCCTGCCCTCATCACCGAAAACGAACCACACCTCCCACCGCTCATGACCTGCAAAACGCTTTCCCCCGCCCCCGCGCAGCCGATGGCGTCGCCCCGCGCGCGCCGGCCCCGCGGGGACTACGAGCCGCTGTCGCTGCTCGGTGCCGGCAGCCACGCGACCGTGCGGCTCGCGCGGCATCGCGTCACCGGCGCTCTGGTAGCGCTCAAGACCGTGCGGAAGCCGCCACCCGGAGCCGAGCGCGACGCCGCCCGGGCGCGGTGGGCCGCCGAGGCCGCGGCGCTCGAGGCCGCCGCCGGCCACCCCGGGTTCCCCAAACTGCTCGACTCGTTCGAGACCGAGTCGCGGTTCACGCTGGTGCTCGAGTACATCGAAGGCCCGGTGCGTTCCCCCACGCAGCAGGAAATCGAATCCCGCCTGACCCAACCCTCCTTCACAGAACCTGCAGACCTACTCGGAAGAGTGCGGCCCTCTCCCCGAGCACACCGTCATCGCCATCGTCTCCTCCCTCCTCTACTCCCTCGCCCACCTCCACGCCCGCGGCATCGCCCACCGCGACATCAAGCCCGCCAACGTCGTCCTTCGCGACCGGCACGACCCCTCCTCCGCTGTCCTCGTCGACCTCGGCTCCGCGTCTCATGCTGCCGACGGCATGCGCTCCTGCGTCGGCACCCCCCTCTACTTCCCCCCCGAAATCGTCCGCGGCGTGCCCTACTCGGCCCGCTTCGACGTCTGGGGCGCCGGCTGCGTCGCCTACCAGCTCCTGTACGGCCGCTCGCCGTTCGACGACTCGACGAGCATGATGCAGCTGTACGACCGCATCGCCAAGGCCGACCTGTCGTTTCCCGCCGGGGTCGCGTCGCATCCCGCCGAACGGTTCGTCCGCTCGCTGCTGTGCGCGGACCCAGCGCGCAGGCCGTCGGCGGGGGAGGCCCTCGCGGACCCGTGGATCTCGCCGCCGTCGCCCGTATGGGAGGCGCGCACGTCCTTCGACGAGGAGCCGGGGCAGAGGGTGGACTTCGAGGAGAGGACGGGGACGCTGCTGGTCAGCGGGATGATGGAGATGCCGGCGTGGGCGGCGGCGTGATTGGACGATGCCGAGTGAAGTGGATGGGCTGCCTGACATCTGGTCATTTCGTTTGTGCTGCGTTTTCTGGTCTACTGTATGTATGTGGAACTGCGAGATTGTGCGACCGTGGAACTTGCTGTAATGGATCCCGATACTCCTGAACCGCGGCTCTACCTCGTCCAAGCGCAATCGGAGAGAGCTCCTGCGGGCCCGGACTGCATAGTGCCTGCTTGGTGCAGGGGTGCTGAACGCCTGAGGTTTTCGCTCGGGTGCCATTTCCGCACACTTGAAATCGCGACTTTCTCGGGGGAAACAACGGGGAGATTGGATGATTTGGGGCAGCATCTCCAGTGTCTGCTTTGCTTCGCAGCTCCGCAGCTGTTGCGACCGTAGCAACGCTTCCAGTGCCCGCTCTCGCAATGCCCATTCGCCATTGGCATCTTCGAACTGCTCAGCATCGGATCCACTACGAGATTACATGACAAATCCAATCAGTCTCTATAACTTCCAAGTTCTGGAGCCCTTCCGATCCCATCCCAATCCTTCGGCTGGCAAAAGTGAGTGAGTCAACTCCCGCCGATCCTCCCTGTGTCCCCCTCCGGCCACCCGGGATCGTCGCAGACCAATGTAGCGGACGATGCCGAGCTTCCCGAACGATAGCACGCGATGCTCCCCCTCGCCAGCTGCTCGCGGAACGACGCCCACGCGTAGCCTTCCACCTCGTCCTCCTCCGAGTCCGATTCCACGTCCTCCGCGGTCCCGTCCGGACCGAGTCCCCACGAGTAGATATCGTGGCACCCCATGCAAAGCCGCGGCCCCGCGTCGTCGTGCTCGGGTGCGGTGCCGTGCGGGCACGGCGCGCACAGCGCCGACACGGCCGCCGCCTGCGCCGAGGTCCAGTACGCCGGCGGCAGCGCCTCCGCAAACAGCGTGCGGCGCACGTCGATCCCGTTGCGGTGCGGCGGGGGGAGCCGCGTGCGCGCGAGGGCGGTGAAGTCGGGGGGGGACACGGGGCCGGAGGACGCGTCGGAGTGCGGAGCGGCGGCGGGGCCGGGGGGGCCGGGCGGCGCGGGAGCAGGGCGGCGGCGAGGGCCGTGGCACGGCGGGCGCTTCTTCACGGCCATCGGAGCCTGCGTCGGCCTGGAAACTTCGTCGGTGTGTATTATTCGCGTGGCCTGAAAAAAATGGCCGATCAAGACGACCCCGATCTCCGCTGCCCTGGCCGCCCAGAGGCCGACAGACAATCACCGAGCCTGCCGTGCATGCCAGAGAAACCGCGAGGCACGCAAACAGTAGCTATTCATCTAATGAGCGAGTCACTTGCGTCTTGCTTGTGTCTGGCGCACACCACGGCGGCCGGGACAACGCGAAAAGCGGTTTTTCCTCGTAGGATCTTCCACCGCGGCGACGCGCACGGTCTGTCCAAGCTTCTGACAGATTGTAGTGCTCCAGTAGTATATTTCATACATCAGAGGCCACCGTTTCCGATTCCCGCACTGCAAGTGGGCCTACTTGGAGAGCGACGAAGTGACGAGGAACTTTCGGGACTCCGAGCCGGCCATGATGTCACCGCCGGCCGCCGCACAGCAGCCGACGAAACCCCTCGGAGCCGGGCCTGGGCTTGCCGACGGGTGCAAGCTCAGATGCACCTCCATACCGATCGCGTGCGCGGACGATGGTCCGGATGAGCGGACGACCCGCCGATCTGCGCTGCAGCTTGGGCCCGCGACCCGGTCCGTACGTCCACTTGGCCACCGAACGGCACCCGGGACCTGCTATCAGACCTCCATCACAGGTGCTGAGTCTGTAATCACCGGTCGCCCGTCGCGGCCCTGACCGCCTCCCCCAACCTCGCCAGGGCCGCCTGCACCGTCCCCCTGGGCGCCCCAAAGTTGATCCTCGCCCAGTCCTTCCACCCGCTTCCCCCGAAATCCATCCCCGGGCTCGGCCCCAGCCCCGCCTTTTCGAAGAAGCCCTGCACCCCTTCGCTCAACCCGAGCTCGCGCGCGAGGGCGGTGCAGTCCAGCCACGCGAGAAAGGTCGCCTCGGGGCGTACCACCTCCACCAGCCCGCCCGCCCCCCCCGCCGCCGCGGCGAGCAGTTCGGCGTTGCCGAGGAGGTACCCCCTCTGCTCCTCCAGCCACGCGTCGCAGCTGCCCGAGTATGCCTCGGCGGCGGCGAGGCAGGGCAGGATGCCGGGGGCGGGCACGATGCCCCGCATCGCCGTCTTGAGCTTGGAACGCAGGGGTTTGGAGGGGACGACGGCAAAGGCGTAGCCCAGGCCGGCGATGTTGAACGACTTGCTCGGGCTCATGAGGGTGATGCTCCTGTCCGCCAGATGGGGGATGGAGCCCGCGGGGGTGTGCTTGGCGCCGTCGAGCACGAGGTCGGACCAGATTTCGTCCGAGACGGCGATCAGGTCGTGTCGCGTGCAGATGTCGGCCACCTGGGCGAGCTCCGAGGGGGTGAGGGACGTGCCGGTGGGGTTGGTGGGGTTGCAGAGGAGGAGCACCGAGGCCTTGGGATCCGCGGCCTTGCGCTCCAGGTCGCCAAAGTCAAGCACCCATCGCCGGCGGCCGGTGGCGTTGGAAATGACCGTCCCGATCCGCGAGTCCAGGAACCCGCACCGTCCGGGGGCAGCCAGCAGTGGCGGGTAGTTGGGCGCCTGCACCAGCGCCGCCTCGGCCCTTCCGGGCGTCTTGACCCCCATCAGGGCCGCGTGGAAACCCGGCACGACGCCGGGCAGGTGCACGATCCAAGTTGGGTCGACGTCCCACCCGTGCATCTCCTTCAGCCACCGCACGATCGACACCTCCAGCGGCGCCACCTCGTGCGGGTGCGAGTACCCCAGCACCCCGTGCGAATCGAGGTACGACCGCAGCCGCGCGAGCACCGCGGGCGGGGAGCGGAACTCGGTGTCGGCGACCCACATCGGGATCACGTTCGGGTGCCCGTCGGCACGCGGGGGGGCGGAGTTGGCGAGGGCGTAGCGGCAATGCTTCATGGCGTAGTGCGGTCCGCGGTCGACATGTTCGTCGAACGGCGCGGGCGGTGAGGATGCGGAGGAGGACAGAGCCCGTGGCGCGGGCACGACGACGCGTCCCAATAACTGCCCATGCCGAGGCCTGGGAAGAACATCGGTGTTCATAGATCGGTGAACGCCATAAGATGGCCGGAATGCGGCTGGAGTGGGCAGCCTGCCACGCATCTTGATGGCGTTGTCAGTGTTGTCTTGTTTGATCGTGCGATCGAGTAAATCGCTCATTCTATCCAACATGATGGGCGTTAGAGGCCTTCAGCGGGTTTATTCTACTCTCCTAGCTACCGCTTCACGCGTTCTTGACGAGACCGGGGCGGCCGCCGGGGTGGGGAACCCGCGCCGGCTCCTCCTTGCGCCCCCTCCAACGCGCTTCGCGGGATCGTGCCGGCCGCGCGCCCTGCCGCGCCGCCCGTTCTCGGCACGAGCTTCCGACCGCCCGAAACGTGTGTCGCCGCCCCGCACGCGCGGCAACGGCCGCTCCGCTGCCGCCGCGGACCGTGAGGCCGCGCTCGCGCGCTTCCGCGACCTCGTGGACAAGAGCAGGGCGAAGGCGCTCGGCACGTCCTTGAGTTCCACCGCCGAAGCGGTCTGGGAGAGCTACAGTGCGCTGGGCTCCGCGGAGGACCTCGCCGCATCCGATGTCGACCACGTGGTCTTCCTCGTGACGCACGGCGCGGGACGGGCCCTCGAGAGCGCGCACAAGGAGGGAGACCAGCTGTCGCGGTCCAGATCGCGCAGTCTGGCGAGAACAGCCGTCTGGCGGGCGGAGAAGATAATGAGGGCCGCCGCCGACGCCGGCATGGCCCCCTGCACGAACTCCATTCATCACTACCTGAGGGTGCGCTTGCCCGATCTCTCGTGGGTTGCCGCGGGCGATCGCCATTGATCGTTAATGATCGTTACCGGCCAGCAATCACGCGGGATGCGTCCAAGCGATCGATTTCGTCCGTTCATGCGGCGGGTCCCTGGCGCAGTCGCAGGCGCTTCTGCTGCGCGGCCTTGCCGAAGCAGGCAACTACACGGCGTTCCTGAGCCTGCTTCACCGGGTCACTGCTGGCGAGGCCGTCACCATGCCACATCTGGTGGTCTTCCGATTTGTGGAAGCCATCCGGAACGCCAATCGCGGTTCGTCGGAAGACTTGGTTGGCTATCCGGCGAACCGAGACGCCCTCGCGGACCTCCAATGGTTGGCGCCAGGTTGGAAGGGGCCGTTCTTTACCGGCAAACCGGACCCCCTGGAAGTCGCCGACGATCCCGCTGCGGCCCTCGAAAGCTTCGTGGCCTCGCAAAAGGCAGAATCCATCGCCGACCTTTGCCGCCCGGGCATGGAGCCGGGTTCCGTCAACCGCACGCGCAAGGTTCTCCAGCTCTTTGCCCTTGTCGTACGGTTCTCGCGCGCCCGGGCCGCCGAAAACGCCGGTCCCGGCGCCCTCCGCATTAACTACGGCGACCTGGGTGCCATCATCACCGCGCTCGTGGACGGCGGGCACCCGCGGCTGGCCAGGGCCGCCCTGGACATGCTCCTCGAGGATCCGCTTTTCCTCGGCAGCCCGAACGCCCTGAACTCCTCCTACGCAGCCCTCATCAAGGACGCTTCCATGCGCGGGGATGTCGCGGCGGTCGGGGCGCTCGAGGCCGAGTTGGCGGCACGGGGCGTCGAGCCGAACGACATAGTCAGGGCACAGCTCCTGCGCGCCCGGGCGCTGCACGGCCGGACGGATCTGGCCAAGGAGCAGTTTGCGGCCCTGAAGGAGCAGGGAAAGCACACCGCCCCGAGTGTCGTGCTCGCGCTGTTGGACTCGGTCGTCGGCCCGGAATCCACTGCCCTCGAGGTGAAGGAAGCGGTGCGGAGCTTCCGGGAAGCCGGGGTCGCGTTCAACCGGGCCGTGTGGTGGTGCGCTTTCCGGCCCCTTGTGAGGCGCGGGGACGTGGCCGCGGTGGCCGACCTGTGGTCGGCGGTGCCCAAGGAGGAACTGGAAATGGTCCGGCTGCGCCCGATCATCAACGAGCTCTTCAAGGGCGACAAGTGGGCCGGGGCCATCTTCGAAGTCATCAACCAGCTGCCGCCCAGCATGCTGCGGATGCCGTGGGCTTGGGCGACGCTGCTGGAGCACTTCAACTACAACCTGAAGCGCTTCGAGGCGGACGGTGCCTTGGATACCGTGGTCGCCGTCTGCGGGGCCTTTTTCGCCGGTAAGGCGCCCGAGGCCGCCGACTTCCCCGCCCGCGCGACCCCGGCCATGGTGGGCATCCGGCCCCCGCGGGGCCGGCGGGGGGACAACGCCGTGCTGCACGGGTACCTCCACGCGCTGGGCATCGTCGCGCAGCTTCCGGACGGGCCGAAGGAGGAAGTGGAAGACCTGGCCCGGCAGGGAATGGCTGGTATGGGGTTCGAAGTGGCTGGCATGGGGGCGGAGGAGATGCAGGATGCGGTGGCGGCCGGCGGCCGCGGGCAGGGCGGACCGGAGCGCGGAGGCCGCCGTCGTTCCGGGGACTGATCATTGCGGTTTGCATTCTGAACGGATCGATATGGCAGGAGATCATGTTCTTGACGTGGATCGAGATGCTTCAGTAGAGGCGTCTAGCTCGCACCTGCCTTGCGAGAAATCCGTCTAATCTCCTAGATGATTGTTTCGGCCGCCTTCGGGCCCGTACGTGGACTCGCTTCAATGCAAGGGAACGAAAGAAGCCCGCGACCGACACGACCGACACGTCAGCGCCCGCGCGACGCAACCCAGCACGAAACACCAACCCAAACACCGCTCCCCCGCACTCCACACCACCGCACCTGAAGCCATAAATGTCCGACCCTATGCGCAAGTCCACCGGCGAGCAGGTCAAGGTGCGCCGTTCCCCGCCGCCGGCCGCCGCGGGAGGTCGCATGACTGACCTTGCGCCTCCCTCCCCCTCCATAGGAGAAGGTCCGGCACCCTTCTGCACACCGGTAGCGACATGAAGGCTGACGCTCAGGGGGAACAGATGCAGCCGGACAGCACCAAGGGCCTCGGGCAGCAGATTTCGGAGGGGCTGACCGGGAAGGCGGACGACATGGCCGGGAAGGTGCGCGGCGCTTGCGGGCTCGTGGACGGGGATTGATCAACTCACCGCGCGTCCAATTACCGGTTCACTTCGGCGCAGGCCCAGCCGCAGGAGTCCAAGGTACACTTCCCCTCGCGCCCCTCCCCCCAGTGATCGTGCTGATCACCCTCCCCCTCCTTTCACAGGGCGTCTTCCAGTCCATGAAAGACACCGTGATGGGCAACGAAGGTGCCGGGAGCAAGATGCAGGTGCGCGGACGCGGGCGCTCCCTCTGCGCAGAGGTGTGCTGATCGAGCCCTCCCCCGTCCACGCAGAACGAGGCCGACAAGGCCCGCACCCCTTGATCCGCCGCCCCTCTTCGACCTCCCCGACCACCGCGGGAGGCTTCTTGCGCAAGATTGATTGTATCGATTACGGATTAGCCGGCACATACACCCTTTTGATCTTTGTCGTCGTGGCTCTCGATCTAGTCCGCTCCTGTCCCGACTTCCGGGATCCCCCTCGCCCATCGCCGCCCATCCAAAACGCGCGCCGCGGGTGTTTCCGCGTCGCCCGGCCATCCCTTCACTCCTTCTTGCCCGACTTCCACGGCACCGTCTCGTCCGGCGGCAGCGGCAGGAACCTGCTCACGCGCCGCTTGTAGACCTCGTAGTCGGGGTACTTGCGGATCGAGAACCACTCCGTGACCCACGTCGAACCCTGTCCCGACCGCGGAATCAGCCCCGGCACCGGGCATCGGCGCGACCGGGGCGACCCACCTGGAACAGCCCCGTGAGCCCGATCGCCCCCGCGCAGGACCAGTTGACCCATTCGATCTTCCCCCTGCTCACCGCGGCCACCGAGAAGAGGTACACGGCCCACCAGATCGACTGCTCGGCCCAGAAGTTGGCGTGCCGGGTGTAGCGGAACCACCCCCGCGTCAGGAACCCCCGGGCGATGTCGGCCCCGTCGGGGTCGTTGGCCGCGAGCTTGATCTCCCCCTTGCGCGCCGCGTACTTCTTGTTCTGGAACACCCACTGCTGCTCGTCGGCCCAGGTCTCGACGAGGAGGAAGCCCAGGAAGCCGGCGGCGGCGTACAGGTCCAGGGAGGTCCAGCCCCCGAAGCCGGCGCGGAGGCAGACGTACGCGGGGAGGACGATGGCGAGGAGGAGGGCGTGCTGCTGCGTGGCGATGAAGGTCAGGTTGAGGAGGTGGAAGGCGGGCTTGGGGAGGAGCTGGAGGGGGTCGTCGGGTCAGATGGCATTCGGCGAAAAACGTGGCAGCGACGGGTCGGCAGCAGTTGGCGACCGTCTCCAATCGGATATTCGGGCCGATTCGAGCTCCCGCCAGGCAGACCGGCCCGTCCGTTCCCACCTGCTACCCACCTTCTTCATCTCGATCCAGCGGTAGTCCTCCTCGCCGTTGTACCCCCCCTTCCTCCAGAAATTGAACGTCAGCCTCAGCCCCCACAGCGTCGTGAGCACCGCAATGAGGACTACGCGCGGGTTGGTCAGGTCCGCGGCCGGCGGCACGCGGAGTTCCGAGAGCGCCGTGAGCAGCATCGGGTTGGCGTGCAGGGCAAAGTGCCACGCGTAGACGAAGGGCACGATGGACCACTGCCTGTCGACTGCGGGATCGGGCGGGGGGGCGGGATCGGGGGCGCGGAGCCGGGTCAGCGGCGTCCCGATCCTGCTCCCCGTCGGGGCACCCACCCTGGCTGTAGTCGTCGGTGATGATGGCGACCACGAAGCACTCGGCCATGAGGAACAGGCACGCCCAGATGGCCGTCACCAGCGGGTCCTCGTTGAGGTAGACGTTCTTCAGAGCGTCGAGCGACGTCGGCAGCGCCGGCGGCTCGCGGAACGCCGAGAGGAACACCGGCCGCACGGCGTCCCAGTCCCACAAAGGCGCCGTGGCGAGCATCGCGGCGGGAGGGGCGATGCGGCGGAGGGGCGACGGGGTTTGTTTCGCGGCGCGGCGGGAATCGGCGGGCCGGACGGATCGGGTCAGCGCGCGCGGGGACCCCGGCCGGTGGCTCGGCCTTGTTCTTGCCCATCGGGACTCTCCAGGACAATGGTGCGTGCATTTGCGGATGTCGGAGTTGATGATGAAGCTGTGTGCGCCGCAAGAAAGGTCCTTTCTCCTGCTCTGGAAGGAGACGAAAGTCACCGGCGGTGGGGCGACCCGCAAGCCCGGCGTCTTCAACCTCTACCGACTCGAAACCACTAAGGGACAGCTCTTCTCATTTGATACAACAGCTGACCGAAGCAGCACGTGGCAGCATTCCAAGCATGGCATCCTCCCCCTCGAGTCCAATCGCAGCTCCATTGCGGCCCGCCTTCCCAACCCGATCTCCGCCTCCATCCAACCAAACCGACCCTTGCAGCGTCCGTCAAACCCTCTCCGCAGCAGCCCACAGCGCCGCCGGGCACGCCGCCACCCCCCTGCGCACCAGCCCCCTCACGGCCTCCTTCTCCTCCCCCTCGAGCCCCGCGGAGCCCAGCCCCCTCGCGCGGGCGAGCCACAAGGCCCACTTCCCGATCTCCGAAGACCACCCTGCGAACTCGGCGGGGTCGAACGCGAGGCGGTGTCCGATCCGCGCCAGGAACTCTGCTTTGCACAGGGCGGTTTCCGCGGCGGGGAGCCCGCACACCCCCGCCGCCCACGCCGGGTCCGCGGGCGGGCCGTCGCCCAGCAGGTACCCGCTTGCGGCGACCAGGGCGGCCAGGAACATGCGCCTCCCGCACCTCGCGCGCAGCTCCGCCGGCATCGCCGGCGCGCGGGAGAAGCGCACCAGCAGGAGCAGCGCGAGGTCGAACACCTGCCTGGGCGCGGCGGAGCGCGCGAGCATGCGCACGACGAATTCGCGGAGGGGGCACGAGGGCGCGGAGGGGTGCGGGCGGGCGGAGGAGGGGAAGGCGGCGGCGAGGACGAGCACCGCGAGGTCTGACACAGTGGGAGGGAGGTTAGGCGGGTCCCCGGCACCAGCAAGCACAGGCGAAGGCATACCGATCATCCCGTTCAGGCAGTCGTCCCTGGAGGGCGGCAGGGCTGCCGGGGGGGCGTTCCCCGCCGGCGAGCCTCGGGTGTCCCCCTCCCCCTTGCCGTCCCCGGGCCGCAGCACGACGGTGACGACCGGCACGCCGTGCAGCACCTCCGTGGTCTCGGACGCCGGCGACGGCAGCGGCGCGGCCACGGCCGTCGCGTCCGACGCGAGCGATCCCGACCGCGCCTTCTTGGCCTCCCGCGGCGGCGGCGGCCCGGCGCGGCGCTTCCCGCCCGCGGGGCCGAGCGCGGCACACGCGAGAACGTCCAGCGGCGTCGGCGCGCACATGTTCGGCGTCCGGCGGGTGCGCGGGAGGAATGTGATTTCGATCCCGACCCTGTCGGGACTCCGGGTGACGCACGAGGCGATCCGACCCGGATTGCTCATCACGTGCCGATCGGTTCCGGCGCCGTGACACCGCGGGCGCCGACGCTCCGTGCGGCCGGCAGCCATCTGCGGTGGTCCGACGGCGGCAAACCCGGCTAACTAGGCCGGGCGGAGACTGGGCGGGAATCGAGGAGGCCGTGACGCAGGGTCCCAAACACACAGCCACAACGCCAAAACTGCCGGTGGCAACCCGGCCAGGCACCTCGGCCCGCTTTTCCGAACCTCCGGAAGTCGTCCAGAGTGTCCACCACCGCGTCTCCGCACGTTCCGGTGGGTGCGGCGGCGGTCCGATGCCCACGAGGCACGTGCTTCTCGGCTGTCAAGCGCGCCTCGCCGCCGGGCGCTCCGCAGACCCCGTGGGAGCCACTGGAGATGGTTTCACTGTGCGGGTCGAGATCTGCGAATGCGGGGCAGTTGCCCGGGTCGGGACATGTCCAGAAGCACGCTGCATCGCTCTACTCCAGATACTCGCCACCGAACCGCACCTTAACTTTGCCCAACACACACGGACCGCACGAAACAACGACCGGAATAGACCTTTTTCCCCCCGGCCTGTCGGATGCTGCTCCGAACCTGATCGGCGGGTGTGCGCGGGAACCGGGACGGCCACCGCACTTCGGTTACCCGCCGCCTCACCCGGCCCCGCCCCGGATGGCGGCGTCCACCACCTCCATCACCGCGAGGCACTTCTCCTCCTCGAACCTCCTGCACACCACCTGCACGCACACCGGCGCGCCCTCGAACGCCTCCCCGTTGCCCCACGTCGCCGCCACCCTCTCCTCGTCCCCCGCCTTTGGCATGTAACCCTCCGGGTGCGCATCCGAGGGGAGCACGAACGAATGAGGCACGATGCCGGCGGTCATGTCCAGCAGGTTGAATCGGGCGGTGTAGCTCATGTAGGCCATCTTTCCGTGCGGGACGGCCGGCAAGGGAGCGGGGGGCAGGATCAGCGCGTCGATCCCCGCGGCGTTCCACGCGTCGAGCGCGCGGCGGCGCAGGGCGTCCTTCTGCCTGTTCAGCTGGCGGATCGGCGGTCAGGACAGGGCTTCCCACAGGGGCGGCCCGCGACAAGATCGCACCTGCCAGAACTCGTACGCGCCGATCTCCTTCCCCACCGCGGGGGGATCCACGCCAGACCCGGCACCCACGGATCCCCGCCGGCCTCCACGTCCCGTGCAATGTCCTTGGCCCCGTCGGCGGTGATGATCCGGACATGCAGCGCCGCCCCTCCGTAAAGCACGGGGAAATCGAACGGCTTGACTTCGTACCCCGCCGCTCTGAGCTTGGCCACCGTGTCGAGCACCGCACGCTCCACGGGCGGGGCGACACGTTCCAGGTTGCCGTCGCCGAGGAGGTATCCGAACACCGGCTTCCGCACCTCCAGCTCCCGCGCGGCATCCCCGTCCCACGGCATCCGCAGGCACGAAGGATCGAACCTCCACGGCTCCTGCGCCAGCACCGCGCGGACGAATATCCCGCACGCGGCGAGGTCCGGCGACATGGGGCCCAGCGAGGAGACGACGCTCTCCATGCCGAGGAGGGAGTTGCGCGCGCCGCCGTAGGGGAGGCGGGCCGAGGAGGGCTTGAGGCCGTAGAGGGAGTTGAACGCCGACGGGACGCGGATCGACCCCCCGCTGCATGCCGGGCGCAAGGTGCCGAGATCAGCGATCCCACCCGTCGGCCCGCATCGGCCCGGCGACCCACATGTCGGTTCCGACGCCCAGCGGGCTGCCCTTCATCGCGAGCAGCGCGCCCTCCCCCCCGCTCGAACCGCCGCACGTCAAGGTGCGATTCCGCGGGTTGGTCGTCGTCCCGAACACGGGGTTCGTCGTCTCGGCGACCATGAGCGACTGCGGCACGTTGGTGCGGACGAAGAGCACGGCGCCCGCGCGGCGCAGCGCGACGACGAGGTCGCAGTCCGCTTCGGCGGGCTGGTCGGCGAACGCCGAGTAGCCCATGGTGGTGTCGATGCCCGCGACGTGGAATTGGTCCTTGAGGCTGATCGGGAGGCCGTGCAGCGGGCCGACGGGGGCGCCGGTGGCGGCGAGGTGCGCGTCGAGCTCGCGGGCGCGCTCGATGCCCGCGTCGATGAAGATCTCGGTGAGGCAGTTGACTACCTATGATGATGGAAGGAATATAAGGACACGGGAACCCGGCGGGGCGCGTCTGCGGCTAACCTGGTCGGCGACGAGCGCCCGCTTCCCGAACGCCGTCACGACGTCGACGGCGGAGAGTTCGCCCGACGCGAGGGTGCGCAACAACGCCGACGCCGGCGTCTCGGTGATTTCCAGCTCCCGCTCCGTGAGCTTCCCGCATTCCCGCGGAACGTCCGTCACGTCCCGGCGCGATTCGGGGACGGAGACCTCGACGCCGAACCGCGCGTACGCCGCCTTCTTGGCAGCGAGCTTGGCATCGCGGACCGATTCCCAGGACTGCGGAGGCATGGGCGGCGGGATGCTCGCGCGACGGGGCCGGGAGACAGGAATGTTCGGCAGAGCCCTGGCTGACGTTGACCCTGCACCCGCCCGAGGACGGATGGTGGTCTCGCCCGGCTTCTAAGGAGTTGCCTTCCTCGGTACTGGTCTTGCATTGTGTTCGACGGGAGCGCGACCGGGGCCAGATTTTGAACGGTACCGGCTCGGTGGCGGAGACAGACCTCTTCCTCGGACGTCCGGCTCCAATGTGCCATCCATCCGCGCCGACCGCCTACACACCCCTCCTCCTCAGCTCCCCGTACAGCTTCCCGCCCGCCACCTTCATCGTCGGCCTGTACACCTGCCCCGCCCACGAATCGAACCCTCCCTCCCCCATCCTGTTCGCGCCGCACCATCCGTCGCAGTCGAAGTTGAGCACCAGATGCGCCAGCACCAGCCTGAGCTGCATCCGCGCCAGCGCCTGCCCGATGCAGTTCCGCGAACCGAAAGAGAATGTGGGCAGGTGCTTCCGCGTCTCGTGCGAGGACGGGTCCTTCCACCCCTCGCGGCCGCCGAGGTGCGGGGGGAGGAACCGCTCCGGTGCGAACCTCTCGGCGTCGGGGCCCCAGAACGCGGGGGAGGTGGAGATGGCGGCCGAAGCGACCTCGAGCATCGTCCCGGCGGGGACGGGGTGCTCCGCCCCGGAGGCGTCGGGGAGGACGAGGTCCTGCGGGGTGTAGCGGATGATGAAGGCGGCGATGGGGCGCAGGCGGAGGGTCTCGGTGAGCACTGCGTTGAGGTAGGGCAGATCTCGGAGGGCAGCGTGGGAGATGCGGCGGAACCCGTTGGCGTCGACAGGCGGGGCAGGTTCGAGAGCGGCGTGGGCAGCGTCCAGCTCAGCACGGAGGCGGTGCCACGCCCGCGCACCGTGGAGCATCAGGAAGCCCGCGGCAAAGGCCAGCGAGGAAGAGGTGGTCTCCTGTCCCGCGACGAGGAAGAGCGCCGCCTCGGAGACCACCTCCCGCGCCGTCATCCTGTACCCCGACTTTTCGTCCGCGGAATCGCACAGGGCCTGGAGGAGGTCCTCCCGCTTGGGACCCCCGCCGGCGCCGGCGCGGCGCTCGGCCACCACCCGTTCCGTGAACTCGGCCATCCCGTCGAGCGCAGCCCTGCCTTCCCTCACGTAGGGGACGAAGGACAGCCAGCCGGCGTCGATCCCGAGCGAGTCCAGCGCGCTGCGCAGGCCGACGTAGGTGAAGGCGCGCGAGACGGTGCGCCGGATGTTGGCCGGGGCGAGCGGGTCGGCGCTCCGTCCCTCGGGCGAGTGGGGGACCAGCAAGGAGCGCGGGCGCAGGCCGAAGGCGAGGTCCAGGATGGCGTCGAGGGTGTAGGCGTCGAACGCGTCGACGAGCTCCACGGGCGAGTCGCCCTTCGGCCCGGCGTCCAGCGAGATGCGGAGGAGCAGGTCGGCCACGCGGTCCTGGACCAGCGGCTCCACGCGCTCCAGCGCCGAGGGGGCAAAGGCGGGGAAGACCAGGCGCCGCCGCAGCCGGTGCCCCGAGTCCGCGCCGCGATCCTTGTTCTCGAAGGTGAACACGCTGTCGTCGTCCAAGTACGGCATCCTCAGCATCCGGAACACGGCGGGAGGTTTGGGCAGATCCAGTTTCACGGTGGCCAGCTCGGCCAGCGCGGCATCGCCGAGGAGCACCTCGGACGGGCCGACGCGGACCACGGGGCCGAACTTCCGGATCAGCGCGAGGTTGTACGGCACGAAGCCGCCCGAGAGGAAGGCGGCGAGGAACCGCACGTTGGTGAAGATGGAGGAGACCGTGCCGGGGAGGCGGGCGACGGGGCTGGCGAGCAGGCGGAGGGTGCGGTACGCGAGGTAGGCAAAAATGCCGAGGAGGAGGAGCTGCCACGTCTGCATCGCGGTTCGGGGACTGCTCGAAGCAGATTGTCCACAGTCCGTGAGGAGAACACAATGGAGCGCCGCCCCGAAGCGCAAATGTCGTGGAGCGGAAGGGCGCGATCGGGGATCGTGCAGTCGCCGCTCGTCCGCATACACTGGAACAGCGCACCCTAAGGCGAACGAGGCCGCGCCATTAAGCAGGCGCAGGCCCCGGGCAGGATCGGCACTGCTCGCGAGCAATCGAGGCGCCGCACAACTCTCGCTCTAGGTGACTTTAGCCGAGCGCCTTCAGATACAATAGTGCTCTCCCAACTCATCCGCCCTGCTTCTTCCCGCCGCGTAACAAGCCCCTGAAATCGTCCCACACCGTTCCGCTGTCCGCACCGACACCATCCCGTCCGATCGGGATCTCGACCGCGAGCCCGTTCTCGTAGGCGTCCACCTGTTTGTTGAAAACATCCAGGAATGCAGCGCTGGCGCCGATCGTCGCTTCGTGCACGGCCGCCTGCGACGCGCGCGCACCACGGAGTCCGAAATCGGGCGACGAATTGACTTTCCGGAGATAACTTTCCGCCGTGTCAGGGCCGGGCATCTGCGCGGGCGGCTGGGGCTTGAGTTGCGGGGTGCCCAAGACCACCTTGGTCACGGGGGGTTCCCTGAGCTTCTTGACGGTGCGCAGCAAAGCTTTGTCGACCCTGGTCAGGAACCTGGTCAGCAACCGGACCGGCCGACGAGCAGCAGACCCACGCGTTGAGGTGCTTGTTGTACTTGACCACGAGCTGGCCCAGCGCGTCCACCTGCTTTTTGTGCCCCTCGGCCTCTCGCTCCGCGGCCATCTTGGTCTCGGCATCCCGCACCGCAGCAGTCCTCGCCTCGGCCAGCTCGCCTTGGAGTACGTTGATCGCAGCGTTTCTGGCAATAACGATCTCTTTCGCCTCAGCTAGCAAGGCTTGCAGGCCTTGTATGCGCTGGGCCTGCACGTGGTTTCGCTGCTCCAACGAGAGCAGCTCGGCGTCCTTCCCCTTGACGGCTGCTTCAAGCTCTTTCTTCTCCTTGTCGAGCTTGTCGATGAGGTCGGAAGAGAGCACCTCGCCGGCCATCCACTTCTGCTCCATCTGCGCGGTCTCCTTCCGGGCGTTCTCGACATCCCTCCGGGCAACGGCAACGTCCTGGCGGGCGTCAACAGCCTCCTTCAGGGCTGCATCAAGCTGCGAGCGGATGTCCTTGGCGTCCTGGCGCGCCGCATCGAGCTCAAGAGCGGCGGTTTCCAGCCTGGACTCGAGCTCGGCGCAGGCTTCCTCCTTCTGGGCGAGCTCCTGTCGAAGCTGGATCCAGCGACATGTCAGATCGCGAGGTGGGCAGTACGCAGCCGGACCCACCTCGGCAACAGCTCCGTCGCTCGCGGGATCCGGCAGCTCTGCAGCCTCGGCCTGCACATTCGGCATCTCGTCCAGCCGAGCCCGCATCTCTTCCAGCTGCTTTCGGAGATCCTCGTTGTCCCGATCGCACGCTTCCATGCCGGCCAACAACGCCACGAGCGTCGCGTTCTTCTCGGCTAGCTGCTCGGCCGCTGCGACCGCCTTGGCCTGCTCCGCGGCAAGGTTGGCTTCCATTCGGGCCACATCGACGTCCCTTGCGTCCAACTGCGCTCGGAACGCGGCCTCCTTCGCCTCCAATTTCTCTGCGAGCTCCGCGTCCTTCCCAGCAATCAGCTCGGCCGCAGCCTCGGTGCTCAGCAGCTCGGCCCGCAGTTCCTCTTCCTTCCGGGCCAATTTTACTGCCACCTCGTTCTCCTTGGCTTCCAGCGTGTGTCGGAGTTCGGCATCCTTTCGGGCTACCACTTCTCCCTCCCTTGCCTGCAGCCCGGCGGCGTGCTCGGCATCCTTTTGCGCGAGCTGTGCCGCACAGTCAGCCTCTTTCGTAGCCAGTTGATGGGCGAGCGAATCGCTCTCGTCCGTCAAGGCGGCGTTCTGCACCTCGAGCTCCTGATTGCGGGACAGGGCCGAGGCCAACTCTGCTTCCTCCTGGGCGAGGTTCGCCGCCAACTTGTCTGAGCTCTCTCGCAGCACATCATTCGCCCCGGCAAGACGCGCGCACTCCGCTTGGAGGTCTGCAATGATCTGATCCTGCTCGCTGCGGGCCTGGTTGGAGCCGGCCAGCTGTCTCTCGAGGTCCGCAATGAAAGCGTCTTTCTGCTGCTGTTGCGCGGCGCTCCGCTCCTCGACTCTGAGCAGCGAGCCCCTCAAGAGCGTAATAGCCGCCAGCGCGGCGACGAGTTGCTCCACGGTAGAGCGCCCGCGGTTCTCCGCCTCCCGCAAAAGCTCATTCTTGGCAATCAGATCCGACTCGGTCTGCCAGGCGGCGGCCGCAGCCTCTTCGTTCCGGAGGACGAGGTCTTCCCGTTCCGTCGTGGCTTTCGAGGCCTCTTCCCGTTCGCGAATGAGCTCCCGTTCCTTCGCATCGAGCTGCCGCACTTTCTCAACCAAAGCATCTTCCGTGGCCGCCAAGTTGGCCTGGAGCCTATCCACCTGTTCCCTGAGAGCAATCAACTCGTCGAATGCCGGGCCTGGAGCAGGCCCTGTAGGTGGAGGATCCGCTGCCGGCATACGGAGCAGTTCATCGAGCTTGGAGCCAACCAGCTCCGCCTGACTCGTCAGCATATTGTTCCGCGTGTCATCCCAGTCGTCGCGTGCCACAGCGCCGGTTTTGGCTCCTTGGGAGTGCAGAAATAAGAAAGCTGCAAATGCCTCCACAACGGTGACCGCATCGTCTGCCGCAGTGTAGCGCATGGTGATCTGCTTGTTGTCGTAACGCACCAAACAGTCCTCATACGGGTGCGGCCCAAAGTCGATCGCCCCGGAAGTCGCCGTGAGGCTCCGGATCCCCTCAAACACGGCCGTCCTGGAGCAGGAAGACAACGGCAGAACTTCGTCGAGGAAAGCAAAGACGTTGTCGGCGACGAAGCCGCGCACGTCTTTCGGGAACCAGTTGTTCAACGAAAACGGCGGTTCGACGCTGGGCAGGCGCGCCATATACTTGACGAGCCGTTCGACGACCACTCGAGGGGGATCGTGCCCATCGCCCTTTAAGTAGGCGTTGACCTCGGCCGCCGTAGGCTTCTTTTTCGCCTTCCCCTTCCGCAGCGTCACGGGAGGACTGGGCGGTTCCTGGGAGTCTCCCGGCGCCACCCCCGGCGGTTCCAGGCCGAGATCGACTGGCCCTGCGTCTGGTCCGTCCATTGTAAACGCTCGAGAGCGCGATTCGCTACGATGGCGTCCCCCAGCGCTGCGACACCCTGTCAATCGCTGTTTTGAGAGGCTGGCTGGCCAGCCAGCGCCGCGCCGCAGCTCTTTGACACGCCTCTACGCAACTCCGGAGCTAAACTGCTTCGCTCAGAGATCTTTAGAGAGTTCATCCGCACCGATTCGCTTTGGGCGGCCATGCGGTGGTTGGTCGGAACAAAGGTTGGTCCGAACGAAACACCGGAACGACGTCAACCAAGGTATCGGCGGAGACTGTCCATCTGCGTGGCCCAGGGCATAGTTGTTCTAATTGCTCCGGGGGACTCTGCTCCGTATCGAGTCACTTGCACCTAGTATCTGGTTCTAGTACGCAGCCGAACTGCCTTGCCGTTGACACAGATTCGCCGAGACCCTCTCGCCCTTGACTCCCGCATCCTGCCCAACGCGGCGCGAATAGCAAGAAAGATCACCCGAGGGAATGGTTCGGAACCCTGGACCTAATACCAACAATGTGCCGATTCGAAGTCCCAGCGCAAGTTCATCTTGATGGCGCAAGAAACCGGCTCGGAGCTGACAAAGCCTGACGTCCCTTTGCCGCCCGGCCGGCCGTAGGACCGACGAGAAACACTCGCCCCTTTGCAAAGACCGGAGACGTCCGCCATGGCTCCCGTCAGCAACGTCATGCGCCGGGCTAGTATCGCCAGCGAGGCGCTCGTCGAGAAGCTCGAGGAGCGGGCCAAGGAGGGCAAGCCGATGGAGGACCTGGCCGCCCTGTCCGTTCCGACTTCGTCGGCCAAGAAAGGCTCCGTCGAGTCCTACGTTCGCTACCTCGTATCTGCGGGACTTTGCCCACTTTCTGTTGGCTTTGCGCTCCAGAAGGGCCGCGTTTTCGAGCCGCGAGTGATACAAGGTGCGCCCACGGGTTTCGGTGGCCGTTCTCGGTGGACCGGTGACCCATTGCCATTTGCTCTCTTTTCTCGGGTCACGGTAGATGTCTTCCTTCTTCGCGACTTCACCATGATGTCTTTCTTCCTGGGCGCCGTCGGCGCGAGCCAGCTCATATTTGGCCTGCTCGACTCGATCCCGGCGGACTCCAAGTCGCCCCTCCTCCGCTACTTTGGAGCCCATTTTAAGCGGATCAAGGAGCAATACGGCACTAGCCGCTATTCGCAGCGCGGCACGACGTCGGCCGCGGCGGGCGCGGCCATGCTCGGCACGGCCATGGCCCTGTCGGGTGCTTGCCCAGGAACCGCATGGGTTGCCGCCGCCTCGGGCGTTCCCGGTTCGGAGGCCGTGATTGCCGGCGGGCTCGTCGGCGTGAGCCTGTTCACGGCCGCGGAGCGGAAAGTGCTTCCAAAGTTCTTTGAGGCGAGCAAGGCGTCCGAAGTGTCGCTGGACAAGGCGGTCGGCACCGGCTACAACAAGATGGCGCTCGTCTCGTCGGCCGCCATGATTGCCGCGGCCGTCGCTTTCAACAAGCTGACGCCCAACAGCCAACCCCACTTTCCGGTGCCGCCGATCACCGGTATTCTCAGCGCGCTGCGGGCCCCGGCTTGGAACCCGGTCTTGGCCGGCGCGCTCATGGGAGCCACACAGCTCGTTCGTGTCCCGCGTTTTGCTCCTCGTTGCGTCTCGCTCACCCCCTTTCGCCCATTGCAGCCCATGGTCCTCTTTGGCGACACGTTCCTCGGCACCAGCACCCCGTTCGTCTCGCTGCTCGCCCCCTTCGGATGGCTGTTCCGCCGGCTCGGCCTCACCGACGACAAGTCCGAGGTCTCCAAGTTCCAGCCCGTGATCAGCGCCAAGACCGTCCTCAGCGGCTGGGGCTTCCTAGCCATGCTCGCCTCGGGCGCCTACCTCTCTGCCAAACTCGGCGGCACTAGGCACCTCGTCGGCGGCCTCGTCGGTTCCGGCGCCGGCGCCCCGTCGATCGTCCTCTCGAGCAAGCACCCGCTTCTGCAGCCCGTGCTCGCGGGCGCACTACTGTGGTTCGGAGCAAGGACGGCCCTTGGATGTACGACAGGTCACGGTGGGTAACACCGAAAGATGCCGTTGATCGTGGACCTAATTGCGTCCTTCAGGCATCTCGGGATTCGCGCTGCTCCTCACCAACTCGGTCATCGCGACCGCGGCCATGTTCGGATCCGGGATCGCCACCGCCCAGATCCTGAAGTACCTGGCGTGAGCTGCGTTGCTCCTAGGGTGTAAATATGGGACTGCAGCGTGCGGAGGAGTCACTCGGGGTCGATAGATCGATAGAGGTTCATCTTGATCATGAACCATTATGCCGGCAGCCGATCCATCGATCCATCAAGCCCATTCGTCGCAGATCCGCTCGATCCGACGCGCAAGATGGCATCTGCGCCTGAGTCACTCCCACGCACGGCGCAGCGAAAGGAGGGCCGGGGATCGAAGACGACCAAGCGTGACGACAACAAACTAAACATCCCCCCCCGAACGGGATGCAGGGCCTGGGCCGCGTCCCTCGCTCGGCCAGGGCCTTGCAGCGCTCTGCACAACGTGCTCTGAGCCTGGAGGGCCGGCTTTCGGGGGCGCACAGGACGCCGCCGGGTAGGAACAGATGCCGAACCTCGGGCCTCCTTCCCGCTGCCTGCCGAGGGCAAATCCCCCGGATCGTCGGTTTCGACGGCGGCGTCGCCCTTCGGACCCGGATTCTAGGAGTACGATGCCTCGCGGTCCTCGCGGAGCCGGACCGCTCCTTCGCCGTCACTGGCCTTCGCGAAGTGCTGTTCGATAGCAGCCGGACGCCCCTCTCGGGAAGGGCGGATGCCGTCTGGACGGCGTACCGGGCGCTGGCGGGCTCAACCAAGGACTTGACCGCGGCGGACATCAAGTCGGTGGCCTTCCGCCTGTCGGAAGCCGTCTTGGAACTTGCTCGGACGGGGTCCAGCGACCAGGAATTGAGATCGCTCGCAGAAGAAGCTTCCGCCCGCGTTCGTGCCGTCGCTGGTGATGCCGCCGCCGCTGGCATACCGGTGAGCTCCAAGGTGGTGGCATGGTACCTTCACCTCTGTCGGATCTGCGGGACCCTCGGGTGGGTGTGGGTTCTAGCACTTGATTCCACCCGAATTCTGATCCTCTTGAGCAGGGATTATGCTGCCTGTGCCAAAGTGGTCGATTTCGTTCACTCTTGTGGGGCATCTTTGGGCGGCGCCTGGCCGTCTCTTCTGAAGGGGCTCGCCGTCGCCGGGAACTATACCGCCTTCCTCGCGATCCTTTTCCGCGCTGCGTCCCACAAGGACATCGGCCCACTGCCATTAGCTACCGTGCCCTACTTCATCGCCGCGATCGTCTGCGCCCGGCACGGATCCTCGGAGAACTTGACAGGCTACCCTGCTGTCACCGGCGCGGCGGCGGACCTGCGGATTCGTCCTCCATCTTCTGAGCCCCTTATTGGCAGTCAGCGCCAACACCCAATGACGGAGGATGGGCCGGATCCCATGGAGGTAGCCGAGGATCCCGAGGCTGCATTGCGGGCCTACCTCGCTTCGGGCGAAGCCGAGCGGATCGCCGACCTGAGCCGCCCAGGCATGCCGGTGGGGACCATCACGAGGGCCCGCAAGCTGCTGGAGCTCCTTTCCCTCGTGGCCCGCCAGCAACGCGACGGGCGCCTGCGCGGGCCCGTGCCGCTGCAGTTCTTTGTCAAGGCGCTTTTGGAGGGCGGCAACCCGCGCCTTGCCCGCGCCGCCCTAAACATCCTGTACTCGGAACCGTACTCGGTTCCCCCGTCGGCGGCGCACTACGAGCCACTGCTCGAGCACGCCGAGCTGGCTGGCGACGAGGCAGTGGTCGGGCTCGCGGAGGACTTGGAACGCCGCGGCGCCCAACCGAGCCCCGACGACCGCATGTCGTTCATCAGCGCTTACGGCAACCTCCGTCAGTGGGACCGCGTGCGGGAGCAGTTTGTCGCGCTCGTTGCGGAAGGCGGAGAACTCGATAGCGGGGACGTTGCGACGCTCGTGGACGCGCTTGTCGGGTCCGCCGCGACGGGCGAGCAGGCTGTGGAGGCCATGGCGCTCCTTGCGGGGGCGGGGATTCCGCTGAACGCGGACCGCTGGAACCAGGCGCTGCTGCTCGTTGCCGAGAGGGGGGACGCCGCGGCTGTCTCGGAACTGTGGGGCTCAATCCCGGAGCCGGAGTACGTCCAGGCGGGCACGGCCGTTGAAAAACTCTGTCAGGCTGCCGGCGACTACAAGGGGGCGGTTGCCGTTCTGCGGACGCTCCCGGCCTCGATGTTGTGGTTGCCATGGGTCTGGGCATACGCATTGGATTATCTCGGCCGCCGGATGAGACCAAATGACGATCCGGCGCCTGTGATAGCCATCTGCAGGGCACTTTTCACCGGTACGGCCATCGACTCGGGCGACCTGTTCGCCCCGGCTGCGGAAGCACTGCCGTTTGCCGGTATCGCCCCGCCGCCCCTCGTTCGGCACCGCAAGGCAGTGCTCCGAAGCCTCGTGAACGCCCTCGCCGCGTGCAACCGCCTCTACCGGGAGCAGAGGCGCGAGATGGAGGAGCTGGCGCGGCAGGCCCTCGTCCGGGCGGGCTTCGAGGCGGAGGGGTTGGGGCTGCTCGAAATGCAGGACGTCGTGTGGGGAAAGCTCAGCGGGTGGCGCGAGGCACAACGTGTGGCCGAAAGCGGCTCTTCAGATGCGGGGCCCGGCGACGACGGCGCTGCAAAGACCGGCAGGAGGAGGGCAGCCACGCTGCCGGCGGAGCTGCTGGAGCTTTTGGAACTGCGGAGCCAGGAGGCGAGCGAAGTGCCCAGCGAGGAGGAGAGCACAGCGAACCAAACCCCGAGCAAACCGCGGCGGCGGAGGCGGGGCCCCGGATCGGATGCCAAGGTGCTCGTGGACCTTCTTGAAGATTCGGGAAAGCAGTCGGAGGAGCACGACGGCAGCAATGAGGTGCAGGACGCGGATCTCAATCCGCCGCCACGTGACCGCCGCGCATCCGATCGGATTTCGCGGGAGAAGGACACCGGGAACGAGGTCAAGGCGCTCGTGGATCTTTTGGAAGGCGCCAGATCGCGCGCCAACGGCCAGCCCGAGAAAGCATCCGAGCTCCTCGACGGACAAGAGGGCGGGATCGCAGCGGAGGATCGCCGTCCCAAGCCGCCCCGGCGGGTCCTCGCCGACCTCGTAGGCCCCGCGACCACCGCGCAGGAAGTGGCGCGGGCACTCGCGGCCGTGGAGTCGGCGGGGATCCCGGTGGGCGCGGGGCTGTGGACGACGGCGCTGGAGCTCCTAGCGTCGCGCGGAGATCCGGCGGCCCTGGCCGAGCTCGCGTCCCTGGTGCCCGGCGGGACCCGGGTGGACCACAAGACGATTGCGGATGCCATCGCCGGGCGTGCGGGGAGCGCAGGCGAGCTCCTCGAGTGGGTGCGGCCCCTGCCCCCCCGCGTGCATGGGCATCCGCCGTTCTGGGATCCCGTGATGGCGAGACTTCGCGCGCTGGCGCGGTCGGATCGGAACGACGATGTGGAGCCTGCGGTCGCGCTGCTCTCTGCGTTCTTCACCGGCGGTCCCCCCGGTGCGGCCCAACCTCACGGTTCCGCCCGCGACGTCGGGCCTTGCCCCGGCCTGGCTTTGACGCGCTCTGGCGGGAAACGGATCTGGCCAGGGTTCTTCAACGCCCTGCGCATCGCGGAGCTCCTTCCGGAACCGCACAAGGCGGACATGGAGGCCCTGGCCCGGGACGCGCTGGCACGTGCCGGGTTCGATCCCGGGGATGCGGGGCGGGAGGGCCTGGAGGACTTTGCGCTCCGCACGAGGCAGGAGCTGAAGGCTGCGCGCCGCGCGGCGCGGCTTGCGGACGCCGGACGCCGGGATCGCGCTGCTCCTCCGGCGTCCGTGGAGCCGACGGCCGAGGGGGAGGATGCCGCGGGTTCCGAACCCCGCGCGGGGGCGGAGAAGCCCGCCGTCCCGGAGGCGCTGGTGGGGCTCCTCGCCGGCGCCGGCCGCGGGACGGCGCCGCGCGCGGACGCGGGAAGCCGGCGCCGTGCGCGGTCCCGGGCGCCTGTTCCGTCCGAGGAGGCGCGGACGGATGCCGGCGGGGTGGACGGGGAAGCAGCCGGGGCGCCGTCAGAAGCGCCGGCGGTGCCGCAGGCGCTGCTGGATCTGCTCGGCTCCGCCTTGCGGAGGGAGGAGGGGCAGCGGTGGGATGCCGCGGGCGAGGGCCGCGGAGAGGGAGGCGGCATGCGGGGGAGCCGCCGCGCGGATCGGAGGAGGGAGCATGGCGGGGAAGAGGAGGCCGACGTCGAGGAGGGGATGGATCGCGTGTGAGGGGCAGATCAGGCCCGTATGGGGCAGATCGAGGGGGCGGACGGGTTTCGATTGGGCCTATGGGAGATCACGGATGTAGATGTAGCCCCCGAGGACCAAGGGACCGAACATCCGACACAGCGTTCCCCAGATCAGAAGATGCTATTGATGCTACATTTGAAGGAGAGCAGATCCCACAAGTGGCGTGCCCGGCATGCCGTGTGCCCGGGCCGCGGTGGTTATGTACACGCGGAACGTCCGCAAGAGACAGAGCGAGTCCAGAACGAATCAGGGAAGGATGCCGATGGGGTGGGAGGGAGGAGGAAGAAGCAAGTGCGGCAGCTCCGGCAGGCAGCCTAGCGCGGCACGCCTTCTGCAGCGGGCTTGGCCACCGGCAGCGCCTCGGCGGCCCTCCCCGCCGCCCTCTCCACCTTCTCCCCCACCCTCTCCGCGGCCCGCTCCACGCGGTCCCCCACCCTCTCCGCCACTCGCTCCACCCTTTCCCCCACCCGCTCGCCGGCGAGCACCACCCTGTCCTTGACCTTCTTGAGCAGCGCCTTCCTCCCCCTCTCGGCCTCCTCGTCCGCCTGCTGCCCCTCGAGTCGCGCGAGCACCCATTCCATGCCCACCCGCGCCTTGCCCACGTTCTTCTCGAACCGCTGCACGCCGAACGCCTCGACCCTCGAGCGGAGGAACGAGCCCCCCGTCCTGAGCGTGCACGACACGAGCGCCTCGACGTCCACCCGCGTGCCCGACCCGGAATCGTCCGGCCTCAGGGTCGACCACTCGGTGACCTCCATCAGGGTGGTGTGGGTGATGTTTTTGGTGGTCGTGGTCATGGTGCGGGTGCGGGGGTCGACGACGGACTGCTCGAGGATGTAGCCGTGCATGGCGACCTTGAAGAGCTGTTTTGCCGGCGGGACCCCGGCCGACGGCAATATCCGCGATATAAGGAGGGGGGAAAACGGGGTCAGGCGCGGGCATCGCGGCGGGGCGGCTGTCGACGCACGGCGGCGCCCCACGCGGGCATGTGGTTCGTCTTGACCAGCAGCCGCAGCGTGTGCAGCGAGCCGTCCGCGGCCACCCGCCGGTCGAGCACGTCGGCCGAGAGGACGTGCGACGCCTGCGGGTTCGGGTACTTTGCCCACACGCCGCGGGTGACGAGCGCCCACGGGTGGCTGCGGGGAGACCGGTCAGCGGGGGCTGCATCGCGGGGCAGGCACTCCCCACCCGTACTCGTAGCTCGTCGAGAACCGCTGCGGCATCGCGGCGGCGGCGTGGGGAGGGCGAAGGCTACGTCACCTTGCGCGGTCAGAGCCGCTTGAACTTTCGAAAGCTCACTCGCAAGCACGGACCAACAACCACACAACGTGTCGCCGGGAGCCGGGGGCGTCCTGCTCATCGGGGAATTAAAGGAGAAGACAACTAGCAGCGTGCTCCGCGGCTGCCCTGTCGCCGAGCCGCCCTCGAAGCCGCCGACCAGGGGTTGCGTCAACGCCGGGAACAGCGGTCGGGAACCCCTGAAAGGCGCCGAAACTCCACTCTCCCAGTTCCCTTCTTTTTCTCCTTCTCTAACATATTGCTGGCACGGAGTGCTGGGAAACACCGGCGTCCCCCGAGCCCCTGCGCGGGAGGACTTCGAACGCCGCCTCGACGCGCTCGGGCTCACCTCGGCCGCCCCCATCGTCCCCTCCACACTGTAGGGCCCTGGCAAGCCCGTCGCCCATCTACCCGGCCCCACGCCCTTGGTCGACATGTTCGTCCTTTCCCGCATTCCGGGATGGAACCTGGACAACGTGCTGTTCGACCGGGGGTCCGGGATCGCCCCGGAGAACCTGGGCAGGGGGGCGCAGGCGCTGGTCAGGATCATGGCGGAGGATGCGCGGGCGGGGGAGAAGGGAGGAGGGAGATGTGTTGCGGGATCGCGGAGCGCGGCGGGGAATGGGAAGGTGCTGCGCGCCTTCGGGCCCCGTGGCAATGTACTGCCCCGCGTGGTTTCAGCTCATCGATCTGGCATGTCTTTGTCCATTGTATTGGGAGCGGTCGACTGTATTGGAAGCGGATTGGGCCTTCCTGTCTGCCCAGTGCGGGCGCGGATGCCCTTTCGTAAGCCGCCCGGGTCCGCATTTGCGGGAGACACCGCAAGCATGACGTTCGGATTCGACACCACGGCCGACGAGGCCGCCGCCGCCCTCGCGGGAAACATCAAAGGCCGCAACGTCCTCGTGACGGGCGCCTCGCCGCGCTCCCTGGGCTCGGAATGCGCGCGCGTCCTCGCGAAGCACGGCGCGGCGCTGGTGGTGCTCGCGGGGCGGAACAAGGCAAAGTGGGCACTCCCCGGCGGGAACGAGTGAACGCGGACCGAGATTGATGTGCGGCGATAGGCTGGAGGAGACGGCGGCCGCGATCCGCGCCGAGACGCCCGCGGCGAACCTGCGGCTGCTGGACCTCGACCTCGAGAGCCTCGGCTCCGTGCGGAAGGCGGCGGCAGAGGTCAACGGCTACGAGGAGCCGCTGCACGTGCTGTTCAACAACTCTGGGATCATGGCGACGCCGTTCCGCGTCGTCGGGGACGGGCTCGAGTCGCAGTTTGCTACCAACGTGGGTGGCATCGTCGCGGGCGCCGGCGGAGCGGCAGCTGAAGTTCAAATTGAAAAGCACATCGGGCACTTTCTTTTCACCAACCTGATCATCAACAAGCTCCTCGAGGGGAGCACACCCGAGCAGCCGTCGCGGGTAATCAACGTGACCTCGGTCGGGCACGTCCTCGGCCCCGTGCGGTTCGACGACCTCAACTTCCAGAACGGCAAAGTCTACGTAGGTCACTGCCCGTCGTTTCTTGACACCCGCCCACCCCTCCCCACGTCAAAGAACCCCTGGGAAGGCTACGGCCAGAGCAAGACCGCCAACATCCTCTTCTCCCGCGCCCTCGCCGCGCGCTACCCCGGCCGCATCCTCTCCTTCGCCCCGCACCCGGGCAGCATCGTGACCAACCTGCGCGACGGGGTCGAGGAGGGCGCGTTCGCGAAGCTCAAGGAGATGGGGCTGATCGACCTGGGCAAGACGAGGTACAAGCAGCTGGGCAACGGGGCGTCGACGTATGTTGCGCTTCCGCCATCTTGCACCGTGTGCGAGCCCGAATCTAATAGCCCTCGCTGTTACGCCAGCCACATCGTCGCCGGCTTCGACCCCTCCATCGCCGGCAGCTCCGGGGCCTACATGGAGGACTGCCGCGTGGCCGAGGAGGCGTGCAAGGAGTGGGCCAAGGACATGGAGGCGGCGGCGAAGCTGTGGGAGGTGTCTGAGGGGATCGTGGGGGAGAAGTTCGGGGCGGAGGCGTGATTGCTCGTTGGAGGTCGCTGGGCTGTAGGGGAGAATGGCAGTCTCGGCGAATTGACTCTCGCAGCAACATCAGCTTGTCTATTTCGTGCACTTTCGCGTCTCGTGGAGATGCTATGAAATAGCGGGCCCAATCCGGGCCAACAGTCCCGGCCGCCTCGCCATTCAGCCTTACCCACATTTCTCGCGACCATGGATCACATTTTACACGTCCTAAAGCGTGCCATGGCCCCTGCGAACGACAGTGACGCGTCGTATGTCGACGCACCGGCCTCCCCGGTCCCGACAGGGCCACCACGTGCACTCGTTGAGCTCCCCCCTGAAATCCTCGCCGCCGTCTGCGGAACCCTCCCGCGCCGCGCCGACCTTGCCCGATTCTCCGCGGCATGCCGCGTCCTCCACGCCGCCGCGATGCCGGTGCTCCTCCGCCGCGTGCAGCCGACGCGCCGCGGCTTTGCCCTGTTTGAGAGGGTGCTCAGGGCGCCGCATCTCGCGCGCCTGGTCCGCGAGCTGCACATCTACGCCGTCCTGACGCCGAGCCACGTGCATTCGTGCCTGCTTGCGTGTGTCGGGGTGCGGAAGCTCCGCCTGGAGCTGTCAGCCGGCGTACTCCCCGTTGGAAGAATTCTCCTTCGGCTCGAGAACCTGGAGGACCTGGAACTGCTCTACAGCGACGAAGAGGGCGCGGTGGGCCTCAGCACCATCCGCTTTCCGCCCTCTCTCCTCCGGATCGAGCTCTGGCAGCTCGTCTGCCATCCGAACGACGCGCCCCTCGACCCGCCGGCGGAGGTGCTCGACAACCTGGAAACCGACTGCTCCAAACTGGCATCTCTCTCCCTGCAGCTGCCACGCAACGTGCAGCGCCCGATGGGCTTCCTGTCGAATCTCGCGTGCGACAATCCCATTCTCGTGGGCAAGCTCGAACGCCTCCGCGCATCGGCCCGCGCCGTGCCCCGGGAACTGGCCGATCACCGGCTATTTTCTCCAAAGGAGCTGGAGCTCCATTTCTTCCCCGCGAGCGAGGAGTTCAACGACGAGCACGACGCACCCGCGCCACCGAAATGGCTATGGGACTTTCTGCTGCGGCTCGACTTCCACCGGCTCTCCTTGCACGGCTTCGACACCGACCTGTTCGCGCTCCGCGGCGTTCCCCGCGCCGAAATCCTTCATATCTCCTACCCTTTCTTCTGCATCGCCGAGGCGGACCTGCCCCGGGTCGAGGCTGAGCTGCGGACGCGGGTGCGATCGACGGTGCTGGACCTCGTGGACGAGGTACCGTGGGATGTGGCGGCGGAGCGGGCGATGTGGACGCGGTTGGAGCGTGAGGCGCTCTGAAGGACTAGGAGGGGGTCGCCGGTGGCACGGCTGCTGGATTGGGTGTGGCCGGCTCCGCCACGGCGCCGTGAAAGCGGGGTTCGGATCGGCACGGCCGTGGCGACCTCGGCCACTGCCCGACGGCACGAGACGGGACCCTGGAGTAGCTCGTGGTGACGACCTCGCAGTTTGCGTTCTTCGACAACGTCGTCGTGTTGTGCTCGGCGCCGTCGTGAGGTGTGGACACCGACGCGGCGTCCTGTACCCTTCTCCACTAAAACCTGTAGATGTATACAAAGTGCAAAAGAGATGCTCATGCAGCCATCGGAGGCCTCGCCTCCAGCACTTGTCCAGCCCCCACCTTCTCCACCTGCACGGGAACGACGAACTGATCGAGGACGGCGCTCCTCATCGCGCGGCCCTGCACCCCCATGAGAAAGTCAGGCACGTGCCTCATGAGGTGGTAGATGGTGTAGTCGCCGAGGGAATTCGACAGCATGATGTTGTTGCGCGGCCGCTCCGATTCCATCTGCTCCGCCATCCTTTCCGCAATGTAGCGCGCCGTCATCATTTTGGACGTGTCCATATTCTGGAGCATCTTCTCAGAGTTCCGCGCCAGGGCGTCCAGGCCGCCGACGTAGCGGTTGACGGGGTTCTCTGCGCCGTACGGATCCTTCTCGAATGCGTTCGGGCCGGGATCGCCGAACTTCGCAGCAAGCCCCTGCTTGACGACGAGCTCTCCGAACTAGCGCGGCATTCCGGGTCAGCGGGGCCTCCCATCCGACGGGCCAGGCTCACGTTCTCTTTCGTCGGAACGATGTTGGTCGCGACATAGAACGGGCGAACTTCGATGACTTCGATCCCGAATGCGGACGCTTCTGCACGGAGTCCGTTGCAGAACGCCTTGGCGGCGTGCTTGGAGGCCGCACTGGGGAGCGCGGCGCCGTTCAGCATCAAACCAAAAACGCGGCGGGCACAAGAACTCACTATGCGACGTTGGGCCCCGGCAACTCGGACGCGACCGACGAAACCGTCACGATCCGCGGCTTGAGGACGGGTCGGCCGCGCGCAGCTGCCAGTCGGGCGAGGTGGGCAGACCGGTGCAGGAGGTGGTAAAGAGCCTGGGTGACGCGCACCACGCCGAAGAAATTGACCTCCATCGTGCGTCTGCGACACGACGTCAGCACCGAGGCATCCGTGGCCGCGGCGGCGCACCAACCGGTACTCGTCCATCGTCGTCAGGTCGAAAAAGCTGCCCATCCCCACGCCGGCGATGTTGTAGAGCGCAAAGAGCCCGTTCCCGTCGCAATGCTCCTCGGCGAGCTTGCGCATGGCCTTGACGGACTCTTCGCTCGTGACATCGAGCGTGAAGGTTACCAGGTTCGGCCGGCCGAGGGCCGCGAGCTCCTCGATGCCCTTCGGCGTGAGGCAGCCGGCAAGGACCTTGTACTTCGCTTGTCCGTCCTTCGTCTTCAGTTCCGAAAGCAGCTTGGCCGTCTGGTTCGCGATGCCGGTGTCGCAGCCCGTAACGAGAACGACGGCTCCCTCCGGCGGTTCGACCGCGGGTTGGAAGGCCCTCCAGAGCCGCTGCGCGGCGACAATCGCGGCTGCCGCTCCGGCAGCGACGCGCCAGGGGTGCTTTGCGGCGTATTCGGAGAGCACGTCCATCGCTGCGCTCCGGGAGAGAGAGCGCGGTAGCAGTGGGTAGAGGCAAGGGACGTGCGGATGAGACTTGCCGCCGATGCGGCTATTGAAGGTCTTAGATTCGTCATGCGCCGAAGTCGGGACTACGGGAACCATATGGCCTAGACATTAGTTTCCTCGTCACGACGAGACGGAAGACGACGGTCTCGTTGAAGAGGTATATTGAGAAGACAAGGAGCCCCAAGGCTCCCGTCACATGATAGCAACCCGCGCGCACTCGCGCGATGTGAGAGGTGGAAGAGCCGTCCATCGAGACAAGGCATCGACATGGGCGTCCAGGCGTGGCGTTCGGGGTGCTCGGCGAGGTAAACGGTGCCCCATGGCCAGCCCGGTGGCATCGGCGGCAGGTTCGCTTTCGACCGGCGCCTTTCCTGGCAAGATGGAGTTTGCCGATTGCGCAGAGCTCCAGAGTGTGAAGGCAGAGTTGTTGTCGCATGGCAGGAACCAGAAGAGCTGCCAGCATCGCGTCCGATGCCAACGGGAGAGCGCGGCGGCCGCGCGGCTCACGGCCATTTGCAGCGCAGCTCTTCAGCCTCCTGCATCCTGCCGCGGCATCGTCGCGTCCGCCGGTGGCGCAGCGTCCCGCACGTCCCGTTCCGCGACACTCGTCCCCGGTTCGTCCCCTCCGGGCACGGGCATCTCGACCACCTCTCCTTCCTTCCCCTCCTCCTTCTCCAAGAGCACGTTCCTCCTGCACACGGGGCACTCGGCTTTGACCTCGAGCCACCCCGCGCAGCATGCAGAGTGGAAAAAGTGTGCGCACGGCAGCGTCCTCCACTCCGCCGTCTCTTCCCCGGATTCCCCTTCGGGAGCGTTGGGTGTAAGCAGAAGCTTTTGCAAACACACGGGGCAGTCCTCGTTCTCCCCGAGGAGAGAGGGATCTGGCGGGTGCGGTGGGAACAGTTCGTCCACCTCTTCCTTCCCGAGGCCGTCCCTCGCCCCCTCGCCCCGCCGTGCCATGGTCACCATCGCCATGTCTCCCGACCGGCGCGGCCATAATCGTTTAAGGATGAAACCGAACAAGAAGGCCGAGGCGAGCAGGGCGGCGGCCGAGGCGGCGGAGATCCCGACGACGGCGGGGAAGGGCAGCGAGTTGGAGAAGCCGTTGCCGGGGCCAAAGGTGGGCGTAGCGGACGGTGTTGGGGTGGGGAGGTCGGTAGGAGATTGCCGCGGGAGGAGCAAGGGGACCGCGGGAGGGGGCATCGCGGAGGTTGGAGAGCGGAGTGCTCGGAGCGGCACGGGGCGGTGCAGCAGAGCCCCGTCTGATGCTGGGATTTGGAGATGGGTCCGGGTGCCGGACGGACCAAGAACGAAACAGAAGAATCATACTGAAAGGCAGGATGGATGAATTCGGGGCTGTTGGGCGGGATACGTTGCGGGATGGTGCCGGCAAGCCCCTCATCCTGCTAGCGTGGACGAGGACGAGCGTCGCGTGGCTTTGGTTGTGCAGAACCGATCGCGGACCGATGGAAATTGTAACTGCGCTTCCACTTTATGCAGGGTTGGTAGCGGGAAGTCTGGTACCCGCCGTCGGCTCCGGCTGCCGGTGATCCCTGACTTAGCAGTCGCATCGACTCATCAAGGTCACCTCGCCCGCCGCGGCTCTGCGCTTCTCCGCCCAAGAAGCCAATTATGCCCACCGCGTTCATTGCCGTTGCGCTGATGCTCATTCGGGCCCTCGGGGGAGCCACGTAGGTCGGCCAAGCACGCCGCCCAACGGCCTTCCAACCTTTGCGCAGAGCGCAGACGGCCACCTCCTCCCCCGGCCCCTCACCGAGTCCTGGTACCGCGGGACCGCTGAATCTGAGCTCCCTCGTCGACCAATACGTGGGCGTCGCCGATTCGGAGGGCGGGTTCCACGGAACTCACCGGCAGTCGATGCCTCCAGGTCATCTCCGGCCCCCTCTCCGGCTTCGGTGGCACATTCGATTCCTGGCGCCTGACCCGGATCTTCCCCGGAGGCACGCCTGAGGAGCTGCGGGTCGACGAAGCCATCCAGGTGCGCCGCTCCAGAACGCCGTGATCACGAAGTGGCGGTGCGACGATGTTGATCGCCGACATCGTGCCAGTCTACCGCCGGCCCGGGATACTCCACTTTCTCGGCGACGCTCAGGAAGCTGAATGAGACCTCGCTCACGGGGATCTTTGCCGGATCGAGCCTCATTTCCGCCGTCGGTCGCCCCCTGTCGCCCCGTCCGCGCCGCACTCCTCACCGTGTCCCCGCGCCGCGCAGAATTTCACCCCCGTCAGCGACACCAGCAATGGCACCATCCTGTTCAACTCGTACGTGGGCAACATCACCGGACTAGGCTCGTTCGCGGGTGTCGGGACGTCATACCCTGTTAGGCACGCGTTGACGTTTGTCGAGGGCGCGGGCGTGCAGAGGTGGGCTTCCTGCGGATCGCAGTTCTTGGGCGCTGATTGTCGATGAAGCAACGACATGGGAGGGGCCATCACCCGCGCCGAGCTCAACACCTCCTTCGTGAGCGCAAAGCGCGCGATCCGATCGCCGCGATTTACCCGCCATCCCTCCCCCCAGATCATCCGCGGCGCCGCCGGCCAGTTCGGCAGCTACACCGGCTGGACCTGGATGAGCACGGATCCCAAGGACGGGTGCCAGGACAACACGAGCGTGATGCTGCGGATGAACCTGCAGGTGCTGGCTTCCTTCCTGCCCTTTCCGCGGTCCTTGATCCATCCTCGGCCTCGCCCGCACACGTGCGCAGGCCGACTTTTCCACGGGCATCCCCGGCTTCCGCACCTACCTGGCCAACGGCCGCCCGATCGATAACGGCAAGACTCACCTGGCGCTTCGTCTTCGCCGGCACCACCTTCGGCGACCTCGTGCGTCCCGCCTTCCACTCCCTCCTTCTTCGCTGACCCATCCATCCGGCAGAACTATACCCTCGTCTCGCGCACCCCTGGCGGTCCGGTCCTCAGGGGCACGGTGCTCGGCAACATCGCGGGGCAGCCGTTCCAGGGGAGGCAGGAGGTGTATCCGGTCAGGGAAGTGCTGGCGGCGCTGGGGAAGCCGGTTGCGGAGGGAAGCAGGAGAAGGAGGCTGTGGGAGTGACGATGAGTTCGGGACCGGAGGGTCTTGGGATCGGGTTGGGCGGTGAGAAAAGGGCGGCCGGTTGGGCGTCTTCGAGCGGGTGCACGCGCGTTGTACAAAAGCGTTCTTCGCCGGGCGAAACGGTGAAAGAAGCGCGATGTCAGCTGGATTCATCGGGAGCGCTTCGTGAATCGTGCGCTGTACGGGTTGCTGCATGCGTCCTGCCGCCGCCCCGCCGAATTCGAATTCAGCTGCGCCCCGCCGCGTCCCTTCCAGAACCGCAACTCCCGAAATGCATACCCCGTGCCTCCTCCCCGTCTTCCTGCTCCTCATGCTCCTCCTCTCCGCACGGGGCGCCTCCGCCCTGTCCGTCGCCGCCGTGCTCCGCGCCGCCCCGGAATCGGCGTCTTGCGCCGGCGCAACCCTCTTCCCCTGTGCGTTCCCCTCCCGTCCGCCCCACGGACGCCCAGCTAACTCGGGCTCCGGCACATTGAATAGCCGAATGCGCAACGGCGGCCAAGGCAGCGCCGCTGCTGACGCGAGGTGCGTCCCGCCGGGCCGGAATTGCGAGGACCTCGAACTCACCGCGACCCGACGAGCAGCCTTCGCGCGGTACAACATTTCGAACCCCGCCGAGCAGCGCGCCCTGGTTGCGCTGACGGCCTTCGAAACCGGGGGGTTCCGCTACGAGAGGAACCACTGGCCCGGCCGACCCGGGCAGGGAAGTGGGTCGCCACCGTTGCCTCCGCAAGGGATGGGAACTGACAGGGGAGGAAGCACGAAACATGCAGATGATCAACTTCAACCTCGCCTACGCGAGGTCGATACCCTCCCTGGCGCCGGCGGTGCGCCGGATAGCGGGCAACAGGACGGCAGACGCGCTTTCTTCTTCGCAGGCGAACGCGACGCTCTCCCTCCTCCTTCGCAATCAGGATCACAGTGGGTCTCATTGCCAGCCACGCTCGCCCTTTACGACCTGATGACGACCGCCGTTCGACAGGCTGGGGCTCGGCGGCGTGGTTCCTCGCCACGCAGTGCAAGCCCCAGGTCCGGAGGGAGCTGCGAAAAGGCACGGCGGCGGGATTCGCAACCCTCCTGAGGGGTTGCGTGGGTGTGGATCCTGTGCAGGAGAGGATGGCGGTGTGGAGGGCCGTGGGGGGCAAGCTGAGCTGAACGACCGGAGCTCAAGAAAAGAGTCCGACTCCATATCACTTTCTTGGTTCCAATTGTCCGAAAAAGACAAGGACGTGCCCGTTTCTGGGACTCGATCGTTGGTGGAGCAACGTCCTTTGTCTGTGGCGGCAGCTGGAAGGGTTTCAGGCGCGACGCGCACAGTCATCGGACAAACCCGTCTCTCGCAAACCATGGGCGCCGTCCTATCCGTGGTCATCTACGTGAGCCTATACGTGGCGCTTCGCTCGCTGTATCCCTACGCCATCGCGAGTCTCGCGCGGATCCTCCGCGTCCCGCTGGTCCGCCTGCACATCGCCCCCGGGGACCACGCCGCCGCGGACGCCCTGAACCCCGTTCTCCCGGCCGGCGCGCCACCGCCCGCCTGCCGGCCCGCGAGCCTCGTCTCGGGCTGGTTCGACCCTTACGTGCCTTTCTCGCTCATGTACTGCCTCGACGAGAACGAGGCCTGGATCCCGGCGCGGTGCTGGGGATGCCGCAGGCGGCGCGGCGAGCTGGCGGACCGAGCCCAGCTGAAGCGGTGCAAGTCGTGCGGAACGGCCGTGTACTGCAGCACCCGGTGCCAGGAACGCCACTGGACGCGTCACAGGGCCGTGTGCCCAGCCATGCTTCACCTCCGTGACTTTGTCTGGGCCGCCCTCTGCGGGGCGCCGGGGATCCGGATCGAGTACACACACGGGCCGCTTCTCGACTTCAAGAGGTTCCGCAGTTGCCAGTACGTGGAGATGGGGTTCGACAAGCTCGACGGCGCGCTCGAGATGCTCGTTCACTCGCCGCAGCTGCCAGCCTCGCGGGAGCTCGGCCGAAGGATCATGTACAGGATCGACGGGCCGCTGCCGCCCCCCTACGCCGACGCTCTCAACACCGAGATGGGCCTTTCTCCGCGGACCGGCATCGTGAGTGTCCCCGAGCTTCATTCTGCCGGGAACGCGATTCGATCCGCACCACTTCACGCCGGCGGGCGCCTCATCCCCCGACGCCCTCGCGGCAATGGCGCGGGCCCGCGATCTCGGGCTGGAGTTCCTCCACGGTTACTCCCGATGGCGTCCCGAGCAGGACCACGCAGTGCTCGCGCTCCCGGATCCAGTCCGCGTCGGAGAGAGGGCCGCGATCATGGGCTACAAGAGGAACGCCTCAGCGTCGGACCTCACGGCCGCGGACCGCGGCCCACGGTTCCTTCACGGAGACGCGTTGCACCGCATCCCGCAGCCTGCTCCCGCTCACCTCCTCCCGGGTGCCGTTCTGCATGGCCCGAACGGAACCTCGCCGCCTCCGGAGGACCGCCCGGCGGCGATCGCGCTGCAGCAGCACGTCGCGCTCGATTCCGGACACCCGGCCCCATTCCTCGCGCTCCCAAGCGACGGGCTGGTCACCTTCCTCTTCTGCGCGAGCCCCGCCGGATCCCCCTCTCTGGGTCCCTCGGCCGGGGAAAGGGCGGCGGCGATCGACGTGAACACGGCGACGGGCGGGTTCCGCATGCTGACCAAAGGGGGTTGGAAGTTCGGGGGGTTCGGCAAGAGGGTCGTGCGTGGGTTCCTGGAAAGGGAGGGACTCAGATGCCCCGAATGCGAGGCGGCGAACCCGAAGGGGCTTTGCGGATAGACGTGGGAGAGGCGGTCGTGGTTCGATGAACGCCTTAGGCTTTACGGGTCGCGGACATGCGAGATGCATCAAGTGTATAGAACGCAGAGCCTCTTTTTCCAAAAGGATGTGTCCCTTGACTGGGGATGACACGTCCCTTTCCTCGCCGTCAGTCAGTCCCACGGCAACTCGGCCGACGCCGATTCTGCACCTCGACCTTAAGGGGGACAATGTGCTGGTGGACAAGAACGGGGTGGCCAAGATCTCGGATTTCGGGATGTCCAAGATACGGGAGACGGCGTTGCTGCACTCCACGAAGCAGTCGGGAGGGACGCCGGTGTTTGTGGCTCCCGAGAGTGGGCCCTTTCGTGGTGCTGGGCGGCTCTCATGTGTCGCTGACCGCGCCTCCACTCCGCAGCATTTGCAAGACCTCGACCCAAGCCCGGCACCGCGACGGACGTCTACGCCTTCGCCATGACCATGTGGGAGCTCCTCTCCGAGGGCGACATCCCGCTCAGCGACGAGCTGATGGACGAGGAGATGATGATCCCGGGGCACCGCGTCGACATGGAGGCTTTCGGCGCGCGACTCCGGGACGATCCTTCGTTCAGGCCCGAGAGGCCGCGAGGGACACCGGATGCGACGTGGGAGCTGATGCGGAGGTGCTGGACGATGGATGCGGCGGCGAGGCCGGGGTTCGGGGAGGTCGCCGACGAGCTGAAGGGGATCCTCGACGCATTGTAAGCTATTGGAACGCGTACTGGTGTTGGTGGTATCTATTCCGTTGTACCGCTGTACCGCCATCTGCTGATTGCTTTTGTTTCTCCGGGGATCACACCAACAGCCTCCCCCCGTCCGTCCGCACCACCGCCCCTGTGGCGAACCGGTCCTTCATGGCGTAGAGGAACGCCTCGGCGACGGACTCCGGGGTGCCCAGCTCGCCCACGAGCATTTGCTTCCGCATGGCGTCGGCGGTCTGCGGGGGGAGGTCTCCCCACCTGTCAAACGGGCGGACGGTCAGCGGGCGACGTGGGGCGGAGGGCGAATGGTGACCCACAGTTCCGTCGGCACGGCGCCGACCTCGACCATGTTGACGCGGACGGGCGCCAGATCCACCGCAAGCCCGCGTACCAGCCCCTCTGTCCCGGCGCCGAACGCGGCGGCGAGGAACCACCCCTTGCTCGGCTTGGACGAGTTGGTCCCGCCCGTGAGGACGATCGACGACGCCGGCGACTTCGTGAAGGTCGTGCCCAGGCCTTTGGACACGGCCTTGGCCAGCGAAATGGCCCCGAAGAACCGCACGGTGCCCCTGGCGATCGCGTCGGCAGGGGTGAGGTCCGCCAGCGGGACGTGCTTCAGCGCGTCGCCCGAGGTGAACACGGCGTGGTCCAGCGGGCCGCCCGTGGCTGCCACCGCGGCATCGAGCACCGCGGCGAGCTGGGCGTCGTGCGTTTCGAGGTCCGAGAGGTCGCACGCGCTGCCGCTTACGGGCGCCGCGGGGTACACCACGAGCAGGCGGCCGACGGCGGCGGCGACCTTTTCCGGGCGCGACGAGGCGATGTGAACCAGCGCGCCGGCGGAGAGGCAGCCGCTGGCGACCGCGAAGCCGATGCCCGAGGTGCCGCCGAGGACGAGAACGCGCGCGCCGCGGAGCGGGGCGGGGAAGGGCGCGTCGGCCGCGGGTGCGGGCATCCGCGTTTGTACGCGTTCAGGGCGTGATTTGACGTCGAAAACGCCGCGTTTTCCGAGAGTAGTCGGCGGTTCTCTGGTTTCGCCGCTGTTTCGAGGCTTCGAGGGACGGCCGGACGGCCGGCCGGGGCGGCGCTGCTGGCCAAACAAACATCTCGCCGAGAAAGCAAGGCGTGGCTCTAAGGTGAAACGCTTTTTGTTGAATTAGCTTCACGCCGTCCACAGCTTGCGTTGGAATGGGACCTCTAAGGGCCTGCGAAGCGAAACCGGGCCGTCCTCGTCCACTCGAGTCCGACCAGATTGTCCGACGGCTCGAGACAGGTGGGACATCAGAAAGAAACGACGGGCTTCTCTACGTTCCGATTGACCCCGAAACGGTGTACATTCCACGCTCACGTCATCCATGTCTCGCGGCCGTCCCATGCCGGCCGCAACTTCAGGCGTATCTACACCGCCACTCCCTCCCGTGCTGCAAATCCTCCTTCCTCTCGGGAGGCTACCGTGTCCTGTGGTTTCTAAAGAGTGCAGAGGCGGGGCGGTCACCGCTTGGACACGGCCTTGACCCCCTTGCCCTCGTGCAGCGACGAGTCCGAGGCCCCGCGAGGCCAGAAGGCGCGGAGATCCGGCAGCGAGGCCTGCTGCGAGCCGTGCCGAGGGAGAGGGAGCGGCAGGCTGCCGCCGGCCGCGGGTGGCAGCCGGGCCAACGGCGCCGAAGGCAGCGGAGGGAAGGTCTCGGACGCCGCACGTCGGAAGGGCGGCGAACCGGGGCGGGGGGTGGGCCCCGACGAGGCGTCGGAGCCGATGTCCGAAGGCGCATCTTCTTCGGCCACCGGGCCGGGGTCCCTCGTGCGGTGGCCGACGAGGCACGCGAAGCACGCGCCCTCCCCCGCGGCCGCGTGCACGCAGGCGGCCGAGGCGGCGGAGCAGGAGGACGAGTACGAACCCGAGGCTGCGGGCGCGAGCGCGGGGAGCAGCCCGGCGTCGGGCCGCGGGGGTTCGGGCGCCGGCGAGGCGGAGCGTGCGTCGAGGCGGTGCGCGTAGACGGCCATGAGCTGCGCCTGGAAGGCCGCGAGCTCGGCCGACGGCGTGCGCGGGGGCGAGGGCGCCGCGTGGCGGCCCATGGTGCTGTTGTCGGGGTCCGGAGGGCGTAGGGTGTCGGGCGTTCGGTGCGAGGTGATGTCAGGCGCGGTCAGGTTCCAGGCCCGTCGGCCAGCCGCGTCCCCGACCAACGCGGTCCGGTGAAAGCGGACCGCCGGCCCCAGCACCCCGGCCGTCGCAGTCCCACTGCGAGGGCAGCCTCTCGGGATCAATACGGATCGAGTCCGACCGCACCGCGGGGGCGGCGGACGGTGCCCCGGGGGAGGGACGGGGCGTCCCGCGGCCGCACGGCCCACGTCCCAGAATCCGTCCCTTGACCCGGCGGGGACCTCGCTCCCGCGCTCCCCCTGCATGGTCCCGGTCCGAATGGCAGTGCGCGGCGCTCCAGAGGATTCACGCTCCAGAGGATTCAGGGACCGCTACCCGCCCCTTTCTCGGCTGGTCGGTGCGCTGCCGGGAGCGCAACGGCGGCCGCCGGCTGCGCCCCGGCCGCCGCCCCGGACCCGTCGGCCTCCGCCGCCCCTTCCGTGCGCAGATCAGCGCCGCGGGCCGATCGGACCGCCACCGGATGTCTCTAGAAGATCTTTCCGAAGCCCAGTAAACCCCGTGCAGTCGGTTGCCGTGGTCGTCGTGCGCGCGGCCGTCTGAAAGTTCCAGTCCCCTGGGACCTCCCCGCGGCCGATTCCGCCTCTCCCGGGGCACCGATGCCCGTCCCGACCATTAGCCCGTGTGGCGCCAGGCGGGCCCCCGGAAGCAAGCGGGGGACCGGTCCAGCGCGGTTGCCCACCGGTTCCGCGTCAGGGGCACAAGCAAGCGGCGTCTGGGCGGGTGTGGTGCAGCGGCATAGCCCCGATGGGGCTCCGCAACGCCGACCGGATCCCCGCGGTCCGCTCCGCGGGCCGACGTCCGCGTTTCCGACAGGGATCCGATGCCGGGGTTCAGGCTGCGTTGCGCATCGGCGGCTCCATGGTCAGAGCCACCGAGTGCAGGCCGCCCCAGCATCGAGCCGTGCTGTCGTGGGGATGCCGAGTGCTTTGCGTCCCCGACCACCAGGACGGCAAGTTCCGGCGTCCGGAGGCGCTGATGCTCGCATGCTGGTCATCGAGCACGCCCGTTCCGTCGAGTACGAGGTCCAAGAGGTGTTGCGAGTGTCTGCACTCCCCCGACGCTGAACGTCTCTCTCCGGTTGTCGGCCGCCTGCGCGCGCCGGGCGATCCCTGAGGCGTAGGGCATCGGGTGCCTCCGGCACCTGAACGCCGATGCGGACGGGCGGAGGCGGCGGAGACCGGCGGAGGCACCCGCGGCGCCGCCGATGCTGCCCATTATCCAGCCCGTCCGACATGGTGGTGCCACATGTGCCACGCAAGCCAGCCCATAAAGCGTCCAGGCCACTGTCTAGGCCCGCGTTTGCGCGTCCGATTTCGCCACGTCCAGATGCAAAGTAGCAGCCTGCACATTGCAAAGGCTCGAGGTTTACGGTCGGGCCGAGTGACGGATGCCCTGCATCCGGTAGGCCACGACCATCTCGTGTGTCGCATGGCCGCTCCGGCTCCCGACGCCGCGCTAATAGCTCAAAACGCAGGCCAAAGGCACGCACAACAGCCGGCTGTTCGAGCGAAGTGGGCGTCGGGCGTCCGTCCCTCTGCGGCTCCGGAAGCCTATTGTTGAGTCATTCTGCCCTTCATCATGACCTCTGGACGGGCGAACTTGCCGGCGGTGCACACTGCCGGCGGGTCGGCCCTTGCACAAGGCGTCGCGAGGTCGCCGACCCGAGGTGGTGGTTTCACCAGCGATGGTGCGTGATCGCCGCGGCCAAGTCCAATGCGATCCGTGAACATTCCTGATCGATGGCTCGCGCCGCCCTGCAGATGGTAAAGCCGTCCGAGTGGAGCGCGTTGTGGTCCCGTCCACGATTGCGATGCTGCAGCCGCCCGATGCTCCCGATGTCGCCATTTTCCCACTTGCCGGCATCTCCCCGAAGGCGACGCCGGCGATGCAGAATGACGGACGTAAGGTGCCGGTGCTTTGCTCGGCAGACCTGGCTTCGGCGCGCACGCGCGTCCTTCCGCAACGGCGGCACCACCAGGAGGCTGCCGCGGCGGAGAGCGTTGCGTCCGCGCCCGCACCGACGAAGCACGGGAGAGTCTCAAGGCACTTGGGTCCCCGATGCTCAGACAGCATCAAAAATAGGAACGCCTGCCTGTGCCTCAAGCGGACGCGTCGGGTGCCGCGATGACGGTCCCGGCTGGGTGCGGCGGACGCCAGGATGAAGCGGCACCTGTCGGCGCCGCCGCAACCGGAGCGCCGCCGCGCCCCAAATCCTGCGCCGTTGATCGCGTTGTCGAGGTCTTTGTGGAGCAGCCGGACTGGTCGGGGGGGTGGCAGGCCAGTTACATCGTGCGGCACGGAATGGCGTGAGTGGTGAGCTGTCGGTTGCAGCAAACGAGCGAGCCTTGCTCCCACTCCCCCAGCACAACAGAGTCCCAAAGTGTTCCATGAAAACATGCGGTTTGCACTGGTCCATCAAGAGTCGCCCCGCCCTTCCAATATCCTCGGCCAGGCGAGCAGAAAGCCCACGGCGGGAATTGGCCGAACGAGCTTGGGAGGTCCCTGAACGGAGAAGAGAGGTGCCAGCCTGCGCCGTAGCCCACGAGGAAGACGTGATCCGTGCTCAAATACTCTCTCCGCAGCAAGGAATATTGCGTTTGTGGTGCTTCGGCCACCGATGTGCGACACCAGCAGCGACGGGCAACAGAGTCAACGGACACCGCAGGCACCAGGGAGCACGATCTTGGCGCGGAACATCTTGCTTCGCATCACCTGGAGCTTACCCGATAGTTTTCGACGCGCCGGCCGGCGCTCCCGGCGCTCCCAGTTGGCCGCGGCAAGTCGGTTCGGCCCCGGACCCTGCGCAACCGCTACCGCATCCCCGATCGCCAGAAACCCTCGAAAACCCCCGCCGGAGCGGCGCCATGAGCGGCCCGCCGCGCCGCCGGGGTTCCCTGGACGCCGCCGAGGGGCCGGTGGGCCGCCCGCAGCCGGCCGTGGGCGTGTTTGGGGGCGGCGTCCCCGCGGTTCTCCCGCCCGCCGCGGCGTCCGCCCCGGAGCAGGCGCTGCCGCCGCTGCCGCCGGCCGCCGCGCTGTCGGCCCTCATAGACGCCTACTTTGCCGGGGCCGACCCGAGCTACCCGCTGCTGCACCTGGGCGCGTGGCGCAGAAACCCGCCGCCGCCGCTGCTGCTCTCCGCCGTCGGGCTCGTCGCCCTGCGCCTCCCCGAGGCCGCGGAAATCCCAGGAGTGGACGCGGCAACGAGGGATGTCGTCGAAATCGGCCTGTTTGCCCGGTCCAGGGCGGAGCTCCAGGCAGCGCTGGCGTCGACCCCTCCCGGCGATCCGAAGCGGGTGCTCAGGCTGCTGCAGGCCCTGTGCCTGCTGATGTACTGGTGTGAGTCCAGGGCGATGGAGAAGACGGACAGGGAGCTTCAGGGCGCCGCGTGGAACGTGGTGCGGCGATCGTACCTCGGGGATGGTCCGCTGTCGGCGTTCCTCGGCCCCTGGGACGGGGTGCTGCTGGCGGCGCTGGACGTTCCCACAATGGAGCACGCCAGGACGGTGCAGCTTGTGCCGCAGCAGGTTGCCGTGCTGAGGGACGCCGTCGTCTCCAGGCTGGAGCTCGACTGCGCCCTGTGGTTCCTCCTCGCCCACGCCTGCGCCTACCGCAGCGTGCGGCGGGAGGTGCACGACCCGTTGCCTGCGGACATCCTTTCCGGCCTGGTGCTGCACCTCCTCGCCCAGCCGTCCCACCCGCAGTGGAAGGCCACCTTCGCCGACCCGTTCGACCCGCGGTTCTGGGACCACCCGTGCCTGCGGATCAGCCCGCTGGTCGCGTGGGCCGACATGCCGCACGGTTCGCCAGAGAGGGCGGCATCGCTGGCGCTGTACAAGGAGGGACGGATCCGGACGCGGAGCGCGACGCCGCTGGCGACCTTCTGGCTTAGGCTGCAGGCGGACGAACTGCTCGCCGGCCTGCGCCGGGCAGGGCTGACGCCGGCGGACCTGGGTCGGTCCCAGTTTGCGGTGGACGACGGCTCGCCGCATAGCAGCGGCAGTTCGGAAAACCTCCACCCGCCTGTCGATACCGCCGCAGACCTGCTGGCCCTGCGGGACAAGGTCGAGCTCGCCATCTCGGACCTGCACGCACAGCTCCCTCCCGACATCCAGGACGCGTGGGAGCGCGCAGATCTCCCTGCCGTGATCCGCGCCATCGTCCCCATCTTCGGCACCCGCGAATCCGCCGTGACGGGCGTCTATTGCGGCATCAAGCTGCAGACCATCCGCCTCGAGATCCGCTCCCCCATCGGCCTGCTCCTCCTCGCCCCCGACCCTTCGTTCCCCGACGCGGCCGGCCCGGCACCGAACGATCTGGACCTCCCCGATCCTTCGACGCGGTGGGGCCGCGGCCTGCCCCCCCTGCTGCCGGACCTCCTCCTCTCTGCCCGCCTCCTCTCGCAGCTCGCCTCCCTGCACCCCCCCACCCGCATCCCCACCCGCCGCTTCCTCCCTCCCCTCCTCGCCATCTCCCTCCTCCTCGCCTCCCTCTTCCGGCGCCTCCGCACGCTCGCCGCCGCCGGCGACCCGCTCCCCCCCGGGGCGTGGGACGCCGCGACGCACCACCTCGGGCTGTGCCTGAGCGCGCTGCACGGGCTGGTGGAAAAGGCGCCGGAGCACGCGGTGGGTGTGTACGGCGCCGTGAAGGCGGCGGTGGAGACCGGGGCGGTGCCGAGGGGAGGGGAGGCGCCGGTGTTGGCGGGGGAGGGGCTCGTGCAGGTGCTGGGGGCGCGGTGATACCCTCGGTAGGGGAAGGAAGCGGCGGCGATGCGGATATCGTGCTTCCCGCTCCTGGCTTCTCGATAGGAGGGACGTTGATGTATCTGTGCCTGGAACACCGTACGTACGACCATTCACTCCTCGAATCGCCCGCGAGGCTCCGATCCACAGCTGGGCACTTCTGCATTACCGGCTCGGTCAGACGGCCTCGTGATATCCGCGGGAACGGGCGATCGGGGGTGAAAGCAGTCAGGAGGCGGGGAAGGGGAAAGGCCGCGGTGACGCCGGGCGCGCCACCGCCGGCCCTGTGTGGCGAAAGGCCGGTCCAGGTCCCATTCTGCGGTGATGCGGCCTTTCACCGGCCTAGGATCGCGGCCGTCATGCGGGCGGAGACTGTCCCGGCGATCTGCGGGACCAGGGACCCAGATCTCCGTGCGCAGGCTGGGGTCCTGGCGCCGGCCGTCCCGTCTCCGTGGCATGGGAGGGCGGGGAGTGTCCCGGCGCACGGGGAGCGCATTTCTTGCTGCCGGGAGCCGGTAGTCAGTTCGGTAAGCTTATCGAATTGAGCGGCGCGCTTCTTTGCCGGTATCCGGCCGGTGTCGCGGGGGGGGCGACTGGGTGCCCAGGGTCCGGCGGTCTGGACGGCGGCAGATCGGCAAGGCGGGCATGCACCGCGTCCCAACCCCGGAACCCGCCACACACCAGCTGTGTTTGAACCCAAAACCACCCTGAGAACCGCAGCAACCCCGCAAAACCCTGCTGAAATGGCGCGCCGCCACTCCGCCGCCCACTCCGCGGACCGCCCCGCGCCCGCCCCGACCCGCGCCCCGCCGAAGCGCCCGTCGCTCCCCGCGGACTTCCACCTCCTCGCCGCGCAGAGCCTCGCTCCCGCCGTGCGCAACGGCGTTGACGTGCGAGCAACGCTGTTCGCCGTCTGCCTGCCGCCGGCGGTGCTCGCCCGCAGCCCGCGGTGCCCGCCGTGCCCGCACGGACCCGGAGGTGGGGGCACCGGGGCGTGCTTGAAATGCCATGACGCGTATGCCGACGGAATGGGCGGCCACGACGGGTCGGACGGGGAGGATGAGTGGGATGGCCCGGGCGGGGAGCCGGGGAGCAAGGGGGACGCTACGTTGCGGAGCTTCGCCTCGAGGAGCTTGGACTCGAAGGCGTCGGTGTCCTCCTCTTCCGGAGAGGAGACCGCGGTCGAGGAGGAGTGATTTGGATTTCCCCAGGAGGTGCCCTCACGGGAATGCTACTGCACTTTGAAACTGCCTCCGACGTCTGAAATGTGCTCGCTCACGTAATGTACTTGTGGCCAATCGCAGCACATCTACGCTCTCTAGGCACGCTCCGCGGGGTAGTTCCCCAATCGACCCGTCCACGTTCACGCCGCCACCAGCTCCTTCGCCTTGACCTCTCCCACATCCACCATCTGCACCTCTCCCCCCTCCAACCCCACCCCCTCCGCCACCAGGTCCCTGAGCAAAGGTGCCCTTCCCTTGGCGAACCCCGCCGCCATCATCCTCCCGAAGCTGTCCGGCAGGAACCGCACCCAGAAGTACACCATCCACTCGCCGAACCTGTGCGCCACGACGACCGCCGTCCGCGGGTTCTCCGACACGAGCTCCGCGTGCATCTTGGCCGCGACGAACTCGGGGGTCATGTAGGTCTCGGGCCTGGCGCCCTTCATGGCCTTCATGATGAGGTCGGCCTGCGCCTCGGCGCCCCCCCTGTAGCGGTTCAGCGGGTTCTCCCTCCCGAACGGATCGCTCTTCTCCCCGTCCGGTGCCGGCACGCCGAACGCGCCCGTGAACGAATCGACGATCTTCCTGTACCCGGCCTCGTCCGCCGTCGGGCCGATGTTGGTCTTGACCACGAACGGCCTGATCTCGACGATGCGGAAGCCGAGGTGCGCGGTCTCGGCGCGCAGCGAGTTGAGGAGGGCCTTGACGGCGTGCTTGGAGCACGGGTCTGGACGGGGGGATCACAGATCAGAACGAGGGGGCCCGGGACGGCGGCGGGGGACGCACAGGGCGACGAGCCGGGCCAGGGGAGCTCCGCGGCGCCGGAGGACACGGTGATGATAGCCGGGCCGAGGGTGGGGTTCCCGCGGAGCGTGGCGAGGCGGGCGAGGTGGGCGTTCTTGTGGAGGAGCGGGTAGAGGCCCTGGATGCAGCGGACCACTGGTGGCGGGAATGGGGGGGCACCGAAGGTCAGATCGGGTTCACGACATGGCGCCGGCAAGGAAGGAACCCACCGCCGAAGAAGTTGACCTCCATCACGCGGCGGAACTCGGCCAGCGGGGTCAGGTCGACGACGCTGCCCCCCAGCACCCCCGCGACGTTGTACAGCCCGAACAACCCCTTGTCGCCGCACTCCTTGTCGACAAAATCGACCATCGCCTTGACGCTCTCGTCCTTGGTGACGTCCAGGTCGAAGGTGACCAGGTTCGGCAGGCCCAGCGCGTCCAGGTCCGCGCGGCCCTTGGCGGTCAGGCACCCGGCGAGCACCCTGTAAGCGGGCTTGCCATCCTTGCCGATCTCGTTGGCCAGCTGCTTCGCGCACGCGAGCGCGATCCCGGAATCGCAGCCGGTCACGACGACCACCGCTCCCGCGGGGGGGGCCGGCGAACGGCGCAGGGCGCGGCGCACGGCGTACAGCCCCGCGAGCGCGGCAATGGCGGGAACGGCGTAGCGCGTGGCGAGCTGCAGCGCTGAAGACATCGCGGGGGAGCGTGTGGAGACGTGCGGGAGATTGAAGGCCGGTGGGGTCGGGCCGCTGCGGGAAACGGGTCTTCGGTTGACCCGGCGGGCCGGAGCTGGCTTCTGCCTGAACCCGGCGTCTTTGCGGCGTCGGAAAATCGGCATCAACTCATTGACCATCTGTCTAACCCGACCTGCAGTCGTTGATGACCGGCGCCTGGCCGGGTCGAAGCCGCCCGTAGGGGAGCCGCCGAGTGCGGGGTATCCGAGATGTAGGTGGGCGAGTAGAATATGGTGGAGAGCAACCGTTTCGGCTTACCGATCGCCCAAGTCGGAGGGAGCGGGACAATCCCGAAGAACATCTGTTGGTCATGAAGCGTCTGGCGTTGGAGGTCTCGGGTTTCGGGCGGAGCGCGCGGGCAACCCGAGAAATCTTGAAATTCTTTCGTTGAGTCTCCAATGAAGTCTATCCAATCAGTTCTGCGTTAAGCGCCACTCGCCCCTGTCGTGCACAACTTTGCTCAGCCGCGCCCTACTATCGCACGGGGGGCGGAAGATCCTGGCCAGGCGGCGGGAAGGACATCTCTGCAAGGAAGACCCGGGAGACCGGCGCTCCTGAATGCTTCGGTTGCTGGCTCTTCACTCCGCGTCACGGAACCGACTTGGCCAATGTTTTTCGCAGCATTTCGGTCCTGAAACACCATCGCGGGAGGGTCCTAGGGACAGCAGCACCGCCCGCCACAGCGATCCTAAAAATGGCCTAACCCCTCGCAAACCTCCGTGGCACCGCCAAAGCGGGCGGAAGATCCGGGCGTGAGTGAGACGCCACAGCTGCGGAACGCGAGGCCCCGGGATTAAAGGGGCGGGTCCCCAACTATGCCTCGCATCGTACTCGCAGCGGCAAGACATGGCCACGCGCTCCTTCTCCGCTGCAGCGGCCCTTGCCGTGCTGCTCCTCCTCTGCCTCCTCGGAGTCATTGCCGGCACGTCGGCCGCCCCTCTCGAACTCCCCCTGGAGCACCGCGTGTGGGAGCGCGACGCCGAGGTGGAGACCGGACCAGCGTCCCTTCCGCATCCTCGCTAACCCCGCCCTCCGGTTACCAGACCTCGACGCGGACGCGCACGACCACCACTTCGCGCACGCGTACGACCACCACGAGCCGGACCCGCACCACCACGACCTCGCGCACCCGGACGGCAACGACGACCCCTGTTCCGCGCCCGTGGCAGTGGGACCAGGTCGCTCTCCTCACGCACATCGAGGGCAACGTTCCCATCGTCGTCACGGCCCCGCACGGTGGCACCGGATCGATCCCGGACGGGGCGGGCACGGTGCCCGAGCGCAACCAGACGCAGGTCGAGGACTTCGTCACCACCCGCGACAGCCAGACGGACCGCCTCGCGGAGCTCGTCTTTGAGAACCTGCTCGTGCTGCTCAACCCAAACTCAAATATCGACCCGGCGACCGTGGACTTGGATCAGCCGGGGCTCCTGAAGCCGCACCTCGCCATCGCGAGGTTCGCCCGCAAGTTCTGCGATGCCAACCGGCCCCCGGGGATCAATGCCTACGAGAACGAGGTACGAGCTGCAGCTCAATTGCGCCACACCGCTCTTGACACCCCCACCGTCGCTGCAACTCCAGGCCGCCGGAGCCGCGTACGCATCGTTCCACGGCGCCATCGCATCCGCCGTCGCCGCCTGCCGCGCCGCCTCCGGCACCGGCCTCCTGGCCGACCTCCATGGGCAGAATGACAACGTGACGGCGATCTTCCGCGGCACGCAGGACGGCAGGACGGTTTCGGCCCTGCTTGCTGCCCACGGCCCCGACGCCCTGGCCGTCTCCCCCAGCTCCGTGTTTGGCAGCCTCGAATCCCAGGGCGTCTCCGTCATCCCCGCAGGCTCCGCGGGCCTCGACGAGACCAAGTTCGCGGGCGGATGGATCGTGCAGCGCTACGGCAGCCAGAACATGTCGCTGGCCATGGGTCACGACTACGAGTACGATCCCGCGACGGGCGCGACGGGGGCGTTCATCGCGCAGCGCCCGCCCGGGATCGATGCTGTGCAGCTGGAGCTGGGGTCAGACTTCCGGCTGAACGGGCCGGCGGCGCTGGCGGATGCCGCGGCCAAGGTTGCGGCGGCGCTGTTTGCACACTACGAGGCCTACCTGGCGTGAACTTCGTCGCGCTGAATAGAACTCTAGTCGACGTCGTCTGCGTCTGCTTGCGGCTCGGAGCTGGATATGGATCCATTGGCGGGGACGAGGACTGCGATGGGATGCAACTTCCGGCGGACGGAACTGCGCCCGGACGGCGTACCAACAATCGGGCATTGTCCGCGCATTCTTTAGTGAGCAGAAGGCGACACACTCATCGAGCCCTTGTCTTTGTCTTCCATCCGGCGCAACGCCGCAGATTCACCAGAATCGAAGTGATGCGGCCGGCTTCCGTGAGACCCTCCTCGGAACCCTGCTCCGCCGCCTCGCGGTACCAAGCCAGCGCTTCGCGCAGGTCCCTGTCAACGCCCCATCAGTGCTCGAAACACGCTCCCAGATGGTTTTGCGCCGCCGAGAGACCGGCATCCGCCGCCATCCGGAACCAGCGGGCGGCCTCGCACTGGTCGGTATCGATGAAGTCGTTCCCGTCCGCGAACATAGTGCCGAGGCTGTCCATGGATCCGACGTGGCCCGATTTGGCGGCCATCCGAAGGTACCTGACAGCTTCGGCGAGATCCCGGCCCGCGCCCTCCGCGTACCTGTATCAGAGGTACAGGTTGAACTGCAAGCTCGGATGGCCGCGATCGGCAGCCTTGCGGTACCACTGCACGGCTTCGGCCTCGTCCTTCGCCACCCCGGTTCCCCGTTTCAAGCAGAGGGGGAGCCTGAACTGCGAGGCCAGATGGCCTTGTTTCGCCGCGCGCCTGAACCAGCGCACGGCTTCGACAAGGTCCTAGGGGGAGCCCCCGTCCTTCGCGCAAAGGCATCCGAGCTCGCACTGTGCCTTTGCCAGGTCCTGTTCCGCAGCCCTCCGAAGCCAGCGCGACGCTTCGGAAAGGTCCAATGCCACGCCCGTGCCGTTCTTCAGCATGAGAGCTAGCTCGCATTGCGCCCGAGCGTGACCCTCTTCCGCCGCCATCCGGAAATACCGCGCAGCTTCGCGGTGATCCAGAGGCACGCCCTTGCCGTCCCTCAACAGACGAGCCAGCTCGAACTGAGCTCCTTGGTACCCCTCGTCCGCGGCGAAACGGTAGAACCTCGCAGCTTCGGCAAGGTCCTTGATGACGCCCGTGCCCTTCGCATAGCACTGTCCCAGAATGTAGTAGGAATTTCGCCGCGTCCGGTGGGCTCACCACCGGACAGGATTTCGCCGTTCGGAGTCACCTCGCGGAAAGGGATGCGGACACGATCTATCTGCTGCCCTGCGCACTCGCTTCTGAGCACCCGACACTACCACTTCGCACCGCCAGCATCGCATTCCGCTGCTGACACAGGCACCGAATGGTGTCGGGGGCAGCGGACGCTGGGACCCGCAAACCGAAGGGACCATAGTACTTTATCTTGCCGAACCCAAAAGCTTCCGGGCGCCCATAGCTGGAGAACCAGGATCTTGGACGCGGGAGGCTTCCGGCATCGGCGGCGCCGGAGGGCTCCGCCCTTGGATTCCGAACGAGTTCCGCGTCCTGGAGTCTGGACCGGACCGTGAGCGCCAGCCCGAGCGCCCGGCTTCTGCCCTGCAAGTAGGCTCGCAGGCTGCGCAAGCTGCCTTCGATTGCGCAGGACGCAGGACGAAAGCCGAGCAGGGGCCGTGGCTTTGGAGTACGGCCGCGGACGGTCACGGACGACGCCCGGGGCGCGCTGCACGGCCGAGCAGGGGACTTGATGCCGTTGGACATCTTCTTTCCGATGTTTCTCGTTGGATTTGCTCATCCATTCCGAAACCGGACGGGAATGTTCGTCCGAGATCCGGGGCAGAAGACTTCGTGCGGCGCCGCGCCAACGCGCATTGCAAACTGTCCCCCACCCGCCCCTCCGCGATGCCCGGCTACCGCCGCGTCGCCATCGCCGGCGCCTCGGGCTCCTCCAACGGCTTCTCCATCGGGCAGTTCGTCGCGGACGCCGTGCTGGAGAAGAAGGCCGCGGGCCTGGTGGACGAGGTGCTCCTGCTCGGGCGGAAGGGCGCGCTCGAGGGGGAGAAGAAGCGCACGATCGAGGGGTTCGAGAGGCGCGGGGCAAAGTACGTCGGAGTCGACTACGCGGACGTGGAGGGGATGGCGGCCGTGCTCAAGGGTGGGAGTGCCCGCCCCGACGCGTCTCCCCCGCGTTGCCTGACCCCTCTTGGAAGGCATCGAGGTCGTCCTCTCCTGCGTGGCGGTGCAGGATGCCTCGGCCATCGAGGCCGGCGAGCCGGCGCTGATCCGCGCGTCGGCCAAGGCGGGCGTGAAGCGGTTCTTCCCCTCGCGGTACGATTTCGACGACGAGAACCTGGGAGGGGGATTGAAGGCGTTCGGGCCCGTGCTGGCGCGCAAGGCAGCTTCGCTGGCCCTCGTGAAGGAGCTGGGGATGGAGTGGACCGTGCTGGTGACGGGGTTCTTCATGAACTGCCTGTTCAGCGAGTTCATCTGCGGGTGGAAGGAGGGGGCCGATGGGGCCACGGCAAACGTCGTCGAGGGGGGCCAGGAGATAATGGGCTGTGCCAGGGAGGACGTGGGTGGCCGCCGGCCGGCCCGCTGCCCCTCTTTCAAGGCCTCATCGCCGCCGCCCGTCCGCAGATCGCCAAGTTCGTCGCGGCCATGATCACCTCCGACCCCTCCCTCACCCGCAACCGCACCGTCCGCATCGTCTCGGACGCATGGCGGCCCGGCGACGAGATCCGGCACTACGAGTCCTTCACCGGCCGCAAGGTCACCGTGGTCCGCCACCCGGCCGACGTGAAGCCGCGGACGGGGCTGTTCTACCCCAAGAACCTGGCGGCGGGGTGCTCGTACATCGACAGGAAGTTGTGGGACGACAGGCTGTGGCCCGAGGTGAAGCCGACGAGCTTGAAGGACTACGTGGCGGGGCACTTTGCCGAGCACAAGGCGAGGTGGGTTGCCCGGAACCGCGCGGGGCGAACCGAGCTGATCCGAGGCCACAACAGGATGTGATGCGCGACGGCGGATCGGAGAGGGTCAGGGCGTTGCCTTATCAATTGAATCATCGTCTCTTCACTTGTCGGGCTCCCCCTCCGATTCCCCCTCCTCACCACTCTCCTCCGCCGACATGTTTCCGTCGAACTCGGCGTTCCCGTCGACCTCTTCGAGCTCGGCAAACTCGTCCACCCCGTCCCCCGGCGGCGGCCCCACCTCCGCGGGCCCCAGGAACCCCGGGTCGCGCCGCCTGGCGGCCAGCACCTCCCCGCCGACCTCCTCCGCCAGCATCGCGTCGATCGCCGCCGCGTCGACCCTGTCGACCTCCCACCCCGCGTACCTCGCCCCCCGCTTCATCCCCCTGTCGTCGACCCAGTGCACTTCCCCGCCCGTGCCGGTCCAGCCCCCCGTGGTCCGGAGGAACAGCCTCGCGAACGGCGCGCCGAGGGTCGACAGGGCGCCCTGCACCACGCTGTCGATGTAGCTCTGCGCGAGCGGCGCGCCCCCGTCGGGCGGGTCCTCCCTTTTTGCCGCGTAGGCCCAGATGCGCACCCGGGGGTCGGGCGGCGGCGCGCCGCGGGGGTCGTCCAGGAGCAGCGCGAGGGAAGCGCGGGGGAGCTCCACGCGGTCGTAGTCCTTTTCGCGCTCGTCGAGGGCGGCGAGATCCGAGTCGGCGGCGAGCGGGATCAGCACGCCCGAGACGATGCCGTTCGGGTCGGGGACGATGCCGACGGCGGTGTACGTGTCGCGGCAGCGGTAGTTCCACGCGCGTCTCCATCCGCTGAGCAGCGCCGGCATGCCCAGGTGGGCCGAGGGCACCGTCCTTAGTCGCGAGCACGGGTTCACCAAGGAGCCGAAGCCAAAGACGAGGTGGCGGTCCGCGGCGGGTGCGGCGTCGGCGGGGCCCGGGGGCGCGTGGCCGGCCAGCGCCAGCGCGGCAAACACGTCCTTCAGCAGCGCCGGCGTCGCGCGGCTGACCGTCAGCGTGTGGCGCGGGCGCGCCTGTGCGCGCTCGGCGGCGGCGGCGGCCAGCGCCGCGAGCTCGGGCGCCGTGCACGCGAGCGCCTCCGCGACCGCAACGACCGCCCACGGCGGGCCATCGGGCGCCTCGCGGCGGCGTCCGAGGAGGGAAAGTCCGAGGCTCGAGTGGCCCATCGGGCGGCCGCTGTCCCGGCGCTGCATCGAGGTGGTGGCGGGTGGGGGACCTTCTGAGAATGACCCGCGAACGGCGCGGCGGTGGCCCCATCCCCGCACCGCGAACGGGCTGAGGAACTGGATCCGAGGCCGCGAGCACTAGCACCCTTCGCGTTCGTCCGAATAGCATGCCCTCGGTGCCCCGCGTCCGCACGTGTCCACCACGAAAGACACGAGGATTCGAGGACACAACGGAAGAACCCACGGGCAGGAGGCGCCGGTCGGCAGGGCCAACACGAGCTCCCGCCACTCAAGGCCGCGCACGACGAACCGCGCACGACGAAATCAGGCAGAGGCCATTGGTCTGGAATGTGGGCCGGCTGCTTGGGCAGCTCCAGCTGCTGCCGCCGTTGATGGCGGACCCGTAGGCACCCGCGTGCCTTCCTGCAAGAAGAACACTCTACGTAACACTCCAGCCAAACACTTCCGATGCACAATAGGTCCCCGAGCTGGCCGTCGAAACGGGATGCCGATGGCCCACTGGGATCCGCGGCAGGATGGATGCCAAAACCGGCATGCGGCCCTCAGGGTTCCGGCGGCGGCGGCACCGCCCCCAGCGCCCGCTCCATCGCCATCCCGATCCCCAGCAGCCTCCGATCGCTCCCCAGCGGCCCGTCGATCTCCAACCCCCACGGCAGCCCCCCCTCGACCAGACCCGCGGGCACCGACAGGCCCGGCAGGCCCGCGCAGCTCGCCGGGCCGGTGTTGCGGATCAGCACGCGGAAGGTCTCGAGCTCCGGGCCGCCGTCGATGGATGTGGTCCCCGACCCGCGGACCTCGTCGATCTCGATCGCCGCCAGCACCGTGGTCGGGAAGAGCAGCGCGTCGAGGTCCTGCGAGGCAAAGGTCCGCCGGTACAGTTCCTGCAGCGCCGGCCGGTGCACCCGCATCGCCTCGGGGTACTGCTCCGCGAACGGACCCGCCAAGGCCGCGACCAGGCCGATCATGCCTCGCACGTCGGGGTTTGCGGCCGCCGCGGCGACCGCGTCGTACGTGACGGCTCCCGCGAGGCCGCTGGCGGCCAGGTAGGCGGCCATGTCCTCGGGGAACTCGTGCAGCGCCACCACGAAGCTCACGCGCTCGTCCATGGCGAAGAGCTCGGGCATCGACAGGGCGACCAGGGTCGCCCCGGCCGCCTCGAGCTTTGCCCGCGCGGCCTCTGCGGCCCGCGCGACGCGGGCCTCCAGGCCCTCCCAGCACTCCTTGGGCACGCCGAGCCGCACGCCGGCCAGCGGGACCTCCTCGGCCAGCGCGGACCCGGTGACCACAGCATCCAGCAGCGCGACGTCCGCGACGGTCCGACCCATGGGCCCAACGGTGTCGCGGGTGCGCGAGATGGGCACCACGGCCCCGCCGTCGCGGTAGCGCTGCTGGCCGCCGCCGTCGCCCACCGACGGCCGCAGCCCGGCGATGCCGCACAGGGCGGCCGGGATGCGCGTGGAGCCGCCCGTGTCGGTGCCGAGGCCGCACGCGGCGATGCGCGCGGCGATGGCGGCGGCGGTGCCGCCCGACGACCCGCCGGGGATGCGCGCCCTGTCGTACGGGTTCCGCACGGCGCCGAACGCGGCGTTTGTGCACGTGCCGCCCAGCGCGAGCTCGTGCAAGTTCGTCTTGCCGAGCACCACGGCGCCCGCGTCGATCAGGCGCCGTGCGGACGGCGCGGTGTTGGCCGGCGCGCAACCGCGCAGCGCCGGCGTGGCCGCGGTGGTCGGAAGCCCGGCGACGTTGATGTTGTCCTTGACGACCACCGGCAGGCCGGCCAGCGGCCCCAGCGGCGAGCCGGCGGCGCGCGCGGCATCGACCCGGTCGGCCGCCGCGAGCGCGCCCCGCTCGTCGAGCGCGATGAACGCGTTGAGGTCGGCGCACGCGCGCGCGCGGTCCAGCGCGGCCCGGACGAGCTCGCGCGCAGAGACGCGGCCGTCGCGCACCGCGGCAACGGCTTCGGCGGCAGACAGGGAAAGAAGGGGATCGGCGGGCATCGTCGGCAGGCGGCCGTGCCGAGACGACGAAAGGTACTCGCGGTTTGTCCCCCACTCCAGACGTTCGGCCGGTGGCAAACCGGCTGGTTGTGGCACAGGGGACGGTTGCACGTACATCCCGGATGGGATTGGAGTTTTCTCCGGGAGCCCGAGCGTTGCCTACTCCGTCCCCCGGCGCCGGGGACCACTCGGTGGAGCTCCCGACGCCCGACGATCCGTCAATCTTGCCGGCAGGGGCAGTCTGCCGGCGACGATCCGGAAGGAGGCGTCGGGTGCTCCCACCGAGTGCTGTGTCCGGGTCCATCTCGCCGGTCTCGGGCCGCATCCACCGGTGCGGGTGTCTGTAGTCTTGGACGCGGCGGACCTGAGCAAAGAGGGCGGCAGCACTTTCTGGTGCCGCCGTCGTAACCTCACCCGTCCGCCGCGTCCGGGGTGCAGAGCTCCGGTTGGCATCCTGTCCGGTCGTGAGCCGCTCGACGCGGCGGATGTCTTGCCAGAGCTGGGGGGCTCCGACGCCGGCCGCACCCAGAGCCATGGCGTCATCTGTTCACGCCGACCGCGGCTCGAACGGGGGCCCAAAGTGGAGCCCCCAATGAAGCGGCACCCAGCGGTGCCGCCGCAACAGGGTCCGCTTCGCGCCCTCAGTACTTTGGTGGCAGTGTTAAGTTGAAGGTCCTCCAGGGACGACTGGTGGGCAGACGGCCGCGGCGGCCGCGCCGACGGCGATGAGCGGTCGGTGCGGGGTGCGGGCTTCCATTCCCTGCGATCGTCGTCGCCGCCGCCTCGCCCCAGCCCAGCCTCGAGCACTTTACCCACCGCGCCGCCGCCTTCCTTCGCATGGTCCCTCTCGGCAACGGCCCTTTCGGCGGGCCTGTCAACGGTTTTGATCCTCCTGCGGGGAATCCGCCTCCACAAGTAAGCATCTTCCTTTTGCGGCGCGGTGTCAAGGCTGGCGCGTGGAGGCGTCGGCGACTGCGGTACGGTACGAGCTTGCATCTGATGGCATCCAGCGACGGCGGTGAGGCCGGCTGCCCGTCGTCCCACGTGCGGGGGGATCGGCACGACTGCCTTCGTGACTGCGAAGCGCCTTTGCAGGCCATCCCAGTCCCCACACGCTCCGCAGTAGTAATGCAGGGCAAGCTCTCAGCGACCCAGCCGTCGCCCCCCATCGCGGTAGAGGAACCTGAAAGACTTCCAAAGCCGAAGGCCCCGGATCCTCCGAATGCTGTTCCCTGCGCTCGCGCTCGTGCCGGGCCCGAGGAGGTTGTGGGGGCGCCGGACCGGCCGGATCGGATCTGGCGATGCTCTATCATGTGCTCAGAAGTAGAATGTTTCCATGGAGGACCGTGCACAAGCACCTCGCTCATTCCCGGATCCAGCCCCCTTCCTTGTCCGAATAGATCGAGTTGTTTCCCCGCACGACGTCGTTGCATCCGTCCAGCAGGACGCGGCCGGCGACTGCGGGCTCGTATGGTGGCGTGCGGTCAGCGGAGAAGCGATTGCCGAAGACGACCGGCGAGGCGGCGCCGCGCATGATGATCGCCGGTCTGCAGGTGCGTGGTCGTCGGCTCGAGAAAGGGCCGCCGCTCCACACAAGCAACTCACCCCGGCACATTGACGATCCCGGTCTCCCGCACCTCCACCCCCGCCTGCAACCCCGGCCACCCGACGCTCCTCCACCCCCGATCTGTCGCGTCGACAGCGATTCCACCGTGCCACCCCGTCCGATCCACCGCGTCCAGGGTGCAGTTTTCGACCAGCACGCCGGAGGTGCCCATGCCTTCCTGGCAGGCGGCGCACGCGCGCACGAGGATGCCGCTCATCTGCACGTGGGTGAAGGAGGAGTCGGCGAGGAGGGCGTTGGCGGTGGGGGAGACGAGCACCCCGCGGGCGCGGTGGTGGTGCGTCGTTAGGTTGCGGATCACGACGTTTCTCATGAGGTAGGCGTTGTTGACCAAGCCGAGGTGCGGGATGGGTGCGAACGGGTGCGTGGCGTTGGGCGCGAAGGGCGCGATCGCCGGATTGAGCGGCGCGTCGAGGGCCAGAGTCCAGGTGCCGCCTCGACCGGGGGAGTACGAGGCCCGAACGACCGTGCGGGTGACGTTTGCGCGCTCGTACGAGGTGGCATTGAAGAACTCCAGGGTGTCGCCGGGGGAGAACCACATCCGCCAGGCGGGGGAGCGGGAGACGTGGATCTCATCGTAGCGCAGGGCGGGGAGCGAGGCGTTGCCCGACGTGTCGACGGTGGCGTTGGCGTACCGCACGGCGAACAGGGAGACGGCGGTGTGCGCGTTGACGGCGTCGTCGCCATGAAATCCAAAGCGGGAGTTCTGGATGCGGATGTTGCCCTTCGACAGCGAGGCAAACACGCCGTCCGCGGCCCCCGACATGAGTCGGGTGCTGTTGAGCGTCGGAGACTCGAGGAGATCCATGACCAGGCCGTCGATCTCCACGTCGGAGGAGCCGCGGTCGATGATGACGGCCTTGCCGGGGACCGAGAGAAGGGTGAGGTCCGTGAGGGAGCAGTGCACGCAGTTGAGGAGGCGGAAACCGTGGACCTCGTAGCTGATGTGCTTGATCATCCTGGGAAGGGCGGCCGCACGGGACGTCAGTATGAGCTAGGGACGCATGGCGCAGCGCAGCAAGGCTCACCAAAGAGATCCATTCGGCGAAGGCACGCTCGATGACCCGTTCCCAAAGTCGTTGATGGTCCTGTTGAACGAGATTGTGACCCTCGTCGGCGCCTCCGCGATGTTTGGCGACAGCCCGCCCGACCCGCCGCCCTCCCCGCTGTGCAGCATGACACCCGTGACCCCCACCACCACCGCATCCGGGTTTCCCTCCGCACCCTGGGGCGTCCCCTCGGGCACGAAAAAGTCCGCGGCCCCGCGCTCCCAGCTCCCGCGCGCGGACGTGAAGTAGTACTCGTTCGTCCCACGCACCCCGATGCTCAGCGTCTCGCCGTCGACGGGGTGCACCGACTGGAACCCGTACAGCGTCCTCCGGTCCAGCGGCCCCGGGGGTGCCACCACGTCGAAGGACCACGAGGACACGTTGCTCACGTAATCGGTCCGCACGCCCGCCAGCCGCGCGAGCGAGGCGATCCGCCAGCGGGCCAGGTCCCAGTCCACCGAGAAAGAGCGGAACTCGCACCGCAGGCACGAGGAGACGTGGAAGAGGGAACCGCCCTCGGGTTCGCGGCCCGGTGTGGCGGGGGGGAGGCGGAGCGAGGGGCGGGTGAAGAAGAGGCGGGCACCGTTGCCGGAAAGGGCGAAGTCGCGGGTGCCTTGCGGCACGGTGAGGTGCGTCAGGGTGTCTGTGCGGGACGGCGGGTCAGCCAACATCGACCGCGGAGGGGCTCGCCTGGAGCAGCACAGTTCCACCCGGCAGTGAGCTCGAGCGTGCAGCTCGCGAAGTTCTTGTCCGTCGTGAGGCGAAAGCAGGCGTCTATGCCGGACTGCAGCGCGGAGGTCGCGTCGCGGGCGTCGTCGGCGCCGAGCTCGGACGCGCGCACGACCGCGTGGCCCGTGCCGGCACCGGTGGAGCCGGGCTTGGAGATGTGGAAGTCGTACCACGGGACCGTGTCGTTCGACAGCCCATCGGGTTCGCCATTGCCATCCAGTGGAGCTCCCTGCACTTCGAGCACCCCGAGCACGAGCACCAGCGCCGCCGCCGCGGCCGCCACAGCTAACGCCCCGACCCGGAACCCCGTGTCACACGCGGGCCGCCTGTTCCGCTCATACTTCGGCGGACCCCGGCGACCGGACATGGCACGGTAGGGCCGGGGACGCGCCAGGATTCGAGGGTGCCGCCGCGTCCCGCTCCTTTGCGCTTTTCGCCTTCCCTTTCGGGCCGACCCGGCGGGTCCGGACCGGATGCCCCGGAGGCATCCCGAACGTGGCATCGGGTCCGCGGAGAGTAGAATGATCACTTTTACTAAGCAACCCGGGTGCTCCCTTCCCGGGAATTGTGGCGGGCGTTTCGCCGCCCTCTTGCCACCCGCGCCGAAGTCCCTTGTCACCCGCCGGGCGCCGGAAGAACCTCGCAAGACCCCGCCGTTCCTCGCACGGACCACAAAATGACGCGCGAAGTGCGCCCCGCCGAGCGCCGTGCCCGTTCGGCTTCTCACGCCCGCCGCAGCGCCTTTCCAAGCTGTCCCACTCCGTCGCGGGCAAGGTCGTCCTCATCTCGGGCGGCGCCTCGGGCATCGGCCGCGCCGTGGCGCACGTGTGCGCCGACGACGGGGCCAAGATCGCGATCCTGGACCTGGGCGAGGACAGGATCGCCAAGGCCGTCGCGGAGATCGTGGCGGCGGGGACGCCGAAGGAGGACGTGGTCGGGCTGGTGTGCAACGTCCGGGACAACGAGAGGGTCAAGGAGGCGGTGGAGGAGGTGGCAGCCAAGTTCGGGAGGATCGACTGCGTGGTGTGCTGCGCGGGGATCGGGGCGGTGAACCGCGAGGTGCGTTCTGCCTGCCGTCCACGCCACTCCGCCTCTGACGCGTCCCTTCCCCTCCGCTCGCCCTTCGTTCTTGTTCGCGTCGGTCTCTCCGTCCTTCCACGTGCCACGCCCCCCCGCCCCTCAGTACAAGGCCGACTCCCCCGAGAAGGAGTTCTGGGAAAACATGGACGCCGTCGTGGACATCTGCCAGACCGGCGTCTGGCGCGTCTGCAAGGCCGCCCTCCCGCACCTCCCCTCCCCCGGCGGCCGCATCGTCAACATCGCCTCCGTCGCCGGCATCCGCGGCGCCTCGCTCACGGCGTACCACACCGCCAAGGCCGCCGTGTGCGGGATCGGGAGGACGCTGGCGAGCCAGCTCGGGCCAAAGGGGATCACGGCAAACACGATATGCCCGGGGTTCGTGTCGACGCCGCTGACTGCGACGGCGGTGGGGGAGTGGGAGAAGCCCGGGGGGGCGATCGAGACAAAGGTGCCGCTCAAGAGGGTGGGGGAGCCAGAGGATATCGGGCAGGTGGTGTGGTTCCTGCTGACCGAGGCCGGGGGATACATCAGCGGTCAGGTACGTGGCGGCTCTGGGAGCGATTAGGATGATTGCTGACGGCCTCGGAACAGGACATCGTGGTGGACGGGGGCTGGACGTCGCAGGCCTGATGTGGGCATCACACCGTGAATTGAGGCGGCTCGCATACGAGTTTCCAGCGTTCTCCCTCCCCCGTCCGTGCTGTACCCCCGCTTGGCCGGTCACGGCGGTGCCAGCGCCGGCGCCGGCGCCGACCGCATCTCCAACCTCCCGCCCTCCCCGATCTCCGTGCAGTTGCTCCCCCTCTTTAACCCCTCGGGGATGATGTCCAGGCACCGGCACGGCCACGGCCTCCCGTCGTGCAGGAAGCTCTCGTCGTCCGCGTCCACCGCCTTCGTCGTCGGCCCGCCCCGCATCTCCACCACCGTGGAATTGTCCGAATCCCTGAGCAGATTGTCCACGGCGTACCGCAGCCGCCCGTACGGGCCCTTGAACCTCTCCGGAATGGGGTGCCATTCGATGTTGGCCTCGCGGAGGTGCTGCAGCGCGCCGCGGAAGAGCAGCGCGGACACGACCGAGTACTCGGCGCCCTCGACGTCCACCTTGGCCCCCATGAAGGGCGGGCGGCCCGTTTCCACCGGCGGGTCGGGCAGCCGGCGGGCGGCGCCGGCGTGGATCAGCTTGGCCGCGTCGATGCCGTCCACGGCCTCCAGCCGCGCGCCGGGGACCTCGGAGGCGTCCGAGACCACCATCGCGCCCCAGAAGTTGTGCTTGGCCTCCCTGGTGTTGTTGACGCTGATTGCGAACAGGAGCCCCGGCCCGTCGCGGTTCGACAGGGCGCGGGCGAGCACCAGCGTCTTCCAGCCCATTTTCCCGTGGCACGCCTCGACGGCGCGGAGCCGCGGGAGGTGCAGCGGGTTGGGCTCGACGCCCACGGCGCAGACGGCTCCGGGTAATCGCCGCTCGGTCACGTTGCCGAACCACCTGTCGAAGGTCGGCAGGATGGCGGCGCCGCCGTACTGCTCGGCCTCGAACAGCTTCCGCAGCTGCACGCCGATGTTGGACCCGAAGTCCCAATAAACAGATTGGCAGCCGGCGAGGAAGGCGGCGACGGCCGCGTGCGCCTCCGCGGCGGCGTCGAAAAGCGCGGGCGCGTCGGGCGGCGCGGCCGGCGGCGCGGCGTCGGGCGTGCCGAGCAGCGCCGAGACGGACAGCACGGCAAAGAGCGAGATGGCCGCGACGACGGCCGTGCGCGCGGCCGGGTGCAGCCGCTCGAGGCGGGCCGCCATAGCGGATGACGAGTGGGGACCCGAGGAGAGAACCGCGACGGGTCGCGCGCAACCCGCCGCCCCAAACGTAAACCGCCCGTCATAAAGCCGCAGAGGGGACCAAGGACGGACTCGGCATGGAAGACGGCACTGGCGAATCAGACATCCGGATTCGTTCACCGGGAACAAGTTCACGGCGGCGCCGGATCCGGCTCCGCCCGCAGCTCCAGCTTCCCGCCCTCCCCGATCTCGGTGCACGCCTTCCCGCCGCCCACCCCCTCGGGCAGCATGCCGGCGCACTTGCACGGCCACGGCCTGCCGTCGTGCACGAAGCTCTCGTCGTCCCCGTCGACGGTCTTGGTCGTCCGGCCGCCCCGCATGGCCACGACCGTGGAGTTGTCCGAGTCGTGGAGCAGGTTGGCCACGGCGTCCCTCAGGCGCTGGTACGGGCCCCGGAACCGCTCCGGGATCGGGTGCCACTCGATGTTGGCCTCGTCCAGGAACCGCAGCGCGCCCCTGAACAGCAGCGACGACAGGACGTCGTACTCGGCCCCCTCCACGTCGATCTTGGCCCCCGTAAAGGGCCTGCGGTCCGTGGGCACCGGCGGATCGGGCAGCCTCCTTTCCCCGCCGGCGAGGATCAGCCCCGCGGCGTCGACCCCCTCCACCTGGACCAGCCTGGCCCCCGGCACGTCCGACGGGTCGGCGACCACCCTCGCGCCCCAGAAATGGTACTCCTGCTCCCGCGTGTCGTTGTCCTGCACGGCAAAGGTGAGCCCCGGCCCGTCGCGGTTGGACAGGGCGCGGGGGAGGAAGAGGGTCTTCCAGCCCATGAGACCGTGGCACGCCTCGAGGGCTCTGAGCCGCGGGGCGTGGAGAGGGTTCGGTTCGACGCCGACCGCGCAGACGGCCCCGGGGAGGCGGCGGGCGGTGGCGTTGCCGAACCAGCGGTCGAACGTGGGCGCGATGGCGGCGCCCTCGTACAGCTCGGCCTCGAACAGTTTCCGCAGCTGCACGCCCAAGTTCGAGCCAAAGTCCCAGTACACCGACTGGCAGCCGTCGAGGAACGCCGCGACCGTTTTGTGCACGGCGGCGGGGGCGGGCGGGGCGGGCGGGGCCGCGGCGGCGTCGGCGGGCGGGGCCGCGCCGTCGGGGCCCGCCGGGGTGCCGAGCAGCGCCGAGACGGAGAGCACGACGAAAACTGAGAGGGTAGCCACGCCCGCCGTGCGCGCCGTCGGGTGCAGGCTCGCGAGCATGGCGGTGCGTTGAGGAGCCGCAGCAGTCCGCACCAAGGGACCTTCCGGAACCCCGCGATAACCCCGCCGGCCGGCCACGGCCGGGCGCCGGCACGGACGGCTGCTTCCGAGCTGCGAGATGATCTGGTCTGGTCTGGTCTATCCGCCGGCGTCGTACTACATGAGTAACTCGATGCCACTAGGTTATCGCGCCAAATGGATTGCTGCGATGCAACACGCATCACGCCGCCCCGTCCGCCTTGCCCACCCCGTTCGCCGCTCCCGCATCCGCAACCTCCTCCTTGCCCACGTACGCCAGGCACACCAGCGGGAAATACCCCATGTTCCCCGTTTCCGTGCTCGCCCTGTCCGTTCATCAGCCCCGCAACGCGGCGCCCGCGCCGCAGAAACCCACCCTTTCGCCCACCGCGTCTCGGTCACCGCCAGGACGGTCACCTTCTCCCCCGCGCACACCGTCAGCTCGCTCGCCTTGCCCGCCGTATGGGGCTTGACCACCTTGACCGTCCTCCCCACGTACCGGGAATAGTCCGGCTCGTCGGCCGCCGCGGCCTGCTCGAGCTCGGGCCTGGGCGAGATGGCGCGCGAGATCATCTCGCCCATCTCCCCGGCGCCCTCGACCACGGATTCGGAGAGCTTCCGGAGGTGCTTCCCAAAGTGCCACGGTTCTTCCGGGGGGGCGGGGGAGACGGGCTTGAGCTTCATCCCGCTGAGGAGCTGCACGTCCGCGTCGGGCGCGGGCTCGGTGGGCGTGCGGGCTGCGGCGGGGGGCGCGACGGGGGTGGGTGCGACGATGGGAGGGGGGGTGGGATCGGTTTGGATGGTGAGGTTTGGGGCGGGGCTCGGTTGTCGCGCGGGTGGGGCGGGCACGGGGCTCGGTGAGCGGGGCGGGAGCGCGGGGGCGGGGCTGGCGGAGCGTTGCGGGGGCGGTGGAGGGGCGTAGTTGGGTTTGCGCGGGGAAGGAGGGGGGGGGCTCAGCGCGCGGGGGGAGGGAGGTGCCGCGGGCGCCGAGGCCGGTTCCTCGGGTGCCGCGGCGGTATCCAGAGTCAAGATGGGAGCCGGTTTCCGCGGCGCGGGATGCGCGACTTCGGGAGCAGGAGGTTCGTGATCTTCGTCACCGAGGTGCGCGGGTTTCGGGGGCGGCCGCGGCGGGCGCTTCGGGGGCGGTTGGTGCTTGTTCGCGGGTCGGTGCTCCATGGAAGCCGTCTCATCGGCCGTCCCATCCCGCCCCTCCGAATGCGTGTCCTCCTTATCAGCGTCCTTAGCGACCGGGTCTGCCCCCTTACCCGGAATGCCGTCCGCGAACTTTGCGAGCGCCGCGCGCCACGCGTCCGCCTCGGGCTCCGTGGCGCATCTCAGCGTGAGCGACTCGCCGCCCGCTGCCACCTCGATCTGCCGTCCCGACCCGGCGACCGTCGCCCCCTTGATGTCGAGCTCGGTGTCCGGGCGCGCCTTGTCCTCGCCGAACGCCAGGGTCCCCGCCTCGCGAAGGGCGCACCATCGCCAGCCCGGCCGGCCAGACCCGCGCGTGAGCTGCAGCCAGGAGTGCAGGAGCGGAACACCGGCGTCCGGTCCCTTTGCTGGCATCGCACAGGTTGCGGCGACGCGTTTCGCTGACGGCGCGGCAAATAGAGAAATTCGACGCCTTAAACAACCGTCCTAGGCTTCCCGGCTCCTGCGGCCCCTAACGACCTAGCCCGTCGACAGTTACCGTTACGCGTCGCCCGCGCTTGCCATGGCGCCCGGCGTGGGCGAGTCCGGGCGGCCGGCGGTGCGGTATCTCCCCGTGTTCGGCTTCCTCGCGGCGCCGCTCGCCGCCATCTTCGCGCTGTTTGGGCTCATCTCAAAGAGTTTCGAGCAGCCCGACGACCCGGCAAAGCCGGCGCCGACCAAAGGGCCCGCGGTGTGGGCGGCGTCGGCGCTGACGACGTTGCTCGGCGCCGCGGCGTGCGTCGCCCTCGGCCAGCGCGCGCGGCTGGCCCCGTTCCGCCCGGCCGCGACGGTGCGCTCGTCGGCTGCCGCCCTGGGCCTGCTGTGCGCGCTGGCCGTCACCGCCCTCGCCCTCTGCCTGTGGTACTACCTCGCCACGCGCCCGCTGCCCGACAACTGGGAGTACAGCGAGGGCTACTACAACACGCTGTCCTCGGGCCTGCTGGCCGCCGCCGGCGCCGCCCTGCTCGCCCTGGACTGGCTGTGGACGGAGGGCTTCGCCGACGCCGGCCCGGGGCTGACGCACGTGCAGGCGCGCCTGGTGTTCTGGGTCGGCGCGGCGCTGCTCTACGCCTCGCTGCTCTCGCTGCTCTTCGCCATGATCGAGCGGTGGTCCTACCGCGACGCCTCCTTCTTCGTCCTCGCGACGCTGACCACCATCGGCTTCGGGTCCCCCAAGACCCCGCGGGAACCGCTCGGCCGTGCCCTCGTGATCCTCGGCGCGGCGTTCGGCATCGGCCTGTTCGCCGCGACCATCAAGTCCGTCGCGGACGCGCTGGACGAGAGCCTGCGCGAGGGGGTGATGCTGCGGTGGCGCAAGCTGCGCCGCAGGAGGGGCGGGGAGAGGGAGGACGTGGGGTACCAGGAGCTGTCGGCGCTGGACCCCGACGAGTGGGAGGGAGGGGGGAGGTCGTTCGGGGGGAGGATCATGGACGGGCTCGAGGCGGGGTGGGACGGGGTGGCGAGGTTGTTGAGGCTCAAGGGGGGCGCGGCGGTCGAGGTGGACGTTGCCGCGGAGCCGGACGCCGCGCCGGGCAAGGGGGACCTCGAGATGGCCGATACCCATCCGGCGAACGGCACGGCCCCCTCGGACGGTGGCCAACCGGCCGGCGACGAACCGCCGGCCCTCACCGCGCAGTCCATCGCGGACCTGATCCCCAACTTCCGCCGGCGCTTCGTCGGCTCGCTCCTCGCCCTGCTGGTCTTCTGGCTGCTCTCGTCGGCCATCTTCTTCTGGACCGAGTCGGACCAAAAGTGGACCTTTTTCGACGCCTTCTACTTCTCCTTCATCAGGTGGGTGGCGCGTGCGGTAGCGCCCGGCTGCCAAGGCCGGCTGACGCTTCCGCCCCCGCTCCCCAGCTTCTCGACGATCGGCTACGGCGACCTCTACCCCTCCTCCTCGGGCGGCCTCGCCTACTTCAACGTCTTTGTCTTCCTCGGCATCGGCACCCTCACCTACTTTGCCTCCACCGCCGCGCTGTGGGCGCGCCAGGCGCACGACCGCGAGGGGTTCATGCGCGAGGTCGTCCGGATGCAGGAGGAGGAGGAGGCGCGGAGCAAGAAGGGGGCCGGGGCGCACGACGAGCTGGAGGGTGGGAGCGACGACGATGGGGAGGACGGGGGGGAGGGGGAGGAGGAGGCGTTTGCGCGCCGGGGGGCGGGGAGGAGGAAGAGCACCGCGGACGCGGTGGAGAGGCTCCTCGAGGCGCTGGGGCGGGTCGAGGCCCCCAAGGGGTCCGAGCTCGACAGGGCAAGGGAGGCCGCGGCGGCGGCGCTGGCGGCGTTCGCGGTGGCGGCCAACAGCACCCCGCACGCGAGCCCGCGCAGCCCCCGGAGCCCCGTCGCCGCAATGTCGCTGGCCAAGCGGATGGCAAGGGCGCCGCTCAGCCCGACGGAGGTGCCGCCGCTGCTCCCGCCCTCGCCGGCGGCCCCCGCCGTGGCGAGGCTGCCGAGCTCCGCGACGCGGACGGGGATCAGGGAGCCGCCGCCGCCGGGGACGCCGCGGGAGGGGTGGGCGGGGTTCGGCGGGGCGGACGGGGAGGGCGGGGAGACGGCGGTGGATCCGTTCGCGGCGGGGGAGGACGAGGCCCTGCGCAAGCCCGAGGGGTGGAATCCGGCCGAGGAGGGCGGGGAGGAGGGGGGGTTGCTGAGGGAGGAGTAGGGCTCGGCAGCGGCCGGGCGATGTGGCGGACAATTGCACAGGCAACCTGACCTTTATTGACGTGCGGGCCATGGCCCAGCTTTGGTGGCATCACACCACGTCCGCCAGCACGGTGAAGCTGAAGGTGGGCCGCAACGGGTCGTTGGTGGTCACGCTGACGGTCCCAGACACGTTGGTTCCCGCGACGAGCGCCGTGACCGGGAAGCCGACGGTGACTCCGACGGCGACGTTCAGGTCGTGCGAGCCGAAAAAGCCCCCGGAGACCGACGTCCCGAAGACGAGGGTGCCGCTG